>OZ010594.1:29837296-30297296 GCA_963932145.1 Acanthosepion lycidas | reverse complement strand
ATAATAACAATGACTGTGTGCAAAAAGAAATATAATGAATACAGAAGGCAATGTAATAAATGCAAACTCATTAAGTAGAATTTGATGAGCCTAGTGATAAATCTGTTTTGCACACATATGCTCGACCATCTACACAGACACTTGCACAAGCATATATGTACACACACACACACACACGTGTGTGTGTGTGTGTATATATATATATATATATATATATAAATGACATATAAATGACTGACAAAGTACTGCACATCAGTTTTTTATTTAATTTTTCATGTCTCCTTATAATTTTCTTCTTTTCTGGACATAAATTATATAGAAATTTCTACACACAAACACACATATATATGTGTGTGTGTGTGTGTGTGTGTGTATATGTCTCTCTCTCTCTCTCATTCTCTCTCTATCTCTCTCTCTCTCTCTCTCTCTCTCTCTATATATATATATATATATATATATATATATATATATATATATAGTCATTCACAGACTGTTTCACTGTATCACAGCTAATCAGTGTAGCTAGATATGTGATTGCTTCTGGTCATGATCGAAACCTGACTGATTTGACATCAGTCAAAGACTGTCACCTTTAGGCTATCAGCTTACACAGTGGAGAAACAGAATTTTTAACACCTTATACACGAGATATAAGCATTAGTGGCTACCAGAATGCTCAACACAAAAGTTTCATTAAAAACAACTGACAGGGTATTGCAGAATAAATTAGGTAAACTTATATAAAAGAGGGATTGCTGCCAAAATACATAATTATACATACATATATATATATATATATATATATATATATATATATATGGAAGACTCTTCTGTTGTTTTTCTGATGTATGAGGATCCAGCAGCTCTGTTCTTAGAACCAGACAGCCAGATTACCCACATATGATTTGATTATTGTGGTGAAGTCTTGTGCATAATCAACCACACTTTTTTGGAAGTTCCAAATATAGAGAACTGGTGCACAGCATACCACAAGGTGCTCAAACAACCCTCTTCAGGTTTTAAATTCAGAGTCATCCTCCTCCTAGACCATTCACCACTCATGCCTATAGGATCTAGTCTGTCCTGCTATTTATCTGGAGCTGGAAGTAGAAGAGATGTATTTTTACTTTTCCCAGGGTATTAGCACATAAGTGAATATAATGACTTGAATTGAAACTCTATTTCTCTGATGGCTCAATCCAAGCGCCACTATCCATTACTCCACTGTGCATCCATCACTTTTTCATTTATTTTTTAGAGACGTACTTAGAAAAAATTGACTCTAAAAAATGTCTAGTTTAACGACAGAGTTAGGTTTAACATTTCATACACCTCGGTTATGTTATATATGAATAAACACAAAAGGAAATATAAGTTTTTCCTTTTGTTTTTATTCATATTGTCCTTTTACAGATATATTCTATCTGAAATTTTATGTATATATATATATATATATATATATATATATATATATACATGTGTCTGTATATAATATATATATATATATATATATATATATATATATATATATATATATATATATATATTATATACAGACACATGTACATTGATGATTAATCAGTTTCATTAAATTAAGAGGTGTTGAATTTGGAATCCAAATACAAGAAGATTTGTGCATGCATTATTAATAAGAAATTTCAAAGAGTCTAAATGTGTATTCTTTGCAGAGATTTTGAAGTTTTTAAGTCATCCAGTGCTAATTGAATGAATCAAAACATTTGAACTTATTGGCAACAAGGTCTCATCATTTTATTGTTGAAATGTCTCTCTCAGTATAACAACATAAAATTCTATTCTAAGTTTCTTTTGTCAGACTTCTTACTTGTGGAACTCTCTTCCAGCTTCTTGCTTCACAGTCAACTTCAAAAATGTAAATTTCAATTTCAATCATTATCTTCTATCTTCTTAATTCCTGTTCTTTTATTGTTCTCTCTCCTTAATAATGTTTTTCTCATAATCTCTCACACTCACTAACCCCTTGCATCTTAGTGGCTTTATTGCCTTATTTGGGGTGAAATGATTAAAAAATGTGCAGAGCTTTTTTCTATACTTTTAAAATAGTTGTATCTGATATCAAATTTCTTGCAGACCATTTTTAAAATAATACAAATTTTGATCTAAAATAATATTTTTATTACTCTATTATAATTTATTCTCTAAAATAATACAAATATTTGTCATTAGATTTTATTCAAATTATACTTTTCTTTGCTTTTATTACAAGGCAATCCTTATACCTTAAAGGATCGCCTTGTTTTATCAATGTTAATATTTTTAGAGTCATGTCACATAATTACAATATTTATATTTAAATGAATTATTTCGAGCTGGAACATGCTTTAATCAATCTATCTATGAATCTATCATTGTTATCTCTCATCTATCTACCTATGTATCTATCTTCCATTAGTGATGGAAATTTGTCTTTCAGGTACCTGAACTTTGCACATAAGACCAAGGGGTATATTTTTTTAGCTATTTTTATAACTATCAAATTCAGTAAATAATTTGAAAATTACCCTCTAATCTTCTGTTAGAGAATAATTTTTAAATTCTGTAAATGCTAAATTACTGATATAATTATGATTAATTCATTTTCTAAGTACATTTGGCCTATTTTTAAAAAAATCTAAAACTCACTGTGTATTTATGAATTTTTCAATTGAAATTAATTTATTTTTAAGTATTATCACAAACTATGTTATTTTTTACATTGCTTTTAGCGGGGTTTAGTAATCTGCATGTTGGTTTGCTTATGAAGTTGTCCTTATGTCTTTTAATTTAATGAATGATTCTACTTTTGATAATTGTTTTATTCTATTGTCTACTTTAGTGGTTATATTTTAGCTTCTTTGTTTATTGTTATGATGTTGATTTGGGGTTAGTAGAGACAAACGCCAAATAACACGTAACAATAAAAAGGGTTTTAATAGGTTGGTAAAAAAGGTACAGAAATCGCCTGAGTAGTCAATAACTAGCTCAGCTAAGAACTTCTCTGTCTTTCTGTCTTCCTCATGTCAACTGACTATTTAAAGTCTGTTTACAGACGCAGATAAGTTCATCTTCAAGAGGGGTGGTAGGTTTCTGACGCAACATTTATATCACTTTCTGCTTCGTTTTGGTTTTGTAAAATTTAGTGACTTCTTTGTCAACTAGTTTATTGTAATAGTTGGTTTCCATTTTATGTGTTATTATTGAATTGAATTGAGGGAAAGTCTTTGGAAGAAAAATCTCTGTTAAAAATTAATTATAACAAAACATTAAAATTAACATTTTTGAGAGAGAATCTGTAACATATGTCAGAAGAAAGACTAGAAAAAACCACGTTAATTAATCATTTCTTTAAATTAAGTAAAATTAAATGTGACTTATATGAATTGGGATAAAAATTCAGCATACTTTTACACAAAATATATTAACTGATCGTTAGTGTATTTGCTTTCATAAACAAAAATTTCATAAAGAATATTAAATTAGCTTTTAAGTGAAAAATGTTAAATTAACTTCCAAGTAGCATGGCGAAGATTCCTAAATTACATTTGTACTGAATTTTATATGAAAAGGTTGGTTTTTGCAATAAACATAAAATAATATAGCAGATCTGAAAGAAATAAAATAAATCATAATTGACTCTAATTACTATGAGTTTGACTCAGCTAATTATGAAATATTAATTAAATAATTAATAATTCATTTCATTTAGTGCAATAAAAATATCTTATTTTTTTTCAGTTGAACGCAGTGCAGACCCAGGTATGTTTGTAAATAAATTTTTATTAAAACAGTACCTTGATTTTAGGTCAGACACTTTTCAAGTCATTATTCATTGGTTACATTTCTTATTTCTTAAATATATATATATACACACATTCAATTATTTAAAGATTGTTTTCAAATTTTGTTTCACTTTTCCTCAATTTGTCGTCCAGTTACGATTAATTTTGCCTTCATATTTTGCACAACCATTCAGAAACCCCAACACATGTTTTTTAATCTGTAATTTATTTCTGTTCCTGTTAGCATTCTGTTTGTTAAGATTCTAAAAGTATTTCTACTGTAAGATGATTGATGAAAATAACAGTGAAAATGAAAATCCTGTAATGATAAGTGGGAAAGTGCAATCATTGCAATGGCTGTTAAAATGCAAAAGCTAAAACTCAATCCTATAAAGTTACATCCCCACTTGTTGTATTAAAAGCCATGAAAAGATTTTATCCTACTTTAATTAAATTTAATTTAAAAAAATGATAATATATGTATTTTTTATTTTGTTCCAAAGTAAAAATTTAGAAATTAAAAGAAAAATGCTCAAAAGAAGTTCCAAGATTGATGGAGTTATAATTTCTAATTTCTACAATTTGATAGAACCAAATTTTATATTATAATTTGTGTTAATATAAAATGTATGTTCTGTACAAATAAAATGTATGTTCTAAACAAAAATAATACTCACAAAAGTAAATTTTCTGTTGAATTTTAAAATATTTTTCTGGAAACCATCCATCATCCTAAAGAAAACTTTTTCATCAATTAATAAACGGAATCAGATGATTGTTTATTATTTTGCACTCAAAGGAAATGAAGTTTTGAAATTGGTAAATGAAGAAATTCTCTTATTAACAATTTTCATGCCAATTACATTGAGAATTAGAAAAATAAACATTATTCTTAAAAAAAATGAAAAAAGGAACATCATTTTCATGAAAATTCATCTTTTGTTTTGTCTTATCTGAATTCTTTGAGCACATCAAAGATACTATGAAAAATCTACAGTGTGGGTTACTCTGTAGCACGAAGATGGTAATAAATAGCAAGATAGTCAAATAACAAATGACACCAAGTGGTTTCTGAGTTGGAGGATTCACACATTCTTCTGGTTAATAAATTAATCCTTTGAAAATAAATATTTAATATTTTTCAACCAATGGGTTGCATTCCCACCAACAATTAAAAACATGCTTCATGATTCCTTTGAAGGGTATATAAGCAAAATTTCTAAGGAAATACATACTGCAACAATTCAAAATGTGCTTGGCATAAAAGAAATTCCCATACTTATTCACCTGTCTTCTCACTTTCTCCCTTGCCTCTTTCTTCTCCCACATACACATGCAGAAATCACATTTCTTTTCATCATAACAAACAGCTACAAACAAGGACTGTAAGAACTTTAACACTTATTACACATTAAGAAAAATTTATTTGTAAAAAAACACAAAAATAAAAAATATTTTATATCTTTATCTTTAAACACCTTTCTCACCTTTTTGTTTGTTGTGGCTTGATTCAAATCTGCAATGACCCTACTTCACCAAAAAACATGTTAGAGGGTGCTCTTGAAGTTTATGTCACTCTTTCTCTTTTTTATTCTTGCTTCCAGATGTAGTAAAATGTAGATAAAGAACACTGCTGATGAGGCACATTCGCTTCTTTGGTCTTCTGTTGACTGTTGAACTCTCTCACACATGCACATATACACACATGTCTATCACACATGTTTATTTCACACAGACACACACAACAAGCACATTCTTATCGCTAGTTTTCCTTTCATTACAATTTTGTACACATGCAAATACTTTTGTTAATACATGGATTGACTGTTGTATGTCTTAAACACATTGTTTTGCATTATTTATTTTTACCTAGACTCACATGGGCTCACCAATATTGATTGTGGGACAAATGTTCCATGAGCACATAAATATTTACTATACAATGTCAACACACTCAGAGCAAATTAGTTGAATCCCATTACAAAGGGGTGACTTATTTTTAGCCTAACATCAATAGAAAGAAGACAAAAGTAAAAAATGAAACAAACTAAATCACTATTTCCAGATAAGAATATTTTTTAGTGAATCTAAACAATTCAAAAATATTTTTATTTTTACTTTGATTTGTCATTAGCAGATTTTAAAGTTCTAATCTTTGTAATATTAGGGCTGAAAATGCACAACTCTATTTAAAAAAAGCATTGGAACTGATTATAGTCCTGACCATCCACTGTCTGAATTGAAACCGTTCACATGCTATTATTACCCAGAAAGGTACAACAATAACATTCAGTGAATTTAAAGTAGCATTACGTAGCTTTGAAGAAGCTGAAAAGATGATTGATGAAAATAACAGTGAAAATCAAAATCCTGTAATGATGAGTGTGAAAGTGCAATCATTGCAATGGCTGTTAAAATGCAAAAGCTAAAACTCAATCCTATAAAGTTACATCCCCACTTGTTGTATTAAAAACCAAGCCATGAAAACACAAACTGGTGAAGAAAAAAAACAATATTTTTTAGGAAATAATTATCCCTCAAACAGATATAAATCCGATTCACCCAGCAACAATAATTATTTGTCACATATATAGTAAATATGAACATAAATGTACAGTGTAAAAACAGGAAAGTTCATTTTATAAAAAATGTTGATTATTTTTCAGAAAATGAAAATTAATTTCTATTTTCAGTTGGATTTTCAATATAAATAATTTACTTGTTAACTCAAGTCATTACTGACAAATCTAAATTTATTACTTTTGTTTTGACAATTAATCAAGAAAATCACCTTTCCTTATAGAAATGGCAGTAGAGCAAATAATATTGCCTTAAAAAGAGATAATGCTCAAGTTACTTTAACAGACAGACAAGGAAATATATAAAATTGTATTTTAAAGGATGTCCTTTATCATACTGGCTATCCTTTAAAGAAAAGCTTTATGTCCTTACATTTTAGCTAGCAGAATATATTCTCTGTAAAAACTGATGCTGAAAAATGCAGCTTTTGTAAAATTTGACCATAATTATTGGGAACTTCTATACACTATGACTAATAAGTGGTATAAAATTTGATAAAAGGAATGGTTACTTTTCTAAATAGCGCAGTATCACCCAAAACTGCTATGCATGGCTTTAACTGTAAGACATTTTAAAACTGCAAAACTTAGATGGCATGAAAATTACCAAAAAATCTAATATAAATTTAAAAATGTGAAATATGTCCCCAGGCAAAATGGTACAGCTAATAAAATATATTAGATCTTGTTCACTGTCATCTATTTGGTCCAAGTAAACTGAATCCAGAACAAAAACCTAGTCTCTTATCCCAAAAGTGAACAAAATTCTAGTCTCAAAAAATTTACCGATAGTTTTCAAATTTTTATAATGCCTCTGTAGAATTTGTTTCTAAATTCGGGGAGGGGGGAATTTTTGGCTGTCATTTGTGAGTTTGAAATCAACAGATTTTATAATTTAACTTTGATAAGTTAAGTCAGTCTCACTGATTAATAGAATAAATTTAAATTGAACATTACAATGGAAACAAATGTAAGTTTGGATAAAAATTGCTTTCCAGAACTTACAATACAAAAGCCAGCACACATGTGCAATAGACAATTTCAAATATCTTAACAAAGAATGATTAGAAATCAAATAGAGTTTAATAAAAGTTAAATGATGTCTTGTTGGTTGCTTAAATCTAAGCAGCAGTATAACATCAGCAAATAAGGAGAAAGTGGAATAAATATAAGCGTAAGAAAAAGAAAAGTTGGAAATTTGGTTATCAGATAACCAGTTTAATAAGGGTAGGTAGAAAGTATGCATTCTCATATTTGTAGGGCTTTTATGTGCTTCTAAACTGGTATACATAAACAAAGGTGAGATATTTCTTGACAAAACAATTTTTAAAAAATAATTTTAAATTAACTAAATGAAAGATAATAAACTGTAATATCAACAAAATTAGGATAAATAGAACTTTAAATATAATGTTAATAATGAACAAAGATGTTACTACAAGGCCAAAAACAATCGAATCAGAGAGACAATTTTGAAATTTTTTACCTAAAATCTATAAAATAACTGCATATTTGTTTATATTTTTTTTTTACCTTTACAGAAAACATAACTGAAATACCTGAAGCTGGTAAACAATTTTCAATATTTTTTGAAAAACAATTTAAAATATTTAAGTATTTAAAAAAATAATTTTCAATATCTTATACCCAATGTTTGTAATTTACAACCATGAATTATTTTATTTGATAGATAATTTGTTATAAGGAATATGTTATTTCAAAATACCAAATTAGATTGATCAAGTAAATTCTCTATGTAATTTTTTATTACTCTTCACAAGTTTCTCAACAATATGGTATAGAGATTTGAACTTGATTGCAACTTAATATATTGTACAGTGATATTAATCAAACATAATAACCTTTAAGCATTTGAAAATGGCCGAAGAGATTTCTCATCAGAAATTTCTTCATCTGCTAATGACTGATTAAGATATCAAGATATTTTCTCTGATGTGGTATCACATAAAAATATCTCATTCTGAATATATCTCATTCTGAATCTTGAGATTCTAAAACTGAAACCAGTTTTAGAATCTCAAGATTTTTAGTCTCTTTATGAAATACATACTTTCTATTTGCAAAATATTTCTGAAGTTGATGTGCTGGTTTTTGTTTTTGACACATTCACTTTTGTTTCAAAAGTCATGAGCAGACATAAAAAAATCTAAATTTAATGGAAATATACCTTTTAAAGTTTAAACTTGTATGTTAAAGTATTTTTTGAATTTTAAGTGACTGTTCTTCTGGTTTTCTCATACTTTATAATATGAGTTAGAAAAGGTGTTACTTGAATATAATGATCTTGTAATACACTTGTTAGACCTTTTAAATTTGAAAGATTTCTTGAAATATTTGGTTCAGTATCTTCATTGCTATTTGTTTTATCACCCTGTTGTGTTATTTGTCTTTCTTCATGTGAATGTTGTTTCATCTGTTAACAAAAAAGGCTACAATAAGTAGCTTGAATAATACATTGGCCAAAATGTTGTGATAAAAACACAAAAATTGAGAATACAAGTCAAGGAATTGCTTGAACAATGAAAATATTTAATCTCAGACAACATTTCAAGAATTGAAAAATATTTACATATAACCATAGTCTGCAAGTTATCACTGATTGTCATTTTTAAAACATATTTTAAGGAGAATCTTAAATGTCTTAACCATTAAACTCAAGTTACACTTTTATTTCTTTCAGAGATAAAATCTCATAACAAGAGAGATGCAGATATGGATGATGGTAATTAATTTATTTTCATTTATAGAGAAAGGATTTTATCATCAAATTAAACAAATGCAAAATAAAAAAACAAAAATAAAAAAACAAAGAAGAGAAAATAGTTTTGCCATTCTCAGAAAAGAATTAACTTAACTGTCTTTTGTAGTCTTCCAAAGAAGGAAAATTTATTTTTGTATAAAAATTCAGAAAAGACTAGAATAAATGAAAATCCAACAGTTGGTTAATATGGCAGATGAGTAAATACTTTCAAACCAAGCTATAACAATTTTTGTCTGGTTACAAAATAAATCAGCACTCAAGTTTTATCCAGATACATTTTACTGATTGATGCCTTCAGTCAATTTACAAACCACATTTGACACATTTGATCTTTCACACCACCTTCTCCACAAGCTACACTAAAATTGTTTTTCATTTGGCTTTCAATTTATTTTTAATAAAATGAAAACATGATAAGAAATTGAAAATGTTTCTCATGTTTTCCATCATCAATTTTAGATTCACTGAACATGAATGCATTAAGTTTGGCAAATTTTTAATTGCATGCTGATATGACAATTGTCAAAGTAAAATCAAAAGCAATATGGTTTTGAATAAAGTAAGTTAAAGCTAAACACGCATAATGCCATCTAATAAGAAAAATAGAAAAAAACATTTTAGATAAACCAGTACTCTTTTCACTATCAACTTCTTAAAGAAGTGAAACATATTTACTAAAGTGAACTATGATTTGTAACTAATATTAAATTTTGTTAATTTAGAAAGTATTCATCATTTTTTATTAGTGTTTGAAAATCATGTAAAAAAATGCCATGTCCCTTCAGGACTTGGATGATCCTGGCTCTCCACAGATTCCTTTCTTCATTATCAGTTAATTGTCATGCATTCATGAAGATTTGGTTTGGTTTAGTTTGTTTTACGGCATATCAACCTTATTTAAAGCCGACAAAATTTTTATTGCTGGTAATAATTTTTTCCAAAATGTATTGCTGCTAATTTTATTTTCAAAAAATCTATTGCTGGTAATATTTTTTCTTCAAAAATGTATTGCTGGTAATAATTTTTTTACAAAAATGTATTACTGGTATTAAAACCTATTCATAGTGTTTTGACCCCAGTTTAGGTGAGACAACAGGTGCTACCACCTTGGGTCAGGGTGGACCTGAGAACACCAGCAATAAAGAGGTGGATCCATGCTCCTCAAAACCTTCTGATCAGAGGCCTTGCTGTTAGATGTAGTTTATCATCTTACCCAGGACACAGACATAATTTATCACCATAAAGAGATTTCTCATGGTTTCCTCTACAGTTTGGAATTCAGTCTTTTTCTTTTCTGAGCTGAGTTGCCACCCAATCTACCCTTCTATTTA
This sequence comes from Acanthosepion lycidas, assembly GCA_963932145.1. NCBI lineage: Eukaryota > Metazoa > Mollusca > Cephalopoda > Sepiida > Sepiidae > Acanthosepion > Acanthosepion lycidas. The sequence goes on along the minus strand of OZ010594.1, from coordinate 30,286,807 downwards.
ACCCATAACTGGGGTAAGAAGAAACATACCTTTCCCAAGAGCATTAGTGTGAAATAGACTAATTCAGAAACAGACTAAACCAGAAACAGACACTACTGGAAACAGATTAATCCAGAAACAGACTAATCCAGAATTTGAATTCAGTTCTCCAATTCCATCTTCCATGCTGATATCCATTTTGGCATTTGCATTTTCTCACACACAGAAAATAATTTTTTTTGATAATAGAGTTAATAAAAAGTAACAACCTTCAAATCCTTTATTTGATTAGGTGACTCTAACATTGTGACAAACATTACAGAAAATGGTAATTATTTGATGACTTTTTTATTAATCACTTAATATTAGGTTGGTGCAAAAATATAATAATGTCGTTTTTTGACGTTAAAAAATACGTCAAAAAACGACATTATTACGTCATTATTTTTGCACCAACCTAATAGCTTATGCCAAGTATACAATATCTTAACAGATTATACTGATTATTGTCATTTTTGATATTTTAATATTTTCAGGGCATCATGAGATAAATTTTAATTTTGGACTGAACTAAAACATATTTGAACAGTTTGTAACATTTTAAAACAAGAATGAATATATACTGAACGTTTTACTCCTGGAGATGCAAATATTGCAAGTCAGTGAAATATCCAGGGTTAGAATATAATTTATGAACAAGTATTTATAGCTGTTAAAAAAAAAGAAAAAAATCTTTTTTCCTGCTTGCAAGAATATCCATTTCATCTAAATATATACAGAATATAAAATCATTTTAAGTTCAGCAATTTAATTGATTTCTTTAATAGATAATTTTTAATGATTTAAAAATTTATTGATATTAAGTAATAGATTATTCCTGTTCAGAAATTGTTGGTATTACCATCATAGATTGAAATGTATTCATAATTGAATTTCAAATAAAAAATCTTCTTTATTAATTTTGTGAAAGACTTTAAAGTCTTTTATTCCATTGTATTTCAGTTGAATCTACCAGTGAGTCAAACTCAGAAGCGAATGGTAAGAATTTGCCCAATTTTTTCCATTAGCACATGATTGTGTAACATCATTCATCATGAAATAACCAAAAAAATTTCACATTTACAAACCATTTTTGACACATTTGATCCTTCACTTTACTTTCTCTATAGACTACACTGAATGTTTTTGTTTTTTTCATTTGAGCTTCACTTTTACATTTATTAAAATGAAAAAAATTATGATGCTGAAAATGTGGCCCTGTCTTTTTCCATTTCAATATTTGAATCACTCAACAAACACTTTTGGCAATGTTTTGATGACATGCTTATATGACAGCTTCTATATTACAATTGAAAGTAATAATTTTATATAAAGTTAGTGAAAACTAAGCACTCATAATGTCACTTAATTGCAGAACCAGAACAAACATTAAACTTTCATTTGGGGGGGGGGTTCTGAAAGAACAATGATCTGTAAGTAATGATTTGCAATCAATATTAAAGTTTGTTAATTTAGAAAGTATTTACTTTTAATCTTTGTATTCTAAAATCATTCAGAACATGATTTTAGAATACAAAGATTAAAAGATTCAAAAAATGAATTTTGCAATTTAAAATTTTGTGAAAAGTAAAATAATGAAAAATAAAGGAAATGTAATTTGAATTGTTTCTTAATCAACTATTTTGAATTTTTATGAATTGATTAAATGATTATTGGTATTGATTAATACGCTACTGATATGAATTGATTAAATAATTATTGGTATTATTGAATAGTTATTATTTACCATTTGATTCCATTATCTTCTTCAAACAAATATTTATATTTTGTATATTATCATCTGCCATTATTCAATGAAATATTTACCATTTTGTTAAATTTTCTTTTGCCATTATTCAAGCAGATAGTTATTAGTTTCCATTATCTGCAGCCATTATTCAAACAAATATTTACCATCTTGTTCTATAATATTCAGTCATTATTTATAATTTGGTTCTATTTTCCTCTGTCATTATTCAAATAAATATTTACCATTTAGTTCCATTATCATCTACCATCATACAATCAAATATTTAACATTTGTCTCCAGTATCTTCTGCCATTATTCAAATAAATTGGCTCTGTTACATTCTGCCATTATTCAAACAAATAATTAATATTTGGTTCCATTACCTTCAGCCATTTTCAAACAAATATTTACCACTTGGTTCCATTTCTCTCTGTAATTATCCAAAAAAATATTTACCATTTGGTTCCATTATTTTCTGCCATTATTCACCCAAATATCTACCATTTTGTTCCCTTTATCTTCTGCTATTATTCACCATTTTATTACATTCTTCCATCATTCAAATTAATATTTACTATTTTTTCTTACTTTTTTTATATTCTGCCATTACTCAAATAAATATTTAACATTTTGCTCCATTATGGCTTTCTAGTGTTCCTTTAGTGCTTCTCTTAGCTGGTCTTAGCTGTTTCACAAAAATATGTGAATGCAATATACACAGTTTTTGGTCATGTTCTCAAAATGGTTGAACTGCTCTTGGATACTTTCCTGATATTTTATGAACCATAGATCTTCTGAATCTTTTCCAGAATGCCTTTAATATAAGGTAAACAGACCGTGGCAATTTTCTGACAACTGTCTTCAACTGAAGGTGATGCAACATAATATGTTTAACATGTGTTTATATATGGTAAAATAGTTAGAATTCCCTCAGAGTATTTCCTACATAAAGAATTATCTTCTTTTTTGTAAATTAGGGTGACATTTATAAAATCAAAAGTTATGTCCAGTTTTGTTCCTGTGTATTACAAGCAACTTTAAAGGGTTGTCCCAACATAGGTCACTCTTATGTTTGTAGATGCAGGCTTTTAGATTCGTAGATGTCTCCCTGATGTAACTATTTCTACACTTCAAACACTTTATTTTGTAAATCCTGGCATCTGAAGTGATGTTGGATATATTTTCCTTCCTAACTATATCTCCCATTGCTTTGGAGGTAATGGTAAAGACCTTAGTGTTGGGAAAACTCATTTTCAAATTTTATAGATAGAATGTTGGAGGGTAAGATTATGAATTTTGTACTTTTAATATTAGAAGTACTGATGGTGGTTTCTGCTTTTTTGGACATGTGAACTTTGTGTACTCATTTTCTAGCATTGAGGATGAAATGATGTTGTGTAGTGAAGAAGCATTCATGAATACCTAGATCACTCTGTCTGATTCTAACCCATATTGGATCTGTATTTGATTCCATTTCACCACAAAAGACACATTCGTATCTTATGGCAATAAACATGTTAAATTAAATTATTAAAATTACTTGGTGATTTTTAGGTGGCACCTTCTATAAATTATGTATTACTCCAAACTGTAGTAACTTTACAATACCATTTGTTATTTACTTGATAGTTGTTGTTTTTTGAAATAATTTTTTTTTAATAAAGGAGACACCCATCTGGAAATAGCGTAAAGGCTTTTTATTTTGCTTAGCTTAGTCTGACACAAAGCCAAAGAAGTATGACATCAAATTGAGAATTCACTTTGTTAGTAAGTTGAAACCAATATAAAATGTATTGCTCTGTAGTAGTCACTTAGGAGTTTGTCAGTGACTAATCATCATACTGTCTAAGTATGAAGTCCATCAAGGTGTATGTAAAAATATATTATATGTAAAGATCAATTAATAAGTTTAGTCATTTTAAAGGATTTAATCTGATACACTGAATTTATTTTAATCGGTTACTTTTTCAGATGAGCAACTGTTTATCTTCAACTGGGATAGTTTTTCAGCGAACTTTACGGATGATGGTAAAATAAGTTTTTACATATTTTTTATAATATTTTAAGGGATTAATGGCATTTAAAAATGAATGAAATACTTGTTTTACTTTTTTTACTTTAGACTGTTATTTCATTTATTCTCTAAATTGCTTTGGCTGAATTAAGGAAATATTTTAAAAGCATATTTAATGCTAATTATTTTCAAATCTTCTTATTGTTATTGTCATTATTGGTAAGCACAATGAAATTACTATTCACACGAATGATTCTAGCACCAATGTCCCAGCAAAAGACTTAAACCCCAAAAGTATGACTATCTATTTTAGTCATTAGGGTTTTGATTTCATGCCATGGCAAAGATACTCTTCTTTTTGGTAATTTTATAAACTGATGAAAAAATACTTACCAAGAACAGTTTTAGCAAACATTTATTCCAACGTATATTGTTAAAATTTTCTATATTTATAGTGGAAGAGTGTTCAATAATGGAGACAGAGCATAAATAGATAAAGATAGTTGGTGGGGATACATGAATCAAACCTGCATGGCGACTATCACACTGCCTCTGTCTCTCTCTCTTTTATAATCAAAAACTATTTTTTGCTTTCTTCTGGATTTTATTTCAAGGGACAAATTTTGGTCAGTATAGTCAGTTAATGCTTCATTTTGTTCCATTTCCCAAATTCTTCAAACAGTATTAATAATTTTATATAATAAAGTCATAGATATGTAGAAAAAATAATCTGTGGGGTAAATGTCTGTAAGAAACCAAAATATTTTATTTTTCATACATAATAATAGTTGTCATTTTCTCTGTAAACATGAATTCAATGTTTGTAAATCATTTTAATGAAATATCTAACAATTTCAATAAGAGGGTTGTGATTTTTAAAATGTATTGTTTGTTGTCTAAATATTACACTTTTCCATTTCATGTTCATTTAAGTTGATTTTAAATTTATGTCCAATCAAAACATTTTCCATGTTTTTATATCTTATTTGCTTTTAGGAATTTTATCTTTTTCCCTATTTTTAGCTGACCAATTCTTCAGTTGCATACTGCAAACTAATCCAATTCTGTAGATCCTGAAGACTTTCCCATGGAATATAGAACAACTGCTGTTGTGGTTCCAGTAGGTTTTTACAGGGTAGAGTTGCTACCGTCATGCTCCAGGTCTTCTCCTAGACTGGTTAATAATCAAAGCTAGAAAGCCCTGCTTGCCTTGCAATGCTTCAATTTCAATTTGGGCTGCAACTCTGAACATAGAATATTTTTAGTCTGGTGATTATGAACACAGAGCAGGGCAGAAATATAATTTTAGTGTTCATTTACTTTTATCAAATAGATTTTACTGAAATGTACATTAATGATCAATAAATTTCAGAATTTCTGATGTTGATCAAAAGAAATGAAAATCCCAACTTTGTGTGTGTATCCCAGCATCCAAAATAGCAATATCAGATTAAGAAAGCAACAGGTTTCTTCCACCTGCTGTATTGATAATCTGCAGAAAGTGGGGATTGATAAGGGGATGTTTGAAGTTTTTGGTTGAAACTTTGAATTGTTTGATCCAGTCATATGCAATAGTCACTAAATGTGTTGGCAACATTTAAAATAAATAAATTGAAGAGGCACTTGATAATAAGTGTAAACAGGTAAAAATATATGGCCAAGAATAAGCCCAACTGGAAAAGAGCAGTTGGAAGGATAAGATTGATAAATGACTGTATTTATGGCTAATCAGTCCCAAACCACCAGATAAGTGCAGTGGGGATAGTTTTAGGGGAATCTCATCAGGAAAGAATGATTTCAGGACTTTAATTGATTGGTACTACTGTTTCTCTCAGCTATAACGGTAAACTTGATATATATGCAAAAGACGTTTATTTTTGTTTTTCACATGAAAGTTCATGTGATTGTATCAGAATTTAGCTAAAATTATTGATTGCCATTCCCAGCCAAATGACCATTTTTTTCTTCAAATTCTTTTTGAATCTTAGTCACCATAAAATTTTGCTCTATTTTTTTTAGTGATTACATTACTGAAAAAGGAAAATCGAACAAGCAAGTATTTTAAAAAATATATTTTTTCTTTTTCTTTATCATTATTAATATATCAATATTATACATATGCTTGCAAGGTGATAATGGAAACTAGATATATATTAGGTGTCATCCAAACATTTTATAAAAAAATGGAGTTTACACACTGGCTCTCTCAAAGAGAATTACTCATAAAGGATAGTGGCAAAAATCTGTAATATATTTGGTTCATGGAACTCAAATATTTATAGACAAAAAACATATGCATATATGTATACATATACAAATGTACACATGTACATATGTATGCCTATATATATACAAGTGTGTAGTCTAGGGCCTAAAATCATTATCTGAATTTTGTGATTAATATTCATCACTGAATTAAGTATGTTGGCTAAAAAGATGATTATATTGAGAAATAAATATTTGTTGTTTAAAATAGGTGCTTTATATATATTACGAAATGGACAAAGTCCGACAATTTATTTATTAAAGACATTTTTTATGTTTAACGTTATAGATACAAGTATTTAAGTAAATGCTCTGTTTATAATAAACAGTATTAAATAACATTTACCGGCCTGAATGTCCGAGAAATTTTCATAGAAAATATTCGTTCTTTGACAGGATTCGAACCTGCATCCTATACGGAACCGTCATTTACGCTGACGTGCCTTACCGTTAGGCTACAAAGAAGCGTTCGGTAGACAAGGTCGAATTTACTGCTTATAAACTCAATCTTCCATGAATCTCGAATATTCATAACTGCTCATGGCGTATCAAATGTAAACAAATGACGTCATATATTACGAAATGGACAAAGTCCGACAATTTATTTATGTATCTATAACGTTAAACATAAAAAAATGTCTTTAATAAATATATATATATGTATATATATATATATATATAATAGTGAACTTTACTAAGTTGAGAATAGACTAAATAGGTATGAACAGTAACAATTTCCCAAGTGGAAATGTAGGTCTTGTTTGCTTTGAAATTTATTATTTTAAATTGTGACTTTTACCTGGGCTTGAAAATTGTTTCTGTATATCCTAAACAGGAAACAAGGGATAAAACTCTATTCCTGTTTGAAAGACAGGGATAGAATGTGAATTGCCTATTGCCTGGTTGACACTCCTTCCTTGTATTTTGAACAGTAATAGAGATTTATCACTTGCTTATTGTTTAGAACTGGGTTTTTGGTTCCTTCTTCTAAAGTCTTCTCATTCTATTTCACTTCCAGTACTCTATTGCATCTTAGTGGCATTATCCACTTGCTTGGAGTTAAATGATTGAAATATATATATATATATTATATAAATATAATTATAATATATTGCACATATAGTGCTGGTGTTAATAAAACAGGTCTTGATGTAATATAACAGAGCTATTGAGCATATATTAATAAATATACATATTATTCCTTGATGATAGCATGACACAGAGTTTCATGTACCATGCAATCATCTGGCCATTACATAATTTAAATTTTAAAAATTATATCTGTTTATCACAATGTTGGCATAGATAAATATTATACTGAGATTACATTTTTTTAATTTAAAAAATTATATTTGGCATTTAAAATAAATGTGATTTATTTTAAATAAATATGTATAAAGAAAAAAATTAAAGAATTTTTATTTTAGAGCAGTGAATATTAATTTTTTATTATTAAAGGGAGTTTGCATGTACCTTTTTTATTATATATATATATATATATATATATATATATATATATATATATATATATATATATATATATATATATATATATATACACATAAACAAAAACAATAATTTACTTAAAAAATAAACCATAATTTATATTAAAAAATTAATCTGGAGTGTAAAAATGAAATACATATATATACAAATCCTATTTCTTTTAAATGCCAAATATACAATAATTTTAGAATTAAAAAACTGTAATCCCAGTATAATGTATATCTATGCCAATATTACGATAACCAGATATAATTTTTAAAATTTAAATTGCATAATGGCCAGTCTATACTCAGCACCAACTAACACGAGCAACAATTAACACGAGCACTATATGTGCAATATATTATAATTATATTTATCTTTCTTCTTTTAGTTGAGCACTGTTTTAGGTGTAATTTTACCCATCCATCACTGAGGATTTGCTAATGGCTGCTGTAAATCTAGCAAAAATGACTGTCCTATTAGTAGTCATGGAACAAATATCATAAAGCAGGCACAAAAACCTATACTATTTTATAATGGCTATTTGTGGACCAAAAGAAGTAACCCAGAATTTAATATTGCTATGGAAGTATTTGACTCAGTAGAGGCATGCAAATTAGTTGGAATATTATTATTGTGGAGATTTAGATTTACTTTTGACATTAAGGGCATTGAACAAGCCCACTAAATATAGACCGATTGAGAAAGGAACTGAAAAAATCTTTTAAAGATAATGAATTAAATATTACCCCTACCACCAAGGCTAAATTGATCAACTTTCTTGATGTGACCTTGGGTTTGAATAATGGCTATTACAAACCTTATGCCAAAGAGCTATATAACCATATATATGTCAGTAAAGAATCTAACCACCACTACAAAATTCTAGGTAATCTACACAAATCAGTCCAAGTTAGATTATCTACCAACTCCAGCAATAAGGAAATATTTGATAATAAAATTAAACAAATAAGGGCTTTAGAACTAAACAAGTTTAGAGTACTTAGAAAAAACAAAGAAAGTAAAAATAAACATACCCTGTATGCATAAAATTATATCGTTAAAGCCACCTTTTAATCATAATGTTCAAATGAATGTCGGAAGAATTTTCCTAAATTTAATACATTAGCATGTTAACCATTCACCAATACTAAAAGAGATTTTTAACAAAAATATTGTTAAAATCAGCTCCAACTGTATTAATAATATAGATAAAACCATATCCCTGCATAACAACATTATATTAAACAAATATATTTCCAACAAAGACAATGTAAGTATTCCTAAAAACAAATGCAACTGCCAAAAAAAATATGATCTGTCCCTTAAACGGTCACTGTATGACTGATAATATTATATAATGAGTAAGCATACATTTTGGTAACAATGTTAAATTTTATTTTGCTTCAACTGAAAATCCTTGGAAATTTTAATTTTACTATCATTGAATAACCTTAGGTAATATAAAATACAAAAACAGCACTGTTCTATCCAAATATTTCTGGCAATTAAAGAATGATGGTATCTCAACTTCAAATAACAGGGATATCATAACTACAGCTAAATATTTTAATGGGAAAGCAAATAAATGTAACTTATGTCCTGTTGAAAAATTGGTTATCTTAAGACACTTAAATAACCCTACGTTATTAAACAAGAGAAATGAATAAGATGGAACAGAGCCTACTTTAACTCAAGTTAATTCCCCACCATATTAACTCTGTTATTTATCATTTCAAATGTAGTTGTGGATGTGACTACATAGGTAGAACGACACAGCGGTTGGACGTTAGAATTAAACAACACATATCTGCTATAATACTGAATAAAAAATTTTCTTTGGGTGATACCATTCGTAACACGTATGGGTCTTCGATTGCGGATCACTTTATAAAGAATCCTACTTGTGCGTTGAATTTCAGTGTGAACTGGTTTTCTGTTTTGGCCAGTTTGCACTCGCTATTCCATCTTAAGGTGTTAGAGACGCTTCACATCAGGTTCAGGCAACCTACTCTTTGTAAACAAAGAGATTGTTTGCTTGGACTTGCTGTGCTGCGTTTCTAGCATCTTAGTTGGTATAACTTTTATAATAATTTATTTCTTCCTGTCCAATCATTCATGTCATGCATAACAGACTTCTTTTTCTTTTCCTCATAATTTCCCCGTTAACAGTTCTGATGAGAGGGGACGAAACCGGTCGACTGGTGTTTGTTTTATTTTAAATCTATCATGGTCCATAATATAAAATTTCTTGTTTTTAATGCCTTAATACGCTTCTGTACCGTTTCAAATATATTCAAATATATATATATATATATACATGTGATTGAAACTGGGTAGACAGAACTCTTGTGGGCCATCGATAACTGTGCTAGCAGAAAGCCACAAGCCATCGTAGCGGAGGGTTTGAGCGTGATCATGCTAGATAACACACTCTCTTCCAGAAACTGTAACTAAGGTCTGCTCAGCATAGTTTCAGTATAAAATACAGTTAACATATTTAGTTGTATTGTTGTGAGTTATTTTCATTCCACCACCATTACTATGTTCCCGTCTACCACTTTATAATAACTATTTGCTGCTACAATTGTTATTATCATCACCCACTCCCCCAACCATTACTACCACATCAAAATTACCATTGCCACATTAATCCACAATTACTACGGCATCACAATTACCATTACCATATCAGTCCACAATTATATTTACTTCTCCCTCCCCCAGCAAAATTAATACCACTGCATAAATACTAATAAGTATTACATATCAGAGTTTCTACCATTTACATATGCACAATCGCCAAAAACAAGCAAATAACCAGCTTTAAAATAATAACAAAACAGCCTTAAAAAATTGAAAATAATAGCAATTTTTACCTACCATAGTCTTACACAGACCCCATCATACATATATATGTGTTTGTGAGAAAACATCATTCAATGAACAAAATAGAACAGTCTGTGTGTTGACAGTGCAACAGACAAAAATATTCGCTACACAATCCAGCATTGAATACAGCAACCAAATGCATGCGTATGTATGCAATGACACATGGATGCACATATATGCCCAGTCTCACACTGTTCACATATGTTTATGTTTGTGTGAGCTCCAGTGAGTGTATGTCTGCATATGTCAATGAGTGTATGTGCATGTATATATGTTTGTGTAAGTATTAGTAGCATTCCAACAACAATTTTTCCTCCCACTTCCAAAAAAACGCCAATATACACAACCATATATAAATCCAAAATTTAAAGATTAATCAGTTTGTTTGACGATTGCAAATAGTGTGAAACCCAGGGTCACAAACTCAAATCAATCAAACTAAATATATATATTAGTTGGTGCAAAAATAATGACGTAATAATGTCATTTTTGACGTTAAAAATACGTCAAAAAACAACATTATTACGTCATTATTTTTGCACCAACCTAATATATATATATATATATATATATATATATATATTCTAATTGTGCAGAATTAAACTTGCAAAGGTCAATTCAGGAACCTCTTAGAAAAATCTAAATGTTTAGGTTTGTGACGAAACATCTTATGTGTTGTTAGGCTTCTACTAGAGTTAAAGAATATTAAGCAACTCACCATGAGTACTTTTCATTATCTTTGCTACTGAACTATAATCCTGTCTATATTTAAACATAAATCTCTTTGAATATTTCATTCTCTTTTGAGTGGCAAGAATTATATTTTCAACACATCTTGTTCTAACAAATTTAAAACCTGCCTAATCTGTTTCAAAATATTGAAGGCTGAAGTTAATTTCCCAGTGTTTGATTGTTTTTTGGCTAATTTTTACAAATATTTTCTATTTCTGTTTATAGCTTGCAAAACACAAATCTTTATTGGCAACCTGAATACATTTGCTACAAAAGCAGAGGATAATTGTAAGTGTATATATTATTATTTTGCTTGTTTGCATATCTGACTGTCATGCTTTTCTATCTAGGATCAAAGTATACTATCTCCTCAAACTCCTGGCCCTTCTGAGTTGGAATCAGTTCCAGAAAACTTGAATAGAAATAGAAACAGCTAAAAATGACAGCCAACATTTATACAAACAAAAAAATTAAATTATATACTAATCATAGTACCTCGTCTGTCGACTTTAATGAAACATATATATATATATATATATATATATATATATATATATATAGTCGACTCTCCCATCGAATTCGATGTATGAGAGTCAAGCAGATCAGTTCCCAGGAAACCAACAACCTGACAACAGCACATGAGATTTGATTATAGTGGTGAAGGTTTCGTGCAGGACCAGCCACACTTTTTGAAGGGCCGAATACAGAGACCTGGTGCACTAAGTGCCACAAGGTCCCAAACGACTCTCCGCAGGTTTTGAATTCAGAGTTGTCCTTCTCCTAGACCAGTTGCCATCCAAGGCTATAGAACCCGGTCTGTCCTGCTATTTACCTATAGCTGGAGGGAGAAGAATAGGATTCACACCTTTCTCAAGGGTATTAGCACGTAAGCGAATGTAATGGATTTGACTGTAATTTGAACTTGGCTCTGCGATTCCTCAATCCAAGCCGCTATCCATTACTCACCGTGCCTCATATTATATATATATAATGAAATGGACAAAGTCTGACAATTATTTTAAGACATTTTATGTTTATACATTCTTTTTATAGATATAGTATCTATAAAAAGAATGTATAAACATAAAATGTCTTAATATATATATATATATATATATATATATATATATATATATTATTATTATTATTATTATTATTATTATTATTATTATCACATAAACTTTCATAACTGAATCAATAAGCTGGCAGATCCTCATATGTTGAAACTGACGGGAGAGTCCATTATTATTATATATTATAAAGACCAAAGTGGAAATAAAGAAAGAGACACTGTCATTTAAGAACTATTTTTACATCTTTCTCATTTTCATTAAGTAATCAATTTGTTAAAAATTCTTTGCATTAAATAATCAAATATTATTTTAGTATGAGGTTAGATGATTGCAAAAATGTTTAAACAAATTTATTATTTACCAATTCTGATCAATGCATTTAAAATTGTTTCATTATTTTTCAGTAAAACTTTTACAGGAAAACCTAAAACAAAAAGGTATGGAAAATTTCGAATGAAGAATACAATTTTGAATGAAGAATACAATTTTGAATGAAGAATACAATTTTGAATGAAGAATACAATTTTGAATGAAGAATACAATTTTGAATGAAGAATACAATTTTGAATGAAGAATACAATTTTGAATGAAGAATACAATTTCGAATGAAGAATACAATTTTGAATGAAGAATACAATTTTGAATTGTTTAAATGTTACAGAAATTTTTGCTGCTTCTCATATAATTTCTTATAGTTTTTTGCTTTAACTGATATATTCTTTTAACTTTCCCTGGGTGAAGAGTAACTCCTTATGTTTCAACAAGAAAAACATTGCCTCAGTAGTTAACATAACAAATATAGTAAAAAGCTAAAGAATATATTAACTGAGATGTTATATCAAAAACAACACAGATTAAGAAACTAATGAAAACATGCACAGAACAATAAAAATAGTTGTTTGGGAGGAGATTTTTATACTCTTATTATAACATTTTGGTTTCTATATTTGTCATAGAACATAGTATTTGTTTATGGTCAATGAAGTCATTACAGTAAAGAAGAAAAAAGGAAACATAATTTTAATAATAATCTATTTTATTATTCTATTTGTTTGCATATAGAAGCTATTTTTTGTAGAATGTATTTTTCTATCTAGACTCTGCTTTGTCCCTAGTTGGATACAGTTTTCTTTCTGACTAAGAAAGCAACATAATAAAATTAAACAGGATGACATTAGGAAAAACAAAAGATGCAGGAGAGACAAAACAGAGTGTAAAGGATGAAAGGTAGGAGAAGAAAGCTAAAGAAAAATCAGAATTAAACCAGAAGAAAGGTAAAATAAATATATAATCTTAAATAAAAAGTGGAAGATGGTAAAAGTTAAATAGACAGGTTTACTGATGAGGCAATGAGTGAAAGATTGAAAAAAACAATTAAGGATGAGAATTTGTAAAAATTAAGATACATTCAAATTTCTTTATAAAAATATAGAGCAAAAGAAAGATGAAAAAGAGGAGATACACTAATTAATATATATGCAATTCTTATTTCTTTTTTACCTATGAAACTAATTCCATGTGAGTATAAAATATAAATACAAATATAGAGGAGCAACAAAAATTGCAAAGGATAAGGGAGAGAATAAAAAGATAGAGGCAAATAGTGAGCAAATAGCATAGGCATAAAATAATGAATAATCTTAATACCCATGGAATTTGCACAGGTCTAGCTAATAATAATTATTGTTATTATTTGTAATAATGTTTTAGTGATAGCAGTTTGTATTTTGTGTTGACAACAAACACTAATTTAAATTCAGTCTCATATATAGATCAGCATAAAGGCATCAGATATAGGATCTCATAAGCCAATTTAAATATGGTTCATGATACAGGTATGATGATTTTCAAGTAGAAATTAGCAAACTCTTGTGTGATTGTTTGTTTTGGAAAAAAAAAAAGAAAAACACATCTGGTGAGACATTTGTTGGAGATATTTGGTATTCCATTTTTATATTAATTTATCAGGTTACAGAAAAGTTATTTATTTTGTATTGAGTCTTGATTTTTCTATAATGACAGAACATAGAACATTTACATGCAAGATTTTCTAAAAACAAAGCAAAAACTATAATAGTTTGGGATTAAAGAGCAAACATGGACTTAAATAATAAAGAATTCCAATAGATATTGTATGAAAGTCATGAAAAAACTTATATTACATTTTGGAATTTCAGACAATATTTCATATTTCACTTAAAAACAGTTGAATACATGCTACTAATAGTAACATTAGGACGTATGGATGACCAAATTGCGAACAGCATTGAGAATGAAATTGGCAAAACAAATTTAAATTCCAGCTGAGACTGTGTTCATTTTGAACTAATGCCCTTGTAAAAGGAATGAATCTGCACCTCTATGAATAAATAGTCTGGTAGTTAGAGCTTTTTAGCCTTGTAAAGCTCTTCAACTTGAGCATTGGGTCAGCAACATCACTGTAGAAAGATTCATTTGCTCATGAAACTGAGGAAACAAATTTTGGTGCAGTCATGGCTCAATTCTCCAAAGAGTGTAGGCAGCAATAATGATGTGAAAAAAGTGAATCCATCTCTTCTCTATCCTCCAGCTATAAATTAAATAGTAGGGCAGACAGGACACACTTCTGTAATCAATCTAGCAGAAGGACAACCTTGAATTCAAAACTGATCAGGCATGAGACTAGCAACTCTATCCCATAAAAACCTACTCACTACAGAAACCACAATGGCAATACCTAGTATGTTGAGAGCTGTGGACCCATACTCAAACTCTGGAGTCTACAGGACTTTGAATATTGAATGAGTATTTGAATATTTAACATAATTTTCGTTTATACTTTAAATATAAAACAAAAGCTATATAATAATATAAAGGGAAAATGATAAAAAACATTATTACATAAGAATAATAGCAAATGTCACAGGTGAGTAGGATAAAATGTCTAAAGACATTAGATTTGGTTGAGGATTGTAGTTTGTTAGCCCCCATGGGATAATTTGAATTGAAGAAATACAGCTAATTGCAATTATGAAATAATATTTCAGTTTGAACAGATGCAACTGAAAACTTCTTTTTCAGGTGATGTGGATCAAATTTTTATTTATAACTGGGGTTTTACTAAAGATGATAACGGTAAGTATTTATAAATATTCATTTTTAAAATAAACTTATTATTTATTTCTGCATTGAGACTTTGCTTCTTTGTACACAATTTCCTTAAAGTCCTATTTTGCTGTTTAACAGTTTAATAACTTTTGTAAGACAGAAATATCATAGAGAAAATTATTTGAAAATGTTCAGTCAAAAGAATGTAACAGCTCAAAATATTTGCTTTTTGAATACAAAAGATAAATCAGTTTTGAAGTTCACTAAGCACAATAGTTTTTTTTATTTTTAGATTAAGCATCTTTCACTATTATTATCTTAGTTTTACTAGTTTTATGATGAATGCATTTTCATCACAGCACAGTAAAAATACACACACACACATCTGAGAGAGAGAGTGAGAGTGAGAGTGAATGAGAGTTGGCATATCATAGGAAATACAAATAGAAAATATAATACCAATGCCTCAGCTCAAAATTGTGATGTATCTGTGGGAAAGGAGTTGTGGGGTGAAATAAGTCTTCCCCCTACAAGGCTACACAAACATTTTTTGGTTTGATCTGATTTGTAAAGTTAAAGCATGGAAGGAGTTGTCAGGTATTGAGAGTGCAACTATTCATCTTGACTGAAGTAAATTCAACACTTGCTTAATTATAATAAAATGTTCCTAGCTTGATTTTGGAAACCAACCTCTTATCATCTATATTTTTGGAGATACACTTATAAACTATGGTATCATATGCATATTTACCAACAATCTGAGAATATTCCTTGGCAGGTCTTAATATATATAGCAGAAAAAGGTAAGAACAACGAATTTGTCTTGGGGACACTCTGTCCTTATCAAGTACTAGCAGCATTACCCGGCGTTGCCTGGGTTTATTCAAAAAATGATCACGAACCTCATCCAATCTGTAAAGTTAAAATAAAGAAGATTTTTCTTTTGTGACTCTTATCTATATGGTGAAAAATTATAATGACATGAAGTGTGAAAACATTCATAACAGGAGAAAGATTTTTACAGAAGCACAGAAGATACAAAACAATTTGTCAGCAAATGAAGAGTACATTAATCGCAATCGATCTTCAAAAATTGTTGAGGAGAAATGCTTTGTTGACAGCTTTTGCTCAAACTACATCAACAACATGCATTGGAAGGAGAAGAAATTCAACAAAGACTTTTCCTAGCAGCCGTGCCAACGCTGAAAACCAACGTTCACAAAGACTATAGAATTGTTCTTTGCCCCTCAGTTTCGACAGCTCGAGTAGCAGGGGTTCTGGCAGCGTTCCTTCCTCGTCTAGTTAACCGTTGCTCATTAGTTTCTACTCACCTTGCATTAGCTGTACGAATAGCATTTTGTGTCAGTCTAATTTGAGTTTCTTGTTGCGAAGCGTTTCCTCACCGTGCTTTCATGCGTTTGGCTGTAGTAGTACCACGTCCAAGTGAAGGATTTCGCTTTCTTGGCATTACTGTCAGGCTGTAGTTGGAGGGGTTTGGCTAAGCTTTTTGAATAACAAGTAATCAAGTAAAAAGCAAGAATATTATACACATTAATGGAAATATAGCCACAATAAATTAAATGGAAGTTTATAAGGGAGACCATGAGAATGTGGTAAACAATTATAAGCAAGCTCGTAAAGTTAGGATTTATATAAAAATAGACTATCAAAAAACGTTCTAGTGATAAAAATAAAAACGTGCAGCTAGAAACCTAATCACTATGGATGTTAAAACGTACACGCTATGTTTAGCACAATTATAAATGAATCGAAAGAGGGTTTTTACATTATTATAAGTGCATTTTTCAGAATAAAACTGTCAAAATGTTTAGGCTCAAGATTCCGAATATATGAGTTAGTAAGCATTATTATCTTGCTGATTAGGAGATGATAAATACATAAAATAGGCATTTACACTTAAACCTTTTTAATAATATGATTTTCACAAATTTAAATTTTAAGTATCAAAAATTCAGAATATACAGGCAGTCTACCTTTTTACTAGATGACAACTTTGATGCGAATGAGATTTTTTTGCATTTATTTCATCACATAGCACTAAAGAACACTACACGTGAAGGAAAATCGATAATACGCACTACATAACTCGATCGATCATTACACGTGGAGCAAGATCAATCGTACACACTACACATCTCGATCGATCTCGCATACGCGTCTTATACCTACGTGCACCTCTCTCATCGGTGCACACTTTCGTTTGCACTTATTCTTTTTTTCTTAAGGAAGGATATAATTTTTGCCGTCAAGTTAATGCAAACTAAACTATTTCAGTCCCAAAACGGGAAATCCATGGGAAAAACTCATATTTTTCATAATGTATTTATGACACATGGGGTGTCAGTTTTGATTTTGAGTTGATCGATCTAAACACAAATTATGTGCAAATTTTCATCGGAATGCTGCTAACCACCACAATTGAAAGACTAATGGTGGGGTCAAGGTGTTCAAGGGTCATCTTGGGGGCCTCTTATTTAGTTTAAAAATCTGATAATCGTTTTTGATTCATTTTAAGATTGTAAAATACATGTAAAATTCCGTCGAAATCGAAGCAATTTGAAAATTTGGGAATCCCTTTGGTTCACACTAGGGGTCCCAAATTTCAAGCTAAAGGACAGGTTTAAGACTAATAGTAATTGAAATAATAAAGCACATCTTTTTTAAGTTTTCTATTTAATCGACTTTATGGCCAAGGCTGTAAACTTAATAGAAAATTTCAGGGTTCCCTGCTGGTCCCCTAACTCGTGGGGGTCTCAGTGTTGATTTTCAGTGAATTCCAAGTGACTACTTCAGTTAATCTCAATATGTACTGAGATTTTCGTTGAAATTGGGGAATACTGCTACAAAATACACTTGAAAAGCAATTGAAGCACCAAGGGGTTTATAGGGTCATCCTGTAGGGGAGGGGTCATGCATTTTTAAAAATCTGACAACCTATTTCTATCTCGTTGTAAGAGCGTAACAAGTATGCAAAATCTCATCAAAATCGAAGCAATTTGAATTTTTTTTTGGTCCCTTTGGGGCACCCTGGGGGTCGTAGTGTCGAGAGAAACGAAAATCAAGATGTGAATAAAACATGGAATAAAGGAACTTGCAGAAAGAATGAAAATACTGAAAGAGCGAAAAAGACCAAGAGTGGAAAATACAAAAGTAATGAAAAACAAAGAACAAAAAACAGCAAAAATGAAATATAGAATTATAAAAAATAGAAGAAAGAGAATTTTTTATTTTCTAATTTTGAATATTGGGTTGTAACAAAAGTTTGTAGCATTTTTCAATAGGCAGCATTTAAAAATATGATTTTGTTTCCCATATGATTGAAATTTATGGCATTTATAACATATTCTGTAAGGTGATGTTTCTGTGAGTTTTTCTATCTGCTTTTTGTGTGGATTATCAATTTTAAATGCTTTACATTCAAACTGAAAATGGAAGAAAACGAGATGCATTTCTGTCATTCAATTCTCTATTTCAGGAAGAGAAAAATGCTGTACAAACAGCAAAAAAAGATATGTGCTCTTTATAGATATGGTGCCATATCTGAAATTACTGTTTGAAATTAGTTCACTAGGTTCAGAAGATTATGAACATTTTAGTAGCCCTGTCTGAAGTCATTGATGATGACCAAATCAAGACACTGATTAAAATTAATACAGGTTACACAATGCAGAGATACTCCACATATTTCAGATGAGTGTTGTAAGGCATTTGAAAATACTTACATTAATCACTACAATGTTTAGATACCCCATGAAAAAATTAACGGACAGTATTTCCACCTGAAATTCTTTGTTCAAATGCAACAAAAATGATCTATTTATGAATAAAAACACTTGCAGGTAATGAAAAATAGATTGTTTACAACAATGTGGTGTGAAAATTGTCATGGGGGAAAATGAGTTACTGTTGTTAACCACTCCAAAAGCAGCTTTGTATCTGAATAAAGTGATGATGTGTGTTTGGAGGGGTTGTTGTATTAAGAGCTCGTTTCACAAAATCAGACATTGAATTCAGACAAGTACTCTTCCCAATTAGACTGATTAAAATCAGTAATCAATAAAAAGTATCTCTAATTGACCAGTCAGTAGAGTATCATCTTCCCTTAGGACAATGCCAGATCTTATGCCCTTTTACAGACCTGACATCATTTATTAGACAGCTTGGCTAAGATGTCCTAATACACCCGCCTTGCTCATAAAATGGCACATGTGTTTGAATAAATCTATGTAGAAATATCTAAATATTGATTTTTAAAATTCACATAAAAATTATCTGAATTTTAGTTCCAATCCAATACATACTATGGAAACCTACTATGGAAAAAAATCTGCCTTGTCAGACATGTATCGAAAGATACATGATCACCTAAGTGTGCATCACGCATGGCACATAACTGACTGAAAAATACAACGAGAGTAAATGTATTTGAATCTATTAAAGAGTCAACTGAATATTTTTCAGTGAATTTATTTATGCTAATTCTTTAAAGAATTTCTTGTTTTCACTTGCAGTATTTATGCCATTCAAGAAGAGGATTTGATTGCCCAACTAATCAACCAACCAACCAACCAATGGGAAAACAAAATGGAAATCTTGCATTATCAAAATTTTCTTGAATATTTTATTTCAACAAGTGTAAGATAACATTAAATATCACTTGTTATTTGTATTTCAAAAATTGTTAAAGAAAGAAAACTTTTCTTGTTTGAAACTAGCATTATTAATTTGTAAATTGTCTGATACAAATAAAATAAAATAAAATCAACAAATTTTGTTTTTATTGCATTTAACTAAATTTGGATACTTTATTTATTTCATTTTTATTACAGATATTTAAATAGCTTAGTCAAGTCCAAATAAAGATAAATTGGATTTAAATTTGTGCAATTTAGAAAACTCTTCCAATGCGAAAACAAGCTAATCTATCTTGAAAATAAAAATTCGAAATCATGTTTTCTTTTGTTATCTTTCACTCGCTTTCATTTATTAGACATTGAATTGTGTTACTTGGTATCTTCCATAGATTACCTGACTTTTCGACGAATCTAATGAATATTTATGAGTGTTCTTAAATTTTGAAAAACCAATAAAAAATTTCTCTTGTATGCACTCCTAGTGACCTTGGTTGTTCCATCCTTATATTCTAACATCTCACATGAGGTGGGTATACTAGCCTACAAAATTCTTTTAAATACCAGAGACTTCCCTGAACACCAGATACGAGATATTTCAAACCTTATATATTTTATACTGACACATAACAATTTCCAGTTCAACAAGCACCATTTTCTTCAAGTTAGAGGCACAGCAATGGCAATGAAAATAGCCCCCCCCCCCCACAGCTATGCTAACATTTTCTTAGATTCCCTTGAACAAGATATGTTTAGCAGATACCACCTGGCACCCCTACTCTAACACAGGTACATAGACAACATTTTCTTCATATGGACACATGGAGAGAACAATTTCCTAGATCTTAAAAAGCACCACCACATCATCAAATTCACTATGGAATATTCCACCACATTCATTCCATTTCTGGACATACTGGTACGTCTCAATAACAACCACATCTCCACTACACTGATGGTCACTGCTACCTCAATTTCAATAGCTGCCACCCCACCAACCTAAACAAATTTATAATCTTCAGCCAATGCTTACACATTAAACGCATCTATTCTCACAAGGAAGATTACACCTTACATCGGACAACTTTACAATCACTTTCTTAATAGGAATTACCCACCCCAAATAATCAAAGTATCCATCACCAAAGCTCCCAAATTTAACAGAAACACTCTCCTCAACTATGTAACCAAAAATCAGAATTCCAGAATCCCCTTGGTCTTATATTTTAATTATAACATCCACAAACTTTCCCATACATTAACTAAAGATTTCCAACATTTAAAACTAGACAATACTCTTAGCAACTTATTTAGTGATAACCTCCACCATGCGAGATGACAACCCTGCAACCTCTTCAGAATTTTAACAACATCAAAAATCTACAACACATCACAAATCTACAACACATCACC
Organism: Acanthosepion lycidas; assembly: GCA_963932145.1. NCBI lineage: Eukaryota > Metazoa > Mollusca > Cephalopoda > Sepiida > Sepiidae > Acanthosepion > Acanthosepion lycidas. Next base: position 30,265,423 of record OZ010594.1, on the reverse strand, counting down.
TCACCAAGGGAATGTTATCTGCAAGAAACCCCGGTGCCTGGTCTGCAAACACATCAACACTCACAACATCTACACCCCCGGTACTCACGTAGTATTCAGACCACCTGCTCTAACCTGTGACGATCTCGTATATTTACTTTTCTGTCACAAATGCGAAAAGTGGAATTATTACAGATTTCCGTTTACGGTTCAGTAACCATAAGATAAGCGTCAGGGACAGCAACAACAATTTCCCGGTCTCTGTACACTTCAAGCAACCTGCTCATAACATCGATGATATCGGATGCGTGTTTCTGATGTCTGGTTTTGTAAACCAGGAGGACAGATGCAAATCAGAGTTGAAGTATATCTTAAAAATAAATCCCCACATAAAAGGACTAAACAGAGATTTGGGTTTACTCAGAGAGTATAATTTCCACAAAGAAACCCGTTATCATCAACACCCCTCATCAACCCTCCATCCACATTTTAACTCCAAATTTCAACAGCCACCACCTACATACTAAATTCTCAACAGCCATCTCCTACCTGCTAAGTACTGCCACTTATGTTTTTCCCCAATTACGCACTATCCAGTAAAGCAAGTATTGCCATGTACACTGAGGATTACCTCCCAATCACCCTCTCCTATACCATCTTGAGTTCCACAACTATAGTTCCTTTACATGCTTATGTAAGGAGTGAGGAAAGTTAGTGTAGATACATATTATTCTTGTATTACGTATTCATATCTTTACCTGTGTGGAGATTCATAAGTTTGTGCAGTAGTTTGGATATACGTACACACTGCTATGTGCACTTATGTACATAGCACATCTATATATGTATACGCTTTTTCCCTCTTTTTTCTTTATTATTTTTATTATAATTTTTCTGCACCCCCATTTTTTTAGCAATAGATTTGCAAAATTTCTATCCAAATATTTTATCCTTCTATTTGCTCATTTCCCCTTTTTCTTTTCATTTTATCTTTATTACTTTTCTCCTGTGTTACCACATACTTTTTCGTCTCATCTCACTGTCCTTGTTTCTGAGATTGATAAGTTATCCTAACCAGAGCCCATCGTTCTGAAATAGTTGGACGAACAATTTACAGCTTTTATAAAGGACACAGGCATGTCCGAAAATTCCGAACTTAAAACCACTCTTTCCGTGCTTCATTTCTGTCATATGGTTAATAATTAATATTTAATAAATGTATTTTATACTGTTTATATTGGTACCCTTTCGTTTGCTCTTGTTTTATTAAAAAACTAGTTTACACACACACACACACACACACACACACACACACACACACACACACACACACTATATATATATATATATATATATATATATATATATATATATATATATATATATATATATAATAGGAAAGAACAATCATATTTATAATCCAGAGTTCTTTAGCATTTATTTTTAAAAAAACAGTGCTCGATACACAGTAGAGCATAACATTTTTTTAAATATCCATCACGACACAAAAGTTACTATCGGTTCTCAACATCACTTGAAAATTGGGCCAAACTTCAAATTTTAAGTTTAATTTAAGTTTAAATGTAGGTTTCGAAACAGTAATTTCTGTGTGGCGATGGATACATACTTTTTAAAAAAATAATTATATTTATGTATTTTTAAATCTTCGTATGTTTATGTTTTTAGTCACTTAAAAGTTAAAATAAACCTTTTAAAGTTTTTACTTATGACTTTACTAAGACTTGTTTAATTAATTGAAATTTTTATGTTTTTTAATTTATTAATATTTTTATTACTACTATTATTTTCATAATTATAATGATTATGATCGATGACGTTGTTCCACTGAATGAATTGAATAGACATAAATGTATATTTTTTTAATATATTCCTTTTTGAATATTTTCTCTCTCTACTCGTCATGCCCGCGGGGAAAAGGAAGAATATTCTAGGTCAATCCGTCGACTTTCTCTCTTACTTCTACCCATGTCTCTCTCTTTCCATCTTTCCCTTCCCCTATAAAAAAAAAACAAACTTATTTTGAAATCTCTATCTTTATTTTTGATACTCTTTTCTTTTTTCTACCCCTTTTTCCTTTTCCTATGTTCCTGGATGAATATTATTCACTCTCTTTTACTCCCTTTTACCCGGACATGACATGTCCGGGTAAAAGGAAGAATATTCTAGGTCAACCCGCTGGCTGACTGCTTAACCTTTCCTTTTCTTTCCCTTTCTTCTCTCCTCCTCGTGTCTATCTCCCCCCCCAACCCCCCCTTAAAATCTCTATATTTTTGAAAACTGTTTTTTTCTGTATCTTCTAACCCTTTTTCTTTTTTCTTTCCTTTTTCTTTTTTTCCTTTTTTTTCTGTTTTCTTTTTTTGCTTGTGTCTGAATAAATTTAAAATCCATTTATTGGTCTGATGAGATGGTTGTTTGATCCCGTGAAAAAATGATTACCAATGGATTTCTAAGGACTCTGCTTTCATGAGGATATTGTACCGAGAAAACAAAATTGACAAATTCTTATATAACTCGTTTCGAACTTTTAAAAGACTTCATCAGACTAAAAGTAATGTTCTTCTTGATGGAGTTGTATATGTAGAGAATATAAACGAAAAACATGAATTGTTATGCTATGAGAAGAAATAGCAGGGATGTAGGCAAACTAAATTTTAAATTAATAAATTTCTGGCATCTGACTTATCTCGATGCAAAAACTCGAATAATTTCATTTAGTTTCCCAACACTACTGCTTTTGTTTTTATTGCTATTGTTTTAATTAACACACTGCAGCAAGAACAAGTGTTGTAAATAAGCAAGTCAGGAGAAACAGAAGTGCTCCTGTTTGTGTGCGTCACTCCTAGTAGTGGGTTCTGCCATAATTGTTGACCACAAATATAGACAAGGAGAACAATGCATGCAGGGGAGAATTCAATAGACATGTTGTGTCGCAAGTTACTAGATTTGGCAAGGAGAAAGTTTTTTTTTCTCTCAGACTATTTTTTTCTCATGTGGATCGTGGACGTCTGGAGCAATTCTGTGTAGATTCGGGTAATATTTCTTCATATTTGGACCGCTTGGAATAGCTTTTTTTATATAGCGAATGTCATTCACATTGTAAGACGACGTTACTTAGTACCATTGGGGAAAATCATATGGCGTATTAGAGGATTTATGCCCTCTACAGAAGCCAACTGACATTTCGTATGAAGGAATAAAACATCTACTGTTGGAAGATTTTAGACCTAAACACCTCGTGATAGCAGAAAATTACAGGTTTTAACAGACAAGACAGGAAGACAGTGAGTCTATTTCAAATGACTTTGTTCGGTTGAAACACTTGGTATGTACATGTGAATTCGGTACCATTCTAGACAAATCCGTGTGAGGTCCGATGAAGGAAAATATACTTAAATATTTATTGTCCGATGGCATTGTAGACTCGTCTTTTTCTTACCTATCACCCCTAGCAACTGAACAGTCTATATCTTACGCCTACGTACAGAAAACTTCAACCAATAAAAACCGTACTAGGCGAATCAACCAATCTCATTGGTTAATGACACGATAATCTGAAAGTTCACGTGCAAAAGCGAAATTGCGCCAAAACTCCGTGAGCCGATTTCGAACTTTCAGAACTTATAAAAGAAAACATCGACTGACCCAAGCAGTCAGTAATGAACTCCCACAGAGAAATTGTCAACATACTCCACGTCACTCGAAATCACGATTTTACCGCGCAAAGGTACATCAACGCTGACTCACTCACAATTTAAAATCAACCAACACTGTGAACATCGATTCTCAAACATTTCTTATCCAAAGTGAATTATATTCACTACATATTAATTAAACATCCACGTGTAAACGACATTAAAAACATTACAATCAAAGGTAGATCACTCCTTAAGAACTCCTTCTAAAAAGACACTTAGTATTGACAATTCTAATGCCAACACAGATCTTAAACGGACAGCAAATGAACGAACGATTACAAAGAGAGACATTCTGAAACCTAAAACATCATACACATTTTTGCCAACATAACATATATCAATTATCCTGCTTGTATATTGTTTTGAATTGTATATAAACGTTTTATTAGTTTCTAATTGAATATGTCTTGTTCTTAATCGTATTTTAAATTTCGTTTATTTATTTGTTGTGGATGCAGAAAGTCACGCAACCTACACAAATTCCTTCTGATTCTTTCAAGCATAATTAATAAATTCTGCACGTCCCCAACAGCATTTTCAAAATACTACAAGGGGACTAGGCGTAATGGAATTATCGTTCACAGTTATTCTCAAGATACAGAATAAAGATATGGACGACGTGAACAAAATATCTAAGATTTTGTGGGGTTGCAGTGATAAAAGGCATAGGAAGCAAGAAGAAAAAAGTTGCGTACGAATTCAAGTGGAATCCTTATACCGTGGTGTCGAGCTAAGGTAGATGTACAACACAAGATAAACATTATTCTCTAATTAAATGTCTTAGTGGCACCTGTGTTGGGATCTAAATTCCTGGGACAAGATTGGCTGAAGAAATTGCCATTTGACCCCCCAACATGTAACCAAATTAAGTGGACTGATTTGAAGCAAGAATTTTCAGAACTTTTTCAATCATATTTAGGCACCTTGAGGGACACGACGGCAAAACTATACATGAAACCAGGGCACACCTCTCGGTTTATGAAAGCTCGACTGGTACTACTGTTTCACAGGCAGATAAGTACTCTTTCCAAACATAGACGACTTATATTCTAAACTCTCCGTTGGGCGTTATTTTTAAGGTTATTGAGCAATGTATATTTACAAATTCCTTTGGATGAAGAGCCGCAGAAGCTAACCATTATAAATACACATAAGGGTTTTTTTTTCCGGTAAACTCATTTGTGTTTTGCTATTACATCTTCACCGAGAATTTTTCAGCACACGATTGACCAGCTAATACAAGGGAAAACAATGACAGTCGGTCATATTATGGACGACATTCTAATCTATGGAACTTCTATAAAAGAACATAATAGTAATATGCGGCTGGTTTGAAACAGATTACGGGACGCTGGTCACCGCCTGAAAGGTAGCAAGTGTACTTGAAAACTTCAATTTCAACATCAGCACTATTCTAGCCCCATTATACAAGTTATTACAAAAGGATGTTCCTTGGAAATGGGAAGAAGCTGAAAAGGTTCATTTTAAGGAATCAAAAAGTTTATTAACTTCGGCTAACGTATTGGTGTAGTGCCATGCCTACATTTTCTCCAATTCTAATTGGTGAATAAATGCATACTTACAAATAACAGGACAATTTATCTATCGCATTCCACCATAGTAAATTTGTTCCTACACTTTGTTCAAAACAAGCTTTGCTACAAAATCGCTGATTGGTCTATTTTCCGTCCAATCGGATATTTTTCATGTATATTCAAAAATGTACTATAGCGTCTCTGCTTGGAGCCACTCCAGATAGTATAAATATTGGATGCATTCCAAAAAACCAGTTGTAGTAATTTCAGAACCACAGTTGAGGTATCCAGAGACAACAGTTCTCATTTACTCGCTCGTGTATTTCATCCTACTCACTCCGCACATACATACACACTACAGAACTTTATGTAACACACCACCAGTTCTCAGTGGACACACCAAGTTAAATCAACTCTGTAAGTTGCAACTACTGAACAATTTTCTGAAAGAAATATTCTATTTTCAACACTGAACTCTGAACATTTACTCAGACAAATCTTCTTTAAGACATTTTTTTACAGTCAAGGGGAAGCTACTTTTTTCTCCCTTTTTCACTCATATTGCAACTACTTTGTATTATTGTTGAATTTAATATACATATTTCTTCGTTAAACAAAATTGGTTCTCATTGTTCTTTTTCCTTGATGTTTTAAGTATTATGTATGAATGTTGATTACCTTCTCAACACGCAGCCGCATTATCTATTTAACCCATTCAACATTGGTGACCACAACACTCGAGAAGCAGTACATTCTATAATTGATCAACCCGACGTACTTTACATTGGTTTACTATCCAAACTTGAAATTATGTCTGGCATCTGCAGATGGTATTAGAGCAGTCTTATCACATACTATGCCAGATCGAAGTGAAAAATCGAAGGCAGAGAGAAATCAAAATCAGATAGAAGTTAAGAAATAGCAGTCTATGTATGAAGTTACTAAATTCCGCCAATACATTTACGTTCGTGAATTTACAATCATTACAGATCACAAGCAACTTTTAAGAGAAGACCTTGCAATGGTATCCACAGCAAGTGCAGGAGTGCAACGTTGGATACTAATATTATCCAATTACCAATATCAGCCTGTGTACATGCAGGTGTCAAAGATTCCTAATGCACTGAGACGTCTAATAGTTGATGACTATGCTACTCCATTACCCTGCCCTCATGCCAGCATTGGATGACCCCAATCACTGCAAAAACCGTTGCGTTATATACCTCATCCGGTGTTGTCCAGGTTTGCAGATGGTTACAAGAATGGAAAACAAAGTTACGGGATTTTCAACAGTACTTGAACAGTAAAGAGGAGCTATCGGTACAACTGGGTTGTGTTTTGTAAGTATACCAGCAAGGTGCAGACATGCTTTGTTGGAAGAGCTGCGTGTAGATCATCCAATTATGTCACGAATTAAGTCTTTTGTTCAGTGTCACGTCTAGTCGCCCATTATAGAGTCAGATATTGAATTGTATGTGAGGAGTTGTTACGTGCCAAAATAGCAAAAATATACCTTAGGCATTACATCCATGTGTGTTTTCAGAACTGCCATGATTCAGGGAACATATGGATTATACTGACTCGATAATGTGGAAGTGGATTGTAGTGATTGTAGATGTTCATAGTAAATATATAGATGCACATGTAACATCGCCATCTTCCTCAGCTACAAAACAAGCGTTACGATGCTAGTTTGCCACACATGGAATTCCTCATTGGCAAATTCTATCATATATTCTATGTTGTTTAGTTTATTTGCAGGATCACATAATATTATTTTGTGGGTACCAGAAATAGTTTTTAGACATTCTAAGAACAAACAAACTAAAACCCTGCTAAGAATTTCTTGAATCAGGCTCTTTCAAAACATTTTACCTAAACAATCAACAAATTTCTCATATATTGATGATTTTTATATTATGGATTGATTTGTGAATAATCCATAGGGTGTACTAAACAAAAAAAACAAAAAACAAAAAAAACAAAGAAGAAGAAAATAAATAACATGACCAACAAGTATTTTCATAATTTATTCATTCATCTCTTACGAGAAATTGCAAATTTTCAAATCAGGTAATCAAATTGTTTACATTTTTTTTTCGTTAAAATCTCCATTTGCCATATGACAAGAATCATTCATATCTGTAAGCATTTAAATAAACAATTATTGAACTTGTCTTTTCTGGAGAAATGTTTCTTCTTCACCTAAAAATAGAAAATAATTCATTAAAAAATAAAAATGAAAAGTTTTAAATCCTAAAATGAACACAATGACAAAAAAATTAGATACAAAAAATACAAATACGAAATATTAGAAGATGGCTAAACTAAAATGCAGTTCCCTTATTTCCTTCTCCAATTCACACACTGTAACTGCTGTGATGTTAAAACGAAAGTAAACAAGCAAAAATTGTCAAGAGATATATGATCCCAGAAAAAAACAGGAACCTGAAAAATGAATTACGACAAAATCATATGGATTTTTATATTATGGATTGATTTAATATAAAAATAAAAAGACATATGTCTATCTTGAATGAAGATATGCGCACGCGCACACACGCACACACACACACACATATATTTATATATATATATATATATATATATATATATACCCAAGTATATAATTGGTGTATACGGAATGAATTCCAATAACCAACAATTACTATTCTTAAAAGAGTGCTCAATACAAAGTAGAGCAGATATAATTATTTATTTAGAAAATTTATAACATAAACATGTTATAAAATCACTACAAAAATAGCCATTTTGTTTCAACACTCCCGGTGTCTTATCAAGTGATGATGTTGAATGCAAAACAAATGGTTTTAAAAGTTTCAAATTAGTTAACGATCCTTCACATGGGGTTTTCCAAAAGCTAGAATGATCAATCAAAATACAAGTATAGGAAAATTCAAAAAGCCTGACAACGAAGTCATGTTATAATAGCTATTCAGATCATTAAAATACGGATAAAATTAAAAAAAGAATTTATTCTAACCAATAATTATTAAATTATATGATAGAATTTAATATTAAAATTAAAAACTGCCAATTTTAAAATCCAAATTTAATCACTATTAAGTTTAAAATTACCCAGGAGAAAATGTCTTTAATAAATAAATTGTCGGACTTTGTCCATTTCTTAATGTATGACGTCATTTGTTTACATTTGATACGCCATGAGCAGTTATGAATGTACGAGATTCATGGAAGATTGAAGTTTATAAGCAGTAAATTCGACCTTGCCAACCGAACGGCCGAATCGGTTAGGCACGCACGGCTATATGGCGGTTCCGTATAGGTTGCAGGTTCGAATCCTGTCAAAGGACGAATATTTTCTATGAAAATTTCTCGGACATTCAGGCCGGTAAATGTTATTTAATACTGTTTATTATAAACAGAGCATTTACTTAAATACTTGTATCTATAAAAAGAACGTTAAACATAAAAAATATCTTTAATAAATAAATTGTCGGACTTTGTCCATTTCTTAATGTATACATATATATATATACATACATACACTACGCCTATTGTCTTCGCCTAAGAAAAAGAAAAATTATATGCAGTTCGTGTGGAGGACAGCATATAAAGAAGGATTGTTTCTTTAGGGTTAAAACATGTTTTAATTGTGGGCGTGTAGGCCATAGAAGTTCCCATTGTCGGGCAAAACAGAGTAAAGTAAAAGCAAAGTGTCAAAGGTGAACATAGTTTTGTCTAAAAACGAAATTGAAGAGGGTCAAAGAAGAAAATACCTCAATGTAAAAATAAATGGGCAGACTGTAAAATTATTACTCGATTCAGGAAGTGATATCTCGGTAATAAACGAGCAAACATGGAAAAAAATCGGTTACCCGCAGTTGACTAACACAGACAAAATTGCCAGGGGAGTGTCAGGAAAAAGATTTAAGTTTAGAGGTAAATTAAAATGTAACATTGCGTTCATGGGAAAAATTCACAAATCGAAAGTGCATGTGCTCCCTAGTTCATTAAACCTCTTTGGTTTAGACTGGATCGTAGTGTTTAATTTATGGGAATTACCGGTAAATTCTTTCTGTAACAAAGTTAACGTCATAGAGAACTATAAGACGAAGCAAACAGAAAGATTTATTACGGATTTGAAAGGCGAATTCCCTCATGTCTTTTCAGAAGGACTAGGTCTGTGCACAAAAACGGAAGTCAACTTCGAATTGAAAGAAAATATTAAACCACTCTTTAAACCAAAGAGAAAAGTACTATTTTCGGCACTAGGCACAATAAATAAGGAATTAGAAAGGTTGGAGTAAATTGGCGTAATTTCAAAAGTCGATTACTCGGATTGGGCGTCTCAACCGTATATATATAAAAAGAAAAACCGAAAAATCAGAGTGTGTGCTGACTTTTCGACAGGCGTAAATGATTGTGTGAGAGACCGTGCGTACCCTCTACCGTTTCCGGAGGATATATTCACTAAATTTAACGGAGGTACAGTGTTTTCAAAGTTGGACTTGTCGGGGGCTTACCTTCAGTTTAAAGTCAGTGAAGAATGTTCGAAGTACCTGACAATAAACACGCATAAAGGGATTTTTAAACTAAATCGTCTTTCTTTTGGAGTGAAGGTAGCTCCAAGCCTATTCCAGCAAATAATGGAAACAGTGTTGGCTGGTATGGAGTATGCAATCGCATATTTAGATGATATTTTGATTAAAAGTGAAAACGAGGCCCAACACAAAACGCATATTAGAGCGGTATTTCAGAGAATTGAGGAATACGGGTTCAAGCTGAGTGCTGAAAAATACGAGTTCTTCGTAAAGAAGATAAAATATTTAGGGCAGATCATTGACAGTAAAAGAAGAAAACCGGATCCAGAAAGGGCTGAGGCTATAAAAAATATGCCAGCACCTGATAATGTGGCTAAACTCCAGGCCTTCTTGGGATTAGTAAGTTACTATAGCATTTATATCCCAAAAATGTATGATATGAGAACTCCTTTAAATAATTTGGTGAAAAGGGGCGCAAAGTGGATATGATCGAAAGAATGCGAACAGGCTTTTTAAAAAATAAAAAAGCTGTCTATTAGCAGACCTATCGTTAGCGCATTTCGACCCGAAGAGGAAAATCATTGTATCAGCAGATGCCAGTAATGAGGGACTAGGTGCAGTATTGCTTCATAAATTCGAGGACGGATCTACGAAGCCAAGAGCACATGCCTCGAGAACGTTACTGCCCGCAGAACGAAGTTACAGTCAAATCGAAAAAGAGAGTTTAGCAAAAATCTACACTGTAAAAAAATTTCACAGGTTTCTATCCGGAAGAGTATTTATTTTGCAAACAGACCACAAACCGCTGTATTTGGTTAAAAAATGGTATACCAACTCACACGGCAAATCGACTACAGCGTTGGGGTGTAATTCTATTGAATTATAATTTCAAAAAGAATATGTGCCTTCAAAGAAGCTAGGTCACGCCGTTGGGTTATCAAGATTGATACCTAGATATACAAAAGCACTAGAAGAAACAGTAATAGCGACACTAAGAGACGAAAGTGAATTGTCGGGTCTGTTATGCAACGGTGAACGATGATTTCATTAAAAAAATGAAAAAGCAAGTCTGGTTGAACGAGAAAACTAAAAAAGGAATTAGTGTGTCACCTTTTTCAATCTGCGAACAGGTATACGCAGATAGAGTTGTAATGCCGGTTACTCTACAAAAGAAAATTCTGAAAGAATTTCACACTCGCCATCCAGGGATTTCAAGAATTAAATCTCTAATGAGAGGCTATACTTATTGACCAAGGATGGACCAAGACATAGAAAATTTGGTGAAACAGTGCAGAGGATGTCAACTGGCAGCAAGGGATCCACCGGTAAAGATTCAGCCATGGCCAAAGACAGATGTCCGATGGACTCGATTGCATATTGACTATGCAGGGTCCATAAATGGATCTTATTACCTGATCATTGTGACAGTTTCACTAAGTGGACATAAATTGTTAAGTGCAAATATCCGACTGCAACACATACAATAAACGCACTTAATGAAATTTTTAGTCGCTTTGGACTCCCTAAAACTTTAGTCAGCGACAACGGAACGCAGTTTACGGGAAGAGAATTCAAGGAATTCTGTACATTATTGTCCATTCATCATGTGGCAACGCCAGTATATCATCCAAGATCGAATGGACAGGCGGAAAAATTTGTGGACACATTTAAACGAGCATTGAAGAAAAACCAAGGCGTGGACACGAATAAAAGAAGTATTCAGAAATTTTTGGCAGTATATAGAATGACCAAACCCGAATACGACCTCAGGGGTACCGCCAGCAGAGTTAATGTTTGCGAGAAAAATACGCTCTCTGTTCGACAGGCTGTTGCCTAATCCGGCGAAGAAAACTGCTAAAAAAGAAAACCAGATGACTAAAGCGTATAAGCCAGGTGACAAAGTTTTTTTCAAGAACTTTAGTCCTGGAAAAATGTATTAGGGAGAAGGAATGATAAACAAAAGAATTGGACAGGTCATATATGACATAAAAAGGGGAAAATTTCGGTGCAAAAGACACTGGAATCAATTGAGACCCAGACATACTACAGAGGTCACGGAAAATACTGAAGAGATTCCAATGGAAGTCCTGTATGACGCAGTTGAAATTTCCGTTCCAGTAAGTTAACATTCGCTAATGGAGGTATCCCCGGCCAGAGGTATCAGTGTGCCAAATGCCACCACTGCAAGGAGGATTGAGGTGAAAAAGACTTAGGAAAAAAATCAATCGGTTAAGTCCAGACGCTAAAGAGAGAAAATATTGAAGCTAAATTTCACGGGAAAATTTAGCTCAGTGGGAGGTGATGTAATGAATATGCATACGCCTGGGTTCCCTCTCACAGTAATACGATTGGCTGGTGTCAGCCATAAATACAGACTGATGTGGAGGTACATGAACTACGCCTATTGCCTATCACTACGACGAGGACCAGTCCATTACATTTACCTGCAAGATTGTCCTACCCTGTTACTGTAGTCAACAACCACTTTGCTACTTCGAGCAAATATATCCCTTTCCGGGACATATCATCAACACAATTACTTACCCACATATTAAAACACGTCCAAAGATTATTTTCTACCCAATAACAGACAATATTACAAACATGCCAAAAAGATTCCACAATACAACACACATTCATTTAAATCAATGTGTCTATTGGTTAGAAATTAATATCATCGTGTGAAATATTTAACCATTCAGAGAAAAATAAAATCCTATTTTTCTCGAGCCTACTTTTGGGAAAAAATTATTATAAATACCTAAAAATTTCGTCTTTCACCAGCAGATATGCAAAAGCCATTCAAAACAAGAGAAACGTGGTTACATAGACCTCCACCCTTCCAACGCGTACTGAAAGAAGCGTGTGTCAAGCGAATCATTTCCAACAACAATAGCTCGGACGGCCAGTGAATCTTTGCTGACGATGAAGGTCTTTCCTAAACGCTAGAATTTTCCGTGGACCAACTACCCAAAGACTTTAACTCAACTAAAGACTATTTTTACTTCTTTGAATTCATCTACATACGTTTGTAAATACAAATGCTTTACATAACAGGCATACCCATATTTTCTTTATTTTGTTATTGTTTGGATTCGGATTTTTAATATAAAAAACATAGATGACATATGTCAGCCATAAATACAGACTTACATATGCTCTTTACTACGTCCGCACGCTGTAAAAAGAAAAGTTAATTCAGTGATTCTGCCTTTGCTCAGTTTTGACTCAACGTCATTTGAAAAGAACGGGGATGTCTTTTAATCTTTTCTTAAACTAAGAGAATTTGTATTTTATTTTCTTTAACGTTCCTTTTTAGATCTTTACGTAGCAAACATTTGTACCAGAAACAAAATGTTTTTGAAAACTTTTAGTTGCTTTTATGGCAAATCTTTATGTCAGAAGAAATATAGTAAATATTGCCTTTATTTCCTTTGGAAGCATGCTGTCCTAAGCGAATTGTCTTACCTGCTTACAAATTAATCACAGTCTTGTTTAAAAAGTCACAGTAGTATTTCAATATTCTCGTTATATTTGAAGTTACTTGTTTTTCCTTTTTCACCTAGTCTGCCGATCGATGTACTAAAACATTTAATGGTGTACTTTGTATTTAACGACACTTCAACTCCATTAGAATGAGAAAATGATCCTTACATATTTTCATTTTCTATTTTCAATTCTTCTGGAATGGGTATTACATTGTAGTTGTTGAACAGTCGGTGCTGTGATATACTTATAATTCTTTTGTACTCATTCATTTCATACCTTCTACTTATTTGCATACGAACTGTTGTGTGATTTCGCGTTGGTTCACGTCACGTGATCTTGTGTTTATAAATAACGGTGGAACGCCTCTTTCTTCCTCTCTGGCGTCCGTTCGTCCATATCTTCTAACATTGAAAAAAATAAACAAATTAAAATTTATTGAAACAAAACAATTACAGTTGACCACTGATGACAATTCCAGAACAACGTAACAATAAACAATTTTTTCTAACCTCTGCCAACCTCAGTGATGGAGAAAGCATTACCTCGAACCATCGCCAGTGAGACACGCTGCAAGAGCCACTCCGTTTCGCGAGGCTCGTCCCTTAATCGAGACGCAGTCGCGCCAATCTTCCGAAGGAACGCCATCGAACGAGGGCCAATAACCCCTGAAGTCTTCACTGCCACAGGAGTAAAAAAAAAATCTATCAGCAAGAGAAGAATATTTAACTATTTTTTTCATCTCTGCGTCCCGGGCGACGGATCCTGGCTCAACCGCGGACCTGATCAAATAACCGACCGAAAATGTATCCGCACAGGTCGCATCCCAAATCAACGACTTCCCCATTTTAAAATGTAATGCCATCCGGCCGCTTTCCATCACCGCAGTCGAGGCCTACGGGTTCGATTTGGGAAGGGAACCCAGCTGCATCCAAACCTCTCTTGATGATGATGTTAATGGCAGCATGTCGTGGAAAGCGGCCGGCACTACGACGACAGGAGAGAGGATGCAAACCAAACTCATCGATGGAGGCTCCACATCTGCATCTGTGACGCTCACATATTTTGAGTCCAAGACAGATCCCGACTCCGACTCGAGTGCACTCATTATCTAGAAGGGTACCGGTAGATGAAGAGGGCACTGCGTTGAGCCAGGCGCCACTACTCGGTTGTGAAGCAGATAGTAGACAGGCGAGGCGATGCTGATCCAGAGAGAGCCTCAAATTAGAAAAATTGGCCTCGCATTTTATTTTATCCCAGCTTTTTTGTTTTGATGTGTCTAGTGGGAGAGAAAGTAATTCTTGAGTCCAGACGCTGCAAGCTTGTTCGAAAGAACTACCCGAGAAACACTGAGATGATCCACCGAGTATCTTATCAATTAATTCGCGACTGGAAGAAAGTGAAGAAAGATATACTGGAAGGGCCAAATCTACTGCTGATCGAAGGCCCAGGCCTCCGAATCTGAAAGGGAGCTTTGCCTGCCTCCAGCCTGTGTCGTCAAAATTGACGTTGCAAATTAGCTCCGCACATCTCTTAACTGTGATAGTTATCTCATTTAAGAAATCCTGTTCGAGGTAGCAAGGGGCACTTCGGAGAGTGTAGAGGAAACTCGGTAGCGAAAAACTGTTCTTCAAGAACGCTGGGTGTGCATCAATTAGTTGCAATTTTTCAGTCATTCTTGTTAGAATGACATGCTTAGTATCCAAACACTCTCGAATGGCCATTGGAAAGACTGGAGAACCAAGAATATGTAATTCCTCCTTAGGTGTTATTTTAATATCCTCAAGGATGAGTCTAATATCCCGGATAGCACTCTCGAAATCATCTGCAGTATAATTCAAGTTTATTATCTCTGACTTGGACGAGTTAATCTCAACTCCAAGCAGAGATAAAGCAGGAATAACTCATCGGAGGTCAGCAGCTACGGCCTCGATGGATCCTCCCAACGTTGCATCGTCAAGATACTATATATTGAAAGGAGAAGCAATGGAACGAGCTACCGCGTCAATAGCCATCGCAAATAGTAGTGGACCAAGTGGATCACCTTGCTGGATTCCAGTAGCAGAAGAGATAATATTGTCGGAGGCGATCAACATACTTGGATGCCTATACGAAAGCCGGTTTAAATATGGAAGGAGTCCGTTGATGGCAAACTTCCAGGGCATGATCCCTTCTGATGCTATTGAAAGCGTTTTTCATATTCAATTTTAATAAGATACGTGGGGACGCAGGTGATGTATTCTCGAAAAATGATCTTGTGGCATAAACCACGGCTTCACATCCTCCCTGTATGCCTACCCCAAGCTGGACAGGTCGCAATTCATGCCCTATCTCCTTCACAACAACTCTACAAGCAATTTTTGCGGCGAGACGACGAAAAATATTACCAACAGTGATAGGGCGGATACCTCCATCTTTTTTTTTAAAGCCGTCAAGTTGGCTGAAAATATTAAGTAGCGAGCATGTTGGGGTATCTCAGCTCGGAGAAGGGAATTAATAAGAGCTGTTATGGATGTTTTCAAATATTCACCAGCTTCGGCAGTGTGGGCAGAAATTAAGTCCCTGATGTGACCAGGTCGAAGGCCGTCTACACCTCCACTACTGCTTCCCG
Organism: Acanthosepion lycidas; assembly: GCA_963932145.1. Taxonomy (NCBI): domain Eukaryota; kingdom Metazoa; phylum Mollusca; class Cephalopoda; order Sepiida; family Sepiidae; genus Acanthosepion; species Acanthosepion lycidas. The sequence continues at coordinate 30,249,570 of OZ010594.1, read as the reverse complement.
AGAAAGACTTCAGAGCGGCAACCATTGCTTCCTTTGAGATTTTAATATTTGGATCATTATTTTCCATCTGAACAAATCTGACATCTGATGGTGGCGCAGGATGTTTCCGACGGAGCGCTGTGAGAACTTCTGGTGTAGTAGCTAGTATAGTATCGGATGAAGCCAATACTCTAACTGCAGCTGAGACATCGCCTTCGATCAACTTAGCATTGGCGAGGGCACGGAGTCTCTTAGAATCGGCGACTGTAGGTGAAAGATGAAATCTATTAGGATTAGAAAGATTAGAACATTCGGTGGCATTTATTTTAGACGAATTGAATAAAGAAATGTTATTTTTCATAATAGACGAAACAGATGATGTAGGGTCCTTATTGTAAGGAATGCCGAGCACAAGTGTTGCGAAAGAGAAAAGGTGATCCCAGTCAAGCGAGCTGTTCAAGTTAAGTGCCTGGTCTATGACAGTTGCCAAGGCATCGGCTGCCGGGATTCTGACAGATTTAGGGATTTTTAAAGGCACCCTCCGGAATTGTTTAAGGAGTGAAGTTGCCCTCAAAACTTCACTGGTATCCCTTCATTATGTTGATGTATCACACTATCTTGTAGAGCCGAAAGAGACAGACAATGTGAACAACTCCAAACAACCAGAGACGCTGAAGCATTTCTAGTCAATCCCACGCAAGATAAATGAAAAGACCGTTGACAATTTGTACAACTTCTGATTCTTTTACGCTTATTAATGCTGTAACAAGAAAAGCAACGATCACATTCCAGCAAAGAAGGGAGAGACATTTTTCTTCCCTCCTTATTCCTAAAATTAATGTAAAACGTTTTTCTGTTAATTCTTGTAATCTCCGTTTGACATTAATTTCATTTTTTCCATTGAAATCAAATCTTCGAAAAAATATTATCTTGAATTACAATTCCTTTACAATAATGTTTAAAGTTTTCAGCTATTAATTATTAATTCAATAATGATTAATCCATTTACTATTCAAATTCGTATTTACCTTACTCAATGCTTAATCCGACATTTTTACATTCTTAAAAATCCGTTGAAATCAGCAGAGCTTTGAAACGTCTTGTCTCGTCAAATTCCAAGCGTTTTACTTCAAACTTCTAACTATGTAACTATGTAACTGGTAACTATGTATGCTTTTTTATGTTGAATAAAACCTTAATATTCAACTTTCTAAAAAGGCCTCTTTTCATTACAGTCGGCAAATCTTTTTTTACCACCGCAAATTTTGCAAGAAACAAACAGCTGATTTTAACTGTAAAGGACGTTCGTTTTATTTTATCTAAAAAATAGTCATATACCCAGTCCTGCCCTAAATTATACCTTGGCTTGATTGCAGGGTGTGATTGCTTCTACTTAAAGGGCAAATTTACTTAAATAAGGAAAAACATAGGTATGTGAAATGCTGTAAGTTGTAAGTTGCTTTTCTTCCCCCATTACTTAAGCTGTCAATTCAAATTTGCACAAGTAAATATCTTATTATTCTTATCATTCACTTATCAGGCGGATAAAGATTAATTCAATTACTTCTTTCTACACTACTGGATTAATATCGCGTATGATATCTAAGGAGAATGCTGTTTTTAAGCGTTGTACTACATTCTTTTCCATCTAGCAAAATAGTTTCTCTTTCCATCTCTCCTAGTCAGTGGGTTCTTCTCTGTTAAATTGCAAACCATTCTTTAGCAAATACAAATATTACGTTTGCATCTTCTTGGATTGATCGTTTTCAGGTTTCTGCATTTCATAAGCTTGCAAAATCAGATATTGCTGTCTTGATTCTTGCATTTGTTATTGGATGAAGTTGGCTGTAATTATCCAAGATAGCCCATAGTCTCTATTGTTTTGCATAGGTCTTGTGAAAAATGAAATAAAACCGATAAATAAAACAATAACAATGAATAAAAAAAGAAATTCATTTTCCCATTATGCTAAGAGTAAAGGAACCGGAAATATGATTACCCCATTACGCGGTTAGGTGGCGCAGTTGAAGTCTATAAAAAGGCAAATATTTCCTGCTTTATTCTCTTTCTCCTCCTTCCTTCAAGATGTATCACGATGAGATAATTACGTTCCCTTTGAGGAATGTTAATTTCCCCGGTCCACTGATGACTTAACTCTCTTCCCACTTTCCAACACATGGCGATCGCACGTGTCTTCCAAAAACTTCCACCTATAAAGTAAGATCAAGATATTCTTTAGTTATTCCAACTAAGAGCTAGGATGACTGGAGTTCGACCATTAATATGATGCTTATACTTACCCTAACTTCTGGACAAAAAATCCCCCCAAAAAACGAACATCCCGTATCTTTAAACCTCCCAGTGATAAAGTACAAACCTTCCTTTAATTGTTCCAACTCTGCGCAAGACTGACTTGAACTCGGTCATTAATACGAGGATTATACTTACTTACCCCAACTTCTGAACCAAGAAAAAGAAAACGGACGCACCATAACTATGTTTAAACATTCCAACGGCGGTTCCAACTCTACGCAAGGCTGACTTGAGCTCGACTGCCAATATAAGGCCTATACTTATTTATCCTAACTCCTAGACTAAAAGGAAAACAGACATATCCAAGAGATATTGAGAAATTTGTTTCACTATAGTCACTATAAAAAGAATAAACGGTCCGTGGTAGTAACGCAAGCTTTTGTATACTTCTTAATTGTTTAGATACGCACCCCACCGCACATAAAATGTACGCAAACACGCAACCTTTTAAATTTTATAGCCTCAATGTACCGGGATACAAACACTATGTCGTCTTTCAAATAAGAACATTGAAGCAGTCAAACATCATGATTCTCACTGTTCCCAAAATTCATATGACAGATATATTCACGTATTTCACTGTGATTCATTCTTAGTGATCTATTTTGTAGGCTTTTTAAGCCAAATTTGCCCCAGAAACAGTGGCAAAGAATTTTAACTTAATTTCGTTATTTTCAGTAATTAATTATTTAGCTAAACATGCTGTGTAACTAGTATCTGTCAACTTCTTGAGTCTAGTGGTGAGGACGCCTGACTGTCCAAATATTATTTGTTTTTAATATTATTTCTGAGTTCAAATATAATGGTTTTCAAACGGTAGCATCAGAATTAGACAAAAATTTATTAATTTGTTTTTTATACATTATCATTTCTCTTAAAAAAGTATTAAATAAAACCTCTCCCTTAAAATGGCAGTCTATCTCAGGTACTCTAGATGATTCACGTCGTCAAACATTATTCGGAATAAGTCACTCTTCTTCATCGTATTACAATAGAACTACAAGGACGGAAATTATCTTCATCTACAGTTAATGGATCAAAGAAAATAAAAAATAGCCTTAGGTCTAAAGGATGCAGTGTAAGTAAATGCGCCATTTGGGGAAAATAGGACATTCAATATTAGAAAGTACCTTAAATAAACAAAAAATAATTCGATTGAAAAACAAATTGCAAATAAAGAAGGAAACATATCAACAGATTGTCTACGTTTAGACGTTTTGTCTACGTAGAATGATCTAAAATTGGCATAAATCTTGTTTTCGATATTAAGACATATAGGCTTGTATATGAACAATTATATTTTAATTTGATCAAACCACACGTTTTTGGTCCTCGTATTTTAATCAAAAAATAAATAATCGTGTATAATCGTTCAGTTCGTGTATAGGTCTACCCAGCAGTTCTTGATTTTGGAAAAGAAGTTATTCATTTATTATATTCGTCATTTAAGTCAACACGTGATTTTGGATAAAGAAATTAATTCATAATAAGCCTCTTGTATAGATGTTTGATCATTTGATCAGATTTAGGGAAATGGGCTGGACTTCAAATTGAAATGTGGAAAGTTTCTGACATAGATTTCAACCTAATAAGTTCATGTACAATGGTTTACCTAAATTTTTGTGTCTTATGACTTTTCTTAAAAAATGTGTTACAAGACACTAGAAAATATTGCATTTTAATGTATTTTTCAGAATTAAAAAATATAGTTACCATATACTTTGATCAGATCCCTGAGTTCCATTTCAATGTCTGAAATATAAAAATAATTTTTGTTCAGGGAAATAGAATTGTATTAAACAAGGAAATATGTAATTTTTTTCCTTACTTCACTATTTATTAGTTTCTTGAAATATTTTAAATAAATTCTTAGGAAGGCTTTTCTGGTTAATTTAAATCATTTGGTTTAAAATTTTCATTAAAAGCAGCACCTCCCTATAGCACCAAGGAAAAGTGTTTTGTTCCCTACTGCAGTGTACAGAGGCAGTAGGGAACTGGGCAATTTTCATCTTTACTTACATGTATGTGTGTGACATGCTAAAGCCTGTGATCAAGTACGGCACTAAGATCTATTTGAACTGCGAGGAGAACTTGACTTATTTGGGAAAGATATTAGTGTAATCAAGAATTTGATTACTACAAACTACATGCATAAGGATAGAAAATGAATTGAGTAATTACACAAAAATAGAAACTGCCTCCAGAGGGAGGGAAATAGAAACTACCCCCAGAGGGAGGCAAATAGAAATTACCACCAGAGTGAGACAAATGCATAACAATTTTGTTCTATCTCGGTTTTCTGTGTGTCAACAGTATAGTATAAGTTGTCGTTCGCTATTACTGAAACAAGGAGAAACTCCAGCGTGTCAATGTCTTCAGAAATATGTAATTGGATGATCAGAAAAAGTGTCTTCCTTAAGCATGATAATGCAATAAAACACATCCAAGAGAAAGTAGTCATAAATCTAGGAAGTGTTACTACCGTCTTCAGACACACCAGATTCGGTTTATCACACTCAGTTTATCATTTGTTTGGTGGAACCTTCCACATTAGCCTTTAACCCCCTTCAGAAAAATGTATTCTTCTCTGAAAAGGCTTTAACCAATCATCATCTCATTTTTGCAAATCCAATCTTTTTAATGGTTAATAAACACCAAAGTGTAGCAACATTCCAAACGAATCCTATTTCCCGCCAAGCTCTTTTGAGTCGATTTCGCGACACAAAAAAATCTATAAATTAACCGCAGCCGACACAATTCAGACAGTCAGCCATCGGAGTTTGAGTCAGTAATTACGTTTATTGGTGGACTCCTTCTGTCCGTTTTTGACTGGTGTTTGCCGCCCGGCTGTATTTTGGATTTTACGTCTATTGTTGAACAACATATTTTATTACCGCCTTTTTCTGTTTTTTACGACTGTTTTGAAAAGATTTTGATTTTTTCTTCTCTTTTTTCCCCTCTCCATTTTTTTTATTTTACCCCTTTATTTTTGCTCTTTTTCTTTTATTCTAGTCTTCCTTTCTGATTTTCATTTTCTTTAATTTCTCTTTTAAATATATCTTCGTTTTTTATTTTGTAACCCCAGCCAGTGTTTCGCTTTATTACGACTAACTTTAATTTCATCTGTACGTGTTATTTCTTTTTTCCTTTTAATATCCTTTAAGTTTTCCGCGTTTTGTTTTTAAATTTTTCTGTGCCATATTTGTTCCAATCCTTGTATTGTCTAATTTGTCTATTATTTTCTTTTTTTTAAATTTGTTTATTGGGTTGACTCGCTTTCGTAGCCACAGCCATTTTGTTTTGTGACTAGTCTATTGTTGTAAGTTTCGTATTTTCTTTTTTCTTTTCGTTATCTAGCGTTTCCATTTTATTGTTTATTGGTGGACTCTTAGAAGACCCACAAGAACTATGAAAAATTGAGAAAAGAATAGTGTCAGTCTTCGTCGTGGACAAGCGTACGCGCAAAATTTGTCGCTTGACGAAAGATACAGTGATAAAATCACTGGAGTCTTTGGGAGCCCCTCAGAGGAGTTAAGTGAGCCGACTATTTCATGTGGGACGTAAAGAAAGACTGCGCTGTGGCATCAAGTCGGGATTTGATAAGGAAAGATTTCATTTTGCGCACGGAGTACGAAGGCCGAAGAAGGACCAGTGTAGCAATATATCGGGTTATCGGGGAACACCACGCTGCGTACCTATCCCAGTATGGCGAGATACTGGGCGCTTCCTTCGATAGCCTGCGCGTGGGTGGAGTTTTGAAATTTTATTAGATCGAAAAGCCTTCCTCTCCATTCCCTACTGTCTAGAAGTAGGGAGCTTGAAGCTGCCGGTCATTGTGACCGGCCGCAAACCGGTATGTTGGAAGTGTGGAGTGACTGTTCACCTCTCCTCTTCCTGCCCAGAGAAGAAGGCCTCTGGAAGTCAAGCTCCAGTTGACCAAAATACTCCTCTGACCGCCTCTTTACCTACCAACTCGCCTGTAATGGGCGTGCCAGCTTCTGGTTAAACCTCCGGTTGGCGCAACACCTAAGGCCACATTCCCCAAGGAACCTTCGCTTGCAGCTAGTGCAGTTGCGGAGAAGGGTAGGGGGAATGTCTGGTGGCTGGTAAGGCCAGACGGAAGCGCTAGACTGCGAGTCCTCAGTCCCATGAAGCCTCAAGGACGAAAGGTACACACAGCCCCACTCCCTCTGGCAACGTTAAGGACGATGCTCCGGCCTCTCAACAGTCATTTCAAGATCAACTACCACCCTGGATTTGAGAAATCAGAAAAAATTAAGGAGTTGAAGAAGAAACTGGATAAGCAAAAGCAGTCTCATCCCCAAGATCCTATTCCTTCCACGTCCTCTGCCCGGTCCACACCTTCACCCAAGAAGCATCCTCCCCCTGTGGCAACACCGTCTAAATCACTTCCCCTCAGCAGAGATCCCAGCCCTTACATAGATCTTTCTACACCCCTCTTCACACTCCCAGTCTTTCCCCCGTTAAACAAAGATCCCCCTACACCCCTACTTTATACTCCCAGTCCTTTTCCCGTTAAAACTGAAATACCACCCCCCTCTTCCAAAGGTCACAGAAGCTCCACACAGGAGCTGAAAGACAACAAGAAGAAGTCACATAAACACACTTTTAACACGGGGGAGGATGTTTGCCGCATTTCCCCTGCGCAGACCGAGAGAGCCAGGGACTATGGCAATCGCATAAAAGACTTGAAGTACCTACTCTCGATCAGGCAGTACGCAGACATGGACGTTGAAGTGTCCCAAAACCTCCCGCTTTCTCAAAAGATACTGACAGTAGTCGTTCTGACTACTGTCAGTATCTTTTGAGAAAGCGGAGCAAAGCTCTGGAGCAAAGCAGATTTGGGCAATGCTCGATGAGGCCATCATGTCTTATAAGATGGCTTTACCAATTGCAATCTTCGAAAATCAGCAGCTGAAAAATTTAAAATTTTGTGCAGGGAGGGTCCCAGTTTTAGTTCACCCCTCCCTATATAGGGTCGCCAAAAGACTTTGTTCAGCAGGCTTGGAGAAATCTCCAAACCGCCGTCGCTGTATTGGGGAAGTCGAGACCATTGGTCACGCCTTCTTTCCTTGCAGGGTGGTAGTACCGTTGTGCAAGTTTGTTGAAGGCCTCATGGTCCGTATGCTGCAAGGAAAGTTCTTTGTCCTTGAGGCCAGTTCTGTTTGTAGCAATGTGGTGCCGCAGATGCTTACTAGGTGTTATGAGATTTGGACGACGCGTCAGAAGGAATTCTATGATGGCCAGAAGTACACTTCTTCCCAACTGATCTTGTTCTTTAAGCATCAGCTTAAAGTCAAGATTAGGACGGAAAGGCAGCGGCTCACCTCATCAGAATTTGGCAAAAGGTGGGTGAATCTTGCGCGTTTGTGCCGAGTAAAAGGGGCTGACCTGGAGTGGTATCAGGATATATTTTTCCCGGGTTGAACTTGGGCAACCCATCCCTGATTTAGGCTAGAGTAGGTTTTTTGCATTTGATTCTTTAGTTTTTCTTTTCTTTTCCAGTAAACTTAGCTATAGTGTGTTTGCCCATTGGCCCCTTTTATTTCTGTCCCATTTTTCCTTTAGTTTAACTCCCCATCCCCTCCCTCGTTTAGGTGGTCAGTGATGTCAGTTCTCTGGTGGATGCGGGGCGCCTTTCGTATCGCGTGTGTGTTTTTCATATTTGTTGTTGTGTCAGAATGAATACATGTCTGTGTGAGTGCTTGAGATGGATGAATGTTTTCTATATTATGATAGTCTCGCATTTATTTTGTCCAGTTAACTAATATTTCTGCCACATTTAAGGTTTGTGGGTTTTTTATTACTAACATGATTTTGTTTAGTTTCTTGTAAATAGTTTAGAAGCATATTGTATATAAATCATAGGGGTGTTTTTAGCTTGTTGTTTTTATTCCCCTCCCGTCACAGACAACGATTTGTACATATGGGGACTATTTTCATTGAGACAATGAGTTATTTTGGTGGATGTAGTAAGAAAGGTAAGTATGAATGTGTTGCTTTGGTGGTAGGAATATTGCTTCGTATGATTGGGTCAGTGGTTGTGGCTAACTAAGTTTTAAAATTAAGACAAATGATAACCGTCCTTTTCCTCACCTCCCTTTTTCGGCCTTGTGTCACATTTGCTGTATTTTCACAGTAATGAATATTGTCAGCCACCGGAGTTCAACGAAATGCTACCAAACTCCACGCGTTACAATTCACTGACTCACACACCACATTGGAATCTCAAACTCAAAAAGCATTCATCAACCATTGTCCGCGTGTTAACCAATATCTACAGTTGACTCGAAAAGTGAAACAATTTCAGTACTAAAAAGTAATTGTATATTTCACCAACTTAGCCTACACAGATAAAGGCAAGTAACTCTTGATAACATTTATTCTTGTAAATTACACACGTACACACACTGATAAATGAATGAACACATATAATTTCTTTTTCCTTGCAGAAACCAAATCATTTTAAATTTCTTAACAATCAAAAAGTACCAACATTTCTTAACAACATTCTCGCACAAACATTTCTTATGAAATTGTCTTAATTATCACAACTGCAAACATTTTAATTGTCGTTACATGTATATTTTATTGTTGATAAAAATTTCTTTAATGTTAAATCTTTAACAACAGTATTTAGTAGTTTCTTGCCATGCAATTTGCTCTTAAATTGTTTGTATAACCAATATTTTGTGGGATACGGACGCTATAAGCACGCATAACCTTCATCTTACTTAATTTTGCCTTCTGATATATTTCACTCCGTGTACACCCCGCATCAGTTTCAATTGTTAAAACATTTTCTGTGTCAAGACATTGAGAAATATGGTAGACATCAGTTCGGTTTCTCAGCTGTCTTTTCATAAAAACACGAGTATTAGCCAATGAAAAGTAAATTTATGTTGTTACGGTAATTGTTAATGATTTAATGATTAAAAAATTAAAATTACATTTTCATCTAAATTTATATTCTTGAAAAGGCGAAATTACTTTTTGAACAAATAATAGACAATAAATGCGAATAAGGCAAGTACCTTCATAAATATTCCATTTGCTCCTGGACACTGCAAGACACGAAAATAACATTTTCAAATTGTCAAATGAAATTATGTTTTCTTAAAATTTATTTCACTGAAAAATATTTATTCAATACTAAAAGACGAATCATTGTCTTCGGTAATTTTTCTTACTTTTAGCCTCGAATTTAAATTCATTTTGATTTTATGAAAATATTTTAATTTTTGTTTTAGGTTGTAGTGGATCTAAGAAGGATGCGTGATTGTGCTGCAAATAAAATATGCAATATCCACAAACATAAATTATAGGAGATGGCCAAATGCTAACGATATTCAATCACGACAAAAATATATGTTTGAAACAACAGATTAAATTTTATATACACAATTTACAATTTCTTGTAATGCGTGCAAATGTATAGAGAAAAAGTTCTTTGCTGTTTCGCAAATGTTCAATGTCTAAAAAGTTGTCTGCCTTGGATTAAAAGGTTGAATTTTTAACTTAGACAAAATATTTTTCTATGAAAGATACTAAGTGAAAAAGTTTTCTTGTATGAATTTTCCTAATCTCTCATAAAGAAAGTCTGTTTCTTTGGCGGAAATTTTGACACATAATTCCCGTGTGTATCTTTGCCGGTGTGAGTTTCAAAATGCGACGAAAATTCGTTTGCTGTTTATTTATTTTATAGTTTTTTTTTTAACAACAAAATCGGCTCCAGTGGATTGGTACGTAGCTTGTTGGGAATTTTTCTAAGAAATGCGCAGGCGAATGTTGTATTTTTTATTTTTTATCCAATAGGATTTCTTGAAACATTTAAATTAGGGATGAATTTGAGAAGGATAAAAATCCTTCTCAAATTCATCCCTAATTTAAATGTCCGTTGAGCAGTTTTGCACAAATTTTGACTGTTTTGTTATGGAAATTTCTCGAAGCTTATTTTTATTTAACAACCAATGAAATTCAAGAAAATGTCTGAAAATTGAAATGAGGATTACTAAAAGCTTGAAGAAAGATCAATTAATAACTGATACAGTTAAAATCTATTTGCCCTTGTGATTTTGTGTGATGTCGGCTTGTTCAACATGACTACTTAGAATACTTCAATAAACTGATTCAGACATGAAAATATATGGGAAAACCTCGAGGTAACCAATTTAAGTATCATTTTTATCATTTTATGTTGTAGATATTTATATTGATTCTTATATGATTTAATTATTTGAGTAGAAAAGCAAATAATAGTCGTTCTACATCCGATGATTGTTTCAAACAACATTTTTCATCTTTTCTGATTTCTTCAGAACGATGTGAAGCCCTGTCATCAACATAACTATTTTAAACTGATCGTCATATCCTGAAAGGTGAAAAGTAAATATTAAATAAAAATGTCGAATCATTTGATTAATTACCTTTCTGTTGCACCTGATTCACAACGGTGATATCTACAGATATAAAAGGGGTTCATTTTCAGTATTAAGCAATTACTTATAAAACATGCAATTTTCCATGATTAATATTCATATTAATTGTACATATATATCGTATTATAATATTAAAAAAAAATGATCCTTTTATAATCAATACCAGTAAATAAATACGCAAAATTATGATACCTGGTGTGAGTAGCTGTCATGAGACTTGGTGAAAAGTTCAGGTAAAAAAAAAAAAAAGTAGTAATAATCTTAAGTGACAAGTGGCCAAATTCTGAGTAGACTAAAGAACCGGAAAGGATTCTGATGGGAAACAGGATGTCTCAAGTTATGAAGGGAATTCTGATCTTGTCGGTTTGGAAGAAATTAGTGGATATTTCAAATGAACAAAGTTCAGTCTCAGCCAAAGTTTGGAGACTGACGAACCGGTTATTCCAAATGCTGAAAAGTACGAAGCCCCGAGAGAAAATATTAGAAAATAGCGGCATGGAAAACGGCTTTAGATGTTACTTAGAAAGACTACAGATGGCAACGAAGTTGAATAAGCACTCTACTTGTAGGCACCTTGAAGAGAAATGAGTCATTACAAGGAAACCTCAATGATTAACCAAGTCATACAGTCATGTAGGATTAGCCCTCTTATCTGCCAAAGAACTTCTGCTAACGGGTGCTAGATGGTGTTGCAAAAAGAAAAGTATTATATCAGTAAAAGGCGAAAAAGTTGCATTCTCACTTATTTTCATTTTACCTAGAAGATGCCTTAGTGATAGGAAATATCTTATTCACTTCTAGAGGACATTTAGTCCCCAGCGAACAGCGAAGATTGAATACAACACAGAAAATGCACAACATACAATGTCCTAAGGTCACTTAACTACACATATTCATTAATGGAATCCTCCATATTTGCTACTCACCCCTGCGGAAAAATGCACTCTTCCCCCAAATCAACTTTAACCAATCATCACTTCACTTTTTCAAACTTGACTTCTCATTGGTTAAAAGGACCCAAAAAAATGTAGCAAATTGCGACAAATCTGTTTTCCCGCTCACCTATCCGGAGCCGGTTTGAAACCCAAGAAATCAATAAATAGGATCGCTTCACTTGATTTAAGCAGTCAGGAACTGAGCCTTTGAGAGATGCCAATAAACTCCACGCGCACCAGCACACTGACCAACAACCGCCACTCTCTCTCAGCAACTCAACACGACTCAAAATGTCTTGCGTACAATTTACTAGAAAAAGTGACATTATCACTACCGAAGTAGTAATTGTATATTTAATCAACTTACATCATATCTGTCAAAGGCACATAACTCCCTATGACTTTAAACAATATTTACAATTGTCGCACACATACACACTATTATTTGAACCACACAAGTGACCTTGTAGAAATCTGTGGAACTGTACGTCCACACACACACACACACACACACACACACACACACATTTACCCACACATCCTCACATATCCAATCAGGGCAGGGGTTAGTGTAACGTTTTTTGCCGCCAAATTGTGGGGTTGTTCAAAACCCTATAAAAACTTTTTCCCGCGAGGAAACAGTCAGTTGAGGCCAATACATCAAGAAACAGGACATGAATGTTCACAAACTTACATTCGCCCAACTGACTCATTCTTACAACCTAAATGTAAATTTTTGTGAATATAATTTACTTTGATTCATGTCACAGATTGAATACGTGTTCATCATATTTTTAATTCCTCTCTTGTCCGACGTCAGGAATTTTTATTCTTCAAAATAAATAATAGGGGTACATACCCCCTACATTTGGTGACCCGACGTGTCGATCACTGGCATGATCGATGTGAATGATTGAAAATTCGTCTTGAAACAAGAAAGGACTCAACTAATTCAAATCCAGCCAGCAAATTACAGTTTAAATTCGGCTTACAGCTTTGAGATTCGCCTGCAAAAATCATCTAACACTGGTGTTGATTCAGAATTGTTCCATTTACAGCAACAGGTCCCTTCCTTTCTGCCTAATAATCGAACCAGACTTCAGCCAGGTCATCAGAGAAAGTGGCAGAAAATCGACGCCTTAATTAACAGTCTTACGACAACTTGCTTCTATCACTATTCATACGTTCATATCGCCTGCTAAGAAAACTGAATATGTGACTAAGTTTCGAAACGAAAATATATATAAAAAAAAAATCTTTCTTCAACAAAATCTTTTCGTCTTTTCGAAATATTCAACGTGTATTGGACACCCAAAACTGTAAGTTTGTTCCATAATGGACATATTTGGCAAAACTTTTCTCTTTCTATCGGTTTCAGGAGAAATATTTTACATTGACTTGGACATTTAATCTGACTTTTTTCTCACATTTATTGAAGTTTCTGATAAGTTTGAATAATTGGTTTCTTTGGTCATCCCCATAGAAAAAAATTCAACTCGTGTGTAATCAGATTCTTTTCTCATTTCTTGATGTTGTAGTGGACGCCTACGTACAGCACGCCCACAAATTACTCAACAGTAATTGGACGGACAATTTACGCATCGCACGAGCCACATAAAAATTTCTCGTGTTTTTGCTTCACCAAACTAGCTATAGAAAAAAAATCAACGATTGGTCGACTTTTGGCCAATCACATTAAATGACACTTTCTTCAATATCTTTCCCGCGCTCGTTCTGGGAGCCACCTTACATCTATAAAAAGTAGAAATTAAAGAAATAACTTCAGTAGATTATAAATTTTCACAACCTAAACCACGTACGTGTATATTCAATTATCTACACGCAAACACACACACAGATATAAACTACACTCACACAACACAGTGTTTACAAGCCAAGTCAATTATTCGAACTATATCATTCTTCTGCACAAATATTTCAACTTTCAAATTCAAACATCAAACATTCTTAAACTACCAACAAATTTAAACAAAAGACATTATTACAACATACATTTGTCCTTCAAACATTAACCACTTCGTGTGACTTAATCTTTATTGTTATTAACAGAATTATATGTATATGCTTGTTTTAAATACATGTTTACTTGTTGATTTTCATTGATCTCTCGTCATTCATTTTTGTGTTTCCTTTACAAATTTAAAGTGGAATGTTAATGTAAAAACGCAACCTTAACCAACACCATTAACCACCCCACAATATCAATCATTATAATCTTCTAAGTCTGCTTTATACAGATTAACGTCAGTGTATTTTTCAACTTATGTTTTTGCTAACTGAGCAACGTCCTTACACGGCAATTAGTTTAAAAATTTAGTGGAAGTGTCTGAACCCTTTGTTACCTGTGAGAGACTGTCATTCCTATTTCATACTTCCAAGTTTAAACGATATCCACTTATTTCGACGTCAAAGCCTTTTTTCTAAGCCTTGAAATAACATATTTAAACAAATTTGGTAGACTTGTAGTGGACCGTGGCTGTGATGTTGTTGATAGAAGTAGGGGTTAAGATTTTCCTGCTAGCTGGTCCAACTACATGAGAAAGTTGGACTTTAATTAAGTCCAAAGAAGGCAAAGAAAAACAAACACAAGACCGATAAATATATGTATATACAAATATATATATTAATAACAAGTTACATGGATAGTTACAATGGACAGTGTGTGTGTGTGTGGATATTATATACGTGTGTGTGTGTGGTGAGTGTTCGTACGTACGTGTATTGTGCATAGCGTGTTCCCAGCATTTGGGAAACGCTATCTTTGTGAGTGTTTACATCTGCGAGGTGGTAAGGCTGAAAAGCCCGAGGAAAAAGAGACAGAGGCGAAAGGTTAGCGACTATTTATAGCCAGGGAAGAGAGACCCCTGGTGAAAGGGTTAACGAACTAAAGGAGGAGTTAACTCCGACAGACTTACCAAATTTTGCACCAAAACTTCTCAAAGCCCGCCAAAAAAAATTTTTTTTTTCACCACGTGGTTTCATCAATCATGACAGACTCTGATATGAGTGAATCAGCTATCATTCTCAACTTACCTGTTTTCAATAGCATTAATGTGCACGTGTGGTTTTCGCAACTCACTGCGATTTTTCAAGCAAAAAAAAATTACCTCGCAAACAGCACGTATCGTGTACGTGATGGAGAAGCTTCCTCCGGAGATTGCGATTGAGGTGTCAGATTTGTTAGATAATATTCCAATCGATAAGCCCTTTGATGTATTTCGAGAAGCAATCATCTATCGTATAGGGAAATCCGAGGAAAGAAGAATAAACGACTTATTCAACACTCTACAATTAGGACGGAGTAAACCAACTCAATAGCTGCGTAGAATGAAGAATCTTCTGGGACGGAATTCTATGTCGGAGACTTTATTAAAAAAAACTATGGTTAGATAAATTACCAACGCACACGGCGGAAATCCTAGCCACACTCCCAGATGACCTAGAGCTTGTAAAAGTAGCCGAGATGGCCGATAAAATTACAGAGACTATGGGGATAAACAGTACTCATTTTACCGAAACTAATTCTACGGACACTGACGACGTTATCAACCGTTTATAGCAACAGATAGACAAGCTATCTTTACAAGTAGAGCGCTTAAGTAGGTCTCGCTCAACAGAGTCAACAAACAGTAACAAGAAGCGCCGTAGAAGCACATCTAGATTCAGAAATCGTCAGAGTCAATACGTTTTCCGGTATCATCGCACGTTTGGACAAGTTGCTTATAAATGCAATAAACCTTGCGGATTTAATAATCGTCCTAATAATACTAATAAATAATGAGCGGGAACGCGCGAACCCGACAGTCATTGAAGACGGCAACCACTGTTGGAGAAAACTAAACCACCCGTCTGTTCTACGTAAAAGACTTCATAACTGGTAATTCGTTCCTTATCGACACAGGGGCTCAAATCAGCGTAGTCCCTTCTAAGAAAAATATCCACGTTACGCCTGCATCTTTCGCGTTACGCGCTGCTAACGGTAGCAGAATTAATACCTATGGTCAGGTCTCATTATCGCTAGACTTAGGCCTTCGTAGATCCTTTTCCTAGTTATTTACTGTTGCTGATGTAAAAATGCCCATACTAGGGGCTGATTTCTTAGCCCACTAATTACGCATACGCTCATAGATAAAACGACCAGCCTAAAACGCCCAGGAATCTTGTCATCGCACGTATCGACTAGAATCTGTGTTGCACAGCCTGTCAATAATCCTATTCAGGTTGTTTTGGACCAATTTCCTTCAATTACCAAACCGTTTACTTTAATGGAGGAAGTAAAACATAAGACAGTACATTGCACCAAAACAACTGGTCCACCCGTTTTTTCGCCACCACGCCGACTCCGGCCTGACAAATATAAAGAAGCAAAGGCGGAGTTTCAAAATATGCTTAATTTAGGAATAATTCGACCATCGTCTAGCCCATATGCGTCTCCACTTCATTTGGTCCCCAAACAGCAGGAGGGGGCATGGAGGGCGTGTGGAGATTTTCGGCATTTGAACGCCCAGACAACGCCGGATAAATACCCAGTCCCAAATTTGGCGGATTTCGCAGTAACACTTCAAGGAGCACGCATATTCCCTAAACTCGACTTGCGAAAGGCATTTTATCAGATCCCTGTAGCAGAGGGAGATATAGCAAAAACGGTCATAACTACTCCATTCGACCTCTATGAGTTTCTGCGTATGCCGTTCGGCCTAAGGAATGCTGCACAGTCTTTTCAAAGACTAATTGATGAAGCACTAAGAGGATTATCTCACTCATTTGCGTACATAGACGATCTGCTAATCGCAAGTACAAACAAAGACGAACACATACAGCATGTTACCCAAGTATTCCAACGCCTGGAACATTTTGGCTTAAAGATAAATCCGGAAAAATGTGTATTTGCAGTGCCTAGTATAATCTTTCTTGGGCACAAGATAGATGGCACAGGAATTACACCTATGCCCTCAGAAAGTCGAGGCTATTCAAAACTTTCCCAAACCTGAAACGCTCTGACAGCTTCGGAGATTCATAGGCCTCATAAATTATTAGACAATTCCTTCCAAATTGCTCACAGCTGGTAAGCACCTCTCTCCGACATGTTACGAAAACAAGGAAAAAAGAATGCGAAAAATAACTCTGTCTGATAGCACACTTTCTGCTTTCAACGAAGCTAAAACTGCGCTCGCTAACTTCACTAAATTATCCTATATCCATGATCAGCCGAATTCCTTTTTATCATTAACCACGGATGTATCCACCAATGCCATTGGATCGGTGATTCATGAACATACTGACAAGGAGAAATTACCAATATCCTTCTATTCGATGAAACTCTCTCCCGCTCAAACAAAATATAGTAGCTTCTCTAGGGAACTACAGCGATATATGCATCAATTCGACACTTTCGTCATCTGTTGGAAAGGAGAGAGTTTGTGGTATTTACAGATCACAAGCCGTTAGTATACGCCTTGAATGCCAAGAAAGACAAATATAATCCTAGAGAATGTCGTCAGTTAGAATACATTTCCCAGTTCACAACTGATATTCGTTACGTCAAGGGAGATAATAACATAGTCGCTGACACCTCGTGCCAATATACTATCAAGTATTACCCAAGTTCTCGATCTTGAAAACATTTAACAGGTACAGGAGCGCGATCAAACACTAAAGGACCTACACGCAGACACAGCGCTAAAATTGAGAAACGACCTTTACCCTTCAGCGACAGAGACATATGGTGTGACGCCAGCACCCCTAATCCACGGTCGCTTGTACCTGCTAGCATGAGGAGACAACTCTTCAAGCACTTCCATAAAATGTCCCATCCAGGTTGCCGCTGTACTACTAAGCTTATTTCTGACAGATTCGTCTGGACACGTATGAATGCAGACATTAAGAATTGGGCACAACACTGCATCACCTGTCAGAAAACAAAGGTACAGCGCCACGTAAAATCACCTCCAGGCAACTTTTCAGAACCTGATGGACGTTTCAGTCACATTCACGTCGATTTGGTCGGTTCCCTCCCGGACAGCCAAGGTTATCAGTATATACTATCTATTATAGATCGATTTACCAGATGGCCTGTGACGGTACCCTTAAAATCATCTACCGCGGATGCTGTAGCGAAGGTAATTTTCCGAGAGTGGATTTCTACTTTCGGATGTCCTTCCATAGTAACTACAGACCGCAGACCACAATTTCAATCTACTTTGTTCGACGAATTCATACAATTACTTGGAGCCAAGCATAAACCCACGTTTCCATCGACATCGATTGTAACTAGAACTGGTAGGAGAGTCCATTGGCCTGCCAAATATAAACAATACTGTTAAACACCTTTTCAAGACTTCAAATTAACAAAAATATCTTGTCCATATTTTTCCTAATTTCCGCGGGGGTATTGTGGAACTGTACGTCCACACACACACACACACACACACATATACCCACACATCCTCACATATGTTCACATATGTTAAATGTCCACTGACTGGATAGATTCGGCCAATCAGGGCAGGGGTTAGTGTAACATTTTTTGCCGCCAAATTGTGGGGTTGTTCAAAACCCTATAAAAACTTTTTCTCGCGAGGAAGCAGTCACTTGCGGCCTCACACTGGCCATTGCTGTTTGTTTGAGACCTCTGCTCGACATTCCTTTTACAGATTGCTGTTTTGCTACCTGAATATTTTTTTGGACATTACATTTATTTGCTGTTCTGAAGCCTGTTTAATTTGTTGGACTTTACCCCTTCTGTTTGAACGTCATTTTTGCTTGAGTTTGTTTTTATTACCGTTTTCTTTTACGACTGTTTGAAAAGCTTTTTTATTTTTTAATTTTTACCCCATTTAATTTTAGCTCTTTCTCTTTTAGTCTAGTTTTCCTGTTTCATTTTCTTTATTTTTCTTATATTTTCTTTTTCTTTATTTTGTAATCCCTGTCTGTGACTAACTTTAATTTCTCGTTATTTCTTTAATTCTTTTCTTTTAATATCCTTTAAGTTTTTTCACGTATTCTGTGCCTTATTTGTGCTAATCTTTGTATTGTCTCTTTGTATTATCTAACTTGTGTAATTATTTGCTTTTGTTTATTTGCTTGATTTATTAGTGTCAGCCATCAGTCAGTTATTGTAAATAGCTCCGGCTATTTTTGAAATTTTCGTATGTTTTTGTTTTTATTTTTCCTTTGTCTAGCGTTTTATTGTTTATTTGCTTAACCCATTTTATTTAGCGTCAGCCATTTTTTTTTTGTAAATAGCTTCGGCTATTTTTGAAAGTTTCCTATTTTTTTTGTTTGTTTAGCGTTTTATTGTTTATTGTTTATTTATTTTTATTTTTTTCGCATTTAGGCGAATTTTGTGTTTTTATTTTTAGTTTGTATTTTTGTCTTGCCTTTGCGTGAATCTTGTTTTAATTGTTGTCCTTTGTAATTTGTTTTTTCGTTGTAAAACCCTTTTTCGTTTCTTTGCTTTCAATTTTATTTTTGCTGCCTCGCTTTCTGGCGAGTATTTCTGTTTTAACTGCCAATTTTTTTTACCTCGCTACTAGGCGAACTTCGTTTAGTTAAGTTCCCCCCCCCTCACACACCGCCTTTAGGCGGACTAATTTTTTTTTTTACCGAGTGGCGGAGTTCTTGGAGCGAGCTAAGAGTTACGCACAACTTGTTGTAGAAGGTGGACTCTTAGAAGACGCCCAGGAACTAAGAAAAATTGAAAAACGAATAGTGTCAGTCTTCGTCGTGGACAAGTGTACGCGCAAAATTTGTCGCTCGACGAAAGACACAGTGATAAAATCACCGGAATCCTTGGGGTTCAAGCCCCTTAGAATTGTTAAAGGAGCCGTCTTTTTCATGTGGGGCGTATTGTTACCCACACCGGAAGATTACGTTGCGGCTTCGAGCCGAGACCTGATCACAAAAGATCTGATCCTACGCACGGGGTAAGAAGGCCGAAGAAGGACCAGCGTGTAAATATATGAGGTCCCACCTCAGGGTTATCGGGGAACATCTAGCGGCGTACTTGTCTCAGTTCGGCGAAATACTGAGCGGGGGTGGAGATTTGATATTCGACGATCAAAAAGCCTTCCTCTCCATCCCCAACTGCCTGGAAGTAGGGAGATTGAAATTGCCGGTCATTGTGACCTGCCGTAAACCGGTTTGCTGGAAGTGTGGAAAGACTGGTCACCTTTCCTTTTCCTGCCCAGAGAAGAAGGCCACTGGAATTCAATCTCCTGTTGACCAAAACCCCCCTCTGACCGAGTCTTTACCTACCGCCTCGCTTGTAATGGGCATGCCAGCTTCTGGGACCGGTAGGGAGAATCCTCCGGTTGGCCAAAAGACCACATTCTCCAAAGAGCCTTCGCCCGCTGCTAGTGCAGTTGCGGAGAAGGCGGAGGAGGAATGGCTAGTTGCTGGTAAGGCCAGAGGGAAGCGTCAGACAGCGGGTCCTCAGTCCCCTAAAGATTCAAGGACAAAAGGCACTTACAGCCCCTCTCCCTCTGGCAACGTTATGGGCGACGCCCCGGCCTCTCAACTGTCTTTCCAAGACAAAGAAAATTTGACCCTGGATTTGAGAAAACTGAAAAAATTAAGGAGCTGAAAAAGAAATTGGATAACTAAAGAAAACAACCAGACCCTATTCCTTCAACATCCTCTGCTCGACCCACCCCTTCACCTAAAAAACGACCTTCTCCCTTAACATCACCATCCAAATCCCTTCCCCTCAGGAGATATCCCAGCCCTTATAAACACAGATCTTTCTATACCCCTCTCCACACCCCCAGCCCTTCTCCCATTAAAAAAGACCCTCACACACCCCTCTGCACACTCCTAGTTCTTACCCCCGTGAAAAAGGCAGAAATGCCACCACCCTCTGCCAAACGCAACAGAAGCCCCACTCTGTAGCTAAAAGAGAAGAGGGCAAAAAAGCCAATTTACAATTTGGGAGAGGATGTTTGCCACATCTCCCCGGCTCAGGCGGAAAGTGCCAGGGATTATGGCAACCGTATAAAGAACTTACGATACCTCCTATCAGTTAAGCAGTATTCTGACCTGGATGTGGAAGTACCACAAAATTTCCCTATGGCACAAAGGGTTCTAACAGTCATTAGAACCGGCACTGGAGCCAATCAAATATGGGCGATGTTAAACGAGGCCATCATGTCCTAAAAGATGGCCTTGCCCATTGCCATTGTTCAAAATGAACAATTGAAATCATTAAAACAATTTTGTGCAGGGTGGGTCCCAGTTTTAGTTCACCCCTCCCTATATAGAACCCTAAAACTGACTTTCCCCTGGGATATCGGCGGAATCTCCCAAGACGGCTGCATCAAGACTGAGATGGGCCATGGTCTATGGGAGAGGCTGTTGGTATCCTTACTCCGACCATGTTTAAACCAGTAGTACAACCCCAATCTGTTTTCATTATGGCACTCTGGTTAGCAAGTATAAATGTCCGAGGCAGGGCGAGGCTCTCTCGCAACCTTCAGCGCCTCGGGGTGAATATTTGTTGTGTGCAAGAGACCCGGTTTTCTTCTCATGACCGTGAGGACTTGCTGTCTAAGGGCTTCTCCCTTTATTCAGCATGTTTTGATGGCCGTTCAAGGCGTGTCTCTTGGTTAGTGAGCAAGTCTTTGAAGGAAGCATGTACTCTTGTCTTCGCAGATCCGGCGGACAGGCTTTGCGTGCTGGGCGTTATCATAAAGGATAAGGCTCTACGACTCACTGGAGTTTATGCGCCCAATAACCATTCCGAGCGACCTGCTTTGTTTCGGCAGATCGGGCCGTACTTGACGACATCTCGTCGGCTAGTTTTAGTGGGGGATTGGAATACTGTCCTTGACCCCGATATAGATCGTATAGGGCAAAATCCGGGTACTAACAACCGGGACGTGAAACCATTTCGGGACTTTATCGATGAGTTTGATCTTGTCGATAAGTACTGGAATGAACATCCTCGGGAGGTAGCATGGACTTGGACAAATAATGGCAACTCGGCTCCTGGGACGCTTGCGAGCTACCTCGACCGAGTCTTAGGAGAGTCGATGTAGGGCTCTTATGGTGTCCAAGCTTCCACTATATAGTTTATACGGATCATAGGCTTGTCCGGGTCCGTGTAAACTTAGATAAGCCTAAGATTAGGTTGGCTGGGTACTGGAAATAAAACTGTTCATTATTTGGTGAGCAGGATTTCCGGGACCAGCTGCTACTAATGATTCAGAGGGAATTGACGGGGGCGGTTTTGGGGAACGCCTGGTGGGATAAATTAAAATCCAAAATTAGAACGTTTGCTGCCGACTTTAGTCGTCGACACAATCTCGATAGATTAGCGGCGCAAACGGCTTTAGAAGAAAAAGTTGATCGGGTAGTGAAATCCCGTGATAGTAGAGAAATAGCGTTAGCTAAGGCGGAGTTGTCCTCCTTGCTTATTAAGAAGGATCAAACTCTGGTAGTTAGGGATAGGTTAAAAAGAATGTCCTCTGAGGCGACGAATATGGCTGCTGAATTGTGTGCAGAGGAAAATCGAAGCGCCGACATATCGCGTGCGTCACATTGCCGGATAATCTATGCGAGGCCTTTCGGGATTACTTTCAGGTTCTTTTCACCAGGATGCCTGGTCTGAGCTGTGCTCAGTTCGACGCCTATTTAGCCGACTTTCCCTGCCTCGAGGTAGCTGAAGCGGCTAGGAGGGAGGGTCCCATCACAGAGTCGGAAATCTGGGAAGCGCTGAAGCAGCTTGGCCTGGATAAATCTCCGGGACTAGATGGTCTTCTCTACGAAGTTTACTTAAGGCAGTCGCCCATTTTTGTTCCTTTGCTGGAGCTGATTTTCAACCACTGGATGAAGAAGGGGTCTATACCTCATCGCTTCACCAGGGGTGTGATCAAGTTGCTGCGTAAGGACAAGAACCGTGGGGATGGGTTAAATAGATTTCGCCCTTTGACTATGTTAAACACAGAGTTAAAGATTTTGGCGAAGATCTTAGCCAACCATTTACAGCTTGTCCTGTCTAGTCTGATTGACTCCGAACAGACTTGTGCTGTGAAGGGCAGGACTATTCAGGATAACCTGCATATGGTACGCTTGATCTTAGAACAAGTCGACAGTGAAGCCGCGCTGATCAATTTAGATCAGTCCAAGACCTTCGATAGGGTTGACGATCGGTTTCTGGAGGCTGTCCTTTCGGCGGCCGGTTTCGGAGCCGACTTTCGCTCCTGGATCCGACTTTTGTATGCGACCCCGGTGCGCTGGTGGAGGCGAATGGGGTAAGATCGAAGCCTTTCGTATTGTCTCGCTCCATTCGTCAAGGTTGTCCGCTTTCGCCTTTGCTTTACGTTCTTGCGTTGGAACCATTCCTTCGCAAGTTAAAGGCGAATCCGGTCCTGCGCGGAATTTCCCTGCCTGGGGCTACCACCTCATCCAGGTATTCTGCTTATGCCGACAACGTTTCGGTTCTTGTGTCGAGCAGAGCCGAGATTGACGAAGTCAGCAAAGAGATCAGTGGGTATGAGATGGTGACAGGGGCCGAGATCAACCGCGATAAGTCTGTTGGCTTGCGGTTGGGTGCGTGGAAGGGATTTTCTCTTCCAGGACCATTCCTCACGGATGGGCCGATCAAGATACTCGGCGTCTGGTTCGGTCTTGATCTCCAGTTGAAAATGAATTGGTCGGAGGTACAAGGAAAGGCCGAGATCGCGGTTAATCTGTGGTCTCGGAGGAATCTTTCCTTGAAGGAGCGAGGAGCGGAAGTATGTGTTTCATACATCTACCCGATTCTCCTTTACCAACTCTCTGTACTTCCACTTCCGTATACTATACTAATGTGATTAGAAAGGCTCTTGTTCTCTTTCTTGTGGAGAGACAAGGCCGCTATGGTATCTCGCGAGATCTGTTGCCTTCATCCCTCTGAGGGCGGTCTGAGTATGCCTAGCATTGAGATTCGACAACATATGCTTCGAATCAACTTTTTAGATCGAATGTGTCGCGGATCGGATGAGGATGGCGCCTTCTGGAAGGAAAACGTCCGTAAACATTTCCCATCCCTGAGAAGTGTGCACTCGTGCCGGGAGGAGGCCGGCCGTACACCTCGAGCCGAATGCTCTTTCTACCGCGAATATCGTCGTGCTATTAAACTCCTCTTGCGGGCGTTGGACGGCCTCTCCAACGTCCAGGCGTTGTCTCGTAGGGCATTGTATCAAGTGTTAGTCAGGGGGGGGCGTTCAGGATGATCTAATTTACGAGCTCGGTCTTACGAAGCAGGAGGCTCGCTCGATATGGCTTTGGGCGCCTGGATTGAAATGTCTCAATAATGATGAGGCATCATTCACTTGGCTGGTGATTCGTGGGGCCCTTTGGGTCGCCAAGAGACTTTGTGCAGCAGGCTTGGAGGAATATCCAAACTGCCGTCGCTGTACTGGGGAAGTCGAGACCATTGGTCACGTCTTCTTTCATTGCTGCGCGGAAATTTTTTTGTCCTTGAGGCCAGTTCTGTTTGTAGCATTGTGGTGCCGCAGATGCCGAAGGCTGAACATTATGTTTTCTGTTGCTTACTAGGTGTTATGAGAGTCGTGATTTGGACGACGCGTCAGAAGGAATTCTATGAGGGCGAGAAGCTCACTTCTTCCCAACTGATCTTGCTCTTTAAGCAACAGCTTAAAGTCAAGATCAGGACGGAAAGGCGGCGGCTCACTTCATCAGAATTTGGCAAAAGTTGGGTGAATTTTGCGCGTTTGTGCCGAGTAAAAGTGGCTGACCTGAAGTGGCATTTTGATGCCGGTTAGGCATCAGGATATTATTTTCCTGGTTTAAACTTTGGTAACCCATCCTTGGATTAAGCTAGAAGTAGGTTTTTTGATTCTTTAGTTTTTCTTTTCTTTTCCAGTAAACTTAGCTAGTGTGTGTTTGCTCATTGGCCCCTTTTATTTCTGCCACACTTTTTTTCTTTTAGTTTAACTCCCCATCCCGTCCCTCGTTAGGTGGTCAGTGATTTCAGTTCTCTGGTGGATGCGGGCCGCCTTTCGTTTCGCGTGCGTGTTTTTCGTATTTGTTGTGTCAGAATGAGTGCATGTCTGTGTGAGTGCTTGGGATGGATGAACGTTTTTTTTCTTTTTTTATATTCTTAAAGTCACGCATCGATTTCGTCTAGTTACCTGATTTTTCTGCCACATTAAAGGTTTGTGGGGGGGTTTATTACTAACATGATTTTGTTTAGTTTTTTGTAAATAGTTTATAACCATATTGTATATATATCATTGGGATGTTTTTAGCTTGTTGTTTTTATTCCCCTCCCCTCACAGGCAACCATTTGTACATATGGGAACTAATTAGGACTTTCATTGAGACAATGAGTTATTTTGGTGGATGTAGTAAGAAAGGTAAGTATGAATGTGTTGTTTTGGTGCTAGGATTATTGTTTTGTACGATTGGGTCAGTGGTTGTCGATAGCTAAGTTATAAATTAAGACAGCTGATGACCGTCTCTTTTCCCCACCCCCTTTTTGGCCTTGTGCCACATTTATTGTAATATTCAGTAATAAATATCGTTGAGGCCAATACATCAAGAAACAGGACATGAATGTTCACAAACTTACATTCGCCCAACTGACTCATTCTTACAAATCTAAATGCAAATTTTTGTGAATATAATTTACTTTGATTCATGTCACAGATTGAATACGTGTTCATTTTATTTTTAATTCCTCTCTTGTCCGACGTCAGGAATTTTTATTCTTCACAAAATAAATAATAGGGGTACATCCCCCTACAAATCAAACTGTTTTAATTTCATAGACAAACTTAAACTACAAGCTTTCATACACCAAATCACTACATGGTCACTCCTTACAATTTTATCTCACTTATCACATTGAACAAGTAATCTTATAATTCACTTTGTGTATATATAACGTATATAAATGCATGTTATTTGTTGAAATCTATAACTACGTTGTTTCTCCTTGATTTCTTCCAATTGAATTGCCTTCAAATGTTTGTTTATTTCTTGTGGATGAATGTTTAACGAACGCGCACATTATTTTAAGCCTTCACACAATTTCACCACAATCCAATTAGCTCAAATTCCGCAACACATATGTAATAATTATGGCGTTAGAAAATCTACTACTGATTCAATTATAATTTATGCACATGTCAAAAAGTGAAAAATGAGTCACGTGACAGTCTGTCGAGATGCGTGAAATTAAATTTAAATCCCCTTGCCAGTTAGTGCAGATTCAAAATGATTCTTGCTGTCCATGTCCTAACCACATCATTGATACAATGTACAGCTTGGACTGGCTCCGGCCTGGACCAGTTAGGACAAGCCATGACCAGCTTTGACTAAGCTCTGACCAGCTTGGACATGCTATGACCAGTTTTGGACCAGTGGCCCTTAGAGTGGAAACACTCGGGTCTTCCACGTTCAACGACCTTGTGTCACATCCTGACCACGTGGGCGTCAAGTAAATACCACTCTCCCGGCTGATTTTGGCCTCGGGGTTGAGCGACGAGCTCCTTCCTCTCACCTTCGCTGACCACACGAAGCAGCCAGGGCCAGCAGCAGGCCGAGTGTGGTTTGGGTCCGACCTCCAACTGGAGAAGAGCAAAGGTCGAAGCTGCCGGTTGGACTTGGCATCGACGGAGGTTGTCCGTGGAGGGCAGGGCGGAGGTGTGTGCTACATACATTTTCCCTCTTGTCCTTTATCGGTTGTCTGTACTTCCTCTCTGTGACGACCATCGGAAGGCGCTCGAGCGCTCGCTAGCCTCCACTTTGTGGAGTGGACGCGGGAATCGGGTCGACAGACGAGTCTGTGCACAACGTCCGTGTCATGGGGGCTGGGAATGCCACACTTGCTAAGCCATTGACGTGCCTCCAGGTTGGCTTTCCTACGCCGCGCGTTGACAGGTGGAGATCCGATTATTGATGGGATTGTGAGGGCCGCTTTCCCTCGCCTTACCATTAGTTCCCTAAGCTCGCGAGTTGAGCGCCGTCGTAAACCCCGGGTTAAATCGGTTTTCTTTCGCGAGTGTCGGTCGGCCTTGTTGGCTGTCCCTTGGTCCAGTGACCTTTCTCGGCCTAGGAAGGTCTTCTATCGTTTGTTAGTGGAGGGGATAGACACCGGTGTACAAATAAGTGTCATGCCTTTCAAAGATTGCAGCAAACAGACTCTGGTCAAGCATACATCTTTCAAATTACAGGCCAATGGCACTCCGATCACTACGTACGGCGAGCGAACCCTAACACTAGACATCGGCCTGAGACGAGAATTTACGCGGACTTTTACTATCGCAGATGTTGCAATGCCGATCATAGGAGCTCAATATTGATTTAACAAAATGACAATCTGATAATTGTGATAAAAAGCAAAAGAATTAAGAATAATGATAAAAAGATAATGCTTCAACAAAGTAATTTGAATATTATTATATTTAACACTATTAATATGGTGCACAGTGCTGGACTTACATATGGATTAGTATGGGCTGTAGCATGGGACCTCTAGACTTGAGTCCCAGATAAAACTAAAAAAAATAAAGATATAAGATACACTTCTGTAGGAAGTAAAGTTTGGATAAAAATATCATGAAGATGCTAATGAAATATATTGGATGAGTTCCAAAATCATAAAAAAATTAGTTGAAGTGTTTCATATTTTATACCAAAAAAGGATCATCTAATATATATATATATATATATATATATATATATATATATATATTTACATAAACAAGGGTTGGGGTGCAACCACATGTAATGAAGGGTCCGCAAATTCTATTAGCCCAGGGGCCTCTTAAGGCCTAAATCTGGCCCTGATGATGCAACAGAGGACAACAAAATGTAATTCAAAATATTCAAAGAATTTTTGTAAAAAATGTCTATTGTTTGTACCTTCATATACAATGTTTGTTCTTGGCAATAAAATGATATTAATTACTTACTTGTGCAGTTGGTAGGTGCTGAAAAATGATCAGAAAAATATTATAGAATATTGTTCTTTTACAGCCTTGAAAAGAAATACTAAAAACATTAGTCATTATTTATTTACAAACCAACAAACTCTGATAGAGATTGAAAAATAGTTAAGGGTTTTAAATTTCAAAATTTTCAAAAGTATTATTTTTTTGAAATGCTTAAACATACATAGCATAAGCTCATAGCTCAAGTCATCATTATTTATTATATTGTTCAGCCTAATATTCTCATCTTTGTTATATTTATCATTACAATTCAACAGATGCTTTCTTCAGCTTTTCTCATTGTTTAAAAATTGACTTATTATCCATAAGAAATAGAAGAAAGAACTTGATGCAACAAACATGTTTCTAAGGACGAATATTGAGAATACCATGAAAAGAATATGCAAAGATCAAGCAAGTGTTAAGAAAACAGAAACTATAAAGAGTACAATCAGAAAAAGTAACCTACATTTTTGGGAGACATAATAAGGAAAAAGGCTTGGAGAGTTTAATACTCACAAAGCACATTATGGGCATGAGAAACAGAGAGAAAATGGCAAGGAATCTATTTGACAATTTTGAGTAAATTGATGGCAGTGAACAATTACAACAAAGACAAAAATGTGTCATAAAGAATTACGAATCAGGAACGTGTGGAGAACCATAATTGTCCATATCCTGAGGAAACATGGCACATAAATATATACAGAGAGAGGTGAGTCAGTAATAGAGCCTAATATTCTCATCTTTGTTGATTTATCACTATATTTTGGCTGATGCATTCTCTGGCCTTCTCCAGTACATAATTAATTCAATATACAGAGAATTGTCATATGTAAATGACTGAGATTTAACATTTAATAAATAAAGACTCAATAACAATTAATTAATTATAAAACATAAAATAACTAAGAATATAATTATTTTAAACTGATTCTGACTTCAAAAGAACTGGAATTATAAGATTTGAAAAGGAGCAATATTTTTGATCAGTCTAACAGCAGAATGATCCAGTGTCAAATGACACTGAATTATGAATTCTTTTTTTAAATGTGAATGATATAATTAGACAATCAAGGAAATAATGGAAAGCTCATTAAAGTTGATGAACTAAATCAACAAAAATATATTTTCTTGTAATGAGACTAGAAAAAAAAAATGTCTTCATTAAAATGTGGCAGATATGACAGTGTGCTTCAAATGAAATATGACAGTAGTTGCATCTCATGGGTTTTTATAACAGAGTAGCCAAAAGGAAACCAGTTGTTAAACTGTTGAACATTCAGCAGAAAAAGCAGAAAATAATTGAGATAGTGGGGAGATTCTTAAAGGTTTCATGTGGATGAGTGCTGATGTGGAAATTGACTTGAACCAGATGCAACCCACAAATAAAAATGGCAGATTTTGGTTTTGGCATACTGAGAAATTTAAAGCAATCATCATTCAACTCTTCTGGACAGTAGAGGTTATATATATATATATATATATATATATATATATATATATATATATATATATATATATATATATGTATATATATGTATATATATGTATATATAATAAATATAAATAATTATAAATTCAGAAAAAATGTATATCAGTTTTTCTATAAACATTTACCAAGAGCTATTTTGACAAAATGGAGGGGTACATTGCAATATAGATAAAATATTAACATAATCAAAATAGAAAAAATATTAAATGAATCTCAGTCAGTATGTTTGATATGAATCCTGATGTTTAAGCTATTATTTATTGTAAAATGAAGATAATATTTAGAAATGCTTCCACAAAAAAAGACTTGCTTCATGCTTTTGATAGAACCTGATAAGGCATGTTAGGGTGATTGGAGTTACTCAACGTGATATGAGGATGCTATAAATGAGATTACCACAATGAGATGAAAGAAAACATTGAGTTGGAATCTTAGACAAAGTTGTTGCAGGATTAATTAACAATTGGTAGCAGAGCAGAGCATAGTTGAAGCATACTGGTCTCATAACCCACCACAAGTCTGTAGTTACTCTAAACTTAAAGCCCTATGTACAAAGTAAGTGAAAAAATGAATTTGTCACTTGTGCATTCTATTGATCAGTGCAATTTAATAAACCCATGTGTTCTGAATTTAATTTTCTCAAACAGGCTTCTTACCATTTTTGTTTTGAACATTTTGTTGTGGTTCTTTTGAGTGAAATGTATTACTGTTGTTGTTTCTGTGTTTAACTGAATGTATCCACTACCAAATTATTCTACATTACCTTTAACTAGTAAGAAATTTGATTTGTGTCAAATTGTGTTGCCTTCATTGTAATATGTGAAAAAAACTTCTATCATGGCTTCAGCTAACCTGAATAAGTTCCCACCAATTTTTAAGAAAGGAGATAATGATGAAAAATGAAAGAACAAATTAAAAGTCTGATGAAGTTTCACTAATTTAGAGAAAACAAAACCAGAACTGGCAATAGACCTTTCACTGAAGACACCATGAATATTGTCTTAACAACTGGGAATAGACAAAAAAAAGATTCATTATGAGGATCAAATCCAAGATAAATTGTATCTAAGGGATAAAACTCAGTTGTCTTTTGAGGCTTTTGAGAAATCTGAAAATTATAAAAGAAACTGAATAACTGTTATTAAAATTCATTAATCAATAATGAATTTGATAAACATTACAATAAGGTCATTGTCTGAGGATGTCCTTGGGTTTCATTTGATGAAATCAGTAAATATGCATAATCAGGAACAATTAGCAGTAAGAACTACAATTAATGTGCTTATATATGACAACATGAAATTGCAACAAAAAAAAATTAATGCTTCTTCACATCTGTAAATAAAAGTAGAAGACCACATTCAATTTGAGGAATCAGATATCTTCAATTGCCGTATTAGTAGATGTGGTCAGAAGCATCAAAGACCATACCATGGCAACATTGAAACTCAGCAAAAAAGGGAAGAAATCCCCTTGATTGAACTTGGGAATCCATTTTGATGTAGTGAATATGGGAGCATTAATCATTGGGTTAACAAATGCCCATACAGAGAATTTAATGGACACAATAATACAATCTAACCAGAACATGAAGAATGTGCCTACTACTATATTCTAATCAAACAATATCATAAGAAATCATTGGTTATAGAGTCAATGAATTGTGGTATTTTAAACTGTGGTATGGTGAATGGTGAAGTATGGTTTAAGTGTTACTTGGATGTTGATGATAAAAAGAAGTTAATAGGCAAACAAAGTAAAAATGTCTTTAAATTTGGAGATGGCAAATATGTTTTTTTTGTTATGAATGGCTTGTGTTCCAGCTATAATTGGTTTGGTTAAGTCATGATTAACACAGATATTGTATGTAGGGATATACCATTGTTGTCATCTAAACAGCCTATGAAGAAAGTTGAGATGAACTTTAAGGATACAGCTCAAATATTTGGGTGAAAGATTAATTTACATGCAACACTTTTCTCTTTTCATCTATGATTCCAACTCAATAACATTTTCTCACTTTTCCTCTTGGTCATCTCATTTATAGCATCTTCGTATCATGGGAAGTAACTCCACTCATACTAACAATATCCCTCTTTCTCCTTTGCTAAATAAAGGAATATTGATCAACAAAGTGAATTCAACAAAACGTCCCACAAGATCAAATAGATTCAGTACCTGTGGAAAGTAAGAACATTAAAATTCTCTAAGTAAGTCCGCTACATTTCAATTTACATAATCAAATCTCTTTATATGGCTTAGATCCCTGAAAATAAAGATGCTTATTTGCTATGTGTTTTATAACTTTCAAAGTCATATTACAAGTTTTTATACAATTCAGTTTCCTCTCTGTTTCTTTGATATTGTCAAAGATGAAACACACAAAATTTGGCTAATCTATTCTATGACCTTTCTCACATGTACTGTTCATATGGAATGACAGGCTCTTCTTTCCAAGCAGGTGTAAGGCAAAAAAAAAAAATAAAAAACTGTAGCAAGGATTTTTTAAATCTGTTTAAGCAGGAGAGATTATAATATCAATTTATTTATTATTTATGTGCAGTTTGTTCTGCTATTTTTATGCAGAGAAGTTCTCAAATCTTTTCTTTCTTAAATTCCTCAATATCTTTGAGCAAAGAAAAACACAAGATATTGAAATTTGCATTAATTCAATTTATGCATACACTAAATAATTTGATAACAGCTGCTTCCTTCAATTTCCTCACACTCCACCAATATTCCCCTGCTAATTACCTGGATTTAATTCTAGTGGAAGTTATGTGTACTCTTCTTACTCCAGATATGCTCTGTCGTAACAGATTTTCTAACTATTCTTTGCTTATGGCTTTTTGATTTGGGGGGAGAACAGCTGGCTTCCTTTCCTTATAACATTTTCTACATTTGGATGGGATTTTATATATGCAATCTTTTGTCTAGCTCGTCCTCTCCTAAAGGACCAAATTTTGTAAGGAGATTGCAAAGAGAAGATCTAATAATGAATACCAATCTGTTTTAAGGTCAACATATCCTCTGAATCCGTTTTTTACAACTCGTATAACAAATGTTTGCTTTGTTTGAATGCATATATGGAATGTTGGTGATAGTTACATAATAGTAGCTACTATTTATCTCTTCCTGTGTCTTGTCTAAGAAACAACCAGTAGTTGATAGTTATATTTGGTTTATGCTACTAATGTCTCTTACTTTTTCCATAACTGTTGAATCACTGCTGATGATTTGCTCCCATTGTTGACAGCAATGCACTAATGCCTTCATGGACACATGACTAAGTGGTTAGAACATTTGCATTCCAACCATGAGATCTGGGGTTCTAATCTTACCATGGTCAATTTGAAAGTGAAATTGGGTAAAAGGAATTATTTGGCCATTGTTGATTATTATACAAGAACGAGGTCACAAGTCACTGTGACTGATGGTTTGAGTGTACTTCCCTTGTTCAGACTATTGATCACACCAGAAACTGTAACTAAGGTTTGTTTAGCATAGTTGCAGTATAAACCACAGTTAGGCTCACTGGGTGTTGAATAAACACAAATGTCCTCGGGGAGGAGACTGCAACATGGATTGGCTAGACCCCCACTCAGTAAACAGGCATATTTGAATATGAGTGACCAGCCATTACTAATGCATTCTTGATATAGAAGAGATGATTAGACTTTGAGAATTTCACATAAAACTTTGTAGGTGTTATTTTCCTGTAAACTCTAATGTCATATCTTCCTTCTATCTAAGCATTTCTTCATTGTAAACTGTGTACCAAATCTGAGATTATATTGAATATGACCTGTACATTTTGCTGCTGGGGAGACTATAGAATAAAACATAGGCATACCTAAGCCACACCAAAGGTTTCAATGGAGTGAAACAAACTTCAATTGTCTAAAAGCTCCATGTGAATGTTGGAAATCACCAGAGAAATTGATTGGCTCTAGACTTTAAGTTGGTTTTAAAAGGGTGTCTACCATTTTGAAAATTAGGAAAGAGATATATATAAATAAAAATTTGCTATGTCATACTAATTTCTTTTAAAGAATAATGCTATTTGTTTTTCTTAAAAATTTGAAGTGGTTTCTTCTTTTGTAGCCAAAGTTGGATCTTTTTTATTTTCTTCTAAAATCCAGAGTTCATTATTGATACAAGTTTTTGTTTTTAATTTATTCTATCCATGAGCATAGTAGAGTGGTTAGCATATTGTTCCAAATGTGACTCTGGTTTAAATTATACTATTCTCAATTGTCAAGAAGGTGACTTCTTAATTATATCAGCCTGTGGGAGATGATCCCAGTTGGCAGCACCATTGGGAATTGCCTGAAAACCATATCACAGGTTGACCCAAGCCTTGTAAGTGAAATTCAGCAGACAAAACTATTTGTAAGCTATAAATGGTTACACTAGCATGCAATCATTGTGACCACGGATTTGAGAATGCTATCTTGTTCAAATTGGGAATCACACCAGATTATGTGCTCTCTCCCACAAACTGTAACTAAGGTCTGCTCAGCAATATTAACCACAGTTTGGCTGTTCAAACACATATTTGCCTAAGCAAGTATTTGCAACAGGGATTATCTAACTACCCTAGCAGACACACATATTCTGAAATGAGTGACTAACCAATTTAAGTTAATGTTGCTTTTATCTGCTAGAACTATTACAATCTTCTCATCTTCAGACTTAAGTGTTTATTAAAGTGATACTTTTCCTTCACATGTAATATCTGATTTCTTACAAATCCATCCCACCTTTGACCTTATTTCTTCCACGTGATATTTAGTCTTGAGGCCATTTCCCATGGTGAGGTTATTAAATTCAAATAATGTATTCACTGGTTATTGATTGAAAATGTAGAAGTCCTTATTAAGCAAAGTTACTGAGTTTAATTATTTCACTCCAAGCAAGGCGATAATGCCACTAGGATGCAGGGGTTATAGGGAGTAAAAGACAAGACTTTAGTGAGGAGAAGACAATATGGAACAGGGCTCAAGAAGACAAAAGATGGCAATTGATACTGCATTTAAATATATTAAAGATTGTAGTGAAGCAAAAATCAGAAGAGAGTTCCACAGGTGAGCAGTGTCAGAAAAGAAACTGTTAGAATAGAAGAGACAGTTGCATCTAACTAGTTTAACAGTAAAACTGCGAGACCTAGTTACCAATATAGTAGCTTACTTAAATGCATGCAGTTGAGGAAGAAAGCTCATCAGAACAATTGCCATGTAGAATATTTGTAGAAAAGTCAGGGAAGCCATATCTCTGTGGTGAGAAAGTAACTGAAGTTGAAATGCCAAATCAGGATTTATTACATTCTTTGAATTTTGTCAATAATCTCAAGATATACAGCAGGCTCACCAGGCCAGATATGACAGTATTATACTACTTAATTAAGATTTCTTTCTGATTTACAAATACATTTCACTAGACATGCTGGCTGGATGTTAGCACTAAGAAAGCAAAACACAAAATAAAAAGTTGCCTTCCACACAGGGGCTCCAAGCATCACATCAAAACAAATCCCTGCAAAAATTCCAAAATGCAATAGCCAATCACAAACATTCCTGCAAAAAAAACAAAGGATGTTCCCGGGAGCCTACACCAGTTGAACTAAAGATATAAAAACAGCAACACTCACTGAAGACAGGCAGTTTGTCTTCAACACTTTAGCCTTGTCACATGACTGCCAGATCATCAAACACCTAACCACGGGCCTCTCTCTCCTGACACCAATTGTGACCTCGGTCAAACAAACAGAGAAATCTGTCATCTATCGACAACACCTGGTCACTTTCCTTACCAATGGCAACTAAGGAACCACATATGAAAATTTTTTCCCACCTTTCATACAACTATGTACATATTCTAGATTTGGATCTTAATCTTTGTTTGTTCTTTTCCTTTGCAATCAAATGCTCATTATAACAGCAACAATATTTAATGCATAAATGAATAGTTTCTCCTTATAGATATAGAAAACAATGTCCCCAAAGGTCTATGTGAAGCAATAAAAACTGCTGTAAATAATGTTAACGAGTAGAAAAGTTAACAATCAATGATTAAAAGTGAAAGATCAATGAAGGTGATAGAATGTCAAGGAGTTCATATTAACATGTAAAATAATAATAATTTCAAGTATATGGGATATTATGTTAATCAAATATGTTTCTATAGTTTATATTTTTATTTGATTCATTTATAAGAATTTATATTGCCCTTTGCATAACCTGATAGCCCTCTTATCAATATTTTTTTAATAAGGATAGATTATTATAAACTGAAACTCAAGATATATTACTTGACAATTTTCCCAACATTGGTTGATTAATACCAGTGGGGGTATCCTGCTAGTTCCCACAAACCAATTCTTAAAATTATAAAAGCTTAGTGAACTGGTTGTTGGATTATCTAAAAATAATCTCATATATTAATAACCGATATATAATAGCTAAAAATATAACTAATACCATTGCTGTAAGTTCTGCGGAGGTTAAAAGAGGGCTTTCAGTGATGAACATAATTTATTTTGACAAAAGAAATCATCTCGAAACTAAAAATGTGGCAAATCTTCTCATAAATTTGATAGATATTTGTTGTGACCAAGTAAATGGTTAAGTAATAACAAAAACTAGGTTTTCAGATATATCGTATGTAAGTACACCAGAAGAGAATTACACAACTAGTGAGAGTGTCTCGAATGAACTAGCACTCAATCTATTCACTGTTGACTGTTTCTCGAACCTTCTCTCTTACTAAACTTATAGTAGGTGGAGAGTCTAACATAGACTCTTAAGAGGGAGGACACCACAATACCACCCCCTCTTTTCAGATTGACGCCGTATGGAGTCTTTTTTTTTTATATAATTACCACACAATACTTTTTATTCAATCCTTTTTCACAAAAAAAAAAAAAAAAAATCAGAAACGACCACTATGAAAAAGCTACGTTTACAATTTTTTTTTGAATGATAATAATTTCCATTTCCAATAATACAATGCGTATTGTACTTTTCTGGTAATTCAAAGTTCATAAGTGAGGAGATGGGTTTTTTTTTTACCCATTCCTTTCCTTTTTCTGTAGGCATCAAGGGCGGACTGAGCCATCGGTCCAATCGGACCTGGTCCGAGGGCCCGACACTGCAAGGGGGCCAGCCTGACTCGGGCCCCCTTGTGTGTGTTTCTCATGGCCGTGCGGACTGCCGGACACAAGTACGGGCAGATCCGTGACCGTGCAAAAATGAAAATTTGAAGAAGAAAAAGTATCTTCGTTAGCAATCAAACTAAATTTGTGAAGAAAGAAAGAAAAACAAAGAAAGTAAAAGAAAACGAAGAAACCTTACGAATGAACGCAGTAAAAATATGTCTGTTTTTTTGGACTGGTAAGTTCAAACCTGATTCCCAGCTAGACTGCAAGGCATAGCTTTATCGGATCCTTTTTGATTTGCCGCACCCGCACCCCTTGCCTGGCCGAAAACATGCAATAAATTAATTTATTGTAAAAATATTCTGGTGACCATAAATCTGGCGCCTGTAGTCCGTGGTACCGGTTAAGTCTTATCGAACTCTCTCTCCCATCCCCGTCACTCCCAAAAGACACTAAAATTTTCATATGATATTTTTAGAATTTCCAAAGAAAGGACACCTTATAAATTCCTGTCTGTTGCCATTGCCAAGCATTTCAGTAAGTTAAAATATTGACTAATTATTTTGTTTACATCTGTAATTATGCTAATTTGTTACAAATATTGAGTAAATTTAAATTCGCATTATGTAATTTCTTAAGTCAAAGTTTTTAAAATGTCAATAAGAGGGTTTAATGCGAATTCAAGCAAAATATTTAAAAAATTTTTTTAATCAATATTGTTTTTAAATTGACGAAGGGGTTAATACTAACAGTCAATTTATGCCAGTGAGTGCATTAGATCTTACCACATTCTTCTAAATCATTTCAGTTGATAAGATATTTATACGTATATGTGCACTCACTGTGACTGTGCAATTGCAGTCGTGTCTCTTATCTTGTTTGCTCTTCAGACATTAAGTATAGTCGCTGTGTTTAAGTCTGTTTTTTAACTCCTTAGAAAAAAAATTAAAGAGAAAATTATTACTTAACTCATAGAGAACAAACTTCCAAATAAATAGAACTAATAAATCAAAAAAGGAAATTTACGAAAAACTCAACTTTCGAATTTAGCCGATAATTGTTATTTATTGATTCGTGAAAAGAAGGCAAGTAAATTAAATTAAAAAAAACAAACAAACCAAATGCGATAAAATGCCATCCTTTTGTTAGTTAATAATAACCATTAATGAACAAAAATGTAATGTGTAATTAAAAAATTACCTTTGTATGATCTTAATTAGTAAAAAAATTAAAATATTTGAAATGTGCCAAGTTTAACAAACTAACAACAATTTCACAATGAAGGAGCGTCCAAAAAATCTATCCCCCCTATCAATATGCAAATATACATCGAATATAAAACTAACCCGCGTTCATATTTTAGATAAATGTAGAGAAGTGACGGTAAGTGATCACGTTAATAAAAGTTCGATTATTTTACTTACCGATAGATGTTATTCTAAGTAAAAGATACTATATTTTTTTTAATAAAGAAACAGAAATTATTCATATATTTCGCAAACTCCAGGGATTTTTGACATTCCTAATTTTGAAATCTTATTCATGGATTTCAGGGTGAATGAATAGAGTTGAATTCTATGTTTACATTAATGGAAACTTTAGTTTTCGTTTAGGTTCTGAAATATTGAAATTACGTATTATTTTATTTTCATTTTACAATATTAAAACCTGATATTCTACATAAATACTTGCTATCGATTGTATTTTCTTTGTTACAGTGTACTTACTTGCTCTTTATAAAATTGTCCCCAAACAGATTTTACCGAGAAGAAACTATTTGTCTGGTGTGCAGGTAGCTAAAAACCCTATTTAATGATGTCTGACTACAAGCATAAAAGTGGTGTTCAAAAGAGAAATGAGAAAAAAGATAAAATATCCATGATAAAGAAGACAACAAATAAAATTGATACATTCTTTGTTAAGAAAGCTACATCCTCTGAACAAGACAAAGTTACAAGAGACTTTGGCTTACAAGATAAAACATCAACATGTGCAGAAGCACCATCTGAATTTGAAATCACACCTGATGAAAGCGAATTCGATGAGCCACCATCTAAGATTTTAAGGCCTGATTCCATGACAACCAGTACGCAGGTTACACATGCAAAAAGTACGTACCAGCCATAATGCGTCAATTTCACAGGAGATGTTCTGGAAATTTCATCCAAACCAGCCTGTATGTAATATACCATTTAATAGTGCTGTGGTATATGACAGACAAGGCATTCAGGGCATGAATATTAACAGAAAGTGGGTAACATACAATGAAGAAAATAAGAGTTTACATTGCTCATTTTGTCTGATGTATGCCCCCGAAAAAAGTCGAAATATACAGATGATCCAGGGCTGTTCTGATTGGAGACACATCGCAACGAGTCTTTTGGAACATGAAAAGAGCCAGTGTCATAAGCATTCTACTGATGCATATTTTCTGAATGCTTGTGAAAGATCCGCCAAGCACAATTTGTTAAAGGAACAACTCTCCTTAAGAACCCAACAAGTTCTTCAGCATCGCTCTGTTTTAAAGTGTATAATTGATGCAATATTTTACATTGGGTTTCAAGTTTTGTCTTACCGCGGCAAATATGGAGAAGCTGTTGCAACTGCATTTGATGAAAATAATGCTGGGAATTTTTTAGAGGCTATAAAGCTTCTCGCAGAGTACAATCCACACCTGCAGGAACATTTGCAGAAGGTGGTTTTGCAAGGCAAACAAAAAGATCCATCTAAGAAAGGGCGTGGCAAATTTGTTACTTTTTTAAGTAAAACAACTGTCAATAAGATAATAAATATTACTTCAGACATGGTTAAAAACGAAATTGTGAAGGAGGTGAAAAATGCAGGGATGTTTTCAGTGTAAATTGACTCTACCCAAGACATTTCTGCCCATTATCAGTGTGCCATTGTCCTTAGATATGTAGTTGGAGACAGAGCTAAAGAAAGACTTGTTCGCCTGGTAAATGTGAATAATTCAAGTGGAAAATGCTTGCACAGCCTGTTACGAAATTCACTTGCAGATATAGGTCTGACACTGAGGCAGTGTATTGGAGATTCGTTTGATGGAGCAGCAAATATGAGTGGTGTTTACTCTGGTCTTCAGGCACTTATGAAAGCAGCTCGCCCAAGTCACATCCATACTTGGTGTTATGCACATGTTCTGAATCTGGTGATCAGTGATGCAAGCAGTGGATGTGTTGCATCAGTTAGTCTTTTTGGTTTGCTAAATGAACTATGCTCATTTTTCAATGATTCCTACAAAAGGATGAAGGTGTGGGAAGAGCATATGCAGACCAAAACAGGAAATAAGAAACGCCTAAGACTAGAACGTATTGGTCAAACTAGATGGTCAAGTAGAACCAGAGCACTTCGAAAATTGTTTGGCAATTACGCAAATCAGTCATTAGAATTCTTTTCGGACCTTCTGATCATCCTTCAGGAAGTAAGCGAAGCAACTGATTTCAAAGGGTCAGTTCGCTATGAAGCACAGAAATTGAGGGAAATCTTGCGCAAATTTGAAACCATGTTAATGGCGTTTACATTCATACGAATTTTTGAAATTACAACACCTGTGTCAGATTATCTGAAGACACCAGGCCTGGGTATCATGCAGGCTTGGCGCATGATTAACAAAGCCACAGAAAATATTGAAAAGAATCTCAAGAGATTTTAAGGGCATTTATGAAACTGCGTCTGATTTTGTTGTTCGTGCAAATTATAAATTAGAAGAAGTGAAGATTTTTGTCCCTAATAGCTTCTCAATTTCAACCATGAGATCTAGTCGCTCAGCACCAGAAGGTATCACAGACGAGAAGAAAAGTTTTGAGGTTTTATACCATAATGCGAGCTAGATTCTCGTCTCATGAGAAGCTCTATAAGCAAATTTCCCCTTTTGATCCAAACAGATTTTCTGAAATTTTGGCATCCCCACAAAACATTGAGCTAGGTTTGATTGCTAATGCAATACCAGAAATTGACATAGTGGCACTACAGGATGAATTGATTTCATTTGCATCAAGCTACAAAGACTTGAAAAAAGGGCTGCTAGAAAATATAAATAACAATGAAAATGATTCAGACAGCTTGGATTCAGAGGAGGAGGATACAAATGTTACTCAATCATCTGCCAAGACAACATGTAAGAATTGTTTGCCATGTGCTTTTAAGCTATTATCTGAGTACAGGCTGTGTGCAGCTGCATATGAAAATTTATATGCTGCATATAAATTTATTGTAACTCTAAGCATCACACAGTGCACATGTGAAAGATGTTTTTCTAAACTAAGACTGTTGAAAACAAGGCTGAGATCTTCGCTCACACAAAATAACTTGGAGTCACTTATGCTAATTGCTATTGAAAAAGACATAGCAATGAAAATCAAATCAAACAAAGACAAAATTATTGATAAAATTGCAGAATCCTCTACTGAAATGAGTACAATGTTGTTACTGTAATAATCCTTGAAAGTTGATATTTGAAATTTTTGGCTCAGTATTATTGTAAAGCATAGTATATCTTACGTATTAAAATGTAAGTAATATTATTAAAAGTGTATGTTAACACATTTTATTATTTGTTTTTAATATCTATAAATTTTATAATTTAGTACATTGTTTACGTGTTGATTCGCAGTAATAAAATGGAAATTTTGTTTGACATGTCATTACGCTTTGTTGATCATTATGTGTCCATGAACATCTTTATGAGCTTCAAGTTTTCAAATCTTTTGATGCATATATAAACGCATACATATCTTATAGTGATGGGACGTTTAATGATTAATCGGAATCGTTAATCGTAAGAATCGTGTATTTTGGGGGGAATCGGAATCGCATCGTTAAATAAATACTTTAGATTTCCGATTCTTTCATTACGTTTCTCTTTAAATTTAGTCTGATGATGAAAAAAAGAAAACTCTTTTTCTATATTTCTAACCGGTAAGAGAGAAATGTACCATTTCATAAAAATAACAAGTTAAAATGAAACCAAAGAAATACGTTATTAAAATGTATTTGATTTGCTCTTTTTTTCTTTCTTTCATTTTTTTAGGTCAAACTTATTATCTATAAATCCCACTTACACTTAACTTAATCAGTGAAACAGACACAGTATTTGGATTGGGAGGGGGACTAACTGACTTTGATCTCCTTCCTCAAAACAAACAGT
Organism: Acanthosepion lycidas; assembly: GCA_963932145.1. Taxonomy (NCBI): domain Eukaryota; kingdom Metazoa; phylum Mollusca; class Cephalopoda; order Sepiida; family Sepiidae; genus Acanthosepion; species Acanthosepion lycidas. Next base: position 30,208,110 of record OZ010594.1, on the reverse strand, counting down.
TTCTTAACTATTTTTTTTTTTAATAAATCTAGATAATGAATATTTTTCAGGATTTTTTTTAATGAATGCAGACATTGAATTTTAAAATTCTTCTTTAGGTGTTAAAAGGAAAATAATTAGAAATATTTACGAAGAATAAAATTAAAAGAAATAACAAGGTCCTGCTTTAAAATATTTACAAAAATACAAAAGACAGTTTTTTTAAAGCATTATATTAAAAAAAAAAAAAAAAGAAAAGAAAAGAAAAAAAAGAAAAGAAAAAAGATTAATTTAACATTGAAAACGATTGCATAAAAAAAAAAAAAAAAAAAAAACTGGCTTCCGTTTCAAAATAATTCCGCGATACCCGTAATCGATTCCCGTGATCGCTGAAAATTGGGGTTCCCTACACATATAGGTAGAACCTAAGTAGGCAAGGAATCGGAATCGTCTTGGTATCAGAATCAACATTTTCCTGGAATCGGTATCGGTATTGGAATCGGAAAAAAATTAAGAATCGTCCCAACACTAATCTTAAACTAAAGTTTTTTCTTATTTAAGCCAATATGCACAGATCACCTGCTGCACGGCCTCTATATGAGGCATTTAACTGTAAAAAATTGGAAAGGGGGCCCATTGCATTTTCGGTCCGAGGGCCCGTAATACTCTCAGTCCGCCCCTGGTAGGCATGGTATGACATGAAAAATATTCAATATCTTTTCCTTTTCGGGTTAATTTCTAAAGGTTCCGTAAATTTCCTTTTTCTTTTGGGCCTTTTGAGCTCTCAAACTGTGCATTCTTTGTACAAAACGGTGTAATAATTGGCAAGACCTAAAAAATTATGAACAGCCGACACATTTTCTGGTGCTGGCATATTCCTTATTGCCGTTGCCCCATCTTGGTCGGGACGTCTTCCGTCTTTGTCAATTATTTGACCCAAGGACTTAATTCTTTCTAAGAAAAATTCACACTTCCCGTATTTTAATTTGAATCCGTAATCCTGGATTCTCTTTGTGTTCCTCAATACTCTCGCTTTTCATTAGGATGTCATCGAGATAGGCCACCGCAAAATCCAAACCATTTAACAGCATGTCCATGACCTGTTGAAAAATGGAAGGGGCGACCTTAACCCCGAACGGAACTCTTAAAAATTTGTATAAACCCTTGTGGGTGTTTATGCAAAGGAGCTTCGGACATTATTCGTCCACGGGTATATACGTCGCTTAAGTCGATCTTAGAGAAATATTTTCCTCCACTGAGCTTAGCGAATATCTCCACTGGACTTGGAAGGGGATAATGGTGATCCTTTAGGGCGCTGTTAAGCCCCATAGAGAAGTCAGTACATACACGAATTTCTTTGCTCTTTTTTTAAAATATAAACTGTGGGAGATGCCCATTCACTATATTCAACCTTTGCCAGAACTCCCATTTTCTCAATTCTTCGTCAATTTGATTTAACGAGGCAAATGGAATGTTGCATTTTTTCTTAAAAATTGGGTTTACGTCTGACTTTAACTCAAACTTAGCAGACATTTTTGTGCATTTTCCTAGTCCTCCACTGAAAACGTTGGGAATTTTTTTTTAAGTTCACCTTTCAACTTTTCTGCATCGTCAATCACATTTTCAACTTTTTGACATAATGGATTAACAGGCATATCCCAAAGTTTAAACTGTTCTAACCAATCAATCCCGAACAAATTACCCGTATTCTTCATAATATACGTCTTCAGTTTTAAAGTTTTACCTTTGAACGATACGTTCGTTATAAGTTTGTCCATAAACTTAATAGGATCGCCAGTTACACTTTTAGCTATTCGGTTCGTTCTTAACAAAGTTTTTACCAAGTTTTTTCCATGTTTGACGCACACGAAAGGTTGACAATCTTCGGCAATTTGCTGTAAAAGTAACGTCGGGCTCGTTCCAACGACGTATTTCGGCGTCTTTCGCTGAAAGTGAAATCAAACACTGGACGAAAATCAAGCATTTAAAATTATTGGCGCTTAACTCTGGCAATTTGAAGTCATCGCAGTGTTTATTGACTACACTCGCGAAAGTAGTACAATTTTCGTCTTCTTTGCGGGTGAGCCATGCATTTCCAACGCTTGTAGAACAGTGATGTCTTTGGACTGAAGAGTTCTGTTAATGATTGAACCGCCTATTTAAATTTCAAGTCGCTGGTTTTCCTAGTCAAAATATAGTTAACAAACTTAGTATATTCTGCTGTGCCTAATTTCATGAGGAGTAGGCAAACCTTTTTATGGTCAGCCCAATTTGCACAATCCGTATTGTATAAGTCCTCGTAACATTTAAAGTACGAAGCGAATGTAATTTCTTCTTCAGGTGCAAACGTGAAGTTTTCAATAGCACTCCATATAGTGTTTTGAGAGAATTTTCTCATTTTTGTTTTTTTATGGACATATACAAGTACCTTTGCTCATTCTGTATTTGAAGGGGCATTTCTTCCAGTTTCTGTTGTCAAACCTGAATTTCTAGGTGCAATTCCTCAAATTTCTTCTGGTATTCTGCTTGTTCTCGTTGGAATTCCTCTTTTCTTTCTTGATATTTCTCTTCCAACATTAGTTGTTGTTCCTGTTGGTGTTTTGCTTGTACTCATTGGAATTTTTCTTGTTTTTCTTGGTATTTCTGTTCTAACAGCAAATGTTGTTCCTGTTGGTGTTTCTGTCTTTCTTGATATTTCTGTTCCAACAGTAGTTGTTGTTCCTGTTGGTGCTTCAACAACTCTAGCATTACACTTTTAAATTCGTCCATTTTACTGCATAGAACTAAGAAATGAGAGGGGGGAATTTCTTTACCCTCTTAAATAAGTCTGTTTGACTTGTATGGTTCTATTACTGAAAAATTTAAAAGCAGGAGAGGGGTAGATTTTTACTTTACCCTATCAGCGAAAAAAATTAGTTCTTTCACTGACTTGTTGGAATGGAAAAAATAACAAGGTTCACCAACCTTCTTCCCAACCACAGAATTGAACTTGTAGAAATCCTATTGTTTTGAAGAGTTTCTTTTTTTCACTGTCAGTTTTGTAATTAACTGTCATGGGTCCTTACCTATAACTACGGAATGAACTCTTCCTAATGTACTATGACTAATGTACTTCCTAATAAACTATGTATACTACGCCTCTCAAGAGAGAGGGTCGAATCGAGTCGAGCCGATAGTAACCAAACCAGACTGACAGTCACACTAACACCTTCCACATCTTGTATTAGGTTGGCGCAAAAATAATGACGGTTTTTGACGTATTTTTTAACGTCAAAAACCGTCATTATTTTTGCACCAACCTAATATTATTATTTCATGTAATATACCTTCGTTATTTCTACTCTTGTGTTCGTGTTGTTCTTTCTTGGTCCTAACCTGGACCATAACAGTGGGGACGAGGATATTGAAGAAACGAATTCTACACGGAGGATAAAAAAAACAAAAACAAAAAAAAAACTTTCTTTGCTATCGGTCGTCCATAACAGAGGCGACGGAAATATTGAGAAAAAAAAACACAAGTTCTACGCGAAGATAAAAAAAAAATTTGGACACCAACCATAACAGTGGTAACGAAGACACGAATTTTACCTGTCAGCCAGAATAGAATCGAATTCTACGCAGGAAAACTTTTTCGTACCAAGGTTCCAGAACAACAGACGACAAAGACCTGAAGTCTACACCGAGAAAAAAGGAAAAATCGTTACACAAGTACACAACTCTAGTTACAAAGTACATATTGCGAAAAGGAAAAGTACGTGGAAAAAATGAGTTTTTTTTCCTCCTCTTCTCGTGACAACAGATAGCCTGTGTTATTATTAAATTACGGGGTAAACATGGAAGACTTTAAGGCAACCATATTGGAACTAATGAAAATGCAATTCGTGCAGTAAAAAAAAATGAGAAAAGACAGACTAGGCTCGAAGAAAAACAATTAGAAATTCAACAGAAAAACGAAGAAAAGCAACTCGAACTACATGAATTACTACTACGGGCAGTAAGAAATAGAGGATAAAATTCTGAAAATGAAGCGGCATTCTCGCAAAATGCTATATGGAGCTCAATCAAAGACTTCACTTATGCACCGGACGAAGACAAAACTTTCACGGCTTACTTCAGAAGATATGAAGATTCATATGAGTTTGATTGCGGGAATTGGTCAGACGCGAAAAAAGTACGTCTACTACTGAGGCAACTAGGGTCAAGCGAACACACTAACTTCGTAGACTACATCCTTCCGAGGAAAACGAATGAGTTGACTTTCAGGGAAGCCGTGAAACTTTTAACGGAATTATTTCCACAAAAGGTGGAAATGTTTAAATTAACAAAAAAGGATAGCTATATAACATTCGCTTCCGTAGTAAACAAACACTGCGATGACTTTAAGTTATCTGAACTCAGCCCTGACAATTTTAAAAGTTTGATATTCGTCCAAAGCCTGGTTTCAACTAAAGATGCGGAGATCAGACGGAGAATCCTAACAAAACTTGAGAGTGAACCAAAACTGACGCTACAAAAATTGGCTGAGTTCTCTCAGAGATGTATAAGCGTAAAAAAGGACTCGAAAGATATCGAAGAGACTGCCATCGCTCACATACGAAAAGTACAACGACAAACACGTTTTTCTCCCTCCTCAAAAACAAACCAAACCAATTATTTTACTACAAAAAGTCAAATGAAACCTCAAAAGAAACCACCACCTAGTCCATCCTATCGCTGTGGGACTTTACATTGGTACAAATATTGTCGATATCGCTATAAGACTTGTCTGTCGTGCAATAAAGAGGGACATAAAAGTTCGCACTGTAGAACCAAGAAAGAAAACAAAAGCCGAGTAAGAATCGCTAGAACTGACCAAACGAAAATACGTACAAATAGAGAAATGTTAAGCAAAAAAATCAGATTACAATTAGATTCCGGATCAGATTTAACCATTATTTACTTACAGACGTGGAAGAAATTAAACAAACTGACCATGTTGAGAACAGATAAAATAGCCATGTCGGTAACAGGAAGAAAAATCAAATTTGAGGGGGAGATTATCACAAATGTGACGTTCAACGGGATGACAAAGAAATTAAAGATGTATGTTCTAAAAAATACGGAAAATTTATTTGGAACTGACTGGGTGCAGAAATTTGACCTCTGGGATTTGCCGATAAATACGTTCGGCCAAAAAGTGGAAAGGTTATCGACCGAGGCAGAGAAATTGAAGAAGAAATTAAAGGAGAGTTTCCCCGAAGTATTTTCAGCCGACCTCGGGAGGTGTAAAAAAAATGACGGTCAAAATCGAACTAAAAGAAAATGTACAACCCATTTTCAAGAAGAAAAGAAATGTACCTTTCGCATCATTAGAAAAGATAGACGAAGAGTTGGATAGATTTGTGAAAACCAGTATATTGACAAAGGTGGAATATAGTCAATGGTCTGCACCTACGGTTTACGTGAAAAAGAAATCGGGTGAGATACGAGTATGCGCTGATTTCTCGACGGGATTGAATGCAGCGATTAAGGATTATCACTAGTCCAGAGGAAGTTTTCACAAAGTTGAATGGAGGAAAATTTTTCTCAAAAATAAACTTCATCGAAGCATACCTACAAGTACCAGTAGATGAGGAAAGCTCGAGGTTGTTGTGCATAAACACACATAAAGGATTATATAAGTTCCAGAGATTACCATTCGGGATCAAGGTCGCGCCGGCGATATTTCAGCAAATAATGGACACTATGCTAGGCGGACTGGATTTCACGATCGTATACCTTGATGGCATCCTGATAAATTTCAAAAATATTGAACAACACTGGGAACACGTTCAAGAGGTTTTCAGGCAGATACAAAATTACGGTTTTAAGGTAAAGGAAAATAAATGTGACTTCTTTATGAAGGAGATAAAATATCTGGGCCATATTATTGACGAAGAAAAAAGACCAGACCCAGAAAGAGCCACGGCAATAAAAAAAATGCCGGCTCCAAAAAATTTAGCCGAGTTACAAAGCTTCTTGGGCTTAGTAAATTATTATCAAGAATTTATTCCTAACACGCACAAATTACGCGCACCCCTAAACGAACTGTTGAAGAAGGAGAACGTTTGGGAATGGTCATATGAATGTCAGAATACTTTCAACAAAATCATTAAGACTCTAACAGCAGATTTATTTTTAGCACATTATGATCCAAAATTGGAAATAATAGTTGCGAGTTACGCGAGTGCCTATGGTGTTGGGGCATGTATACTTCATAAAATGCCAGATGGGACACTAAAACCCATCGCGCATGCGTCAAGAACGTTACTACCTGCCGAACAAAATTACTCGTAAATCGAAAAAGAAGCGCTGGGGATTATTTTTGCGATTACAAGATTCCACAGATATATTTACGGTAGATTTTTCACCTTGCAGACGGACCACAAGCCGTTACTAACAATATTTAGATCAAAGAAAGGTCTACCTGTCTACACTGCTAATAAATTACTAAGATGGGGGACGATTTTATTAAATTATAATTTCAAATTGGAGTATCTTCCATCAAACAAAATCGGGCATGCAGACGGTCTTTCGAGACTAATACCAAAGAAAACGGAGCCATTAGAAAATTCCGTAATTGCAGCTTTACGATATGAGGAAGATATTAGAACATTATTATGTAGTACAATTCGAAACCTCCCCATCACATTACAGGAAATAAGAAACGAAGCAGTGAATGACGAATTTATAAAGGAAATGAAAACAAAAATTGCAGGAAAAGATAAGCATATATCAGACCGTTTTTCGTTATGTGATAATGTTCTGCTATATAATGAAAGAGTAGTAACCTCGAAAACGCTACAAAGGCGAATCCTCAAGGATTTTCACATGGGCCACCCAGGAAAGAACAGGATGAAATCCTTAATGCGAAGTTACGGGTACTGGCCAAACATGGATCAAGATATTATACATATGGTGGACAAATGCAAGGGCTGTTCCTTAGCAGCCAAGGCACCTCCGATCACTCATAAGCCAGATCGACCGTGGTCGAGAATCAATGTAGATTTCGCAGGTCCATTAGAGGGTTTCTACTACTTGACTGTAGTAGACAGTTACAGCAAATGGCCAGAAGTATTTGGTTGTAGAAAACCTACTTCTGAGAGGACAATAAATTGCCTTCACGAGCTATTTGCTCGTTTCAGAGTGGTTGATTGTTTAGTCACCGATAATGGGACACAATTTACATCTGCGGATTTTCAAGAATTTTGTGAAACTTTTCAGGTGAAACACATCAAATCTCCGCCATATCACCCAAGGTCAAACAGGCAAGTGGAGAGGTTTGTAGATACATTAAAAAGGGCACTAAGGAAAGCTTATGACGTACCAACAGAAAAGGCTTTACAACAATTCTTGCAAGTGTATAGAATTACACCGAACATTACTACGCCATCGGCATTATCACCGGCGGAAGTGATGTTCGCCCGAAAAATTAGATTGGTATTCGACAAATTACTGCCAAAACAGATAAAGCAATCACCAAGTCGTTTGTACCAAAAAGAAAATTTAGCCCAGGGGAGAAAGTTTTTCTTTTTTAATGTTAAAAACAACACATCCTATTGGGAGCCAGGTACAATAGAGAAACGAATCGGGAACGTGATTTACATAATTCAGGGTCCGAAGTTCTCGCATAAAAGGCACTTAAATCAGATCAGAAAGAGGCTGTTAGAGGATTCTAACGGTCTACCTCAGGAAGAGGAGGAAGTAATGGACACAATATTTGACACATTCAATATGCAAAGGCCTCAAGCAATTTCAAAACTGCAGAAATCAAGCAGAAAAAGAAAATTTACAGAGCCTTTGATGATTAATCCGAAGAGGAAAAAATATTAAAGACACCTGTGAGGTAAAAGCTTGGGAGGGGTGGATATCATGGGTCCTTACCTATAACTACAGAATGAACTCTTCCTCACACTATGTATACTACGCCTCTCAAGAGAGAGGATCGAATCGAGTCGAGTTGATAGTAGTTCACTCCAAACCAGACTGACAGTCATACTAACACCTTCCACATCTTATATTGTTATTTTGTGTAATATACCTTTGTTATTTCTACTCTTGTGTTCATGTTGTTCTTCCTTGGTCCTAACCTGGACTATAACATTAACACTGGATACCCTTTTGTCATGGAGTTGGATTAGAATTCCTTTCTTCACCATAGGCACTGACAAAAAAAGAAATTATGATTTAACGTGAAATCCGTTTCTTTGAATCCTTTATCACCAAGATGTTGTGACCAAGTAAATGGTTAAGTAATAACAAAAACTAGGTTTGCAGATATATCGTATATTAAACAGTAAGTACACCAGAAGAGTATTACATGACTAGTGAAAGTGTCTCGAATGAACTAGTGCTCAATCTTTTCACTGTTTACTGTTTCCCCGAACCTTCTCTCCTACTAAACTTATAGGCAGAAGAATCTAACATAGACTCTTAAGAGGGAGGACACCACAACAATATTCCATTATATCTTTTGAACTGCAGCGATTCAATTCAAATAAACCATAACACCAGAGTCAAAAAGCATCAGACTTCTGAAGAGAAATATAATGAGAACAGAATTTCAATCTGGAAATATCTCAATAAATAAATGTTTTCCATTATCAAAATGGTTTAATTCTTTTTGATACTATAAAGTGATTTGTTTCCATTCTTAAATTGAGAGGAAAATAAGCAGAATAGGTTTCTAAAGATTACCTGCCTTCATAGAAAATGGAAATTTGGTATAGCATTATTGGTTAATACCAATGTTATACTGAAAATGAGTGGTTGGCATAACAAAATCTGACAGTGTATATAATCTAGAAGAATACTCACTATTATTTATGAACATTAGATTAATCTAACACGAGAGCACAGTATGTGAGTACTCATTGAAGATTGAACTCATTGTAAATGAGACAAACTTGCCAATGTATTTTTTCAAATTCTTTAACTCTCTGAAGCTTAGAAAACTGTTATTTTGCATACATTAATCTAAAAGCAAGTGTTAATATTTTCTTATAAATTTTATCTTTAGAATAAAAGGAAATTTTCACAATTTTTAAGAACTATAACATATTAAAGTCTTTACTTGTTTATAAACTAGTGTTTTGTCTAAGATAAAAATTTTAGACAAAAAAAAACTAATAAAAATACTTGCTCTCAAAATTTGGACAAATTAAGATTATGACTCTCACAACTACAAATAAAAAAGAAGATGAAAGATAAACTAATCCAAAATTTAATAAAGAAAATGTAAGAAATTCATCTTATAATTTTGTAATAGTTATCAAAATGAATAAAAACCAAAGCAAAATTCCTGATTAAGTTGTGATTGTAACAAGGAAAAGAATTGAAAATGTTACTTACCAGTGCAGACTTTACCACTTATTAAAAGTATTGCACTTAGCAAAGTAAAATGCATCTTGTTGATTACAGCAATTGTGTTACCAATAAAAATTCACATTGAAATATTAGCGCCCAATTCCCCACTGCACCTCTGCCTAAAAAAATCAATAAATAAATCATGATGCTGTCAAATAGAAATTAAAATTTTGTTTTGTCATTTATATAGAATATGTACATTAAAATATTTGGCCAAATTTACAGCAAATGTTGTCAAATAGGAAATTAGGAAATGTCAAAAAGATTGCAGGATATTATTTAACATTTTCACAATGTCAGTGCATAGTTTAGATTTTAATTTATTCAAAACTATTTAAAAGTAATCTTATATTCAATGAAATGAAGTAATTAATAATCCTTTGTTATAAATTAATTAAAATTTGGTTAAAGTTTCATTACTGTATTTGATAGTTATAAAAACAGATGTCTTATTTTGGAAAAAAATGAAGTTGTGAAGGTTAATACTTACTGAGATCCTGTAGACTATCTGATATGTAATATTAAATAAATTTATTTAATAAATCTTTTTTTTCTAAAAGTAGCATAGATTTAAAATTTTGGTTACTGAAATTTTAAGTATAAAATATGTATTATTTTTTAAATAATAAAATCCCTTTTTAACAAACTGAAGATGTTTTGATAGTGGTCTTCGAGTTGAAAAATTTTCTTTTATTAAAACTTCATGCAATGTAAATGATTATTTTTTAGGAAGAAATTTCTTTGTAAAATATTTCTGTAAAGTCTTTAAATGTAAATTAAACAGACTGAATCTCTGCATAGAAAAGAAAAAGCAAAATGTATTTTTCTTCTATACTCCTTTCACTTAAAATAAAATTTATTTATAAATAAATTTTACTTACCAGTTAAGGAAAAATTATAAAAAAATATCAGCAAGCTACTTATTAAATATTTTGGTTGTTTGCAACATTCATGCCTTTTATATCAATGTGTATTTGAATTTATTCTGTTTGAATTTCCAATTTGTAGGACATAAAACAATATTGAATTAAACAAAGAAAAATTAAAAATTAATTTATAAGAAAGCAATGGTTGTATTATTCTGCAAGTAAATATTCTCAAGTAAATATTTTGAGTGACAGATGGAAGTAAAATTTATTGAAAACTTATTTAAATGTTGGATTAAATTTGATTGAAAATTCTTATTAAATTATATATAATACTTATATATACTTTATATAATACTTTTAAAATTTTTATTAAATTCTTATAATATTTTTATATTGTCAATAAATAGAAGTGCCAATTTATTTGTAGTTGAAGTGAATTTAGACATAGCTTTTGTTGTTCACCTGTTGTTACATTTTTATAACCATTTGAAACCAGAATATTTTTTATGATATACACCCCAAACCATGCTAATAGCTTGGTAGTGAAATTTAAGATTTGTCAGTTTTCTGTAAATTGATAAAACTTTTTCCAGCTAGTTTGCACAATATGACAACACAATTGTTAGGTTTTCATTTCAGATTGAACAGTTTTTTGGTGAACCACGCTAATAGCTTTTGAATGAAAGTAGCCCATCTAGACATTTTGTTTTTAAAAAATGAAGGATGATAATACATATTAAGCATACCTTGAGTATATATTTAACAGAAAATCATAATAATATTACAAGATTTATTGACATAATGAATTATTTGGCCGCATGAGTGTCATTTCGACGTTAACTTCAGTAACCCTATTAGTCATGGAATATGTCAAATTTTTATCATAGCAGGTTGGACTATCTCTGCTGCAGCCTTAATGGTTGCTCATAAGATATCTTTCGACATAAATTGGAGTCTATTGGCATAAACATCTTGTTTAATGATGGACCAATGATTTTTTATAGGTTTGAGACCCAAGACCTCCTTTAGGCGATTGTAGTAGGTATCTGCAATCACTTTAAAGACTTCAGGCACCATTACTGGGCCAACAAGTCTGTCTCCAATGATACCAGCCCCTGTTGCTGACATAAATGTTAGTGATTTTCCACATCCTATTGTTCTTAAAGATTGCTATTAGTGTAGTTCACCAAAAAAATGTTGAATCTGAAATAGAAAATAAAAGACGTTACACAGAATAATGAAAACCTAACAGTTATGTTGCCATATTGTGTAAACAAGCTGGGAAAAATTTTATCAAAATCAATTCACAGAAAACAGAGAGATCCTAAATTTCACTACCAAGCTCTGACTGTGGTTTGGGGTGTATTGGTAAAATCATTGCTTTCACTGCGTTCATCCCTTCATCATCTAAAAATTGTTTTGCATTACTATCCTATTCACTGCAAGACCCAACACACACACACAAAATTAACAACACCTATGACTGATTTATTAGAAAATGTTCTACTCCTTGGATGATTGTTTGAAACATACAGTAGCCATTTTCTTTTGAAAAACTATTTTATAATTTAGTTCTTGAAGACTAGTGTTTTCACGTTTTTTTTTTTATTTTCAAAAGTAAACTTTTATTGTGCAAATCCATTTACTGTATACACTTATGCAAAAGTCAATCACATAAAAAATCAAACTCTTTAATTTGTCTGAAATTTTCTGCTGAAATCATAAATAAAAACAAATCTGTTTTTGTTAAGAACAGTCCAGGATTACATTTAAAAGCAAAGAATATCTTTTCAAGTATAGCAGATCAACATTTGAGTGAACAAATACTCATTATTTTGCACTAAAAGCCCCAAAAAGTTCAATGATGAAGAAAACAGTGTTTTAATATAGGACAAGTATGTAAACAATATTATTACATTAGATATTTCAGTGAGATTGTATAAAAGTGAATGATCAGAAATTAAAAAACAAATGTGATAGTGATATACTATGTCAGATTTTATTATGCAAGTCAAAATGGTATTAAACAAATGTTAAAATTTTTCACATTATACTTATAAATATGAGTTTATAAATTAATGAAACCTGTTTCAGCTTGTAATATGTCCTTATTAAAAATATTGATAATAACTTGTTGGGGGCTTGATTGATTTGTTTTTTATGGCTTATCAACTTTTTGCAGGTTATTTAAAGCCAGATAAAAATGTTAGATTGTAAGAATTTTTTGGAGGTAATCATTTTTACAGATACAAATTGCTTCTACTAATTAACCCATAGCTGGAGGGAGAAGAGATGGATTCATTGTCAAAGGTATTTGCATCTATGTCAATATAACAAACCTGAATGGAATTGGAAATTGACTCTGCGATTTCCAGTTCTGAGCTAATTCATTATACTGCCCACACATCTAAGCTTCTAGCACCCATGTAGGTACTGACTAGTCTCAACCTAGCTTAACTTTGGTGATCATATGAGAACTGGTGTTTTAACATTATATGGCCATATGCCCCAACTTGTTGGGGAACTTCAGGTTTTATTATGCAAACAAAGTGTAATGTAAATTTCTATTCATAAAGAAATCCAAAGACTGTAAGCTACATAAACATATTAACACAATATCCTAAATTATTATTTTACATGTTAATATTGGCTCCTTGACATTCTATAACATTCATCATTCTTTCAATCATTGATTTTAACTTTTCTACTCTTTTGACCGTAACATTACTTGCAGCACTTTTCATTGTTCTCAGAAATCTCTGCCTGAATATTATTTTCTGGTTTCATATTGTATATCTCAGTGGTTTGCCCAATGTACCCTTTTCACTACATGTCAGAATGTCATCTGCACCAACTTTTCCAAGCTTGTCTGATTCAAAAGTTACATTCCAAATAATATGCATATATTATTGAAAATCTTCATTCTTTTCTATGGATTATTTTTATAGGAGTTTAATAAATTTAATTGCAATAGAAAATGCTGATGAATTTTTAAACTTGAATACATGTACAGTAATTTGTTTTAATTCATAACTAATTATTAAATAAACTGAAGCATACTTCAAGAAACAAAAAGAAAAATTAAAAGATTCCCCCACCAGTAAAACCCTAAAATTCTTCACAGGAGGAAATTTTGAGAACTCCTGGTATATCTCTTAATAATAGATTACAAGTTTCTTCCATGGAGAAGGCAGAACATATATTAATTTGATATATTTGAAATTAATTTTGGCAAGCTGGGCAATCATCAACTTTTGAAGAATGTAAAGGAGTTCATTGTCATGCATAAATATACACTTTCATAGTCTATCAGAATTCTCATTCTTCAGTGAAAATAGAAATACTCATTTTGATAGAGTTTGTGACATTCAAATAATGACTGACTTAATTTTAGGTTGGGTAAAAAATTAAAAAGTCATGAAGTATTTTCTGACCAGTTTGATCCACACAATTTCAACCAATGATCCAATTCCAAGTGACTCCAACATTATATAAACTCCCATGAATTTGTTTCTGGAATAAAAATCTCATCCAACCTACTACAGTCATTTGCCTGACTTTCACCAAAGACACCTATCCACTTAAAGCCCTGTGCCAATGATCAAAGACAGGTAAAGAGCTGCCAAGAGTCCAACATTAACAGCAGCAGCCGAGGCCAGTACACAATGAAAATCTGTACTCCTGCTATGCAATAAAACTTATACATTTTTCAATTTTCCTTATATTATCTTTCTGTACAACTACAATGTTGTATCAACTTCTGTCTATATGTTAGAATCCTAAGACAAACTCTCTAATAATTTTTGTTTATTGCCTGAGGCAAAAGTTTAAATAAATCCTTCTTTTCACTTTAACAATGCCTCATCTCAATTGTCATGTATTACTTTTCATTCCTTAAGCCACAAGTGTTCAGTTTTGTTTTTTAAACATTTAATAGAGGTTTGCTTTATTGATAAATCTGTCAACACTTGAAACATTTAATGAAGTTCAAATAAAAAGTATTTAAATAAGTGCATGTTTGCATTCAATTGTGTCAAACAAGAAACAGATGTCAGGACTAATTCTGGATCTCACATTCATCACACATATCTATCTATCTATCTATCTATCTATCTATCTATCTATCTATCTATATCTATCTATCTATCTATCTATATATATATATATATATATATATATATATATATATATATATGCACATTTCATTAAAAACGACAGACAAGGTGCTTTTATTTAGTTTTTTATACAATTTCTCATGCGATCTAATAATTTTTTTTCTTTTCAGATGATAAATTATATAAAAATTATCCGAATGTTTTTTTTTATCCGAGCGCTTTCGGCTATACATTTAGCTATTTTCAAGGATTATATTTTAACTGTTAAAATAAGAAATAATTTTTTGTATGTATGTTTTATAAAAAAAATCTTGTTCTACGACAAATAACGAAAGCTAAGAACGAAACCCAACATATAAATAATGAAATCCAAAAACATATTGCAGTACTAAAAAACACTTTAACCTAAACTGAATCACAACTGAAGCACAATACCACATCAACATAAGTATTAATAATGATGAACTTGACTATCGACAAATAATTACAAAAAAGCTGTGAAACTTATACCAAGGAAATATTCTACTTCCCAACAATCATGATAATTACATAAACCTATCAACTCACATATTAACGGATGATCAAAAGGAATTTCTAAATCTAGGACCAAATTGCCATCTCCAACCTAAACTCGACCTTCTCACAAAGAAGACTGAGTGAAATCTTACATCAATCATTATATCAACTGGAAAAGGACAAATTGATAATACTCCATCCAAACCTCAAAGATCTTCTCAAGGTAAAAGATTATATTCCACGTAATAGAAACAAGAACTTTCCAACAAAACTCAAACTTGCTACTACAGAATTAAAAAAAACAACCTTAATATAGTCATCAGAAAAGCTGATAAATCCAATATTTACGTAATTTTGGATAAATTCGAGTATCACAAAAAACTTCAGCATCTTATTGATGATCGTTCTAAATTTACTAAATTGAATAAGAACACCACTGTGTTGCAGAATTTGAGCTAATTTGGATGTATCAGAAAGTGTAATTGTGTGAAGGCTTAAAAATGTGCGTGTTCGTTAAACATTCATCCACAACAAATAAAATAAACAAACATTTGAAGGCAATTCAATTGGAAGAAATCAAAGAGAAACAACATAGTTATAGATTTCAATAAATAACATGCATATACGTTTGATATACACAAAGTGAATTTATGATTGCTTGTTAAATGTGGCAAGTGAGATAAAATTGTAAGGAGTGACCATGCAGAGATTTGGCATATGAAAGCTTGTAGTTTAAGTTTGTCTATGAAATTAAAATAGTTTGATTTCTGCAAGGTGAAATGTCACTTGTGTGGGTTCAAATATTAGTGTGTATGTGTGCGACAATTGTAAATATTGTTTTAAAGGGATAAAGAGTTATGTGCCTTTGACTGATATGATGTAAGTTGACTAAATACAATTATTACTTCGGTAGTGATAATGTCACTTTTTCTCGTAAATTGCAAGTTGGGTCAATTCGCGCGGCAAGATTTTCTGTGTTGTGTTGAGCTGCTGAGTGAGAGAGGGTGGCGGTTGTTGAGTCAGTGTGCTGGCGCGTGTGGAGTTTGTTGGCATCTCTCAAAGACTTAGTTACTGACATTATTTATTGTATAAAAAAAATACAATTATGGCACAAGGCCGAAAAAGCGGTGGGGTTGAGGCTGGTCTTAACTAACTATCCTATACCTAGCTAATCCGATTCACGATCCATTCACTCATTACAATTTGCCCATTCACCACAAAAACTCATCCTTCACCAATCAATCATTCATACACCATAATACCACATCCTCTCAAGGGGGACCTACAAAACGCGCCTCATGGCATAAAAAATTGATGATAATAAATACTTAAAATTCTATGATGAAAAATGAGAGGGGAGGTAATGAACCCCAAAACAAACTAAACCTAGACACAAAGTGAACTAAACATAACTGATGTGAGTAGGGCCCGTCCAACCCTCAAAATGAGAGGCCGCTGTATTCTGCCCATCGCATAAAATCAAGAGACTCTCTCGCTAAGGGAGTGGGAAAAGGATAAAAAATTATACGGCCATGGGAAATAAAAAGCTGACCCAGTCGAGATAAAAGGGGCCAAAAGCAAACTGGGGAGCTTGGGAATCTCAACCTGGATCATAACAAAAGATGTGGCCGGGAACAGGCCAGGAACAACACTTACTCACATTAACTAGGTACACAAAGCTTGTCTAACTTAACCAAGGGGAGGGCTCCACAGGAAACCACCCCGATGTGACATAGGCTTGACCTAAAAGAGAAAATTAAGGCTAGCCCCGTTCAAACGAACTAAGCTCGCCTCAGTCGCTTTTCACTGAAGACTGTCGAATGCAAGCGTTTACTATCAGTTCTAATCTTTATCTTGAGCTGATGCTCAAAGATCAGATCCTGATGAGAAAGACGGGTGCCTCGCAAGATCTCCTCCTGTTGCGTCTCCACCATTCGAGCCGTGGCTAGCAGTGTCAGAAACACCATTCGTTTCAGTCCAGAATACGTAGGGAATCCTTCGCGACCCCCTCCACTAGAAGACGATAGAAGACCTTCTTAGGCCGAGAAAGGTTACTGGACCGAAGAACAGCCAACAAGACCGACCGACACTCGCGAAGGAAATCCGATTGATCCCGGGGTTTACGATAGCGCTCAAACCGCGAGATGGGGTGACTGATAGTAAGGAAAGGGAACGCGTCCCTAACAATCTCCGGCATAATCGAATCGCTTGTCAATGCGCGGCGCAGGAAAGCCAAACTCGAGGCGATTTTGTGCCTCACCAAGTGTGGCATTCCCAGCCCCCCCACCCCATGACACGGACGTTGTGCACAGACTCGTCTGTCGACCCGATTCTCGAGTCCCCTCCATAAAATGGAGGCTAGCGAGCGCTCGAGAAGTTCCTATGGCCGTCACTGACTGACTCAATCAAAGGAAGCGATCCTATTTATTGATTTTTGGTGTTTCAAACCGGCTACAGATAGGTGAGCGGGAAAACAGATTTGTCGCAACTTGCTACATTTTTTTGTGGTCCTTTTAACCAATGAGGAGTCAAGTTTAGAAAAGTGAAGTAATGATTGGTTAAAGTTGGTTTGGGAGAAAAGTGCATTTTTCCGCAGGGTGAGTAGTAATATAGGATACAAATCCTATATCATTCCAACAAATGACTAAAAAACGCAAAGTAGATTTGCACATCCGCAAAATCGGATCAAAACGATTTATCATTCCAACAAATGACTAAAATACACAAAGTAGATTTGCACACCCGCAAAATCGGATCAAAACGACTAAAAACAGATTTCGCAGTAAGGTCTGAAATTAATTTTCTGACCAATGAAAGGAGGTGATTTGCTAAACCAAAAAAAAAAAAAAAAGATAACGAGCCAGTGTGAAAAAAAAAAGTCAACAATAAATACAGAAGGGCGCAGAGATCACAGAAGACTGACAGTAATTTTCATCGATGATTCAACCCGACACTAAGAGCCGAAAGTGGGTTAGGAAAGAACAACAACAACAACAAATTTACAACTGACTCCAAAACAATTCATAAGTACATTTTCCTTTTATCTTTTTATTCCTCATTCACACTCTCTTTTTCAACTTAAATTAATCGCCCCTTTTTCCTTTACAACTATACAAAAACAAAAGAAACAGACATTATTCTGTTACTCTGTTGAAAGCCAGCGAACACAGACATTTTTGTAAAAATCACATTTTTTCTTAAATGAACTAAAACATTAATCCTTTTTACCCTATTCACAAGATATACAATGTTCTATTTTCTACAAACGTTCCTTATCGTGTTGTTTCTTCTTGAAATTTGCGTTGTAATTTTGTGGGCAGGGTATCCCGTATTAAATTCTCCTTTTAATCCGGGTACGCTGAACCCCACAGTAAATATGGAGGATTCCATTAACTGAATCTCTAAAGAAATATGTTAATAAACTTATAACACCCAACAATACTGTTGCAGGATCCTTAAAAATAAACAAAATTATTGGAGATTACCAACCTGGCTACTTATACGGTAATGTTAAAATACACAAAACGGGATACCCATTACGACCTATTATTTCTCAGATTGCAACATTCATATACCAACTATCAAAATTTCTCAATGATATTATTACCCCATATCTCCCTATTAACTATAGCATTACCCATGAATTCCTTCAAATACTTAAAAGCACAAAATTAAAAACAAACCACGGCATTCTTGCGTCACTTGGCGTAGAGAATTTATTTACTAATGTTCCCGTCTCCGAAACTATTGATAGAGTTCCTTTTTATAGCCAGCTGAGAATGGTAATATTTACACACAAACTGATGGAGTAAGAAGCTTCTCCAATTATTATATGTCCTATGATGAAAACAAGGTTTTTACTAAAGTTATTAAACCTGAAATATATGTTTGTTATGTAGACGATATTTTCATTTTGGCTGAAAACAAGAAATAGAAAATCTGAAAGCTACATTTCAACAAAATTCCATCCTAAATTTTACTTATGAACTCAGTGAAAAAAATAAACTTCCTTCCTTAGATGTTCTCATCGATTTTAGTAATAATACCTTTAAAACTTCTGTTTATAAAAAAACAACTAGAGAGTCTTGCCATCTTAATTTCTCTAGTAAATGCCCTCTTAGATATAAAATAGGTGTTATTAAAAATTTCCTCACGAGAGCGCACGAGAACTCATCCTCTCGCACGCTTTTCTTTAAAGAATTAAAAAATGTAAAGCAAACGCAGATTAATTACGGATTTCCTAATCAATTGTTGGATTACCACATTAGGCGTTTCTTGTCTAAGGTAGCTAATAGCAACGGCGAGAATAGAAACATAAACAATATTAATATTTTTTTATAAAAATCAGATGAACGAAAATTATAAACAGGATGAATGCAGAATTAAGAACATTATATATAAAATAAATGCATAACACCAGTTGACAATAGCAAAAAAAAAAAATAGATTAATTATTTATTATAAAAAATTTAAATTCTCTAACCTTATATATTCACCTCTTAGAACAAAATTAAATAGTGCATTCGGGTAGGAGTCGCGATCCGTCTTCGACTCAAATTATGTGAGCGTCACAGATGCAGATGTGGAGCATCCATCGATGAGTTTGGTTTGCATCCTCTCTCCTGTCGTCGTAGTACCGGCCGCAATCCATGGCATACAACAATAAACGACATCATCAAAAGAGGTTTGGATGCAGCTGGGTTCCTTTCCCAAATCGAACCCGAAGGCCTCGACCGTGGTGATGGAAAGCGGCCGAATGGCATTACCATTTTCCCTTTTAAAATGGGGAAGTCGTTAATTTGGGATGCGACCTGTGCGGATACATTTTCGGTCGGTAATTTGATCAGTTCCGCGGTTGAGCCAGGATCCGTCGCCCGGGACGCAGAGATGAAAAAAATAGTTAAATATTCTTCTGCTGCAAGTTTTTTTTTTTTTTTTTTTACTCCAGTGGCAGTGGAGACTTCAGGGGTTCAATGGATTTCCTTCGGAGGATTGGCGCGATTGTGTCTCGATTAAGAGACGAGCCTCGTGAAACGGAGTGGCTCTTGCAGTGTGTCTCACTGGCGATGGTTCGGGGTAATGCTTTCTCCATAATTGCGGCTGGCAGAGGATAGCAAAAAAAAAAAAAAAAAATTTATAGTTTCTGGAATTGTTATCAACTGTCAACTGAATTTGCTTTGTTTCAATAAAGTTTACGAATTTAAATGCCCATTAAGAAATTGTATTCCTGATCAATCAAAATTCGTAAATAATTATATAGACCACACTACAACATATTTGATACATAGACTAGCTCTACACCTTTCTGACAATAACTCAATTAGATCTCATTTAAATATTCATGGAGACCTACCGGACACTATTTGGAACTTATCGACAACACTAATAGCATCATCTACATGCAAAAAAAAGGCTTAAACTAATGGAAGCCTTATTAATAAAAACAAACAAACCAACACTTAATAATATTAACTTTGAACATGGACATAATATCTTGACCGTGTTTTGAAAAAAAAAAAAATGAAACTACAACAAACTAAAAAAAAAGAATGTTAAACATGAAAATATCTTTAAATAATTGTCGGACTTTGTCCATTGTCCATTTCATAATGTGTGACGTCATTTGTTTACATTTGATACGCTATGAGCAGATATGAATGTACGTGAAAGAAGCAGTAAATTCGACCTTGCCAACCGAACGATCCTTTGTGGCCGAGAGGAAAGGCACGTCAGGCTATATGACGGTTCCGTATAGGACACAGGTTTGAATTCTGTCGGAGGACGAATATTTTCTATGAAAATTTCTTGGACATTCAGGCCAGTAAATGCTATTTAATACTGTTTATTATAAACAGAGCATTACTTAAATACTTGTATCAATAAAAATGTCTTTAAACTATTTCTTATTTCTACAGTTAAAATATAATCCTTGAAAATGGCTAAATGTATAGCCGAAAGAGCTCGGATAAAAAGAACATTTGGACAGTTTTTATCATCCGAAAAGAAAAAAAAATTATTAGATCCCAGAAATTGTATAAAAAAAACTAAATAAAAGCATCTTGTCTGTCGTTTTCAATGAAATGTGCATGAAAAAAGGATTGCTGCCTAAATACACAAATATATATATATATATATATATATATATATATATATACACCAGGTGAGATGGATAAATTGTCATCTAAATTACACAAAAATGAAAATAACAGTAGTGACATCTCATTTTAACAGATATATTTACTAAATTTACACAAAAATATCTTGAAATATTAGAGTAAATTTATTCAATAAAATCTCTATTGGCCTGAATGTAACCTCCAGATGATTCTGGAATCTCCTGCAATTCTTCTGGATGTCTCCTTGTTTAAGCTGGTGAATGCTGCCATAATCCTTGCCTTTAGTTCATCTTTGGTGTTACAAAGAGTTTTCTTGGTCTCCACACATAATGATCAAAGTGGTTGCAATCTGGGGAGTTATGTGGCCAGATGTAAGGGGTGATGTGGTCACAGAAATTGTCTGAGAGCTATGATAAGGTTCTGTTTGTGTGGCATGATGCAGAATCCTGTTGCCAGACATAGCGTCTTCTAGCAGTCATTCTCTTGACTCAGAGCATCACTATCTCCTCAAGGCACTTGACGTACACCTCCGTGTGTCCAGTCTGAGGCTCCGTGGGAAGATGAATGGAGGCATAACGTCGCCATCACTAGTGACCACTCCAAACTATGATATATCATCCAATTCTTTTTGAATTCTCTGCACTGTCTTCAGATGGACACCCAAACACTCTGAAATGTTCAGATTGAAGTTTCCAATGTGAATGCCAAGCTGTACAGCATGCCATTTCCAAATTTCTGGCAGAATGAATTGCGTCATAGTGCCCATTTATCTCAAAAACTATGCCCAACTGACCTTACTATACTGTGCAGTCAACAAAATCAAAACAATGTGAATGGGCAAAATTAAAAATATAAGATGGTGACAATTTACTCATCACACACTATGTGTGTGCATTTATATATATATATATATATATATATATATATATATATATATATAAGAAATACATACATCCCATATGCATAAGTTTCTTCTTTTTTTATGTTCTTTTTTCCCTTCAGGATATATAGGCGATCATTGATATCCATATGTCCTTTTTGTTGATCTTTTCCTTAAAGCTTCCCTGTTGCTCACATGATCTATCCATGGTATTTTCAGCATCATTCTGTAGAAAGTCTCCTCTTCATTGGTGAGACACTTTGACTCTAATTTTTACATTTACAAGACAAGAAATGATGTTGCTAATATGATCTATAAAGAATTTGTCCCAAGACTCATTGATAAAACATATGCATTGTAATATATGACTTCTGAAAACATTAAAACATTTTTATAAAAAAATCTTTCAATTATGCATTTGTTTATAATTTGAATTTATAACAAAAAATTCAGCGTTTCAAAATTTATTTATTAAAAGCATACAGATGACTTTGATGTGAAAAAAATCTTTCTCATTAGTCAAATATAAAGAGTTAAATTGCAAATGTTATATTTAATTATCACAACGCATTTTAATGGCATATCAAAACTTATCAATTATGTTCCATGTCACTGTAAGATAGCAATATAATCAGAATTGCTTCAAGAAGATTTAGAAGATTTCAGCATTTTCTTCTCCTTTTCTTGAAAATGAATGTCTGCCTTAATCAACTGCAAACAGAAAAAAAGATCAAATCATTTGAAAAATATGCATGCCAAGGAAAAAAAAAATTATTTTTATTACATGAATAATGACTTGGGATGTTTTGAATTGTTTTGTTTTGTATCAATAAAACTATTCAAAACATCCCAACTTATTAGTTCTTCAATTTTGCCAAAATATTTGGTTTTTGAAATTTGGAACTCTTCCTGATAGAGAATATAATTTAAGAGCAAACATTCTATCACAAATTCTTTTCTTGTTCAACGGATGATAAATATTCTATCATGTAATCAAGAAGCCTCAATTTTCAATTAATACATTTTTCTGCTGGTTCATTTCTTTATACTATCTGTAGTTTTGAGAGGATATGTTGTCATTACTAAATGGATCATACAGACTGATATAATCATCTCTGTTATTTGGGTGAGAAATTTTACAGTTTTTTGGTATCTTACTTTTTTATATTTTCTTTTTTTTATTGAAAGACAAAAGTTTTTGAGAATTAAACAAATCAGCATCAAATTAATAAAAGAATCAACTGAATTGTTAATCAAATATTGATAATTTACAAAGATTTTTTAAGGATTATTTTCACCCTTTCTATATGGGGCTAAATGATAGGAAATGTTGTGGCTTTATTAAATATCTCAATAAATATTCATTAAAAACCACATTTTCTTGTCTTTCAATGACTTACAA
This sequence comes from Acanthosepion lycidas, assembly GCA_963932145.1. Classification (NCBI taxonomy): domain Eukaryota; kingdom Metazoa; phylum Mollusca; class Cephalopoda; order Sepiida; family Sepiidae; genus Acanthosepion; species Acanthosepion lycidas. Next base: position 30,184,849 of record OZ010594.1, on the reverse strand, counting down.
GCACATTTTTAAAGTTAAATTTAAAATCTGAGTTAATATAATAATTTTCAGCTTACGTGATGTGTCTGCGGATTTCTCTGGTTTCTTTTAACTGAAATATTTATGAACAAAAAAGTAATTAAAAACAAAATAACATTCTAATAATATAGTAGTCCTTATGCAAAATTTTACTTAAAATGAAATTATTGAATTGTTGGTGCCTCTTGTTTATTTTGTACTATCAATTACTAGATTTTACACTGATTTTTCTTTCTCTATGGTGAGTATTGGTTAATAAAATTTACCTATCAAAACATTAACATTAAACTCTAAAAAAGTTTGCAATATCATCTCTTAAATTTAATAATGAACAGCACAAAGATTTCTGTTATCCTTTGATGTCCTTGACAAAATGAGACATTTGCAAAATATTAATAGTTGACAGTTTTTTATTGCAGATATATTCATTATGTGTAGAGAGCAGAAAAACCCAATGGGTGCTCAATGCACCTGACCCTGTGCTACATTAAGCTAAGTTTAGCAAATACAGATATTAAGTGTAATCTGTAAATTACCTTTTTAAAATTTAAAATCAATAGGTCAAGAAAAGAAGTGAATCAGAAAAGGTAATAAAACCTCTTGTTCAGTTCTTTTAAAAGAATAGGAAATTGAGTCAATACTATTACTGTGAACAATTTTTATACTAATGTTTGCCCAATACAAAGCCCAGGAGCCACTCAAGGTAGAGAATTACTGTGTGGGTCTTATGAGCATAAGTGTTGTAGAATAAAGAGTACATCCCCGTGACTCTGTGAACTCATTCAATACAAAAACGAGTTCCATGGTATGAGGTCAAGGGTAGTCATATTGGAGTCAGTCTTCATACTAACTATACAGGTGTTACGGCAATAGCCTAAGCATTATGTATAGACAATACTTAACAAATTATGTTACACCAGGTATGAGTGTGTTATATAACAATAATCTTAAAATAAGAAGCCCTATGAGTGTAAGAAAGGGCAAGAAGTGAAGTTCTTGGGGAATATGCAGGAAAGATAACAACACTAGACTTGAAGGGGTCATGATTGAAGTGATTGGGGGAAAACATCCTGCTGGAAGTCCTTTCCACAAAGCAGTAGTGCTTGGGGAGAAGCAGTCTGAATGAAACTTACTTCTTATTAATGGAATATGAAAAGAATGGGGATAATTCATCTGTGTGTATGTGGCATGATGGGTCCCAGTTGCAAAGGTTAGGGCTGGTGGAACCAATGAATGTATCTTGTTAGATCACTTGACATGGAAATAGCAACAGGGCAGCTTAAAGGCTTGCAGCATTTTGTCTGTCGGGCGGAAAATAATTCCTCATACACTGGGAAGCTTCAGCCCAGATCTTTTGGCCTGATCTGGCTCTTGTAAAGATAGAGTATAGTAAGGGAGCCAGATACTTAACAGAGTGGTACAATGAACTGACCATTTTTCCAGCATCATTAGCAATAGATCATAATATAAGAGTTCTACTTGAGGTCTGTGATGAGCTTGAATCCTAATAGATGTTTAAGGTAAGGAGTCTCTTTGAGACATTTATCTATCATGATAGGTAATTTAGAGACTGCTGATAGAATGTTACTTGTTTGGTTCTGGACATATTGAATTTTACAAGACAGTCTTTTCCCCCATTGAATCAGGGGAAAGATCAGCTGCCAGGTCTTGGCCATCCAGGACAGCAGTTTAATTTCGGGGGTTTACAAGCTATTTCTTACTTCATCTATGAGCAGATTGAAAATCATTTTGGAGATAAGCTGCCAGTTTAACTTTATCAGGCCCCTATCAAACAAGAAGTAAAGTTCTTGGGGAATATGCAGGAAAGATAACAACACTAGACTTGAAGGGGGTCATGATTGAAGTGATTGGGGGAAAACATCCTGCTGGAAGTCATAACACTAGCATAATACAGAGTTGGGGATTAATGACATCGGGAAGGTCATCGATGAAGATAAGAAACAAAGTAGGCCCAATGATCTATTGCTAATGATGCTGGAAAAATGCTGACAAATATATTAATGTTAAAAATCCAGAAGTGTAGCTGTTCAACATGACTTTCATTACACGATTATACCAGATACGGTGAACAGCAGCAGGGAAAAGCTTTATAAACTTTAGTAATGTTATACTCTATTTCAATTAGATCACTTTCTGATTCATTTGGCATGATGGCCAGATGTGAATGCCACCAAGGCAGAGAACGAAATAAAAAAAGTTGTTTTCTGCATATAATGTCCAGTCTACAAAGCAAGCTCTGACAGTGCTCAATTGCATATGTTTCTGCTGGAAAAAAAAGAAATGCTCCTGGGGACTACCAGAGAATAACCAAGCCAGTTGAGGGCCAGCAGGCCACCAGCCATCATGCAGGACACTGCTGGTGCTGCTGCCACTGCCATGACCTCAACATCATCACAACCACAGTTCCAATCGCCACCATGGCTCTTTTCCACAGAACAGGGCTACCAATGCATGCCAATCTGACAATACACTTCAGCAGTCCACTGCTGTCACCTCAGCATAATCAACATAGGCAAAGTCAAATTCATGATTTCTCCCGTCTACTCACGTTTGCAGCCTCATATCATCAAAGTCAGATTCGTAGTTTTGCCAACCACTTCGGGACAACACTTCAGCAACCCCCCAATGTCACCTCAGCATAACCAGCATTGGCAAAATCAGATTTGTGACTTCTTCTGGCTACTCATGCTCACACCATATCATCACAGTCAGATTCATATCTTTGCTAATCACTCCAGGAGAACACCTCAGCAACCCACCACTGTCACCTCAGCATAACCAACACATACACTGACCATATCCTGTGATCTTGGCTAGGCCAGCACAAAAAGTAGGTCAACTCCCTGCTTTTCTCTTAACCATGATCCTGGCAAGACACTAGAAAAGGACATTCCACCTATTTTGCAATATCTCTATGATACTGTGGATATTAACAATAAACGCTAAAATTCTGATCCTTGTTATTCCTTTCTCTTGCAACAAAACATATATAAACTGGAATAAAGCCATAATTAGTTTATAAGACATTCCGACCAGAAACCAAAATAAATGAGAGAAAATGAGGAATGAAACAAGAATATGAAAATCTGACATCTTCATTCTGAAGGGGAATTTAGAGGCTTGTAAGAATGTATTAAAAGATGTAGGGAGACAAATAACACCCCAAAACTACTAAGTCATCCAAATTAACTCCATTGTGTTATGTTTTCATTACAGTTCCACCACTCCACATACACTGTATATGTGTGTGCATGTGTGTGTGTGTAAATAAAAAAATATAATATGCTCTTACATTTCTTCATGGAATGTGTCTTTTCTGAAATAAAACAAAAAAACAGTGTAAATGTTTGTTTGGACTGGATTATCAAAAGCAGATATTTTCAAACTTTTATCATTGACAAAGACTTCATGAAACAGTTGACATTTCACAACTGGCCTCTTATTCATTCTTTTAATTATTAAAAATTTAACAATGATGAAACCAAGATTTTAAAAGAAAAATATATAAAAACAATAAAAAAATATAAACCTGTAAAAATAAACAAAGAGTATTTAAGATTTTTGTTAATTCTCAAGAGAAAAATGTATAAATTCAGATATGAGTAAACTATTTTAGTAAATTTATGTGGCAAGAGAAAGCAAAAGAAATGCTCAAAAATGCATTTTGTTAAAATCCATTTAGTTATTTAGTTTTTTAGTTACTTGTATTTATGTGTTTATTAAAATTTTTTTGTTTGCTTATAAATTTATGAATTGAAATTTTGCTTTCATATTTATTTTTTTTATAATATTATAAACTTATAAATTTTTTTGTAAATAAAATAATGTTTAATTCTTTTGTTGTCTCAAGAAAAAAAAGAACCCATGAATCCAGTTTTGTTTTGGGGTTTTATTAAAATTCCAAAAATAGCTTTTTTAAAACCAATAAAAATTGCTGAAGAAGTAATACAGTAATATGATGCCAAGAAAAAACGTCTTTTTGAAACTCTATTTTTGTGGGTGCATATATAAAACTTTCTCCACCTAATTTTTTATTGTTTAATATCACAAGCAGGATATGGATGATCACTGTAAAAATTGTTAATATTTAATTGTAAATTGGCAAGCTTTTGTTGTAAAAAAATAGATGGTTTTATATTGTTCTATGTCTGACCAAGATATTCAAAACAAAATTCTGATGTGTCATTTGAACAAATTATGGGAAGTGGGTTGGAACAAGAACTTTTCAGTTTCCTCTCATATAATTTATAATATTAATTCATAAATAATATAAATACTGTATATATTTGTGTATAAGTCAACTTTATGTGATTTTTGAATATTTTGGCATGAATTTTAATTTATCTGTATAAGGTGAAACTGGTCACCAAAAATGCATGATTTTAACCTTTTTTTTGTGTAAAAAAACTGATTATAAAACTCGAGTACATATAGTATAAATAATAATGTCTTATATAAAAATAATATATAATATAATCATAGTATATAATAAATAGGAATGACTAAAAGGACCACATTTGAGTAGGCACAAACATTTTCAGTTGTGTAGCAGCTATGCCAGAATGCCAGTCTGGGCCCATGGGAGGCATAATACTTTCTATGACCCCAGAATAGACATCACTGAAGAAGCATTCTGGCATACATTATATGCTTATAAAATGAACATAATATATAATTCTACAGGGTGCAATAGACAAATTGTCATCTAAATTACACAAAAATGAAAATAACACTGACATCTCATTTTAATTTCCCAAAATTACACAAAAATATCTTGAAATACTAAAGAGTACATTTATTCAATAAAATCATCCTTGGCTTCAACCACAGCTCCCAGATGACTTGAAAACTCCTGCAACTCTTCTGGACAGTCTCCTGATGAATGCTGCCATAATCCTTTCCTTTAGTTCATCTTTGGTGTTACAAGGAGTTTTGTTGGTCTCTTGCTCAACTGTGACCCACACATAATAATCAAGGGGGTTGCAATTTGGGGAGTTAGGTGTCCAGATGTAAGGGGTGATGTGGTTGCAGAAATTGTCTGACAGCCATGACTGTGTTCTCCTGCTTGCGTGACATGGTGCAGAATCCTTTTGCCAGACATAGGATCTTCTAACAACCACCCTCTTGACTCATGGCAGCACTACCTCTTCAAGGCACTTGATTTAGTCCTCAGTGTTGAGTCTAAGGTACTCACCAATAAATTTGGCTTATTTTCTAATCAGAATGATCAGAGTGAGTTTTCCAAGCTTCCATACCTTCGTAATCACCATTAGACTCATTGAACTCTTTCTGAATCCTCCACACTGCCCTCTGATTGACACCCAAACACTCTGAAATGTTCATATTGGAGCTTCCAGCATGAATGCCAAGCAGTACAGCATGCCATTTCTAAATTTCTGGTGGAGTGAATTGCTTCTTGGTGCTCTGTTTCTCACAGATGGTGCCCAACTGACCCTACCATACTGTGCAATTGACAAAAAATAACAATGATTAAAAATATCAAATTGCCACAATTTACCCATTGTACCCTGTATATGTGAATATATATATATATATATATATATATATTTATCAGTCACACAGTCTGATCACTCTTCCTTCCTAAAGAGAATTTTTGTTATTATGTTAACAGGTGTCACTACTTGATGTCAATAAGCAAACATGTATTATCGTAACAAATGTAGTCATACAGTAAAGAGTAGTGAGAACAAACTTCTAATACATTGCTTTTTATTTCTTTTGTTTTTGTGTTAGCAGCATTATTTTTACTTTTACAAGTTAGAAATCAAAATTCATTCTGACCTTCGATAATATAGTTAATTGTATTTTACACTTGAAATAAAGAAACAATGAAATGCAGAAATGATGTAACTGCAAGTTCTATGCTAGCAAGTTCTTTTCTCTCACTTTTTGCTTGTGGAATTCTCTTTTGGCTTTCTCCAAAAATTTAAATGCAATGCTGTCATTTTCTGATGGCACATGATCTGATCGCTTTCTTAGGATATTTTTACTTTCAATGATTTTGAAAAATTTTTTCTTAAATTTAACTCGGGTATAGATAAAAATCCTAGAAAAATAAATGTATAAAGTGGAAATGAGTGAAGTTTATTTGACAATGTACGTTTAAGGTAAAACCGGAATCTGACTTTGTATCCATCTTTATAATTGTAGCAGTTCAATTTATAGTATAAATATAAGGCTAAACTGAGCACCTATTTTACATTAGATAAGATTTGAAAAAAAACCCTTTGTTCTTATTATAATTATATTATTATATATAATAATAAATAAGAAGAATAGAAATATATTATTACATAATATTAATAATAATTGTTATTTATATTAATAAATATGTTGCAAGTATTTGATTGCAAATTAGGAAGCTTATAACAGAACTCTTCAAAGTTAACTGAAGTGAGAATTTTTTTTATTTTCAGGATTATAAACTTCTTGCTGCTATCTCAAAAATCTCAGTCAATTGACTTATTAGTGAATTTTAACTTTCTGTAAATGTTCCATGAAACCCTGAGGGTCAATAATAATCACTTTGGAAATTTAAATTCAAACTCTTCACTTTAAACATTATGCATAAAAAATATCTAAAAATTTATTCTTAAAAAGATTTCCTGACTTACCTGAATTCTCTGAAACTGGAGTAGAACCCTTCTCAGAATTTGGAGTACCTAAAATTTTTTCAGATTTATCATGATTTCTGATTTCTAATATATGTAGAAATGAAAAATTCTAAAAGCATGTTTTTCATCTATATTTAAAGAAAATATACTCAAAAAGATAACTGGTGATTAAATGATTTTTAAGGAAATTTAAAAACAGGTAAATTTTTAAAAAAGGTAACATTTTGTTTTAAGCTAGCTCCTGTGGTGGACTCTTGGTTTGGCTATCATCACAATAGCTAGGGAGGAGTAGATGCAATAGACATCAATAAACTACAGAAGAACTCAAAATTTATTGCTGCATTTAAGTATTGAATTAATGTTTAAGTTTACCATTTAAAAGTTCAATGATAATTCTTCTGCTACCACTTAATTTAAGATGATTTGATGTATGTAGATCCTTATTTAAGATGGGGATATAAGAAATTAAAATTAGTTATACATTCAACATTTGAAGAGTTAGAGAAACATAATAGCTAATTAAGTAAAACCTACATTATGGAATCTATATGAATAGCTGCAAAATTGGGGCTAAATTCTCCCATGAATTCCGAGATTAAAATCCCCAGCTCTACTTTACAGTAATTTGGTATTTACTTGACCCCCCACATAGTCGTGTTGTGACACAAGGTTGGTTTAATGTGGGGAGCACAGGCACATACATCTGGGCTGGGAACAAAAATTGCCCACAGCCCCTGCAACCATCAGTTGTGCTGGCCTCAGTGCAAGCACCAATCCCTCTCTCTGGTGCATTGAGAGGGTCTGGCCTTGGGCAGCTGTTCCCCAGGGCTGGGCACCTCTAAATATCTGTATTCTATATTATCTACTTCTAGGCAATATCACTCTTCAGGTTTGAAGCTGTGTTAGAATCCCTCCAAAGAGGAATTTATGCATGGTATTTACTCTGTTCCCCCCACTAGGATGAGATATGACACAAGGTCTATTTTTATGTGGGTACCTGAGCACATACGCCCGGGACAGGAACAAAAATTCCCCTCAGCCCCCGCAACCGTCTGTGCGAGTGCCGATCCCTCCCTCTGGTACAATGAGAGGGTGCAGCATCAGGCAGCTGTTTCCCAGGGCTGGGCACCTCCCAGTATTATTTTCCTCAGTTGCCCCTCTGTCCTTTGACAGAGAAGACCCTGAGCGCACTCTGTCCAAAGACAGAGACGCAACTGAGAGATGATAAGCTATGCTTTAGAAATCCCTCCAAGGAGGAATTTACATGGTGTTTACTTGTTCCCCCACCAGAATGAGATGTGACACAAGATTTTTTAAAGTGGGGACCCGAGTGTGTACACTTGGGCAAAGAACAAAAATTGCCCACAGCCCTGCAACCGTCAGTTGCGCTGGCCTCGGTGCAAGCACCAATCCCTCCCTCTGGTGCAATGTAAGGGGTAACCTCGGGCAGCTGTTCCCCAGGGCTGGGCACCTCTTCAGTATTATTTTCCTGTTGCCTCTCTGTCCTTTGACAGAGTAGCACCTGAGTGCACTCTGCCCAAAGACAGAGACACAACTGAGAGATGATAAGCCATGCATTAGAAATCCCTCCAAGGAGAAATTTACGCACTAAAAGTTCAATATCTGTATTCTATATTATCTACTTCTAGGCAATATCACTCTTCAATTTGCATATTGATTTTAAAAAGAAGTTTATTTCATTAATTAACTGTCCTTCATTACTGTTCTTTTATTTGAGGATTGTTTTGTTTTTCATCATCTTATATGGTGTAGAAAAGTGTTTGAAATTTGAATTTTACTTGGCCTTCAAGAAGTTGGCATCTCTTTACAAAAGCCAATTTATGAATGAAATGTTCATTTAAAATTTTTGTTTCAAAGATTTCAAGTAGTGAATATAATATCTTACTTTGCAAAGCTATAATGAGTGGTCAAAGACTGCTAGTATATATATATATATATATATATATATATATATATATATATATATATATATATATATATATATATACACACACACACACACATACTCCTATATAGATATTTTATATATTAATTCATAGGTTCATTTAAGATTATAATTAAGACAGTTTTTAATGTTTTTTATCATTTGTTTGAAGAATTTATAAAGTAAATTTTAAATCAGTAGATTTTTAAAAAATGTTAAATTATCAACTTACCATCAATAATTTTCTCTTTTTTTTTCTCTGAAATTTGCAATAAATAAATAAAATAAAACACACACCTTCAGAGTTGAGAATAAATTGCATTATGTCTGCTATAGCTGACAACATACATTCTTTAACAGAATATAATTTTGAATTATATTTTAAATAAGTTTAATAATAGAGTGTTTTTTCAGTGCCTAAAACATGACAAGCCTAAAACAATTTCTCTATTCTCTTTTTGTAAATTCAAATTTTGATTCATATTATCTCCCACCTAAAATAACTTGTCATTCAATCAAGATAATCTGTGTTGAGTTCACGGAGCCACTTTTGATACATTCTATGGTTTGAAACTGACAATGTTTTGCCTTTTTTTTTTAAATATGTATTAACTAAATCTTAGGAGACATGATGGAGTAGTGGAAAATGGGTGAAATTGAGGAATTGAAGAGCTAAGTTTGAAATCCAATCGGATCCATTACATTCACTTATGTGCTAATACCCTTGGGAAAGATATGAATCTTCTTTTTCCCTCCAGCTATGGATAAATAGCAGAACAGACTGGGTTCAATAGCCTTGGGTTGAAACCAGTCTAGGAGAAGGTAACTCTGAATTCAAAACCAGCCTGAAGAGAGTTGGGCTCTGTGAGGCTATCTTGCCCAAGAAACACATCTACTGTAGTGCCCCTATGACCCTGATGGGTTACGGGATTTGCAATTGCAATAATTAAATCTTAAGTAACCAAGACTTTACAGAGTTTTTAACAACAACACTCAAGTGGGATGGTTGGTAAAACTGGGGCAGTAATCCCTCAAAAAATGATGCCTTATACATTATATATTATCTTTGGTAATTGTGGGTCACAACTGTTATTCTTTTTGACACCAAAATTATGGTATATAAAATTTTTGTACAATGTTTCAATTGCACATGCAGTTTTCATTGCTGCTGGTATTTTTATAGTTTTACCTTCAATATTATGATAAGAGTATTTCTGATAAGTATTTCTGAATATACATCATCAACGTTTTTGAGAATGATGTAATGATTAAAGGAAAATAAAAAATCTACAAAATGACTTCAGTTGGTAATAATGTTGGTAATAATCAACTATGCTGTAATTCAATATAGAAAGATTTTACAAAACAGTTTTTTTTATTTGTATTCATATCATCTCAGAAACATTATAAATTAAGCAACTTAAAACTCTATTTATCACATATTATTCTTTAATGAAACTGATCAATGACTTACATGAGTAAAAATTTTAACATTAAAATGAAGTAAATTTTAACGAGTTTCTTAAACACTTTCAATTTGAATTTTATTGTTTTCTTATGGAATTCTTCCTTTAGCATGTGCGGGGGGTTACTCACATCAAAGCAGCAGAAATTAGCTTTGTGTCCATGGAGATAAAAGCATACTTGATAGGAAATAAAATGTACACAAATAACAGGAAAGGCATGATAAATTGTGTGTTAATTTCATACAATTTATTTATATTTTTCTTGTGTCTATTGGTGTGTGTATTTTTTGTTGTGTTTCATGGTACATGTAATGAAAGGATGAAGTTACTTTGTATTATTACATGTCATTTCACGGAGAGAAGTTGGACACATGTTGCCCGTATGAAGGTTCATGGTGGAGAGATTGAATTTAACGTCTTTTGGTAGGATATCTGTATTTCCAGCAGGAACAGTTTTTGTTGCATGATGGGAGTATTTTTATTATTTTTATATTTTATTTAATTTATTTTAAAAGGAGTTTAAATATTATTGTTTTATTTTATTTTATTTTAAAATTTTCATTATTGTCATTATTTTATATTTAATTTTTATTTAATTATAATAATAATGTCCTACAAGTCACATGAAACTATGTAAATGCAAATTACATGAAATTGTAATTAAAAAGTGTAATTTTAATATTAGCTTTTTATATTAAAACTATTTTCATTATATTCACAGGAATTGTGATTTATGAGTAACATTAGTACAAAAAACATTAGTAAGGATTTTGTATGGATTGGTACAGGTGGAGACTTATAGATGCAGCATTATGAGTTATTGCACTGGTAATTTACTTTCTTTTTAAGTTCATTTTAACAGCTTGCTTTCACCTATGATGCTACCTTCCTATTATCTATTATTTTAACATAACTAAATCTCTTGACTACTATAATTCAATTCATACACTATGCAAAACAGAAACGTAATTGACCTGAAATTGACCCTTACTATTACTGCAATCCATGTTGGAATCTATTTTCATTTTTTCGGTGGAGTAATGGGTAGCGGCTAGGATTGTGGAATTGGAGATCTGAGTTCAAATTCCAGTTGAATCTATTACATTCACTTACGTGCTAATACCCTTGGGAAAGGTATGAATCCTCATCTTCTCCCTCCAGCTATGGATAAATAGCAGGACAGACCAGGTTCTATAGCCTTGGGTGGCAACTGGTCTACTGCAGAAAGAAACAGCAACTTACTGCAGGAAAAAAATCTGCTTCATCAGTCAGTTATTGAAAGATACATGATCACCTAAGTATGTATCATGCATGGCACATAACTGACTAACTCTTCTTATATCTAAATCAATGCAGTTCATATAATATATTTTACTTCAGGCCAAAATATTAAATTACAGTTTATATTTTTACTTCTATTTTTTACCTCACAGTTTGTTCCAACCAATGGACTATAAATTAAAACATTGAATTTTATATTCTTCAGGAGTTTTGGCAATTTGCCAATTATATCTCGGCAGTTTCCAAGTTAATTGTAGATTCTGTTTTATTACACAGGGTTCAGATATCAGAAATCAAGAGATATCTAATGATTTATTTGTTATATTTTAATTGGAAAATTAAAGATAATTACCCAGATTTCTTGATTTAACATTACCTGTAAATAAAAAAAAATAATACTATTAAAATCTTCAAAATGGACACTTGTTAAGCTTTAGGATATTCAAATGAAATGGCTGTTACATTCACCTTGAAATTGATAAAAATATATTCAATTAGAGAGTTTAACCATTAAAAATTTATGGCACAATTTATATTCTGCACATTTCTATAGAAGAAGAACAAATAACAAAGATTTTTGCAATTCTTTACTTTGTGAAATAAAACAAAATTCATTTGTTGAATTTTTGGCAAGAAGAAAAATATTATATATATATATATATATATATATATATATATATATATATATATATATATATATATAATATCTCCGGATTTTAGATCGCTTATCCTTTGAATTTAGCTCAACTTTTGTTTCATTGGAGAAGAGAACATTTAGTAAAGAAAATCAGGTGAGTCACTTTTATCAAACAGCACTGTATATGTAAACAGGGTGAGTATAAAAATGAACACTGTGTGGTGACTGGCAGTTTCATAACTTAAGTGATCATCAGACACGTGTTATTCCTTTTGTAGATAATTGACTGGACACTTATGAGAAGTGAGAGAAGAGAGAAATAGGGCTTTACAAGTTTTTAAAAATTTTCTTTAGGCTTAATGTTTTTATTTTTATTCATTATTTTATTTATTTTAATATATTTTTGTTACTTCTAAAGTTTGGTATTTGAAATCAAGTTTACTAGTTTTAGATTATAAGTTATTAATTGTTTAGTCTCTCAAGTCATGATGGAGTCATATGGAGTATAATAGGAATTTATTTCTGGAAATAAACTCTGATCTTTTGTTTAGGTGTTTGTATAATTTTGAAAAGGTGATTCTGGCTATTTTCTCCTTGACAAAGATTACATTGTTTTTAGGCCTTATAATCTGGTGCTATTTATTCTTATATTTGATGTACTTTGGTTTGTAATTTTGAAATTCAGTATGTATTTTGATAGTGTTTTGGAATTTCCACATTTTTTGATTTTTTGTAAGTAGCTTCATGACATAGTTTTGGAGGAAGTTACCATTTTGTGGACATCAGACATTGTTCTGCTGTTCCTGGTGGGGTTATCTGTGTTTGTAGTGTGCTGGGGATTTTTCTCTTGTTTTTTTTATTTGTACAATATCTTCAGTGCAGCTGTAACTGAGTTTTAGAACATTTCTGCTAAATATTTTATGTCATATCCTTGATTTGGGATATGTTTTTGTAATTCTTGACCTGATCCATTAGGATTAAATGCAAAGTGAACCAGGAAACACCTCAGCTGGAATTTGAACTCACTTCAATCATTCCAGCATCTCTCTCTCTCTCTCTCTCACACACACACACACACACACACACACACACACACACACACACACACACACACACACACACAGCGCACTTTTTTTTAGGTTTTGGATTCAAAATCTCACTCTTACATGTAAATAAAGCTGTTTCGTTGTTGCTGCCACGATAATAGGATAGTTTATTTATAGATTACTTTAGTTCTCAAAGGTTAAAGGGAGATAACTATTGATAGTAACTTCCATTTCTTTTTCCCCTCTATAAAATGGACTCTATCCAAACTGATTAGATTAATTTTTCACTTGAAGATAATTTGAAATAAAGCAAGTGAAATAATTTTGTGGTTTATATTATAAAATAACCTGTCTCAATTCTACTCCCTTTACTTAATACATGATTTGAAATTCTATCAGCATAAACTGATTCCACCTATTTTGATTCTTCCCATTGAATTTTATACATTGTTATTTATTTTCTTATAATTTTTTAAATATCTTGTCAGTTACCAAAGAATTAAATGAGAGAGAGGTATATCTAAAAACGGTTTACAAAACTAAGAAAAATTAAAGAAAATTACAAAAATATTACAAGATTAAAATGATTGTAAAAGTGCTTACTGTATATTTTCTTTATATACTTGACAAATGATCCCATGTTTGACAAACCTAAAGTAAATAAGAGAATATGGTTTTATTTAAATAAATAGCAAGGAACTTATCAAAAAATAAATAACTATGAAATAATAATACATTGATGCAATAATTATAATTTAATAAGAACTATATAATAATAATATAGATAATTTAATAATAATATACATATATAAATAATAAAAAAGGATAATTAAACAAATGAATAAAAATTAAGAATTATTAATATAAAATCAAATATAACTATGAAATTTTGAAAAATATTTGTTACACTGAAATATATTTTAGTCAAACATTTTAAAAGATTATGAAGTATCTTTTAGAGCTTAAATTTGTTTTTGATATCTGAATCATTGTTAAGTATTAAGTTCTTACTAGTATTTCAGTTTCTTTTCATCACAACTCATTAGACTGTCATTAAGTAAACAGCAGATATTAGAAATCAAGAATAAACTATTGGTGAGACTTTAAATGAAATCCTTTGTAACTAGGGAGGCCTGTCTTCCGAGTTGTATTAATCCATAGACTTAAAGGCTTCTACATTTTCAAGGGTTCCACATTAAATACTTGAAAGCTCTCTTGTGAAATCGGCATCCCAACAAATTCACATAATGAAGCAATAGTGTTGTTTTCATGTGATTAGACCTGTCATGAAACTGACAGCCATTGAGAAAAAGACTATTCAATCACAATGAAAGATTTAATCATTTGTCATAAAATTTATATTAGTAAAAAGAAAACTTGGACAAAAATCTTATATAAATATTATTTTCTTACATTAAATAAAAATAGAAATAGGATTATTGTTTTATAAATTTTTTCTTTACTTCTATTTACATTTGTAACTGGAAAATTCAAATTCACAGAATCTGAAAATTTCAAACTGCAATACAAAGTCCTGGTATTTTTTGCTTTTATTTTTAGCAACTGTTTAGTTTTATGTTCAGATATTTTGTAAATTTATGGTATATAACATAAAAATATTGACATGAATTTTAAAGATTTTTACCAAAGATTAAAATATAAAAATCTTTCTTTATACTTATCTAAAATATTTGCAACATTTTTCTATAATTATGATATTTCTTCTCCAAATAGCAGAACTTCTATATTTTTTTTTATGAAATTTTTCTATACTAGCTAATAAGCATACATAGAAGGACCTTTTCTTATACAGTGAATTAAAAACTTTTGAAAAATTAAAATATTTCTCAGTTACATATGAAGAATCTTTAATGAAGATGACCTGAATAAAAAATACTTCCATGATAAATCAAATTCTCAGCATTAAATGATTTCTAGAAGCATAGTTTCATTTCATCCTTTTACTGGCACTTCAGCAACAACATTTTTCTCTGTTATTGTATCCTTACCTGCTAAAGTTGTTAGAAAAATTCAATCTTCAATGTGATATTCTCAAAAATATGATCAATCAAAGCACTTTAACAAAACCTAAAATGCTGGACAAGATTACAATGAAAACTACAATTGTAGGAAAACTTAAAACAGCATAAAATTAAAAAAATACTAAACTGGAGTGGTATCTCCTTTTAAAAGTACAAAGAAAAGTCATTCTGTCTTGTTTCAAAATCTGATGCTGTGGTTATTACTTTGCTCTGAATAGTATTACAATAAGTGATTGATATTCTATACTAAAAATCAATTCATTTTTCTTGCCAACACTGTTTTCATGAACACACTTTCAACTTATCACCAAATAAAATTTAATCCTGATGACATACCTAAGATAGTAATAACCATACATTTAATTTGAATATTATTATATACCTATCAAATTAAAAAACGATTTAAGGATAAAATATTTGCAAGTGATCTATTTATTTTTTTATGGCTTATCAACCCTTAATAGGTTATTTAATGCCAAATATTTCAGATTGTAGGAGGTTGCTCCCAGTATCTGGTGTTTTCAAGTAGTCTCACATCTAAGTACTAACACTATTTGCCAATGAGGACTCCCAAAAACTTACGATTACATCAGGAATAAACATCACTGATGAAGTTTCCTAGTGCATCACAAGAGTGCTTGAGATACTCTGGGACACTGGGTATATTTGTGTATTTAGATGATATCCTTGTATTTAGTCATGATGAGAAAGCACATGAAAATGTTTTGAAAATTTCTTTCTTCAGATATGTGGGTTACCTGACTTGGCCCTTCCAAAAGTACCTGTTAGTGTTAGATGGTGCTATTTAAGTCTATAAAATGTCAAGCATATTCTCTTTCTCTTTTTCCTCTTGAATCTAGTAGAAATGCAGATAAAGAATGCTGCTGATGGGGTATATTCGCTTCCTTGGTCCTCTGTTGAATGCTCTCACACTCACAAATACACCTTATCTATCATTTGCACATGTTTCACCCATACAAAAAGCACATCCTTATAATAGCTAGTGTCAATGTCTTTTCCTTTCATTTCAATTGTGTATGCATGTAAATACTTTTGTTAGTACATGCATATAATTGCCATTTGTTTTAAATTCTTTGTTTTGTTTCTTATTTTTACCCTAGACTCACATCAGTCTGCCAATATTATTTATAGGACAAATGTACCAGGAGCATTAAATATTTACTATACAATGTAGAGACATACTTGTATCAATAATGTAAAATCCCACAAGTGGTGACTTATTTTTACCCAAACATCATAGAATCCTGCAACAGATATTACCAATTTAAAATATTTGAGATATTATGCAAATATAGAACTTTTACCCTCTCTTAAAATGCTAATGAATTGAAATTTTTTCCTTTGCCTAAGAAGTTATATAATTTTCTGTGTGTGGTGTTTTTTTTTTCATCATAAACTTCTCCCCAATTATTTCAAAGTTTACTCCCTCAATCTGACCAATTAAGATTATTTCCCAGTTATTCTTTCAAATTATATGAGAGTGAAAAAAAAAACATTTAATAATAGTGAATTTTCACATTTTCATCCACAATTTGAAAAGTTTGAGTTGAATCAATTGGTTATTGACAACATTACACCAAATGATTGATGGGATATTGATTTCTCTTGGTTTCTATTAAAAAAAAATTGACTCAAACAAAATATTTTAGTTTTCAACAGAGCTGCTAGCAGCCTATCTATTAGTGTTTACTTTTTGTCATCTCATTCAAGGGTCACCATGTGATTTTACGGATAGACTATAAACACTATTTTTTCACAGTTTAAATCCAGCAAAATCAGATCTCCAACAATGACATTTGTCTGTGGTGAATAACGACAATAATTTGTTCATTTAAGTTTTATTAAATATAATTTGTACATGTACATTTTGGTTTCTTGTTAAATATCATGGCAGCAAGATGGAAATCAGAAAGTTGGGAAAGGAATAGAAGCTAGGAACTTAAATAATGGTTGAGGGGATGGTAGATATAATAAAAGATTGATAACAATAACTAGTAATAAAATAAAACAATTATATGTTGTATAATAAAAAATGAAGAACTTAGCTAGCTCAGTATACAATTTTTCCTTATGCCATGTAAGTCATGAGTCCTTTCACTTAAAGAAATCACTTTATGACTTTTCTTAAACATATTTGAATTACTAGTAACACTACTGATGCTGCCACTAAGTAAAATTTCTGGATTTGAATGCAGAAAGTAGATAAGAGGAAGGAAAAGTTACCTTGTGATGGTATCCTTTTGTGATTTTCTGTTTCATCACGTTTTTCTGCAAAATACAATTGTTTTAACATCATCATCATCTTTCAAGTTGTAAAACTGAATCAGTTTTTTCATACTTCATAAAACAATCATCTTCAAATTGCAAAAGGTTTTTCTTTGACAAAGTTTAGCAATCTTTATATATTAGGAACATTTATATATTCAAATGAGGTTATCTTGATGTATAGTGTTACTAGCATAGTACCTGCCATAAAATGATGGGATGTTTTATGCATGGATCAGCATTTCTGACTAGAATCAGAGTATCTGGGCAGATAGTTTGGCTCAAAGTATCACTCCCTGGCCATCTACCTAGGAGCAATGTAGTATATGTACCCTCTGATAAGGATCAAAATATCACTCCCTGACTCTCTGTTTAGGAGCAATGTAGTATCTGTGCACTCCGATTGGATTAAAATATTACTTCTTGACCATCTGCCCAGGTGCAATGTATTAGGTTGGTGGAAAAATAATGTCGTTTTCTCACATAGTAACATATGTGAGAAAACGACATTATTTTTGCACCAACCTAATAGTAATCTGTGCATTTGATCAAGCAGTAGAATGCTGGTGTAGTAAATATACCACTTGCTTACCTCCTAATGGGATATTCTAATCAGGACAGGATTCACTTATGGACAGAAAAATTAAAAAAAAACATACAGAAAAAAGTTACATTGTTCATTATTATATAACAACATAATTTTATAATTTATTAGGTTGGTGTAAAAATAATGATGTAATAATGTCGTTTTTTGACGTATTCTTTAACGTCAAAAAATGATATTTACGTCATTATTTTTGCACCAACCTAATATAATGTTGAAGATGATTCATAGAATAAGATTTCAATACTTGGTAGGATTTTGTGCCATTGTTGAAATTCCTTTGACTGTTTGATGAAAAGGTATTGCTTTTCTTTTTTGCCAATAGTAACAATAACAAACTTTGTAGTACCTGCTTTAAAACTGAAATTGTTGTATATTATGCACCAGCATCAAATACCAGTGGTTGGTATTCCAAATTAGACAAAAGACTGGATACTGAATTTAAAGGCTGATAGGTTCTTCATACTTGAAATATTGGTGAAACACTTTCTGCCTTCATTGACCCCAATTTGGCTTTATTCCATACAAAGTAAACTTACTATATATAAAAATGCCATTGTTTAGAATGTTGATTCTCAAAGCAACATTCTGCATTTGGAAGATTGCTGAAACACAGCCTTCCTAATTAAACTTGATAACTATGTTAAATTTTGTCAGATTATCAGCATTTATCAGTGGTTTTTATTTTGTATTCCTTTTTTTCATTTGCAAATGTTTTTGTCCTATTATTAAACCAAGTCAAGTATCTTGTTCCAAAAGTGAAAAAAAAAACAATATGGTTTCAGTATAAACAAATAACTGACTGGAAAATTGGTTAAAACAACTGAGGCCAATTCTAAGGATTATTTCTTTCTTTATGAAAAAGAAATCTTCATACAATGTAAAGTTCATTATGATAGAATTGTTATTTTCAAAACCATTTTGCAAAGCATTTGTGAAATAAAACTTTCACACTAAAAATTCATATGAGAAAATAAGCCAAACATTGTTACAACTAAAACATAAAGGACAAAGAAATATTGTTTTAAACAGGAGGAAAATTGCATGAAAAGATGTTATTCATTTGAATAATGTTTCACTGCCAATAAAGAGAATAATCCCTGGAAAATATTTTAAATTATTTCTGCAATCATTTTTCAGCATTAAGTTAAACCACAACTGAGAAGTCATTATTATATTAATGGGCTATTGAAGCATATTAATATATGACAATACTAATTAAAAAATATATGACAATATTAATATATGACAGTATTAATTTATTGAATTCATAAACAGAATTTAAATATTTATCTAAGGAGAATAGTATTAATAATTTTCAAAATATTAATAAAAAAAATGGTTCCCAAAATAATTTTTATGTGGTACAAGATGTCAACAGAGGACAGTTTTAAAATATACTTTGGTTTCTGTGCAAAAATATTTTAAAAAATATAACTTTCACAAAAGATACTAATTAAATAAATAAAGCTTATTTTTAGAGTAATTTAAATGAAACTCTCCTAGTAAAAAAAGATCTCTGTTGCAAATTTGCCTTGGCTCTCTACCAAAGAGACTAAATTGTTTTATGAAACAACTGGCAACAAAATTAGGAAATATAGCTATATTATTACAAGAACAAGGTATTCTTTTTTCTATGGGAAAATTATGGGAAATTATCAAAGAATAGGATATATTTCTGAGAACATGTCCTGCTAAAATTTATCAAATGGGATAATGCCTGAAATAACACATATGTCTGAAGTTATTAATCAAATCATATAAACTTCAATAATTCAAATTAAGTTTGAAAAAAAATTGTCAAATTTTAAACAATCAACTTAGATGTCAAAACACTGCCTGAGTTAAAATTTTAGGTAGTATCAATATGTTTTATTGAAGTTATTTAGTGTATTCTAAAAAACTTCCGTCTGAAGTTATTAGGCAAAACCAAATAATCACATTTTACTTCAATAAAATGGTAATAAAATCATCAAAAATTTATCAACACCTATAACAAAACAAATAACAAACACATATGATAAGTTTTTTAATCCTTTACATTTTAATATAGTCAGTCTTCTTCTCAATAACAGTCAGTAATCTATTATCCATTGATTTTGTTAATTTTTTTACTTCAGTAGGTTCAATTTTTGACATGGTAGTTTTAATTGCTTCCCATAGGTCTGCTCTGCTGTTATATTGTTTGCCACCTTCATATAATTTCATCTTCACAATTGACCATAGATTTTTGATCAGATTCAGATCAGGACTTGATAGTGGCCATTCTATTATCTTCTCTCCTGTAAATCTTTTATGTTTGAATAATTCATAGGTAAGCTTAGATACATGATAAGGAGCATTGTTATGCATAAATACCCACTTCACTTTGAAACTGTGAGACTGGGACTTGTACTATGAAAAGAAAGTCTTGTTCATAAAATCACAATAGTTATCACTGTTCAGTTTAACTCCTTCATCAACTTTGAATGGTCTAATAATGGTTTGGTTGACAATTCCAGCCCATATCATAACAATACCATCTCCTTGTTGCCTTCTCTTAGCCACAGATATATCTGAATTGGATAAAATTCATCTTTTGGCTCATCCATCATGTCCATCAAATTTCACTAGAGATTCATTCATGAAAATTACTTTTGAAAAGTCAATTTTCAGGGTTTTATTTGCCCAATTTTGATGCTTTAAAATATTTGCTTTAGTGAAAGGATGTTGCCTAGATTTTTTACAGATCCTAATTCACAAAGTATTCTACATGTTTTGTCCTTCTTGATTCCCTCACTTCCAGCCTTTTCATAGATCCGAGTGCTTGTCAAAAGTCGTTGTTTTGCTATAACTTGTTTTAGTTTATGTTCATCTTTAGGAAGCAAGTTCTTAAAGTATTTTCCTTTGCTTTAAGTTCTCATCTTACTAATATTTTCAACAACCTTCTTTATCATTTAATGATCTCTACAAAGCTCCTTTCATATCTCCAATGTGGATATTCCCTCACTCAATAACTTTGTTATTTTCTGTTTTTCAGCAGTTGTTAGACCCTTCCCTTTACCCATATTTCAAAATATATTATGGACAAAAAGAAAAAATAGTTTTTATTAGATTTCAGAGGTCTTAAGCTAATATTATTAAATTTACTCTGCTTATTTGGGATATGGCTGAGTGGTTAGAACATTCACATTCTGATTAGTATGGTTGATTTGTCAGGAAGAAGACTTCCTAATGTTATTTGACTGGAGGGGCCAATCCCAACCTTTGGAAAGTGCCTGAAAACCATACCACGGGTTGACCCAAGCCTTGTGAGTGAAATTGGGTAGATGGAACCCTTGGGGGCCGTTGATAGCTGTACTTGCATGAAATCACAAGTCATCATGGCCGAGGGTTTGTGGGTGTTGGCCTTGTTCAATTTGTTGATCCCGCTAAATAACATGCTCTTTCCCAGAAATTGTAACTAAGGTCTGCTCAGTACAGTTGCAATATAAACCACAGGTGGGCTCTGTGGGTGTTGAATAAACACAAATTTCTGTCTATATTTCTGAGATGAGGTATTATGTACATTATTTACATTATTCTGACTATTGTTCACATCTTTGTCGCCATATTTATTACAATGTTTTGGCCGTTGTACGCTCTGGCCTTCTTTCGGTGGACTACCCCAGTGAGCGAAATAAAGGGTTCAGTTCAACATTCCAACCACCTGAAGAAGCATACAATGGTTGAAATGTTGTAATAAATATGGCGAAAAGATGAGGACAATAGTCCGAATAATGTAAATAATAAACACAAATTTGCCTGAGCAAGCGTCTGCAATAAGGTTTGACTAGCTGCCCTAGTAGATGGATATCCTCAAATACGAGTGGCCAGCTATACTCTGCATAGTCCATTTTCATAAATTCCAAATATCTTAAAAACTAACAATTAAAAATGGCAGAAAATTTAATTAGATATTTTACTAAGGATGGAAATGGACAAGTTTAAATTTGACAAATATTGGTTCAGAACTTTTTGAGTTATTGAGGTTTATTTGATTTTCATACTAACTTTAGACAGGCTGTAGTGTTTATCACATCTACTTTTAATTACTAAATAACAGAGCACTGAGGTTTGACCACCTGTACTGACAAACTATCTTGATTTATCATATGATGGGGTATGAAGGTCCAAGATACACAGGAAACAAAAACATTGGGATAGGAACTAAAGAAGCTTTGTTTTGACTCCAGAAACTCAAAATATTTTTCTTTGTTCTGCTATTTTACTTAAGTGATCCACTCCTGATGTGATTTACTTGTTGAAGTTAGTGTAGATATTTTTATGATTGTGTTCATAAAAGAAACTTCCTAAATCAATTCTGACTGTGTTGATATTCCTTTTTGAAGTCAAGGCTATAATAATACAATATCCTTTATACAATAAATTAGATGCTTGCAAATTAGATACAACAGAATCAGCCAGTTTGACTATAGCACAAACTAACATGTTTTCAGGAATTCAAAAGCTATAAAATTTCAGTTTTTCAGACAGATAAAGCAGAAATGATTTCTATTTGCCTAAAAAGATTTATATTGGAAAATAATTTAACTTAGAGATTTTAGTTTGCATCTTGATTCTAAAGGCGAAAACATAATATAAATATTTTTGGAGGCTATATTTCCATCATTTATAGTTACAGGCCCTATTTATATTCTTTATAAGCTGAGTGTCCTGAGTACAATTTTTAGCAAGTTCATCTCACAAGCTTTAGATAGTGAGTTTGATTTTCGCTGGTTGCTACATGCATTTGGTCTTGTACCATACTAGGCTCAAATTAATAAATATTAGAGGTGTTTATCATAGAGTAGTACTTAACAGATTATCCCTTGTTTAGTGAGTTTATCTCTCAATCACTATGAATTTATGTCAAGCTAAGATAAGATTTATAATTGTTTTATTGTACCTACCATTAGACCTATAATTATGTTTGTCTGGCAAGCTCAGTAACCTCTTGTGTCTTAGTGGCTTTACTGCCTTGCATGGGGTGATAGAATTTAAAAAAAAAAATGAAAACACAAAGCTATTTATATTGAGTTCAATCCTCACCAGGTGCTGCACTTTTGTGGCATAATGCTAAAGGTCAGTCCAACTTTTATAATTATCCATTGACAATTCATTACACTTTTATTTAATCCCTGTTTGTCTTTACTAAGTGAACACCAAATCAGTAAAAGTAAATGGATCTATTGCATTTTGTTGCTACCTTTGACTAAATAAGTATTAACTACAAACTTTACTTGAACAAAAATGAAATTATTTTTCCGAAACTGTGAGAAAGTCATCAAATGTCTTCTTATACCTCACCTATTAAAATGTATTTATACACTTATGCAGACACAAACATACTGAAAAATAATCTCCTATCAAATAAAAACCTTGGAATTATTCAGAAAGAGTGCCAATTGACTGTTTAAATTATTTTAAGCTTGCTTTTCTCTGAACTTGTTTTTGGCAGTAAAACTTCAGAGTAAAAGAGAAAGATTTTCTTACTAAGCAGAAAGAGTTGTACTTGTTATTGAGCTTATAAAGACACCATCTTTAAGCATAAAGCATCAGAAAAAGAATAAAGTTTAAAGATATAAGATTTGTATGCATGATAATCAGAAAGAGATTTTTAGTCAGAGATTTTTAGATGAGTTGCGAATATTCAATTCTTTTCTTTTGGATGATCTTTTATTCTTTTTCTACCATTCTCTGTCTTCTGGTGTCATTTTGGTTTTATATTACAAAATAGCTGTATAGTTTTTGTATTAACATCTCCTTACCTTATAGTTTATTTCTAAGCATGTGCGTATATGTGTTTTGTACTGGACAAAATTTCTTCTGCAAGAGAGAATGACGTGGCTAAAATAGTGTGAAGGAAAAACTCAAAGCAACAAAAATGAGGATAGTCTAAGAAGTAAGAAAAAGCAGAATAAGCACAGAAAGAGTTTATAGATTTTAGCACCAATACAAAATCTTCTGATATGGACTCTATGTAAACATATATCTTGAGTACATTTCTTGGTTTTTAGGTAAGTATGAAATTTAAAAATAACAAAAAGTGTATATATATATATATATATATATATATATATATATATATATATATATATATATATATATATAATAAATGCAAATGTCAGAATGTCAGTGTGTCACACTTTGTTCAACATTACTTTTAGAGGCTGTATCCCAACATATTATACTATTTTGGAATCAGGCTGACTTCATGCAAATTAAAAATGTACTGTCTGCTAATGGCTGCTGTTATTAAATGAAAATTATTTAAGCATTTTCATCATAAGGATTAAATCTTAAAATTCAAATGATGAAACAAATATTAACCTAAAATTAATAACTGATAATATTTCAATTTGAGCAACTATTACATAAATGCTACTAGTTTCTTGCAACATTTATAATTCAAACCAACCAGTTAATTAGAAATTACCTTCAGCTCTGTAATTAAATTAATCTTAGAATCATAACTAGTAAATACACTGATGCAAATGTATTAGTCTTTTAGTTACAAGGCATATGACAGAAGTAAAATACCATTTTACCATTGTTCCAATAGCAAAATATCTTGTGTTTTTTCTTAATTGTAAAGTTAAAGATATTCTCAGAATCTTTTAGAAATTTTTCTTCAAGTTCTTATCTGCCTACAAGTAGATGATCAGAATATTCTGTCTGTGCAAATTTCAGATCCATTCACAAGGGAAAATATTGGATCACAATAGGAAAGTGAGTAACTTTGCATTTGATGCAAAGAAATACTATCTCAAAAACCCTTGATAAAATAACAGACTACATTTACAAATTTCTTTTCATTATGGCTTTAAAAACAGACAAAAAGTAAAAAAACAAGTATATTACTCCTTCAGAGTTCAACTGAGGACAAAACATAAATATGTGCACAATTACTAAAATCAAATGGGAAGGAACAAATTGAGAAGAGATAACTGGTTATCTTCTTTTTTGTTATAATTTTCAATTTACTACTTTATTGTAAGTAATAGTTTCTTTTCTCTTTCTTTCCTTTGATTTAATATATTTCTATATATTATATGAATATATAGTGTTTATATCTATGTACTATATGAATATATACTGTTTAAAATATCTATTTTTAAAAACGTTTTTAAATTTATTTTCAGAATGTCAGATTTCAATATGTTCAGAGATCATGTTAAATTTGTGTTGAGAAAATATCTTAGAAATAATCTTTTTAAAGAATATTAAAACCAAATATTTATTGAAGTAAATTTTTCTTATTTAGTTTAACTGTTCTACAGCTGACTTGTTTTCATAATTCATTATCTGCTATCTTTTACCAGTGGATCACAATCATTTACCATAAAAAATGTTAAATGTTTTATAATCTTGAATTAAAATTTTAAACTTTCCCACATATTTCATTGTAGAACTTTATAAAAAGAATTATCAAAATGGCATATTTACTGCTTTAAATTTACAAACTGTATGATCAGGAGAAGAGTGCTGCCTTGTGCCAAGCTTAGTACATATGTTTAAGTAGATGGCTAGATTTTAAAGTGCATGGAGATCAAGTATTATTTAGGAATTATTATTATTATTTTTCAGGAAAATGCTATTGATTACTATATGTATATAAAATATAAATATGTAATATATATATATATATATATATATATATATATATATATATATATATATATCTGTAAAAACCAATTTGTTTTAAAAAATATAATTTAGGGTTAAACTTTGGGATTTCATGCATTCTAGATAAATTGAAATTCAACCGAATTTGCTGAAAAATATTTCTCTTATAAATATTACATTTTCTATCACCGTTAAATGCACAAGTTTTTTCCTCTTTTATGTACCATGTCACTTTTAGTTATGGGTAATCGTAGCCCTCCACAACTTCCTATCCTTTGTAGTTCTAAGCAATATTTGTCCCCTTACTATCTTCCCAGTCTCTCTTCTTCTGTCCATTTACACAAGCTTGTTTGTTAGGTTACTCACAGTTTCACTTTGATCCTCTTTCATTCCATATGTTCTTTGGGTGTCAAATTCTACAACATATCTTTCATCATTTTATGCCCCAGCAATTTCAGCTGTCTCTTTCAGATTCTAAGTACAAGTGTCCTTTTTTTTACCATTTTCCTTAAAACTTCCTAATTGCTCACATAATCTGTTCATAGTATTCTCAACAAATCAAACAAATGTAAACCTCATGCCAGATATTATGATATTCTAAATGCCAGACTTTGACTTGTAGTACAATACTGTACTTTGTTATTCTTAAATATGTTTTTGCCAAAGACAATTTTTTTTTTACTTTTCTAAATAATCCAGATTATTCTTATAAAACTATATTATCTTTTACATCTGATTTGATGAAAATTACAGAGATTTTTCCCAAAATTAGTGAGTTTTATTTTTTATTATATCAGTTTTTAAACATGTTTAAATTAAATTTGATTAAAGAATTCTCAATATGATTTTTAAAATAATTATGGATTAAAAATTACATTACAATACATATATTATCTCCCTTTATATTCTTGGTCTTAACAGACCGACATACTAATTTGTTGACATCAAAAACACCACTAATTTCAAATCCCTATTCCTAGTACCTCTATCATTATACTTGGTACCTAGTAATATACTAAAACTCTTTTTTCATCAAAATATACTAACTTCAAATCCTCATTCTATGAACCAGTAATAATAAAAAATATCTTATCCAAGAAAATGACGTATTAGTGCTCTTCAAAGTATTCTCCATTGAACCTTATGTACTTATCCAAGCATCTCTTTCATTTTTCAGAATAATCTAAATGTTCTCTGGATTATATTCAAAATAAAAGCCAGCTGGTAAAACGCAGTTGTATTGCAAAATACAACTGCAATTCACTGGGTTATTAGTAATTATACTTCAGACCCCAAAGCAAAGCAGAGTCATTATCTGATGATGATTACTTTAGAAGGAATAACACAAGTGAACTTGCTTCATCAGAGGTAGATTGAAATGTAATCAAAACTAGTGATGCACAAATTAAATTAATCTGCATGGTGGTTGTGGAGTTTGAGACAAGTTAAAAGCCAGGTTTTCAAATACAGTGTAACCCGGATATAAGAGAGTTGTCGGGACCGGAGAAGAAGTATCTTATATATTTAGGTAAGTATGGCTCTAATTTGGGACCAGAGAAAATCTCTCTTATATCCGGGTTTCTCCTATATCCGGGTCTCTTACATGCGGGTTACACTGTACTAATTTTTTAAGACAGGTAGGCTCTCCTCACTTGAAAAATTGATGCAACACAGTCTTTATTATTTGTATCTCTTCCATTTCATCTTATTCTAGACTACTAGTTGGTAATTATCTATAATCATTTTAAAAGTATGAATGGATTGGTGGAAAGTGTTTCTTTGACAAATATAAATGGGATTTGTTACCTGTGTGATTCCCATTAGCAATCATATTTTAGATTGGATGAGATTTTCATGAATTTTTTTGTAATCTATTTCACTTGCTTTAAGAGAGATTTAATCATATTTTTAAACTTGGAAACTAATTGACAAAATTAAACAAAGAAAGTACAGATGATATATTTCTACTGATGGTAATCTTTATTCTAAGTTGATAGTGGGCACTGATTGGGAGCAAAGTGCAGCCATTGTGATTCTGGGAAAATTTTACAAAGTTGTCTTTTGATAAATTTTGCAATGTTCATTAAGAATATTCTATGAAACCTTTGTAGAAAAAACTACCAGGAATCTTTTTTTGTTGTTGTAAGGAACAAGTACATTATTCAATGCAATACATTGTAAATTTTCATGTAATTCTAGTCAATCAATACATTTTAAGACTATAATTACCGAAAAATCCTCCAGAAGGCTTTTGGGGATAAATCCCTTCGGCCTGTATACATGGTGACACTCCTGCAAAAATGTTTAAGAAAATGAATAAAGAAATGTATCTAAATGTGGTACATGTAAAAAGAGAAATACAGCCAGTAAGTGTTCAGAAACAAACATTACATTGTTAACTATTTTTTCCAACAAACACTTTCCTAAATGTTAAATTATTTCCGACTTTGGCATAAAAATCAATTAAAATTTAAGTCATTGCATAGTTTTTCACAATTTTCTTCTGTGCTGAATTTTGAAAAACAGGAATCAAAATTCTAGTTTGGATATTTGTGAAGAAAAACAAAACCTACAGCAAAATTTGTTTTGAAATTTAGTTAAACATGAGATAAAAGACTGCTTGAGATTTGGAAAACTAAATAAATAAAAAGATCACTTGCTAAGATGACCACTATCAAAAAAGCATTTAACTTCTATCTGAGGTTTACAGAATAAAAGACACTTAAATTTTTAAGTGCACTCTTTGGATTTTGTAGTGAGAAAAGTAAAATGAATATTTCCACATGAGTGATACAAGTTTAATTTGTTCTGACTTTATGGAGATTGTATGGATAACTTAAATCAAATATATAAAAATATTTTTATATATATATCTTTTTTGAAATTACAGGTCATAATTTTGAAAGCACTTTTTTTAAAAATGTAAAATCATTTACCATGAATAAAAAAAATAGGGAAATATAGATGATAAATTCAAATGTCATCTTTTATAAATTCGCATGAAGCTAAATTTTGTCTGTATATATATTTACCCAGCCTCCCCACTAAGGTGGGATGAGACACAAGGTCTATTTTTTATGTGGGGAGCCCATACACATACATATGTGTCAAGGAAAAAAATTGCCCACTGTCACATTGACACCAATATTATTCTGACTCCATCTCTCTTAGTGCAACGAGGAAGGTGCAGCTACAGAGTTGGAATCTCCAGGGTCAGGCACCTTCTCCCATCTAAAATAAGAAGGACACTCTACTCTACTTGTGTCCAAAAATGAACTCCTGTGTTAGGGAAGTATGTCTGTGTATCCTCACCTTACATAAGAACAACAGCTTTTTTTAATATATATTACTAACAAAT
The DNA here is from genome assembly GCA_963932145.1 of Acanthosepion lycidas. NCBI lineage: Eukaryota > Metazoa > Mollusca > Cephalopoda > Sepiida > Sepiidae > Acanthosepion > Acanthosepion lycidas. The sequence goes on along the minus strand of OZ010594.1, from coordinate 30,155,863 downwards.
AGCATTTACAACATAATCAGTAATATTTAATTCACATAACAATTACTAAAAGGATATTTTAATAAATGTCATCTGTGTTATTATTGTAAATTTTATAACTTGTTATATATAAGCAATGTTTCTGCTAATAAGTTTATTTTTTTGGTTTATCATGTTTATGAAGAAATAATTTATATTTAGCGTGTCAAAATTCACTTGTATGTTAGCAGAAAAATACCAGAAAGAAAATGTAAAATAAACAATCTCAGCTTCTAGGTTTTTTTTTGTTTTAAGCAAACATAAAGGAGATAATCTTAAAATATATAAAAGTTTTTATAGAATTTTAAGCCTGGTAATTTTCATAATAACCATTTTTGTCATTTGACATTTGACATTACTATTAGGTTGGTGCAAAAATAATTAAAAAATACGTCAAAAAACGATATTATTTTTGCACCAACCAAATAAGTGAAACTGAAAAAAATTATTGAAATAAGTCAGAATAATCTGTTTAATTAAATTTTCTTAAAATTGTACAAGATTATTTAAATAAATCTGCTGAATTCATTTTTATTAATTATTATTTTACTTATTATTAAAACAAATATTAATTATTTTTAATTATTATTAATAAAGACGTTAGCAAATTATTTAATTAGACCAAATTTTAATTTCATTTTAATTGGATTTAATTAAAAAAGATGTAAATAAAATAAATAACTTTTACATATTCATAAAAAAATTATTTCAATATGTAAGTAGAACCTGTTGGTGAATTAATTTTTATTATTAATAAAAAAAACATTAAGAGAACTTCTATTACAACTTACTTTTCTCTGTCTGTAGTGCAGGTTTTCGGTTAATTTCTAAAATATAATTATATCAAATTAATACAAAATGTTGAAGCCACATTCAGATTCTATTTTATCTTCAAGATTTTACAAATTAAAAACTAAATACTTCACATGTGCCATAATAAAGCAAAACTGACAAATCTTTGCTCTAAATGTGCTACCATTGTGATTCTGGAAAAATTTTAGAAACTAGTCATTACTTTATAATTTTACAATGTTCATTAACAAATATCTATGAATCATTATGGAGAATGCCAGACAGAAAGCTTTCTATTTTTGTTTTGTTGTTGTAAGGAATAAATACTTTATTCAATAAAATATAGATTAAGACATTTTAGATTTGAATGTAATTATAGTCAATAAAATATTTTAAGATTATAATTACCGGGAATTCTTTCTTTAGGCTTTTGGGGATAAAACCCTTTGGCCTGTATACATAGTGACACTTCTGCAAAAATTAATAAACATAATGTGTTTTATTATTAAATTTACTTCCAAATATTCCTTCTTTGGATTTGGTCATTTGGATAGTTTTATTATTTGTTTTTATAAACTGTCTTTGAGAAAATTTGAAAAGAAATAAATAATAAATAAATTAAGGGAAATATATAAAATAATCAAAAATGAATCTAAAATATCAGAAAATCTTTGCAGTTAGAAAGCCCCCCCCCCCCAAAAAAATAAAACAGTAAAAAGAAGAGATTTGTGTAAGGCTGTCTTCAGTTTTTGTGACATTTGTGGTGGAATCTACAAATTTATAATAATATTTGTTCCAAGAATGTTGGTGAAGAAACAAACTCTCATTAACTGCCAAGGAAAAAAAATAAAGCAAAAGTTATGTAGTCTGATTCTCTCAAGTTGTCTACATTTAAGTGATGCTTGTCTCACAGACCATTCACTCTAGTATTTTTCATCTGCTCTAGTTAACCTATTATCACAGTCTTGTGTCACACTACAAATATCAACTAGATGTTTAGCAAGTTTCTATCACAGATACTTGCTAGAGAATTCAATCTTCATTGGTGTGTTGTGTTTCAAACTAAACTAAGCTAATCAATTTTGCATAACAAACATGATTAATAATTAATCAGCAAAAATCAACTGTAAAGGAAAACCATATAATTTAATTAATTCCAGATCATTCTTTCATTGCTTTCAATTATATATGCTACCAAGATTCATAAATACTAACTTTTTGACTTATGAATAATTTATTAAAAATTCTAATTATCTCCTTTTGTCATTGTCTTGATATTTACTAAATTTGGTAGTTCAGCAAAAATATCTTTACATAAAAAAAAATTAAAATGAAATTATATTGAAGTAGATTAGACAAATTTGTTCAGTGACTGGTTTCTTAAAATGAATGTTTAAATTGTTTTCTTTGAATAATGGGATTTATTATAAAAATCAGAAAATGCAAAACTTTTGGCAATCACCTAATTAGAGATGTGTTGAAAAAATCTGTGTAAAATTTCTGGAGACAAATACATCTTTTATGAAATGAATTCACTCAAAAAGATATATATATATATATATATATATATATATATATATATATATATATATATATATATATATATATTGTGTGTGTGTTTTTTTCTCATTTCCAGAATAAATAAAAATAAAACAATGAGATAAAAAATCTTGTTAGTTGATTTTGTTTAGCCACATATCAACATCTCTATGGATTATTTAATGCCAAAATCTAAATATTTTGAATGCAATTCTATGCCTTCAACTATAGATAAAATATATTGTTAAACATTCTACAATAAAATGTATTGTTTCTAAATTTACTCTGAATAGGTATTGCTGGTAACTTTATATAAAATTGTTGTGCTGGTATTTTTACTATAAAAATGTATTTTTATAATTTCATAGTGTTTTGTTTTTGTTTGGGAGTTCACTATTTGCCCATAGTTGGGACACTAATAAGTGCTACTATCATGGGTCAGAGTGAATCTGGAAACAACAGCAATTAAGAGGCAGTTCTATGCTTTTCAAAACCTCCAATCTCCTGATCAGAAACTTTGCTGTTGGATGTAGTTTATCATTATATCCAGGACTGTAGAAGAAGTAAAAAGTGAAGAAGTTTTCTTTTTTAGAAATTGAGATAGTGAAGTATTGCTGATACTTGAACTGTTAATATTTCAATTATTTATATTTCGATATCTCAATTTTCAAAGAGAAATGTCTTTATTTTTATCTTTTACTTAAATCATGAGGCACCTCAACACGACTTTTTAAACAGCATGAATAATTGCCACCTATAAATTAAAAAAGCAGTAAAAGGCAATGACTGTCAATTCTGTTATAAAAAAATCTTACTTTTGTAATATAATTTTTATCAGAAAATATACACATCAGTTGCAAAATTTTTCAATTATCCTAGGACCTATAAAGTCAATTTTGCATATTAATCCATTCTTTCAACTGACTGGTTTGTCTGTCCATTTTAGTATTAATCAATCAGATATTGGGAATTTATTTAAATAAATACAAAACTAAGATATTTTTAAGAGGAACAATGAACATTATTTTTCTTTTTTATTATAAAATTGCTTTTGGATAATCCGTATTTGGATAATCCATATTTGTTATTGCATTCTGAAGATTCTGTAAGGATGTGAGAAGAAAAAGTATAACAGAATAGAAAAAGAATTTGAAGAAGAAAGTCGATTTGAAAATATGTAAAAGATTTGGCATTTTCTGTTATATCCCATTTATTATTTCCATTTTTTAGATTTAAAGAAACTTATTAAAGTTTTGTAAGAAGCCAGACAGAAAAAAAAAATTAGACTCACTAAATTTAATGAACCTTTGACAGAAAAGCATGTGTAATCTTTGTATTATCAAAATATGGTGTAGCAGAAAGTGGAAAAGAGAAAATGGCAGTTCAGAAATTGATGGTGGATTTGCAAGCAAAGAAAAGAAATTGAATACAATTCTTGTGCAGAGTAGAACTCAAGTGGGAATGTAACAATTCAGCAGTAAAAGCAATTGAAGAATTCTTAATTTTCTGTGAAGTAATTGAATAATGTCCTGACGCATTGAGCAGAAATAAAAGAATGATGTATAAAGCTAAGTTCACTCTCTAATTCTCTTCTATATATATAAACCAGTAAATGGGAAAAAAAAATCCTGAAAGATTCCCATATAACCAGTCTTGTAATTTTAAAATTTGTTATTTATAAGTGTATTAATACCTAAGCATTTTCTTCCTAAAAAGAATAAAATAGTTCATTATTTCATTATTAATATTAATTTAATTCTTGTTGTTTTTGGTCTTACTTGGGTGTATGTTACATTTACTGAGCATTAGAATTTCTTATTCCTTTTATCAAGTCTTGAACCAGAACAATATGGTTTTTAAAAAAGACTATTGTCTTCTAAAGATCATCAGACAAAACATACACTTTAAGAAGGCTGAAGAATATATTAGTGAAACATGTTTAAAATAACAGAGATGAAGAATATATACAATAATGAGAATTATTTCTCCTTCTTCAGAGAATAAATTCTTTGCAAATGCAATAAGAGTTTGGCCACATTATAAATATTATTTTTTCAATAATAATTATATATCTATTTATTCTTTTTATTGTTTTAATATCTTTTTATTGTTTCCCCATTTGAAAATCACCTTTTATCAACTTTCTACTTTCCACTGCAGAGTTATTTTTTTTCTTTTTTGTAGTCTATCTCGTTTTGCTTCTCAACTAGAAACTCTTCTCAGGAGAAAAGATAAAAACTCTGACAAGTTTGTTATGAATTAAATATCATCTTTTACCCACTAATTTGCTTCTAATATGAAAATCTCTTAAGGTTTGGAGATTTGAAGAATGGATTTAAGCACTACTTATTACAATGCATTATGGAAAATCTAATAAAAAAAAGTAAAAAGAATTTTAGTTTAAAAAGAGTTTAGATCAGCAGGAAATGTCTTCAAACCAAAACCATTCTTAGGGTAGATGCCAGGAAATTCACCTGAAATTAGATCATAAATTTTAGCTTAGTTTCAGGCAAGACAAAGATTAGAATATTAAAAAAATGCTACTCTAATTAAAAGAGAAAACAATTTAACAAAATAAAAATGTTTAGAAGTGCTTTAATCACTAGATCATTCCCATTAAATTTGCACTCAGGTTCTTACAACTTTTCACCATTCTTGGCAGATCACAATGTGCAATATTTAATAGCATAAATGATGGAAACATAAACAAAATAATCTAAATGAAATCAGCTATGTTATATACTCAAAACACATATTAAAAAGAAAAGAAATTGTTTAATTTTAAATTCTCAGCATCTCTTGTTTGTGTGCATGGGTAATTGCATCAAGGTAAGCAAAATTAGTCTGATGAAGTCCTAAAGGACAAAATGTGTCACACAAAAAATTTTTCGACTTTGTCATACTTTGTTCCCCTAAAACACACATATATTAGGTTGGTGCAAAAATAATGTCGTTTTTTGACGTTAAAAATACGTCAAAAAACGACATTATTTTTGTACCAACCTAATATATATGCAAGAAATATTTGAAGCATCAGAATCTAAAAATTGGTAATTAATAGCTTGTATATTTTTATTATCTATATATTAATATGCTTGTATACTAATCCAGTTATGTAGTGTGTGTCTCATGCTAATTATTTAAACCCAGACTGTGTTGGGTATCTGAGAGGAAGAGAAAGAGAGACATAGAGAGTAAAACAGAAAGAGAGAAGGACAAAGAGAGAGTTCAACTGAGAGGGATTGGAGAGAGGTCATCTTACATAAAGATAGTCGTTTGTAGTGAGGAGTTAAATCATGTTTTGTGACTTGTTGAGGACAAATTTGAGACTGAACTGCAAGTGACCTTTTGAAATTAATTTTTTTTAATCCTTATAAATTTGGTTTGGTATGTCACATTTGTGGCCTTGTGCCAGATTAAACTGAATAAATATTTGATTATTAAAATAGCCTCACTGACCAATGTTGGTGCAGTGAATTATATCCTCAATGTGCACCACACTTTTGTGGCTTTGATCTAAACTAGACAAACACAAGTGAATACAAATCCGCCATCCCTAAACCGAAAATCCAAAGTTTGAAAAGTTCTGACAACTGCACTTTTTTCATGGAGTGTAACAGGTGAGCCTAGTTCCTAGTGTAGTGGTATAGAAGGTTTTGTGGTACAGTTGGTCTTGCCAGACAATCTGTACTTTCACCATCAGCTGTAGGTCAATACTCATGCAGTAAATGTCTCCAGGTTGGCATTTATTTTTGCTTCCAATTTTGGAATTTTGTTTTTAATTCTACTGTGAGAATGTCAAAGGAAAGTAAAAGAAAGGAAGCATTTTTCATTATCACTAAGTCAGAAAGTTAAGTTACTACAGAAGCTTGATCGTGGTGTTGTCTGCGTAGTATCTGACTGAAGAATACAGTGTCAGAATTACAACAGGGTATGAGTTAAAGAAACAGAAAGACAAGTTACTGAAATCTTTTCTGTTTGCATTCATAACATCAGCTACTTCAAATATTTTTTGATGGTAAATCCACTTTTCTTGCTTATCACTCTTAATTCTTCTCAAATCCCTTCTTAAACATTCTTTAAACATTCTTAAAGATATTTTTTCTCTTGTCAAGGTCTTTTCTCTTGTCAAGGTTTTAAATTTCTTTCTTGATAGCTCAATGATTAAACATTTTTTGCAATTACATTCTCACCACTGTATAACTTGACAATATTCACTTATAAGGTTATGTTTTTGTTATGAACCATAACATATGCTGGGAATTAAAAATATAAATATCACTCAAACTACATAAGAAAAAATATTTCACTCCACTAAATAAATGAGTGTAAATATTTCTAATAAAAACAGAAATTTACAAAGTATATGTATCATATAAATATAAGTATATTCAGAAAATTTTACCTACATGAACTGGTTAATAGTAATTTTATTGTAAAAATTAACTTGAATAGTAAAATCTGACAGTGTATAAATAAAATTTCTGTATTATTATTTCTATTTTTTTATTTACCAAGTGATAAATTTCTTGGATTAATTTTTATCACTTTACATTTTTATCAAGTTTTGCATTAAAAAGGCTCAAGTCAAATGTAAAGGTAAAAATGTCTACTGTGACACTTATAAAATTTGTAATTATTTTTATAATTTTTTGTAATCTTTCATACTTAAAGTTTAGGTTTCAAATTAAAATAGAGTAATATTTGAGGGTAATATTAAAGATTTTGCTTTCTTTTTATATATATCACATACATACTCATGCAAATCCCATATATACATACGTTCATTTACATGTGCAATTACACACATAGATACACATGTAGCGATATACACAGGTACCTATGCATATTCATATATAAATTACATACACATACATTTACAAATAATTACATATATTTTTATATTTGAATTTATTTAGATTGTGTTTAATTTCATAGTTAATGTTTAACGTTAGGTGACAACTGAAGTGTTTAAATATCCAAACAAATATTTCTAATTTAATATTTTACTATCAATATTGATAGTTAAAGATTGGTATATTTAAATTTAAGTTAAATTATCAATTTAAAATAAAAATACCTCCAGATGATAAATATTCAATCTCACAATTCTAATTATAGAATATTAAAAGAGAAAGTGAGATAAAATATTAATAAACGTAATTTTAAAACTTTAATAAAATGACCTTATGTCCTTCCATTGGAATACATTCTCTACACACACACACACATATATATATATATATATATATATATATATATATATATATATATATATATATCAGCATATAAAAAAGAAAAAAAGAACTATACCCATAAACATCCACACATGCATATGTATTTATATTACTATATTTTACATATATTCACACATATTACAAATATTAACTCTCAAATATTTACATTTATATACATATACATACATACATACATAGACTACATGCAATTTCATATTCAAGACACTATATATATATATATATATATATATATATATATATATATATATATATATATATATATATATACACACATATATACAAAATATATATACATATATATATACAAAAATACCTAGCCAAAAATTACGCATGCACCCATACATACCACATATATACATATTCATACACATACATATGCATATATATATATACATTTATACATATGTGCCTACAATTCATACATACACATCTACATTTTTGTATACATACGAATATACACCAGCATCCATGTGTTCATACATTCATTTAAAAAATAAAGGTAATATTTTTCTTTTTATATATATATATATATATATATATATATATATATGTATGTATGTATATAGTGTGTGATATATAAAATGAAATAAAGATAAGAAATTATTAAAAACATTAATCCCAAATCTTACCTGGGTATCCATTAGGATATCTGCCATAAACTCTTTGTCCTCCTTGAACCAAACTTCCTTCTGATAAAAAAATTTAAAGAAATAATCTTTATAGCAAATGAAACTCATATTTACTTTTTAGCCATTAGCATAAGGATTATGCAAATTATTATTTTAATTGTACTAATATCAAAAAACGTTTACTTGTAACTTACAAAATATAAATTTCTACACTAGTTTGTTAGAAACTATTATAACAACCCTACATGCAAGCCACCAATCTGCCATTGGTTGGTATGTCTCTAATGTTTACCACTGGTGGTCCGCTGACAGGCTACTAGCGGGATCATCTTGTCAATCTTACCACTAGTGGGCTGCTAGAGGCCCGCTGGTGTTGCCATTGGCAGCCCACTGGTGGGCCACTAGCAGTTTGCATATAGGGAAGTCTTAGGCTAAATTATTAAAATAATATCTGTTGATATATCCATTCTTAAATTCATATTAGGCAATTTTTTTATCTTGTTTATGTTCCCTTTTAGCTTTTCTTTGGAATTCATCTCCTGTTGTTATGGAATTTTATATTTAATTTATATTCATTAAGTCCTTCTCAAAATGATTTAATGTGTTATACTGTGGCAGACATGCTTTGGCTTTGAATCCATAGATTTCTTTTCTGTGGTGTTCATATTATATTCTGGTTCAAGAAAACATTTATTTTCCATTATATTCTTTTTATACGATTCTACATTTTGCATTAAATTTAATTTGTATAGTGAAGGTCATGTAGTGAGAATTTTCTTAATGGCAGTATTTGATACTGAATTTTTTTCTTTTGTATGAAAATCCCAAACCAAAATTTACTATTTTCTTCTTTTCCCCATATTCTGTTTACAACATCCATACTTGTTTTTATTCATATTTTATTTATTAGTAATTTTAATATTAAATTGAACTTCGTTAGTGATATTAGTATTTGTATTGTGATGATGATGATCATCACACACATACATACATACCTACACAAATTCAAATTTCAATAACAATCATTCATTGGATAGAAATCAATGCTGCTATCTTATGTGACAATTTTGAAATCGCTATATTTTCGTATAGTAGATTTTGTACACTTTTGGAAGAATTGGATCCCAAAGAGCCTTCTTAGCTTAGTAAATATTTTTCAGGAAATATAAGCTACTAATTGGTCAATAATCACACAAGTGGGTATTGCAATCCACCCACGCACAATATATTTTTCCACTGTGTGACTAAGCCAAGTTTCAAGTGCTCTGATCCTGTCATGTGATTACATTATCTATAAAAACAAACACGAGTTTGCCTCTCTCACTCTTTCTTCTCTATTCTTGCTGTAAAATGTAGTCCCAGAGAATTATCGTCTTGACCTTGCGGTCAGACGTTAAAGAACATTGCCAACAGTGTACGAACATTTACTACGAACATTCACCATGAACATTCACTAATACGAATGTTCACACACACACATATATGTTCACACACAAACACAATATTAACGGTCTGTGTGCTTTGTAAATGTTTTGTTTATATATATATATATATATCGGTCTTGTTTGTTTGTCTTCCTTATCTTCAGTTGGACTTAATCTAAGTCCAACATTCTATTGTAGCCGGACTTTCTCCTAGCAGGAAATATAAACGCACAAGTTTTCATTACATCTTCATCCCTGGTCCTCTACAGTATATTTTCCAGTATCATCAATGGTTGATATTTGCTCCAAGAAAGATTTTGTATGACAAGTCAGGAAAGTTTGATTTCCCTTGGAAAAATTGAGGCAAATCAATAGAATCTTTCGTTTATGTCATTCAGAATTAGGCTTAGTAAATATAAATAAATAGTAGAATATTTCAAAATTTCAAAAAATATTCTTCCATCTAAACTCCTTAGAGGTTAAAAATAAATTAGATACTGATGTTGCATACCATAGAACAGATGCACCCAGATTTTTAAAGTTTTCAATCCATCAACTTTAAATAAATTATAGATTAAAAATTCAAGTGAAAAGTTTCCCCAATTATGCTGCGGAATGCCAATGTTGCATTTTAATCATTCCATGTTTTGTGATTGGCTATAGACATATAGCAATGAAACATCAAATGTAGCAATTTATTTGTAAAAGAAATATTGATCCAAAATCTTACCTGGGTATCTTTCAGGTTGTGTTCTATAATTTCCTGATTCTTGATTCAATGCATTTGTCAACCTTCCTTCTGCTAAAAGATTTTAAAGAAATAATCTTCATAGCAAATACATTCCATATTCCATTTTAAATTCATAATTTAATGAATCTTAATAATAATAATGATTCTTCCAGAAACTAAAAGAGCATAATTGTTGAAAGGAATATAAATTTATCTTTACAATATTAACTGAACAAGACTAAAATCTTTAAATATGGAAATTTTTATGAGGGAGCGCTGAAATTTTTCCAAGTTAACTGAATTCACAATATATATATATATATATATATATATATATATATATATATATATATATATCACATTGTTGATGAATGCGTTAAAATTACTAAATTAATTAAAAATACCACAGAGAACATAAAAAATCCATCAACGAACTTATAATATCAGACAATGGTGAAAAAAATCAAGAAAGTCTTTGGAGAATATCAAGCGGGTTATCTATATGGAAATACATTGTATACCACCAAAATGGATACATTTTTTCTAAAATGAAAGTAAAATATCACTATCCTCTATTTTAAAATATTTAACAAAAAATCAGGGAATTATCCTATTGAAATAATATTTTCAGTACTTATTCATTAACGAATGTATTGTATATTATATCAGTTATTTTATTAGAGAACTGTGTGGAAATATTTCAGAGGGATTTGTTTCACCCCTTCTCTTCTTTTTGATATCCTTTGTGTACTTTTTAATTTGGTGTAGTGTTCATTAAATGCTTTTTTTTACAGTTATCAAAAGAAATATCCCTGAAGATGTTATTTCAGTAAAAGAATTTATACAATATCAAGTATGAACATATGAAAAATTCATCCTGAATATTACAAAAAATAATTCAATAAAACTAAAAAAATAATTTTTTCTGAGTGTTGGTGCTTGTATAATTTAATAAAAGACATTTTCTCTCAGATTGAACAGAAAAAATACATAAAACCATTGCGGTTCTTAAGAAAAACCTATTTTTTAAAAAACATTTTTGAGGAATTGTATGATGTGAAGTTTAATTCTATTTTTGACTGTGAGCCTTTTTTTAAAAAAATTTAATTTTTGTTTTTTTTTCATTTTTAGCAACTGTTAGATTATTTTTGGTATGGATGTTCAAAAAGGAAATAATTCTGAATTATCACATTTAAATATTTTTTCCTATTAGAAAAGGAATATGATATATGTTAATTCAATAATACATAAATTCAGAATATTTTTAAAACAAACATATAGGGTACAATTAAATATTTTATGACATCAAACAGGTAAAAAATAATAAAATAATTAAAGCAATGTATTAAACTCAAAAGTATCATTTAACTAAGAAAAATACTTCTAATATTGTATAAAAAATAAATTTATTCATTCTACTAAGTTTCATAAGATCATATAGAATAAAAAAAATATATGTTCTTGACATAAGGTTAGAGATAATTTATTTGTAAACATAAATACTAAGGTTTTGATCATTGCATAACTGGTGTTTCATATTTCTTTAATTAGGTTATGCAGAGTTTTTTATTTTTAACCTCTAACCCCTGCAGGATACTGTGGGTAAATAAAAGTTTTTAGCAAAATATAAACATTACTTTTTCAAAATCTAGTTAATTAATCCTTAAATTTGCTAAATTTTTTTAAACATATCTAAAGAATTTCTTTAAAACCCAATATATATTGGATTTTAAAGAAAGTTGTTGCTTTTTTAACTCATTTTATATAGTTACTGATGTTGTGTACCATGATGAAACAGATGAAACAAGGTTTTTAAAGCTTTAAATTCATCAACCAAATATGTGGTGATCTCACTTACCAGAGCAAAATCTCCTTGATTATTACATGTGAGGGCATTGTTGAACAGGAGACAATACAATGTTTGCACAATATGACTGATTCACTGAAAGCCACCACTACCCAAGTAATGTTCTGTATCAATACACATTATATGTGTGCATGTCAACAATTCTAGTCCTACATTGAAGCCATCATCAGATTTTTTAAGTTTTAAATTCATCAACTTTAAATAGCTTATAGATTCAACTGCACAGTTTCCCCCCAATTGTGCTGCAGATTACCAATGTTACCTTTTAATCATTCTATATTTTATGATTGGCTACAGAAATATGGTAATGAAGAATCAAACCTAGCATTTTATTTGTAAAAGAAATATTGTTGCAAAATCTTACCTGAGTATCTTTCAGGTTCTGTATTATAAACACCAGTTTCTGGTCTCAATGCTTGTATAATGATAGAAAAATAAATCTAAAGAAATAATTAATAACAAGAGGAGCAAAATTTCACGATCTCTAAAAATAGATGTATATTCAAAATCGCTAGGCCATGAAGTCATGTTTCAACCAACTTATCAGAAGTCATCTCAATCAGGATACAAATATCCTGGTTTAGTTTGCAAATTAGAAACAAGCTGTGAACAAGGGAGGCCACTAACCATGAGCAAAGCAGAATGAAAGTGCCACTTTTGAAGTGGAGCTCTAGATATGTATATAACTAGATGGAATATCGACCTAAACCAGAATTGATGAATTAATTTTGTCCATTCTCCAATGTGGTGGACATGCCCAAAACCAGCATATGGCACATGTGGCCCACTGCTGATCTTAGATGTCCACACAGTCAGGTGTTGAAATTAAAGTATACAGCCTTTCCTTCATCACATTTTCAAGCAGGCAGTTGGTATATTTGAAAACATACATACCTTCTTTCATCCACATTGTTAAACAGGTGACTACTATATTTGAATACATATATACATATTTACATTCTCCCAAACTCTCATATGCACCAGGACAAGGAAGATGCTGTTCAAGTGGAACTTACATCTCACCAATGGAATACAGGGGGAATGTGGGTGATTTGCTACTATGTAAATGGTATAGTGTGTCCTTGCTGTGAAGGTTTGAATTGTCCAAGCACTTTCCATGGAAGTAGCAATAGAGCAATGAGAGGCTTGCCACAACCCACCTGTGAGAGGGAGATTGGAGATTGGAGATTGGAGAATAAATCATCACCCACATAAGCTTGGAGACTCTTTTGGACTCTATGACTCTATTGAGGCTGGAGAGTGAGGTAGGGGTAGCTCCTGCCCAAATATGACAACAGTACTCCAGAAATGGCTCTTGTAAAGGTAGGTGATAGCTGGAGGAGTCAGGTACTTACTTTAGTGGTACAGGGAGCTGACCATTTTAACTGTATCTTTAGCAATACATTGTATGTACAAGGTCCACTTGAGATCAGGTGTGAATTTGAGGTCTGATTGCCAATGATGGAATGTAACTAGCTTGGTATATTAACACTGTGCATTTTCCTTTTTAATCAATGCACAAAGCCATTATACGTATCATAAAATGAATCAATCATATCTTTTTTAATGATGTCTGTCCTGAAAGTATTCAACCATTTTCAAATTATGCCCCTATTTACTTCATACTTTTTATATCAATTTTCCTTTCATCTTTTTAAAAAAAACATCTTCAAAGTCCTTTTGATAGATCACCATAAGTTGCTTTATCATGCTTTCTTTAATCTCATTCACAGTATTTCAATCTTGCAAATGATGCAATATTTTGCCAAAAATCTCTAAAAAATATCAACAATCTGCTTCATTGGTCATTGTGAATGGTCACACAGAGCACAAGTTCACTCAATAATGTTTCATTTCTGACTGAGTAATCCCATGGGAAAGCATTCATGCATTAAAATCCCTGCTGATTGTTTTTCCAAATTACATCAAGTCTTTGAAACTATTTCTGAAAAGGCAAAATACTTTCCAGACAGATCTTATTGTTAGTAATTGCAATCATAGATTAACTTGCTTTCTAACAGATGTAGTAGCATATAACCAAATAAATCAAAGACTTACGTAGATATTCTTCAGGTTCTGCAACATAACCTCTGGCTTCATGATTGTATTCTTGACTCTTCTTTCCTCCTGCTAAAAGGTTGCAAAGAAATCATCTTCATAGGAAATAGAATTCTTATTGACTTTAAATTCATTCATTTAACAATTATCTAAATCATTATCTTAATGTTAATATGAAAACAATATTATTTATCTGTGACATCCAGAAGGAATATAAATTTATCCAGAAGGGATATAAATTTATCTTTGTGAGTTGAAGGAAATTAATATAAGTTTTAGATTACTTTCTTAAAAATGTCTCTTTATATAAATTTTTTATGAATGAAATCACTTTGAAAATTTGCTTGTAATTGAACCTATAAGTGCTAAAATATTTGACCTAATTTGCAACTATCTTTTTGATAATTCAAATTGATATTTTCCTGAATGTTGAATGAAATTATTTCCAGAATAATTTGTCTATTGGCTTTTCAAATTGCAAAAAAAAAAAATATTTCAAAATTTCTTTTCTGAAAACAATGGTATAGTTAAAAAAGTAGCTCAAAAATTGAACTCAAGCCATTCAATGGTTTACTATCATCTGCAAGAATTTTGAATGTTGCCTAAATTTGGAAAATTCATTCCTCATTATTTGACAGAAATTAGCTGTAATACAAGAATGAGTAAGTGTACTTATGAAGAAATCTTGTCATTTCTGGACAAATTAATGACTGGTTACAAAAAATTAATATTTTATAATATAAAGTCATTTAGTCAATGGTTTAGTCATAGTCAACAGGCTATAACAGAAAACAAAATGGATCTTCATCCAAGGAAAGTTTTGATAAGTATTTAGCAGGATTGCATTGCTATGGTTCACTTTGAGTTGCTCTCAGTTAATATTACAATTAAAGCAGACAGCTATGGTGATAGAGAAATAAATACACAAAAATAAATAATACAACCAAAAATTAACCCTTCTAAAAATAGACAAATAATAAAAATCACCAGGCAAACAAAGCCATAGTTTGATCAACCAATTAGAAAGCTTTCACAACCAGAATGTAAGAAAAGAAATAAACATAAGGAGATCAAAATTTCACCATTTCTCAAAATAAATATTTCAACCAACCAATCAGAAAGATTTCACAACCAAGATATAAGGCTGTGAGCAAGTACCCTTTTCAAAGTGGTTCTATAGATGTGTATATAAATAGATGGTAAGCCAACTAAAACCAGAGTTGATAAATTAATTTTGCCCATTCTCTGATCTGATACCCAGAGAGAAAATACATTTGCACAACTAGCTGACAATCTTAGACAGCTAAAACATTCCTTTGCTACATTGAAAAAAAACATACCTTGCTGCATCATGTGGTCAAAGGTGCCTACTACATTTGGAAACATACATATGCATATATATTTACTTCCTACCAGACCCTTCCTCTCTCTTATGCGACAGGACTTTTACATTTGAACTCTTGAAACTTCGACCATCACTTCTGTATTATTGTGTTATATAAATATTTATTTTGTATTTATCAACAGTCAGTTCATTTTCTTTTAATTATTGCACAAGGCCAATATACACCCAAATCAATTATACCAATATATGGTGAACACAAACATTGTTGTAAGATAAAAAAATCCACAACTGATAACTTCCTAACTCCCATACATCTACTGTTAGCAGTTAAAGCTTTTAAATCTGACAGGGCAAATCAGCCATTTTCCGATTAACTGGTCATTGGTTTATTTTTTTCTTTCTTTCTTGTTTTGTTTTAATTAATTAGCTTTTATACTCAGTTATTATTGTTTATTACATCATAGAAATTCCAACCCTGGTTTAAGAAACAGCAGTTAAAATGAATAGAATGAAGCAATATTCTGATTGATTTTCATTCATTTATTTACCCCAATTAATAAAATTAAGAAAACAAACAAATGGCATCACCTGTTCTATTGCTATTAGGTTGGTGCAAAAATAATGACGTAATAATGTCGTTTTTTGACGTTACGTCAAAAAATGACATTATTACGTCATTATTTTTGCACCAACCTAATATTTTCACATTGGTCCATTATTGTTAAATCTGGTTAGATTTTTAGTTTTTTTTAACTTTATTGGAATCCAAAATAAGTGGCTGAGTGTCTAAATATGTATATATTTTGATTAATGATTTACTTAATTGTGCTGAGAATTGAGCATTAAATTAAATGTTTAATACTGTGTATTCAAATAATTAAACTTTTTGAGTTAAATTTATTTTGTTACACATTTAAAATCCTGTGTCAAATTTTTATCGTATTTTTTTCTATATTTTCTCATGCCTAAAAAAAGTTTTTCCATCAATGGTCCAACCTGAAAACTCAGATGTTCAAGATAATAAATAAAAAATTTTCAGTTAATTCTGACCATCTTCCTGAAGAAAATGGAAGATGGTCTGAATCTTCATCTGAATTAAAAGTCCAATTAATTGGTAGTCATCTAAAAATTTTAGCCTACTTAATTAGTAATTGATAATCAGTAAATTTGTTTATTGTTTATTGTTACAACACTAATATGCATCACAATAGGTAAAGAGGTAGTTTTGGTGTGGCAGCCATAAGACACAGACAAGCTATTTTACTGTGAATTGACTGTTGGAACCAGAAAGACAAGCCATTCTAACTTTGAGGTAGAAAATGCTGTAGTTCTTTCTTGGATAACAGTAAGAAAACTATTCCAGGAATATGTCAATTCTCGATAGACATCAATTTCATATGAAACCATGGATGCCCACAGGACCACAAGGATGGTAGCCACCTGACAGCATTGCATCAAATCATTGCAGTTCAATGCTGCTGCTACTCAAAACATCAGTCAACACAGTGCACAGTATATATTGCATTCCATGAATTTGTAGTTGTTAACCAACAAACGTGCCATTATTTGCATAATGACATTAATTATTGCATGTCATCTAGGCCCTTGACATTGGAAGACTGATGATAAATTGCCTGGCAAGAATAGTCACATTTCCAACACTTTGTAGTGGAGAATTTAGTTTTTGTGTGTAGGAGATTATGAGGGTATGAATCCAGCCTGTCAGCCAGGGTGTGTTATGTAAGCTAGCAGTAGCTTTGTTTGGTGTGTGTGTATTGTTCTCATGGAGTTAGCATCCATTTTCACTTGGTGGTTCTTGCTGTCTTGATAGGTATAACAAACACAAATTTTGTTGCAGAATATTTTGTTTGTCATGCTTCCCACAAGTGATGGGTTCTTCCAGAAAGATATCACTGAATGTGGATGGTATGTAAATGCTTCCAGGTGCTCAATTGGCCCCATTGAATATATATAGGAAACTTTTCTACTAACACATGAAACAAACAAAATTCAGTTATAGACAGCCCTGGAACATACCTAAATATATTTACCCAAACAATCAGAAAGTAGGAATGGTAAAAAGATGATTCAATTTTTATAATCAGTAACCATAAAAATTAGTATCAAAATTCAAAACTAAAATTGACTATTTACTCTTTTCTCTTGCCTTGTTTACAAGTTGCTTACTTCCTGATTCATATATTATTTATTTGTAATTTTAATAGTAGACTTGACTTGCTTGTGACATTGATAAATGCTTATTTTCCAATATCAACAATAGTTAATATTTGTTTCAAGAAAAAGTTAGTATCACAATTTAGGAAGGAATGGTTTCCCTCTCCATTGGGAAAATTGAAAGAAAGCAAGAAAATGTTTTGTGACTGGATACAACATGAAGTCATAAAGCTGCAAATATAACAATTTATTCATGAAAAACACATTTATCCAAAAGCTTACCTAGGTATTCTTCAGGTTGGGCACTATAAATTCCTGATGCTTGACCTAGTTTTGTCAACTTTCTATCTTCTAAAGGATCAAAAAAATATAATATTCATTACAAATTCATTGCCATAAGTATTATGGAAATCCTTATTTTAATTACACTAATATAAAAACAACATTGTTTTCCTTCAACTTCCAGAAACTATGGTGGCATCATTGTTGAAAGGATATAAATTTATACTCTGGTTTTGCTAACAAGAACTATTTATAGAAGAAATCTTTGATCAAAAATATATTTATACTCTGCTCTTGATTCAAATACATATTGAAAAATTGGTCCTAATTGATGCCAAAAGAACAAGGAGATTTGTCCAGATCTCTCACCCTCTAATAGATCCTATTTTAAAAGTTCACCTTGATTTGAATATGTTTTTGGGGAAAGAAATATTTTCACCAAAAAGTTTGAATTTGGTTCCACATGTCAGCAAGAATTTGATTGAATCTGTCTTTCCAAACTGCACAAAAATTAAATAAAAATACTTTTTTCATAATTATCTTTGATTTTAAATTATTTCTGCAAAGATTCTTTTTAATTTTTTTAAATCTAAAAAATTAGTTTTGTGTACATGTCTGTAGTTTTTGCATAATTGTAAAATATAAAAATATTATGAATTACAACTTCTCATTTGTTTTGTACATTTCTTTTGCATGGAAATTGTTGCATTTAACATTTGCTTTTTAAATTATTTTTGAAGATTATTTCTAGACCATGTATTTGAAATTATGTATATATATATACATTGGTCAATAACCACACAATTCAAATTTCAATAATAATCATTCATTGGATAGAAATCAATGCTGCTATCTTATGTGACAATTTTGAAATCGCTATATTTTCGTATAGTAGATTTTGTACACTTTTGGAAGAATTGGATCCCAAGAGCGTTCTTAGCTTAGTAAATATTTTTCAGGAAATATAAGCTACTAATTGGTCAATAATCACACAAGTGGGTATTGCAATCCACCCACGCACAATATATTTTTCCATTGTGTGACTAAGCCAAGTTTCAAGTGCTCTGATCCTGTCATGTGATTACATTATCTATAAAAACAAACACGAGTTTGCCTCTCTCACTCTTTCTTCTCTATTCTTGCTGTAAAATGTAGTCCCAGAGAATTATCGTCTTGACCTTGCGGTCAGACGTTAAAGAACATTGCCAACAGTGTATGAACATTCACTACGAACATTCACCATGAACATTCACTAATACGAATGTTCACACACACACACATATATGTTCACACACAAATACAATGTTAACTGTCTGTGTGCTTTGTAAATATTTTGTTTATATATATATATATCAGTCTTGTTTGTTTGTCTTCCTTATCTTCAGTTGGACTTAATCCAATCTAGCAGGAAATATAAACGCACAAGTTTTCATTACATCTTCATCCCTGGTCCTCTACAGTATATTTTCCAGTATCATCAATGGTTGATATTTGCTCCAAGAAAGATTTTGTATGACAAGTCAGGAAAGTTTGATTTCCCTTGGAAAAATTGAGGCAAATCAATAGAATCTTTCGTTTATGTCATTCAGAATTAGGCTTAGTAAATATAAATAAATAGTAGAATATTTCAAAATTTCAAAAAATATTCTTCCATCTAAACTCCTTAGAGGTTAAAAATAAATTAGATACTGATGTTGCATACCATAGAACAGATGCACCCAGATTTTTAAAGTTTTCAATCCATCAACTTTAAATAAATTATAGATTAAAAATTCAAGTGAAAAGTTTCCCCAATTATGCTGCGGAATGCCAATGTTGCATTTTAATCATTCCATGTTTTGTGATTGGCTATAGACATATAGCAATGAAACATCAAATGTAGCAATTTATTTGTAAAAGAAATATTGATCCAAAATCTTACCTGGGTATCTTTCAGGTTGTGTTCTATAATTTCCTGATTCTTGATTCAATGCATTTGTCAACCTTCCTTCTGCTAAAAGATTTTAAAGAAATAATCTTCATAGCAAATACATTCCATATTCCATTTTAAATTCATAATTTAATGAATCTTAATAATAATAATGATTCTTCCAGAAACTAAAAGAGCATAATTGTTGAAAGGAATATAAATTTATCTTTACAATATTAACTGAACAAGACTAAAATCTTTAAATATGGAAATTTTTATGAGGGAGCGCTGAAATTTTTCCAAGTTAACTGAATTCACAATATATATATATATATATATATATATATATATATATATATATATATATCACATTGTTGATGAATGCGTTAAAATTACTAAATTAATTAAAAATACCACAGAGAACATAAAAAATCCATCAACGAACTTATAATATCAGACAATGGTGAAAAAAATCAAGAAAGTCTTTGGAGAATATCAAGCGGGTTATCTATATGGAAATACATTGTATACCACCAAAATGGATACATTTTTTCTAAAATGAAAGTAAAATATCACTATCCTCTATTTTAAAATATTTAACAAAAAATCAGGGAATTATCCTATTGAAATAATATTTTCAGTACTTATTCATTAACGAATGTATTGTATATTATATCAGTTATTTTATTAGAGAACTGTGTGGAAATATTTCAGAGGGATTTGTTTCACCCCTTCTCTTCTTTTTGATATCCTTTGTGTACTTTTTAATTTGGTGTAGTGTTCATTAAATGCTTTTTTTTACAGTTATCAAAAGAAATATCCCTGAAGATGTTATTTCAGTAAAAGAATTTATACAATATCAAGTATGAACATATGAAAAATTCATCCTGAATATTACAAAAAATAATTCAATAAAACTAAAAAAATAATTTTTTCTGAGTGTTGGTGCTTGTATAATTTAATAAAAGACATTTTCTCTCAGATTGAACAGAAAAAATACATAAAACCATTGCGGTTCTTAAGAAAAACCTATTTTTTAAAAAACATTTTTGAGGAATTGTATGATGTGAAGTTTAATTCTATTTTTGACTGTGAGCCTTTTTTTAAAAAAATTTAATTTTTGTTTTTTTTTCATTTTTAGCAACTGTTAGATTATTTTTGGTATGGATGTTCAAAAAGGAAATAATTCTGAATTATCACATTTAAATATTTTTTCCTATTAGAAAAGGAATATGATATATGTTAATTCAATAATACATAAATTCAGAATATTTTTAAAACAAACATATAGGGTACAATTAAATATTTTATGACATCAAACAGGTAAAAAATAATAAAATAATTAAAGCAATGTATTAAACTCAAAAGTATCATTTAACTAAGAAAAATACTTCTAATATTGTATAAAAAATAAATTTATTCATTCTACTAAGTTTCATAAGATCATATAGAATAAAAAAAATATATGTTCTTGACATAAGGTTAGAGATAATTTATTTGTAAACATAAATACTAAGGTTTTGATCATTGCATAACTGGTGTTTCATATTTCTTTAATTAGGTTATGCAGAGTTTTTTATTTTTAACCTCTAACCCCTGCAGGATACTGTGGGTAAATAAAAGTTTTTAGCAAAATATAAACATTACTTTTTCAAAATCTAGTTAATTAATCCTTAAATTTGCTAAATTTTTTTAAACATATCTAAAGAATTTCTTTAAAACCCAATATATATTGGATTTTAAAGAAAGTTGTTGCTTTTTTAACTCATTTTATATAGTTACTGATGTTGTGTACCATGATGAAACAGATGAAACAAGGTTTTTAAAGCTTTAAATTCATCGACCAAATATGTGGTGATCTCACTTACCAGAGCAAAATCTCCTTGATTATTACATGTGAGGGCATTGTTGAACAGGAGACAATACAATGTTTGCACAATATGACTGATTCACTGAAAGCCACCACTACCCAAGTAATGTTCTGTATCAATACACATTATATGTGTGCATGTCAACAATTCTAGTCCTACATTGAAGCCATCATCAGATTTTTTAAGTTTTAAATTCATCAACTTTAAATAGCTTATAGATTCAACTGCACAGTTTCCCCCCAATTGTGCTGCAGATTACCAATGTTACCTTTTAATCATTCTATATTTTATGATTGGCTACAGAAATATGGTAATGAAGAATCAAACCTAGCATTTTATTTGTAAAAGAAATATTGTTGCAAAATCTTACCTGAGTATCTTTCAGGTTCTGTATTATAAACACCAGTTTCTGGTCTCAATGCTTGTATAATGATAGAAAAATAAATCTAAAGAAATAATTAATAACAAGAGGAGCAAAATTTCACGATCTCTAAAAATAGATGTATATTCTAAATCGCTAGGCCATGAAGTCATGTTTCAACCAACTTATCAGAAGTCATCTCAATCAGGATACAAATATCCTGGTTTAGTTTCCAATTTAGAAACAAGCTGTGGACAAGGGAGGCCACTAACCATGAGCAAAGCAGAATGAAAGTGCCACTTTTGAAGTGGAGCTCTAGATATGTATATAACTAGATGGAATATCGACCTAAACCAGAATTGATGAATTAATTTTGTCCATTCTCCAATGTGGTGGACATTGTAACATGCCCAAAACCAGCATATGGCACATGTGGCCCACTGCTGATCTTAGATGTCCACACAGTCAGGTGTTGAAATTAAAGTATACAGCCTTTCCTTCATCACATTTTCAAGCAGGCAGTTGGTATATTTGAAAACATACATACCTTCTTTCATCCACATTGTTAAACAGGTGACTACTATATTTGAATACATATATACATATTTACATTCTCCCAAACTCTCATATGCACCAGGACAAGGAAGATGCTGTTCAAGTGGAACTTACATCTCACCAATGGAATACAGGGGGAATGTGGGTGATTTGCTACTATGTAAATGGTATAGTGTGTCCTTGCTGTGAAGGTTTGAATTGTCCAAGCACTTTCCATGGAAGTAGCAATAGAGCAATGAGAGGCTTGCCACAACCCACCTGTGAGAGGGAGATTGGAGATTGGAGATTGGAGAATAAATCATCACCCACATAAGCTTGGAGACTCTTTTGGACTCTATGACTCTATTGAGGCTGGAGAGTGAGGTAGGGGTAGCTCCTGCCCAAATATGACAACAGTACTCCAGAAATGGCTCTTGTAAAGGTAGGTGATAGCTGGAGGAGTCAGGTACTTACTTTAGTGGTACAGGGAGCTGACCATTTTAACTGTATCTTTAGCAATACATTGTATGTACAAGGTCCACTTGAGATCAGGTGTGAATTTGAGGTCTGATTGCCAATGATGGAATGTAACTAGCTTGGTATATTAACACTGTGCATTTTCCTTTTTAATCAATGCACAAAGCCATTATACGTATCATAAAATGAATCAATCATATCTTTTTTAATGATGTCTGTCCTGAAAGTATTCAACCATTTTCAAATTATGCCCCTATTTACTTCATACTTTTTATATCAATTTTCCTTTCATCTTTTTAAAAAAAACATCTTCAAAGTCCTTTTGATAGATCACCATAAGTTGCTTTATCATGCTTTCCTTAATCTCATTCACAGTATTTCAATCTTGCAAATGATGCAATATTTTGCCAAAAATCTCTAAAAAATATCAACAATCTGCTTCATTGGTCATTGTGAATGGTCACACAGAGCACAAGTTCACTCAATAATGTTTCATTTCTGACTGAGTAATCCCATGGGAAAGCATTCATGCATTAAAATCCCTGCTGATTGTTTTTCCAAATTACATCAAGTCTTTGAAACTATTTCTGAAAAGGCAAAATACTTTCCAGACAGATCTTATTGTTAGTAATTGCAATCATAGATTAACTTGCTTTCTAACAGATGTAGTAGCATATAACCAAATAAATCAAAGACTTACGTAGATATTCTTCAGGTTCTGCAACATAACCTCTGGCTTCATGATTGTATTCTTGACTCTTCTTTCCTCCTGCTAAAAGGTTGCAAAGAAATCATCTTCATAGGAAATAGAATTCTTATTGACTTTAAATTCATTCATTTAACAATTATCTAAATCATTATCTTAATGTTAATATGAAAACAATATTATTTATCTGTGACATCCAGAAACTACAATTGCATCATTGGGGAAAGGAATATAAATTTATCCTTCTGATTTTTGTAGACATTACTACCTGGTAGATGAAATAAATTGTTTCATTTGAAATTCCAATCACCTGAAGAAGGCTGGAGTGTACAATGGCCGAAACGTTGTGAATACGTCGGCAAAGATGAGGATAACAGTGTAAACATTGTAAATAATTTAAATAGGAATTGTTTTTTGATAAACTATAATTTTTTAAAATAAAAGCAAAAGACTTTGTAAATGGATTTTAGGTAGATTTTAAAATGTTTTATTACCATGAACTTTGTTGATGTATCCCTAACAATAATTTTATGACAAAACAGAAATTAATTTTGGTTTTAGTTGTCATGAATAAAGACATAATTATTACTTTTGGAAGTATATTAAAAAATTTAAGAAAGTAAATATGATAATTAAAATAAAAAACAATAATGCTTAGTGATTTTGGATTTTGTGAATGAATTCTAACTTTGATACACTATAGGAAGTCAATTTAGTTAAACAGTGAGTCATTGAAACTATGACAGTGATAGGAATTGGATTGAAAAACAGAACTGTCCAAAGTTATAAAAGAGTGAAGAATGCACACTAAAAATTTGAGACATTGGTACTGAAAATATTACCAGGGACAAATACTGTTGTGATTTTTGAGTTGAGAACTTAAAAGAGGACATATGATGATTGTGGTATTTTGATTATGATAAGTAATACAAAAACTAAGTTTGGAACTGTAATGCCAATAATATATTTAAAAAGAAATATTAATTAAATAAATGTATGAAAGGCCTAAGGAAAGATAAGTGGAGATTTTCATGTCAAGCAAATTTTAATTAAAGAAATGATAATGTTGAGGAGTTCATTTTTGGAATTTAAATGAATGATATGTTGAAATGTTAATGTAGATATTTGATTTAAAGAAACATTTTCATTTAGAAAATTATCCACAAAATTGTTTCAATCACATCCGTGCAAAGTTCAGAGAATGTTTGCAAGACCCCAGTGGAGAGGGAAGAAAAAAGAAAAGAATAAACTTTTGAATATTGTAGTTATGAATTATGCATGAACTTTTGAGAGAAAAAATGGCAGAAAATAATTTTAAAAAAATTGTTGATTTTGCAGGAACATGAAACAAATATATGAAATATAAGTGTTGTTTTTTAGTGGGAGGTTTCTGATATATTTGTATGTACCTTTTCACTTGCTGATTGTGATGGATGATTATTGTTGGTAGGAGGAAATGTATTTCCTATTAACATATTTTTAGGAAAAACAAAAAACAAAAAAACAAAAAACAAGAGAGAAGAAATTCATAACTTCTTTGAAGTTCTTCTTTGTGCCATGTCACTTCAGGACATGAATGATAATGTCTTTCCATAACTTCTTACCCTTAGTAATTCTTAGCAATGTTTGTCTTTTTACTATTCCTCCCCCTCCCTATCCATTTACACAAGCTCAATATGTAGGTTCTTCACTTTTTTACTTTGTTTTTCCTTCACTGTTTTACCTTCAATATGCCCCATAAGTAACAAATTCTCCTAACATTCTTTCCTCATTATACATCCTAGAAATTTCAATTGTCTTTTTCTGATTCTAAGTATAAGCATCCTCTTTTCTTCCATTTCTCTTAAAACTTCCTTGTTATTCACTTTTTTTTTTTTTTAAGCATTTCACCCCAAGCAAGGCGGGAAGCCACTAGGATGCAAGGGGTTACAGAAAATTTAGAGCAAGATCAGATAGGAGTGATAGAAGAAAGGATGAGGGTAGTGGATAGATCAAGGCAACTGGAGATGTCGATTGACATTACACTTGAATAGCTGGAGATTATAGCTCACAGGGAAACAGGAAAAGAGAAGGGAGTTCCACAGGCGAGAGGTGCGAGACATGAAGCTATTAGAGTAGAAGAGATGGCTACATTTAGGATTCGACAGTGAAGGGGTGAGAGCGGGATGCCAGCCTCGTAAGGCGCTGGAACTCATGACATCTGGGAACCAGCGAATGCAGCTACTCTGAGCAATTTCCATGAAAGTATTTGTAGAACAGACAGAGGGAGGCGACGGCACGTCTGTGAGAAAGTGACTGTAGACGAGACGCCAGGGCAGGGTCAACTACATTGCATATCTGCCTCTGGAGCCTATCAAGAACCCCGAGGCAAACAGAAGGGGCACCAGACCATATATGGCAGCAATACTCCATGCAAGGGCGAATTGTTGATTTGTAGATCTGGAGGATCGACTCCGGGGAGAAAAACTTCCTGGCGCGGCTCAGGGAGCCAACTTTCCTTGCAGTGGACGAGGCAATTGATTCAATGTATTTATTCCATCTCAGGTCAGCAGTCAACGTGAGACCGAGAAGCCGCAGAGAGTTGCTCTCGAGAAGTTGAGCATCAGACATTCTAATGGAGGGAAGGGAAGGATCTCTGTGGTGATTAATAGAGAGCAGTTTTGTCTTGGAAGCGTTGAAGTTGACCAGCCAATTCATGCCCCAGTTCACAATCAATTGGAGGTCCTTTTCGAGACGCACGGCCAGGCGAGTTTTGTCAGCGAGACTAGATTTGTTTTTGAGGCAGGAATAAATTGTGGTATCATCCGCATAGATGGCAACTTGGGAAGTTATTGTGTCAGGAAGGTCATTTATGTAGATAAGAAATAGAGTGGGGCCTAGGAAGGAGCCTTGAGGGACACCTGCGTTCGTGGGATAGGAACTGGAGGAGAATCCATTGAGAACGACCTTCAATTTATGGTTTGACAGGAATGATCGTATTAGGTTATATAATTGACCTGTAATGCCATAACCCTGGAACTTGCGAAGAAGGCCGGCATGCCAAACCCTATCAAATGCTTTGGAGATGTCTAGTGCCACGGCTCGGGCTTCCCCGTTATTTTGAAGAACTCGGTAGACTATTTCAGTGATGGCCGTAAGCACATCGGCTGTAGGTCGGGCAAAGCGGAAACCATATTGCTTGTCTGAGAGCAGATTATGGGATGTGAGGTGGTTAACCACCTCGGTATTGATTAGGGCTTCGAAGACTTTGCCGAAGAGTGGAAGGAGACTGATAGGACGGTAGTTGGAAGGGTCAGAGGGGTCGCCGGAGTTCTTGAAGACAGGAATGATCAAAGAGGACTTCCAGCAGTCAGGAAAACAAGATTCCTTGAGGCAGTAGTTGTATAGTTTAGAAAGGGCGGGCGCCAGTTCAGGTGCGCATTTCTTCAAGACAATGGCTGGTATCCCGTCTCCACCACTAGCCTTGTTGGGGTCTAAATTGGAGATAACGCTCAGTACCAAAGATGGGGTTATGTTTAACCCACTCAATATGGCCTCAGTTCTAAGAGGGAAGTAGGGTATGGGTACACCGGAAAGTCGGGTATGGGTACCATTCGTGATATTCTCACAATTCTTCTATAGAACCACATCTCTGATTCTTGAAATCTCTTCTTCATCTGTGAGGAAATTGTCCAGCATTCACTGCCATATATAAGGACTGATATTACATAGCAGGTGAATACCCTTTTTTTCTTACTAATAAAATTTTCTTGTTTCTTATTACTTAGCTTTTGGAAGGTATCTATTTCAATGCATCTTCAGATTTCTGTTTCACATTTTTCTGTTCTCTGTTAAAACACTTCCCAGTTATTTAAATTTTTGTTATTACTTCATTTTAACATCTCCAATTCACAGCTTGCATCTGTTTTGGAAGATATGAATTTGAAAAAAAATGAGGGAGAGAGGTATGGTGATTAATGAACTTCAGAATTGAATAAAATGTTTTGAATGAGAGATTAAGTCTTGTGTTTTCATTAATCATTGCAATGACAACATTACACAGGGGCTGCCAGGGATTTTGTTAATGTTCTTCTCTCTCCCTTTTCAATTATAGTCAAGGCTCCACTTATTACAGATTTGACAGTAGTTTCAAGGTATGACTTTTTTCAATTACAAAATCTGAAATAAGTAAGATTTACTTATTTTGTCATATTTTTTAACAAATATATTTCTATCTGGTGGCACTGCCATATCTATAAGATGGTAATTTTGTTTGTTTATAGTCTTTAATTACTATATCAAGTCTATTATCTATTATATGTCTGTCTGTATGAATAGTAAAGTGCCAAAGGATAATGACCTCATGGCCTTCTATGGCTGATTCAAACTGATCTTTGTATGTTTTCACAGCATGTGACAATGATATCTTTAAATTATCCAGCATTATTGAAAAATTAATTAGGAGTTTCAATCTTTTTAGAGGTTTATTTAGTATGCTTATCATATTTTAGCCACATATATTTTGCATGCTACATTGCCAATGTTGACAAATGTAGTTACACCATTACATACACCAAACACCAAATAAGATTACAATTTTTAATACGTAAAAGTTTCGGCAATTTGTCCAATTTTATTGGTTAAATGTGTTCTGAACTGTCTTATTATAAATTGTTTGATACTGAATTATTTCTACTATTGCATCATTTGGAATTTTTTATTTTTCCACTGTCAATAAAAAGAGAAAATATCTTTATTGTGTCTGAGGTATTTTTGCTGCACTATTCAAACTCTTTCCTCTGTCATTGAGTGCCAGACTTAATGTCCTAGCCTATTGTATATTTAGGTACCCCTGTTGACCATTCTGAATTTGTATGGTGATGTGAAAAGTTTTGTATTATTAAATTTATTGTTATTAGTAAATAAATCTTTTGTTATTAGTAAACCTGATAACGTTGCATGTGTGGTGGCCTCAGTTAAGTTTATAATGACTATGTAAATAAAATGATAGCAATTTTAGATGATGGTAACAATGTTCCTTTACAAACAATTCTCTCTTTGGTGGGATCTGTACAACACAAACTAGCTAAAGAGTTGACTAATTTGGTACAACTTGTGCTTGAAATGAATTGTATACAGTTAATGGCATAAAAAATCCATTCATGTTTGCTAATTTTATGCAAAACTATTACTTTGGTTTATGCATTCCTATGTTCCACTCCAGGAGATGCAAGTGATAATTGTGTTAATATTTGGTATTACAATCAATTTTACTGCTCGCCTCAAATTCCAGAAGCTGTCTATATACTACTGCTGTCAGTTGAATTCAGTTTTGATAAAATGATGAATCGGTAATTAATGTGATTTCCCATGGCTAATCTCTTTCGTCCAGTAATGAATAATATCTTTACAACTGATTTTATTATCAAGACTTACTTATTCATATTAAAAAGACCTAAATGCTATTATCATTTTGTGTCTTCATTGATGAGGTGGAGTCTGAAGTTTCTTTTATAAATCAGTAAATGAATCACATCTGGCTTTATGATTTACCTGTAAAAAGGAGTACAATGATGTGATTCCTTTTTTAAGGTTTTCATACACAAATAAAATTTTCTTATATCTGTCTTTCATAAATACACTTTCACAAATTTAGATACCTGCTGGCACTCTATTTGTTCCAAGAAAGGAAAAATAAATCTTATTAAGACCTTTGTCCAACATATGCTATAAATTTTTTCTAAAATCAAACTCTATTCAGAAATTGAATTTATTAAAAAAGTTTTGGGTGATAATGGAGATCCTCTAGATATTGTGAAATCAAGCATTTATGCTAAAATGGCATAATTCAATAAACTTAAGTTAAAATAAAAACCTAAGTTAAGTGGACCACAAAAATGTTCCATGTAGTTGTGTATACCATAAATTTCTAATGTTAACATGTGATTTGCTAAGAAAGTTTCTAAGTGTGCTACATTGTTTTTCTCTGCCAAACCTCATATCTTTACTGCTCAACTTATGTTACAAACAATTCATGAAGATGTTGTGCCTCCTTAGTTATCATTTATAGTTCCAAATGTCAGTGTGATGCCTGATCATATAGGCAGAATCCATCAACAGTTGGAACTAAGAATAGATTAGCATATACTGGCCAAAATTAAAAAAGGGCAATGTAACAGTTTGTATAATTATGTCAATATATCTGGATCCATGATAATTGCATATCTATTAAATAGTCCTAAATGTATCTTGTCTTGCACCAAAGAATATATTTGCTGTTCTTAATAAGGCACATTCAGAATTTCATCTAAAGTTGCAAATAGATGTGGCTTTTGTTGGATCTAAATGTAATTTGCTTTTTATATACATATACATATATATATATATATATATATATATATATATATATATATATTGATAATATTAGTGGTAAATATACACATACATATGCAAAATATATAAATATATATATACATAGGTGCATACACATACATGTATATTTTTTGAATTAAAAATTCCAAGAGGATAGAATGCAGGTAGAACTCAATGTCCAGGACAGATTAAGGATATAATAAAAAGGCTTAAACACTAATATTCCATGGTCATAATTTATTCCATTGGAATCGTAAATACGATCCAATTCATCAGACCTACAAATTCAAAAAGAAAATAGAAAAAACAACTCCGAAAATAAAAATAGAATTTAGAGAGAGTGTAAGTATGAGAGTGTGGGACGAATGTTAGAGCTAAAGAGAGGGGTAACATACGAGAGAAGGTGGGAGATTAAAACTTAACAGAGAGGTGTTTTTTTAACTAGAGGTGAGTGGAAGGTGGAAATATGAATGTTGTCGGATGGAACTGACATAAGTGACAACATGTTACAAAACGGTGTTTAGTTTATGTTTTAACTTCCGCAATCGGTGTGATCTGTGCATGGCGGAAAAAATTTTTATTATCAAAGATAAGAATCAAGATGAACTGCTGAATCTTCGTAATGAGATATTTTCTAAATGTAGACATAAGAAACGATTCAAAACATAAACACCGTTTTGTAACATGTTGTCACTTATGTCAGTTCCATTTTGGTTCAAAATATCGGGCATGGCATTTTAATGGAATGACTATTATGTTTATTATGTTTATCTCTATATGGATCATTGTGTATGTTTATGTGATGCGGTATGTATTTATTTATTTATTTTATTTTTTTATTTTTTTTTTTGTTTACCCTCAAATTTTTGAAATTTTACTTATTTAGATTTTAAATTTTAATTTATATGTATATATATATGTACATATGTGTATGTATGTATATGTATGTGTGTGTGTATGCATATATATATGTGTATATATATATATGTATGTACTTAGCTGTGTGTGTATGTGGGTATATATGTAGGTGTGTGTATATAGGTATATGTATGTATATGTATATGCATGCGTATATATGTATATTTGTGTATACGTATATGGATGTATGTATATGTAGATGTGTGTATATATATGTGAGTATGTTTTGGTATGTATGTACTCATATATATCTATATATGGGTGTATATGTACGTATATATGTATGTATGTATAGCTAGATGGATAGATACAGGGATACATTGTTTATTTGTTTAGATGGGTGTATGTAATTGTATAGAAATGTAGGGTTTTAGGTATATATGTTTATGTGCACGTATGCGTATATTCGTATGTATATATGTGGGTAAATGTGTAAGGACTGGATGAGTATGGATGTATGTGTGTATATGTATGTATGTGTGTGTGTATTTTTGTATGTATATATATATATATATATATATATATATATATGTGTGTGTGTATGTGTATATGTGTGCATGTGTATGGGTTAATGTATATGTATGTGGAAAGTGTGTGTATATGGATATAGGTGGATATGTATATATATATGTATATATATATATGTATGTATGTGATATATATATATATATATATATATATATATATATATATATATGTGTGTGTGTGTGTGTATGTATGTGTGTGTGTATGTATGTATATGTATATATGTAGGTGTAATTATTTGTATATTATATCTGCAATACTTATTAGAAAGCGCTCAGTATCAGAGATAGAGCTAACATATTGAATCAGATATGTGTATATGTATATATATGTATGTGTGTGTGTGTGTGTGTATGTATGTGTATGTGTGTATTTGTGTGGATATGTGGATATATGTCTATGTGTGTACATGGGTATATGTATGTGTGTATGTGGGTACACGCCTATGTGTATGTATATACGTGAATATGTTATTGTGTATTCGCATGTGTTTTTGAACATAAAAATATAGGCCCTTGCTATATTTATTCTTTATATGTTTGTATTTGATTTGTAACCTGTAGTCGATATTAATTTTGTCAAATTTTCTCAATTACACAGCGGCCCTTTCAGTAAATGTCTTTCAATTTTAGTTTCCCCCGCCCTATCTCTCTCCTCCACCACTTCTTTCCTTTTCTTTCCCTCCCTCTTATTCTGATCTTTAGCATTAGATAGTCTATGGTGTGTGTATGTCACCATGAAATGTATCTTTAATGTATTAAACATCCGACAACATTCATATTTCCCCCTTCCACTCACCTCTAGTTAAAAAAACACCTCTCTGTTAAGTTTTAATCTCCCACCTTCTCTCGTCGTCCCACACTCTCATACTTACACTCTCTCTAAATTCTATTTTTATTTCCGGAGTTGTTCTTTTCTGTTTTCTTTTTGAATTTGTAGGTCTGATGAATTGGATCGTATTTACGATTCCAATGGAATAAATTATGACCATGGAATATTAGTGTTTAATCCTTTCTATTATATATATATATATATATATATATATATGTGTGTGTGTGTGTGTGTGTGTTTTATAATTATCTTTACTATAACACTTCCTTTTTTTTTACACTTTAAATGCAAATATTTTAACCAGAGTGTACACTTTTTTTTATTCCTTTTGTAGCCTTTTTATTTCCATTTCTCTGCTACTTTGAGGCAATTATTTCTTCTTTTTCATTTCCCTTGCTCTTTATTCTTCTATTATACTGATTTTAATATGTCTGTCTGTAAAGCTATATTAAAATTTTGTGCGCCAAAAATGATATTCAAAATAACTTCATGAACTGATTAGGCACTCAAATAAGATTTTCTCTAGTTTTGCTGAGGTATGCCATTTTAATCATTCCATATTTTGTGGTTGGCTACAGGAAGCTACAAAACCCCAAATATAACATTTTATTTATAAAAACATTGATCCTTACCTGGGTATCCCTCAGGTTGTGCACTATAAACTTCCGATCCTTGACCTATTTTTGTCAACTTTCTATCTTCTAAAGGATCAAAAAAATATAATATTCATTACAAATTCATTGCCATAAGTATTATGGAAATCCTTATTTTAATTACACTAATATAAAAAGAACATTGTTTACCTTCAACTTCCAGAAACTATGGAGGCATCATTGTTGAAAGGATATAAATTTATACTCTGGTTTTGCTAACAAGAACTATTTATAGAAGAAAGCTTTTCAGGAATTTTATTTTCTTTCAGAAAATAAAACCTGCTGCAACATTATTTTCACTATTGCTTGAATTAATAGCAAAAAAGAAAAGAAAAAAATACAAATGAGATTCCATTACAAAGAAAAAATGTTTATTTCTAACCAGCTAAATAAGTGTTCTTGTAAAAATTCGTCCCTTTTTGCTGAGAATAAGATAACCTGTTCTCTGAGTAACACAATGTAAAAAAACATAGCAGAAAACAAACTTAAAAATTACAATACACAAAAAAAAAAAGAATTGCGCCCACTTGCTGTGTCAATGATAACAATAAAAAAAGGAGGGAAGAACCTTAGCTCTACAGTACACTTTCAGTCCTGTCAAGGTTCAAAAGTTTTTATCTTTTTTCTTTTCTCTCTTGTGTAGACAAAGTTCTCTTCTTGGTGACCAAACTCCCTTCTTTCTTCATTTATTTTCCTCCCTTCTGCCTGGATATTACGCCTTTCTTTTTCGGCCTCTAGAAGGTGAAAATTTACTTAAATCCGCGCTTAAACACTTTTTGAACATGCACATGTTTTGTCCTTTTTCTTCTCAAACAGCTTTAGCTCCAAACTCAACTTATGGACTTCTTTTCAAACTTTCTTTTCTGGGGTTTCTTCGAGAGGACTTCTTAAAACTTTCTCTAAAGGGGAAACTTGCTCTCAGCAACTTTGTTACCTATGCATCCTTCACTTATGGACAAACGCTGCCTGCCTTTTCAGCAGGAAGAGAGAAAATGAACCTCTTCTCTAAGCGGTCTCGTTTCCAACTGCTGCTAAGGGTCAGTCCCAGTTCTCCCTATTTGAGTGTCTGTGATCATGGTAATGCTCTTCACAACGTTTACTGGTAAGACTTTCCAAATGTTAGGGACCGTTCTGAAGGCAAGAAAAACGGCTAATAATTCTAGAGACGGCAAAATTCTTTTCTCTAATGGTGCTACTTTTGCTTTAGCAAACATCAACCTGGCACACGCATTCTGTCTCGTATAGGCTGCAAATCCATAAGCCTTTTGAGATGCATCACAAAACACCAAGAAACTGGCAGGACCAGAAATATCCAAAACAAATCTGGGGAACCTTAAACGTTTCAACTGTACCAGGTCCTCAAACAATTTACTCCCTACCACCTGGTGTTCAGAAGGTATCCTCTCATTCCAGGTCAACTTTAGTGACTTTAAAGTCACTGATAAATATTCTCCCTTTGACAGTGACAGGTAGACATAAGGATAATGGGTCAAAAACATGGGTATTCTGTGATAGGACACTTCTCTTAGTTACGGCAGCAACTTCAGGAGACTTACTCGCTATATGTAACTCATCCTTGTCTGGGTCATAATAATAACCTAAAACTTTCTCAAATGGAGAGTCCTGAGTAACAAAATTGCCATCAGACTTCATTCTAACCCTCAAGATATCACAGTTTGAGTTGCAGGACCTGAGGAAGAGGTTACACTCTTTCATGATGTCAACAGCATCCTGATACAAACTCAATAAAACAGTTGGAGAATTGTAGGTCTTTATGAGGTTATCCACATAAAAATGGCCCAACAGCATGTCCCTGCATAAACTCTCAGGGTACCTCTCAACTGAGGATTCAGAAAAACAGTCCAAAGGATCCACATACATAATACATAATATACATGAGTCACAGGACACTCTGAATAATTGGCTACTATCTGTGTATAATGAGAGTCACAAGCTCTATTTTCTTGAGTAACAGTCTCTGGTGCCAAAAAGTCTGCAACATTCCCAAAAGGTACCAATCCCTGAGGGAACCTAAACACAGAGCCATTCATCAAACTTGTCAACTGCATGGGGCTCAAAAATTTGAGCAAATCCACACCTAACAACCCTTGTACAGAGAATGACTCATCCTGGACACCTGAAAAGTCCACTGTCAATTTAAAACCACAGGCTTGTATACTGTTTACCGCTGCACTAAGACCCACCACATGAAAATCTAGGTCTAACTTTTCATCCACCAGAAAGGAAATCGATTTCATTCCATTAAGAAGCTTGACGTCCAGCAATACTTCACTTAAACTTTCTGCGCCGAACCGAAAAAGGTTTTAATGACAAATTTTCTTTGAGCTGTTTGAACAGGTTTATCATTCAAGGTTCTCATTACACTACTTGAAAGGTAAGACCATTGACTGCCAGTGTCTACCAAACAATTTATCCTTTTTGTCAACTTTCTATCTTCTAAAGGATCAAAAAAATATAATATTCATTACAAATTCATTGCCATAAGTATTATGGAAATCCTTATTTTAATTACAATAATATAAAAACAACATTGTTTTCCTTCAACTTCCAGAAACTATGGTGGCATCATTGTTGAAAGGATATAAATTTATACTCTGGTTTTGCTAACAAGAACTATTTATAGAAGAAATCTTTGATCAAAAATATATTTATACTCTGCTCTTGATTCAAATACATATTGAAAAATTGGTCCTAATTGATGCCAAAAGAACAAGGAGATTTGTCCAGATCTCTCACCCTCTAATAGATCCTATTTTAAAAGTTCACCTTGATTTGAATATGTTTTTGGGGAAAGAAATATTTTCACCAAAAAGTTTGAATTTGGTTCCACATGTCAGCAAGAATTTGATTGAATCTGTCTTTCCAAACTGCACAAAAATTAAATAAAAATACCTTTTTCATAATTATCTTTGATTTTAAATTATTTCTGCAAAGATTCTTTTTAATTTTTTTTAAATCTAAAAAATTAGTTTTGTGTACATGTCTGTAGTTTTTGCATAACTGTAAAATATTTCTTTTGCATGGAAATTGTTGCATTTAACATTTGCTTTTTAAATTATTTTTGAAGATTATTTCTAGACCATGTGTTTGAATTTGCTTACATGGATCTATAGCAGAAATGTTTTTATTGCTTTTGCCAATAGTTAAGATGCAGTTTCTGCTGAGTAGAAAACAAGAGAATTATTAAATGTCATATATTGAAAACAGGGCAAGAACCCAGCTTAGAAAAGTTGAATAACTATTCAAGAAAATGAAACTGAGACCCAACCAATGAAGCACGCCAGACCCAGTCTGCATTGATGTAGACAAAAATGGTATGAGAATTAAAGAAAAGAGCTGATAAGATGGATGAACAAAAATTTAGAATTTATCCAAAGGAAAAAACAATTAAAATAATTAAAAATATTTTGTTTCATATTATTTATAAGTTGTTTACTTTGCTATTCATATTTTATTTATTAGTAACTCAAATAGTACATTTGGTTCATTTGTGAAATAGGTAGTTGCATATTTCCTGTTGTTAAAGATGCTTGGTATTTCCTATAAGGAAAAGCCATGATTTCGAAACAGTATGATGGCTTACTCTATTCAGTACAAGGTTGGTAGATAAGGCAACTTCATTACTAAATTTTGAATTTCAGTACTTGAGACTTTTGGGGCTACTAAATTGGACTAATATTGGCTATTAGTAAGAAGAAAGTCAATTCAAATATTATTAGTGATGAATTTCAAATGTGCGACAATTTGCTACTTGTAGCTCAATCTGGTAAATCTGACTGGGAAGATTTGGATAAATACAATTTCTTCTCTAAAGAACAGATTATACTATGCCATTCAGAACTAGATCAATATCTAAATTTGTAGTAGAATTGGTAGCTTTGGAAATATTCTTCCATCTGAACTCCTTAAAGGTCTAAAAATCAATTAGCAATTGATATTTCATACCATGGAACAGATAAAACCAGATTTTTTAAAGTTTTCAATCCATCAACTTTAAATAAATTATAGATTAAAAATTCAAGTGAAAAGTTTCCCCAATTATGCTGCGGAATGCCAATGTTGCATTTTAATCATTCCATGTTTTGTGATTGGCTATAGACATATAGCAATGAAACATCAAATGTAGCAATTTATTTGTAAAAGAAATATTGATCCAAAATCTTACCTGGGTATCTTTCAGGTTGTGTTCTATAATTTCCTGATTCTTGATTCAATGCATTTGTCAACCTTCCTTCTGCTAAAAGATTTTAAAGAAATAATCTTCATAGCAAATACATTCCATATTCCATTTTAAATTCATAATTTAATGAATCTTAATAATAATGATTCTTCCAGAAACTAAAAGAGCATAATTGTTGAAAGGAATATTTTTACTTTGCCTGACAATATTAATTTAAAAAGTCTTAAATTCTTAAAAAATATTTGATCACTTCATATACATTTTGAAAAGCTGCTCTTAATTGACCCCATAAAAGAGATTTTAACCAAATCCTTGACTCCTCATCAAATATCTTTTTCATAATTTTTAAATTTTTATTTTAACCCTTTTATTTGAATAATTGTTTGTTTACATTTTTTTTTTTTTTTACATTTAATACTCTTAGGTTTGTATGTCCATAAAAAAGTTTTACTAACCTCAAGGCTCCCAGCAAAATGTTATAAATGCCAATTTACCTTTTATCTGATCATCTTTTCATAACAATTTGTTTTAGATCAAATATATATTTGGCCTTATTTAAATTATTCAGATAACTGAATAATTTAAATAAGGCCAAATATATATTTGATCAACTCAAAAGTATTATCCAAAATCTAGTAGTGGAAAACTGATTGATATTTTTACTGTTCCAAAATGCCTAAATGGTGTTTATATATTCTTTAAATGAAAAAAAATTATTGAAGATGCTTTGGAAATTTTAGATGTAGTTACTTTGGTCTAAGAGATATGCCACGAACAGGTTGTCAGTTGATCACATGCTATTATCAGAAAACAAATAATGTTGTTATGGTTAAAAAAGTTGCTTAAAAGTTGAACTTAAAGCATTGAACTCAAAAGATATGGGAATTATCTCTATACATTTCTTCAAAACAGAGTATTGGCTAAGCATCTTATTTCACTTGACTTTCACTTCTATAGGTCAACAGCCATTAACATTTATTACAGAAAAAGTCTACCAAGCTTTAGATAAGAATGATGATGCTCAGGCTATGCCTTTAGATATCACAAAGACATTTGAGAGGATTTGGCATGCTGGCCTATTTCCAAAGCTCAAGGGCTATGGTGTCTCTGGTTAAAATTTTTACTTGATCCAATGTTTCTTAACAAATCATGTAATGAAAGTTATATTGAACGACCACTCTTCTAGTTCTTTTCATATTAATGCATGTGTCCCCCATGGCCCAAACTTTGGACCTACTGTATTTATCTTCATCAACAACCTTACCAATAGCATCAGAGTTCTCAACTCTGTATTTATGCTGATGACATGACTATTTACTCCTGTTTTAATAGTAAGTCTGATAAAGTAAAACTCATGTCTTAGTCTGATAAGTCTGATAAAGTCAAACTAGCAGATGATCTCCAAAATGATTTTCAATCTGTTGTTAGCTGAGGTAAGAAATGACTCGTAAACTTTAACACTTCCGAAATGAAACTGCTGTCTCTTAGCCATTTTAGAGAACTATTTTTGCCTTCCATCAGCATGGTTGATGCTGACCTCCAGGAGAGAAAGTCATTGCACAATTTCAAGCTAACATTTTCTATATGATCATTCCACATGAATTGGAATGATCATATAGAATCAATTGCTTGATCTACTGCTAGGAAAGTTGCTTCACTATGCCATGCTAAAGAATTTTTCTCACCATTACAAATCTACTCTTTGTCTGTGAATTGAATATTGTGCTACTATATTTGATCTGGTGCTTCTGTTCTTATTTTGAGATTTTTGTTAATGTTATTGGTATCTCAACTTCAGTCACTTTCTAATCACTGTAACATGGGATGTGTGGTATAGTGTAATGGATGATGGCTGAGAATGAGAACTTGGGGAGGCAAGTTCAAGTTCCAGTTGGGTTCGTTACATTCATTTACACACAAATACCCTGAGGAAAGTTATGAATACATGTCTTCTTCTGCCGGCTATGGGTTAAATAGTAGGACAGACTGGGCTCCATAGTCTTAGTTGACAATCAGAATATCACAGAAAGAAACTGCTACCTAATGCTAGAAAAATCTACCTGGTCAATCATGAATCAAAAGAGACATGATTGCCGAAGCATGTATCACATATGGCACGACTAATCTAGCAACTAGGTCTTATTCTTATACTGTGGAAATAAATAACAGTTTCATAAAAGTTTAAATGCAACATCAATCACCATTTTTCTGTCTTCATGAATCCTGTTCTTTTATTGTCTTTTCCCCTTTTGCTAACGTCTTCTCATTTTCTTTCATTCTCAGTAACCTCTTGTGTCACATTATCATCTTGCTTGGAGAGAAATGATTAAAACAATAATTATGAAGCATGAATTTTTGATATTTTTATTCTGACTCTAAATTTGAACATTACTTATAGGATGAACTGAAAGATAAACTAAAGGGCCAAGAAATTAGAGGCAGCAGTTTGTGAGATAGCTTTGCCCTCCTTCCGACCTATAGAAATGAAATGATATAATAATTAGAGTAGGTGAGGCAGCTGTACGCTTTGGCCCCCTTCAGGTCATATACATTGGAATTTCAAACCAAACCCTTTATTTCATCCTCTGGGGAAGATTGTATATTGTAGACATATATCACCTGAAGAAGGCCTGAGCATACAACAGCCAAAACATTGTGAATATGACAATAAAGACGAGGACAACAGTCCAAACTATGTGAATAGTGTAAATAGTTGCAATACCTCATCTCGGAAATATAGACAGATCATGACATCAATTATTACATGTCATCTAGGCCATTGACCTTGAACTATGGAAGACTGATGATAGAACACTTGATAAGATGTTATATTTCTGCTCTTCTGAGTAGAAGACCAAGTTTAGATCCTGTTTGTTATGCAAATTCACGGTGGCTTTGTATTAGTGCATGTGTGTATTATGATGCCAGCTGTAAACACTGCATGTAATTTACACCAGACCATCAAAGAAGCTAGATGCACCAGGAGGTTGATATGTGATATTTTCTGACCACTGAAAGCAAAAGTATGTGACCTCACACCTGCATCTGTTTTTGGGAATAAGAATGTTTAACCAATGGACATATAAACAACTGTACCTGAGATAATTTGGAGCAATCTCTTATATACAACATATGTAGAATACAAGATCTATGTATCTGATCAGGGGTGACTGGGATGTTTCACATCTACACTAGTCAAGAGTAACTGAAGGTTCAAATCTTATGCACTTTACTACCTGTGTGAAAGGTGGGGGGGGGGGTCTTGAAGTAATCAAGAACAACCAAGTGAAAATAGAGGCTGTCTTAACAAACACAAATTTTGTTGTAGTATATTTTATGTTTGCCATGCTTCTTACCAGTAATGGGTTCTTCCAGAAAGATATCATTGAATGTGGATATCATGTAAATGCTTCCAGGAAAACTTGGTTAATTTCCAGGTGCTCAATTGACCTCATTGAACATATATAGGAAACTTCTCTACTAACACATGAAACAAACAAAATGAATTTATAGACATCCCTAGAACATAGCTTTTTTTTAAATCATTTCCTCTCAAGCAAGACAATATAACCCGCAAGAGATTACTGAATGTTAGAGAATATGAGAATAACTACTATTAAGGAGAGAGGAAAATAAAAAGAATTAAGAAGGCAGAAGATAACAAGATAACAATTGGCATTGCCTTTAAATTTGTTTAAAAATCGTCTAGCACAACATAGTGAACCAACTTTCTTAGCTGCAGATTTAGCAAGTGATTCACTATTTCCACTTCATGTTAGATGTTAGTCCTAGATGGTGCCTCAAGCCACTCTCCTGGAGGTTAGCATCACTCATACTGATAGAAGGTAAAAAGTGTTCTATCAGATGATTAAAAGAGAGCATTTTTATTTTTGAGGCATTAAAATAAACAAGCAATTCTTTACCCCAGTAAACAACAGACTGTAGGTCATTTTTGAGATATCAAACTGATC
Organism: Acanthosepion lycidas; assembly: GCA_963932145.1. Taxonomy (NCBI): domain Eukaryota; kingdom Metazoa; phylum Mollusca; class Cephalopoda; order Sepiida; family Sepiidae; genus Acanthosepion; species Acanthosepion lycidas. Next base: position 30,114,438 of record OZ010594.1, on the reverse strand, counting down.
AGACTTACTATTAAGACAAGAGTAAATAGTTATGTCATCAGCATAGATACTGAGTTGAGAAACAATGACATCAGGAAGGTCATTTATGAAAATTAGAAACAATGTAGGTCCAAGGATAGCGCCCTGAAGAACACCTGCACTTATGCAAAAAGATCTAGAAGAGTAGCCATTCAAAACAACTTTCATTTCACAATTTGACAAAAAAGATTGAATCAGATCAAAAATTTGTCCAGAAATACCATAATGTTTCAATTTGTGAAGAACACTAATGCTAACAAATGTCAAATGGGTAAATTCAAATTAAAGAAACTTAGACACATAATGGAAAGAGAACATTTTATTCAACTTCTTCATCCTCCACAAGTGTATCCATTCTAAAGTGGCCACTCAGCCCATTTAGGGTAAGCTGCTCCTTTTCCGCTTGAAGATTTGCCAAGGGGAGCAACTCATGAAGATTAACAATTCTTCCTCTTTTTTCTTTTAGTATAAGGTATATATATATATATATATATATATATATATATATATATATATATATATATATATATATATATATAAGAGAATGTAAATCCATTAAACAGAGGATACCTTAGGCTCTGATATGAAACCAAGAATCTTAAATGATGGTTCATCTTTTTTTGGCAGGGAGTCCGCAATTTGTACATCAGTTGATATCCAAGAGATTTTTTTTCTTTTTTATCTAACATTTCTCACAAAATAGCTATTTCTATGAAAAGTCTCTTATCAAAAATTTGTGTTATGAATGCACTGCATCATAAAGACAAGGCTTGTTAGTTTTACATATAATTTTTATATTTTCATTATTATCTTCAAGTTGCAACAGTTCTAATAAAAATTTCATATAAAAAGACCTGCTTCTGCTGCATCAACCATAGCTAATATTTCAGCTTCTAGAGTACTTTTGATGACTCTTCTAAAACATTTTGATTGACAAGCAATGGATATATATCTATTGGTACTTCCTACCAAAAAAGTACATACCCTCCTCGTGATCCATCAGTCAAATTGATAAAACAGGCATCATTATACGCAATAAATTTTAAGTGTTCTAAATCTGGAATGTCTAGCAGTGATTTTTCATTTTTTGCTTTCTGAACTACTCTGTTTGCTTATATTCTACATTTTTTTTTTTTTAATACAGAATTTAATGCATTAACATCATAACTTAGATCAGGCTTGGTCTGGGTGGCTAACCAATGAAGTTGTCTAATCTGCTGCCATGTCTCTTTTACTTTTGTTGTGGATAAAGTGTCTTTCAAATTTCTGTCTACTTCTACTGGGAGATATTTTAATTTTTTTTCTGTCTACTTCTACTGGGAGATATTTTTAACTATTTTTTTTACATATTCATTCTGTTCTAGTTTGATATTAGCTCCATTTTTCCTTATGTTTAATCCTATGTATTTTTCTGTTTCTGTTACCTCACCAACTGGAAAAGGACAAGTGACCATAATATACTTCATTAGTATCTTCTTGGCTGTTTTCATTGTAAGCACAATTCATGTCTCTCTTTATCACACCTGGTGGAGTATTTGTTGACGAAGCATTGGAAAATTGTTTGTGCATAATTTTTTAAAGTTGTTTGGACATTGCAGACAGTGTTAATTTACTGATGCTGTTTATTCTCAGGTGTAAGATTTGCCGTTTTTAATGTTTTGTAGGCAAAAGTACCAGACTTGTTCTCCTTTAACTTTGTGGCATGACAGTTGAAGTTAATAAGGTAGTCTTTTATTGACATATCATTTGTTTGAATGACTTATATGTCATAAAAGCCAACTGGTTAGCATCCTCTATAAAGTGTGTATCCAACTTTTCATATAATTTTTCCATTCCATCAGCATGTAATGTGATAATGTCCAGTTCCAGTATGGCCTCTCTGTTTTTTTCTTCCAGTGATAAAAATATGGCTGAGAAGCAAGGTTTATTGATGCAGGTAGCAAATTCCCAAACTTTCATTTTCTTTTTCCAAGTGTTGTATTTATCAGTTTTTAAAATAGGTGGAGGAATAAATTTGGAAGCCATTGTGATGACCGATGTGCTCTGCTACCAATGTAAATTCAAATTAAAGGAACTTGGACACATAATGGAAAGAGAACGTTTTATTTGTCTCCTTTGTCCTCTATGTGTGTGTGCAATTTCAAATGGCCACTCAGCCCCATTCTGGGTAAGCTTCCCTATTTTGATCAAAAAGTTTCCAAAGGGAGCAACTCATGAAGATTAACAAACGATTTTGAGATATCCAAAGCAACAGCCCAATCTTGACCATTCTTATCTAAAGCTTGATGGACTCTTTTGGCAATAATTGTTAACATGTCAGCAGTTGACCTAGAGAAGTGAAAGCCATATTGATTACCTGAAAGAAGACCTTGCAATGTGAGATGCTTAACCAATTAAAGCTTCTAGTACTTTGCCAAAAAGAGGTAGATGGCTAATAGGCTAATATTCTTAAAGACGGGAATTAAAAAAGAAGATTTCCAACAAGCACAAAGGCAAGAAGTAGCATTGCACTTATTGTACAGTTTAGAGAGAACAGGAGATAGTTGAGGAGCAGATTTCTTAAGGAATATTGCAGGGATACCAGCAAGTTCCCATACTTTGAGAGGATCCAGTTTAAAATGATAGCAGAAATCATGGATGGAGTTATATGCATATCCCTCAATAGAGACTCAGTTCTAAATGGAAAGTAAGGAAAAAGATCCTCAAGATGAATCAAAAATAGAATTTATGATTTGTTTTAGCAGCAGATGTTAAATCCTCAAACTGAGTGAAGAGAGGTAGGATAGAAGACTTACTCTTATTTAAGACATTATTACAGAGCCGCCAGTAGTCACATGAACCAAACTTTTTTAGAGGCTATACAGTGCTTCATTCTATCAGCTACTTCAAAGACATAGCCTCTTTGAGGGCACGTTTACAATTATTTTGAGCAGTCATAAATAGGCAGATTTAACCACACAATTACCCCAGAAACTTGTAGACTCTCTGCAAACATTATGTAGATGCCATGATTTAAACAAAGGGAAGTGAGGCATGTTATTAAGTAGCAGTCTATAATTTTTTGGCACTTCTGTTTCTGAGAAAGTAGAAATGGTAAAAAGATGATTCAATTTTTATAATCGGTAACCATAAAAATTAGTACCAAAATTCAAAACTAAAATTGACTATTTACTCTTTTCTCTTGCCTTGTTTACAAGTTGCTTACTTCCTGATTCATATATTATTTATTTGTAATTTTAATAGTAGACTTGACTTGCTTGTGACATTAATAAATGCTTATTTTCCAATATCAACAATAGTTAATATTTGTTTCAAGAAAAAGTTAGTATCACAATTTAGGAAGGAATGGTTTCCCTCTCCATTGGGAAAATTGAAAGAAAGCAAGAAAATGTTTTGTGACTGGATACAACATGAAGTCATAAAGCTGCAAATATAACAATTTATTCATGAAAAACACATTTATCCAAAAGCTTACCTAGGTATTCTTCAGGTTGGGCACTATAAATTCCTGATCCTTGACCTAGTTTTGTCAACTTTCTATCTTCTAAAGGATCAAAAAAATATAATTATTACAAATTATGCAAAAATTATACAAATTAAGTATTGTGGAAATCCTTCTCTGCTAAGCATTGCTCCTGGAGGATTGATGTCATCATTAATTAAAATCATAGCACATGATAAATTTTGCCCCCAAATTTATATTTTTAAAATTTTCTTTATATTTTCATTTTTTTTAAATTGACAAGATATAGCAAGTTTCAGGCCAAAGTATCCCCTGTTAATCTCAGTCAGAGATCAATCTATTCAAATTCTCTCAAACTAGTAAAGAACCTTTTTTCCTACATATTTGTTAAAGACGTTCTAAAGACAAATGATATTCACAAAGAACACAAAAATTATATTAGTTTTGTGTATTTAATTGTATCAATAAAATTATTAATTTTTCTATTAAGGAATTTCATTGAAATGTTTTTTCTGTTCTCTTTTATTAGTAAATTACAATAAGAAATAAAGAGAATTTTGCTTAAACTATAATTCTAGATTTATTATTAAATTTTTCCTTTCTTACTGAATTTGTTGAGTTAATGAATTTTATTATTTAAGTTCACATTTTCTCATATTTAAAGATTTTCCTTGAGATGCAAAATTTTATTATGGCCATGAAAATGAAAGAGAGGAAAGATATATTTACTGTGGATGGCAATTAGAAAAAGAAAGAAAAATACTTATCTTTATTTGGAGTTTGAACAAAATAATTCATCAAATGTTTAATTTAATATTTTTCTTGGTTATATAGTAACAAAGATTTATATTGAGAGCATCATCATGATATTCAATTACCAAATTTAATGCTTGGCACATCTCATCATTTAAGTTTTCTTAATATTTGGTGGCTGGAGTTGAATGATATTTGTGGTTATATAATATCATATGTTTCAGTTAATTCATATTTATAAATTAACATTGACTATTTATGCTGCCATGATAATATTATAATATTAATAATAAAAATTTTCCGGCCAATAATGATACTATAATATTAAAATAAAAATTTTCCGTCCAATAAATTATTACAAATACATCAATGTTGAAAGAGAGACCAATTTATCCTCTTGGTTTTTCAGTCATTAATATAACAGGCCTTACACAAAATTCTTAAAAAATATTTATCTAATGAGGTATGTTTTGTAAACTAGAAACCGAATGCACAGTTGAAAAATATTTTTTAACAGAAAGTTTCTGTGCATACTGGATAGGTAGGAAACCATGCGTGTAACTTATCTGGGCATGAGACAATACTGACAAAATCCTTTAGCCACTTGGTAGTAACATAAATACTGGCATCAATGCACATCAGATTAAAATGGTGGACAGAAAATAACTATTTTATAATTCTCCAAGCAAAGGGAGTTAACTGTCATAATTTATCACTACTCTTCTCTACTTCTTTCCAAGTCTTTGGGCATAGAACAAAAACTGAAAAATTCTGTTTGTATCATGATTTAGAGATTCACATGACATAATGTTTGTGTCATACAGTAGAATGGTAGGATTTTCTTCATCTAGTTGGTATATCAGGGTGCACTTTTTTTTTTAATCCAGGAGGCAGTCAGGATTTGAGAGTGCACAGTAGGCTTGAGATGTTTCTAGCATTAGTTCTGAAGATGGAGGTCTATTGGCATGTACAATGTCTGATGTCAAATGATCCAGGACCGTTGGTAGCAATGAACTTAGTGCCACTAGTGCTGCAATGACTGATAGGTCCTATGCGCTGGAGCTTTGAAGGGCTGGATGTCCTACCTTGATGTGATCTGAAGAAGCAAATATTTAAGATCCCTTTTAATTGTCCATGGTTGGGGTTTTGCTGGAACCATTGGGTTGAAATAATAAAAGAATTTTCTGTTTCTCAATGTGACCTACTTGAAGCATCAATACAGACAACATTGTCATACATCAGTTACAAACTTCATTTTGTCTTATCAGTTAGGATTTAGGCCTGTTTGATTCTGCAGGCTGCACGTGAGGGTAAATGCCTGATGTTCATTCAACTTTTCAACTGTCTTCCTATGTTTCCTTAAGGGTTTCATTTTGCACCATATGGGATAGATTTTGTGTTTTCCTGCCAATATGAGTTTGGAGTTCTGTAAAGGTCAACAAAAGATGCACCTGGCTGTTGAAATTTTTGTTACTGGATTGGGTTTTTTTTAGTAACTGTAATATAGTATACTGCAGACTATCAGTATCCAATATACAGTCATGTTTTTCAGGTGGTAAGTTGATTGACAGTTTTTATGACCAACTTCTGTTCTACAGATTAAAAAAATGTAACTGCTGCCATGAACGCTGGTCCCCTCTCACTAGCCAAATTGTCTAGCATCCAAAAGGTCACAAACGTATGTCATGAGCAGTTTATCAAACCTTCATGACTGCTCAAGGTTTGTTTGAAAATAGCAATCAATAATGACCAGGTAATTTTGTAATTAGTTGGCACATATGCACAGGAACAGATATGTTGGTGAGGTGATGGAGTAGGTGGTGCACTTGGTTGTAAGTGCAATATTCTGTTGCAATTATGGCATCTTGTTTGAATATTTTTACTTGGCTAGAAAACAGATTTGGCTTGAGATATTACAGATATAGCTCATTGGTGAGCAGCATGCAAAGTTTGCAGAATGACACTGTATAGACAAGAAGGCAGTGATGCTTTTTGTTATGACCCCAACCACTGTATAAAAGGTTATCTCAAAATTGGTAGTATTCTTGCAATTACACAAGTATCTCATAGAATCCTGCTTACTCAACTTCAGGACTGAGCTCATGTTATCATTTTTCTCATTACTTTTGTATTACATTGATAAGAAAAAAGCTTCACTTGAACAGTTTCTGGTGGAAAATAGCTACTTTGTGGAACAGACTCCTTTGAGCATGCTTTGCTGAACTCTATAATTTTAATCTCTTCAAGTCTAGGGTTAAATATTATCTACCTTATTTATTCTTATAATCTGTACTTATTTATCCTCATTTATCCATACAATATCCTCACTCAACAACCCTCTACCTTGAATGTCACTTGGGCCTTGTATTGAGTGAATTTTTAGTATAAAAAGCTACCTCATGTACATTCTCCCATATAGCAGCCATACACTGGGATATGAGGACAGCTACCTGGTGAAGGCTATCCTTGATTTCAGCATGACTGTGACCATCATTTGGATGCCAGCTAAGAAAGAGGGCTCAAGTGATAGTGAGATGGTTTCAAGTGTTGCAACATTGTCAAGCATCTGGCAGCCAGAGGATTTGCTGATTTGTTCTTGATACCAAATATGAATCATCTGAAATCAATATCTCAATATTTTATCTTGAAGATTTTGGAGACCCACATTAGGAATTTTGTCAAAGGATTGATCACAAAAGGTTTTAAATAGGGATTTATGGTCAACTGACACTACCCAGCACAAAAAGTGGGCCTTATTCAGAGAATCCATCACTGTAAGAGTGTTGCCCTCAATTCTCAATCATCTTCAGTAGCTGTTGTTCACTTCTGCTAAATATGCTGCTTTTGTCATAGTCAATCATCCACTTCATTAGTTTCGCAATATTGTCTTTTAAGGTGGAGTATGGTAGTGAGTTCATAAGTCATGATGGAGATTGAGGACTTCTTCATCATCAGAGATTATACTCAGTTATGCATGCCTCATTGCTCAGAAATATTCTCTCTGAGTTGTCATGTGATGTAGAAACATTGTCTCTCCGGGCTTACCCTCCAGTCCAACCGATCAAAGCAAATGATCACTGCACCAAGGATGTTTATCCTTCTATTATTTGCTGCAGTCATTTTCATTTTGACATGGATTAATTTATTCATGTCAAGACTGAGGCAGAAGATTATCAACAAACTGGCAAGGCAGCTCAGACATTTCTGGACTTGAGTGATTCTGATGCCATGATTTTGTAGTTCACATCTTGTGCTGACCTGCTAAATAATGACTACACATTTTGTCTCCTTACAAGAGATAGTTAATTCCTTCATCTCACTTTCTTTTACTACACTGTATATAGGTACATGCAGGTTTATTTCAACAATCATCCCGACCATCCATAATATCTCCAAATCCTTTGGAGTTGTAATATTGATTGTCATCCATATAGTATATTTACTATAGGTAAATATTTGGAGTTGCTGGGAGGGGTCTTCCTATTCTTTCTCATAGAAATAATATAGAATGTTAAGTTGTTACATTGATGCCTTCTACACTATAATTCTTTCTTCAGCTTCTTAAGATCAATGTTAATTTTCTTTGTCTAATGTTGAAAAAAATAAACCTGTGCACGCCAATCTAAAAATGTCAGATACTCTGAACTCTGACTGCAAATAAAAGTTGTATTGATTGTTGTTGATTTTGCTCCTTGACAAACTGGAAATAGTTTGATGCTAAATACTTCTTTCATTTAAAATAATATTAAAACAATAATTTTTATTCTAACATATTCATTTCATGGATATTCTTGACAATCTAGTAAAGATGATGAGTAAGTTCATCTCTCAAACCATTAGTAAAGCTGATCTTTCTCAAACCATTATTAGACCATGATTAATAAATCTGATCTCTTTCAGGCCATGATTAATGTATATGATCTATCTCAGACCATTTTTTAGTGAATCTGATTTGAATTTAAAGTCTTAATATTGTATTCTTATGCCAGACTAAAAATAAATATCCATTTTACAAGATGGTAAAAATCAATGTTTAGCTGAAATTAAAATAAAATGAAGACTTATAAAATGTTTTGATTTTAAACCTTACCTAGGTTTTCTTGATATTCTCCATCATCAAAACCTTCTGATTGTTGGCCAAATTGATTATTCATCCCTCCTAATGATAAAATAATTAATAACAATAATCTTAATAGTCTTAATAAATTTAATGCCTATTTACAACTTATTAGCACAATGAATATGCAAATTATTATTTAGATTGTTTACAACTAAGATGCTAATAAAAAATGCTAATTTTTTTTCAAGATGTAAAATGCTGGACGCAGGTTTTAAAAGAAAAACATTTTTCTCTTATTTATTAATCAGTCATTTTGTTTCTTATATTCCTTTGATTTTACCTAGTGGTTAAAGTAGTTGGTTATTTTCTGACTTTCCTTCCTTTTCATTTTCACATTTAGATTGAGAAAAAATATACCTCCTTTTGAAATTTGAAAGTCTTCCCTTCAGTTGTTAATTATGTTTTATTTCTTTTGTTAATTGTGTTGTTATTTCTTTTGTTTTATATCAGGATTTTAACTTTTGTTATATATCAGGATTTTATATTCATTAAATGTGAGAACTGTATAAAACAGTATCACTAACATTGGAATGTAAAAGTTTTGGGCCAACTACATAAAATTATTATATATCTTTATTTTATTAAGAAGTTAAAATTGTTTAATACTATGCTTTTATCAGTAGGGTTTTTGGACCTTGAGGATTGGAAAATAAGTTGTTTTTATAGGTTCCATGTAACAAAAAATATACTACAAAAGCAGATTGAATCTGAAAAAAGATTGTGCAAATCTATTGGGCCAATGAAAGATCTGAGATGTTAAAGACATGATAATATGCAACTTACTCTTTGCTGCATTGATATCATTGTGACATGATTTGTCATGCTGGGTAAGTTCTTCACTGATCTGCACACTTTGTTGCATAGATTGCAAGTGAAATCAGACTGGACATCATCATGATAGACTGTGTTGTTCTTGTGACAACATGTGTGACTAATCAAGCCAGCCTTTGAAAGATATATGCACTCACATTCTGTACAATTGAGAGTCTCTTATCCTAGAAATGGGTTTATATTTTCTATGTTGTAAGCAAGCTATTTTTGCTCTGCTTATTCAGTCCTATCATTAATACCAGTCATCAGCAGATGCAAAGTTTTCTCAACACTGCTGTCTATGTTGGCCTTCTTAATTGCATCCTTGAAGCAATTTTTTGTGCATTTGTGCAGCATTCATTGTAGATGTTTGCTTGCACTAGGTTGCTATATAATGCTTGTTTTGGAAGTCAGCTATCCTCTAAGTAAATTTAAGTGACCAATCTATCTCAATCTCCATTTCATAACCAATGGACTTGGTGTTTAAAATTTTTGCTTCTGACAGCACAATAGTATTTTTTTAATTTGAAATTTCCCCTGTAGAATGTTTGGTATATTAATATTCATCATTGAATTAGATGCAATGGCAAGGGCTTAATGAGAAAATGGTTTTGTGGATCACTGCTAACATAGACTAAATGGGTCACATGATGCAGTTTTAAATAAAGGGGACTACTATCATGACATACAGGGTTTGTCATGTTGCTTATTGTTGGTGGATATAGGAAGAGAGAGAGAGAGAGAGAGAGAGAGAGAGAGAGAGAGAGCATGAATTATGGTGCCAGTGGTATACTAGTTTGGTGATTAAAGAACAATGAAATGCAAAAGAAAACAGTGCAGTGCTATTTTTCATGTTCTTGTATTAATATTGTGAAAATTTAAACCACATGGATGAGGAAAAAGGATGATGAACCTGACTTGAAAGGAATTACATGCTCTGTGGCCAGTAGCAGGCATAAGACCACCCAGTCCCTGTGCTTGAATGGCAATTTGACCAAAAATTGCAAACTTTTTAAACAGAAGTAGCATAACTATGTCATTATCTTGTATTTATATGAGCAGTCACTAGAGTACCAAACAACATTACTTCTTCACACGTTAAGAGATTGTTGGGTTAAAAGTATATAATGGTTTCCAATTTCCCACCACATCTGACAAACAAGCAGATATCTGAAGAAATTCTGCAAGTGTTTGACAGCTATGAAGTTGATGGAACTAATGTCACATATGAACATTTTGTGTTTCACATGAGGAATTAGAAAAGAATCTGAAAGCAAGGATGTTGTAGATGTTGATAAAAACTGGTAACTTTTGCGACAAGTATGTAGTATTAATATTACATGACCAAATTGTTTTGTAGATACTGAACCGCGAAAGACAAGCAAAATTGATAAAAGTGAGAATCTTGAAACTGTAGAGGTGCATTGATATCTGCAAACTAATGGAGAATGTTGTGCAGCTATCTTGAGTTTTGAGACTGGAAAAAGCATAGAAAGTCAGTACAAAAGCAGTGATGAGTCTGTTGAGAAAATCAAAACTCAGAAAAGAGTGCTGTTTTTTTACTTTTTGCCATGAACCAGGTAGAGAGCAATCTCACACAGGTGGAAAAATATGTTTGATGTGCCAAGGCAAGAATCGCTTTGCAGCAAAATGAAAGTTAGTGAAGAAGTGAGTTCAGACAATGCAAACTCAACAACATAACACTGGTAGTCAGTCAGTCTTTGAACATGCAGATATGGTCACAACTGAGGAGAAAGCTAAAAGTTTGGTGCATGGAACAATTCAAGCTAAATCATTGATCAAAGATAAAAAAAAAAAATTTGTTTCACTTTGATAGTAGAGCTCACTAAGTGTGAAACATTTACATGACGTGAATCAAGGCCCTCATCATGTAGAACAGGACAGAAATTAAATCATTGGATGAGTACTGTATAAAGATGGTTAACCCAAAAAATGGAAAAAAATATGTTGTAATTTTTATCATTCGAAGAAACAATTTGCATGGTCAACATGAACAGGGAGGAGTTCCAGATAGTGGCTAGAGTCTCACAAGAGAAGGAGTTGAACACATACATGCCACATACAATAGCAAAGCTAATGAAAAAATGGAATCAGCAATAAAGATTTTGAAGAATCTTTTCCAGTAAGCCAAAGCTGATCCATATTTGGCAATACTGAATAATTGAAACACACCTAAAAAAGGTTTTCTGTCACCAGCACAGAAGCATATGTCAAAGAGGACGAAAATGTTTCTACCATCTATGAATGACCTACTAACATTGGAAATACCCAGAAATATAAAAAAAACAGTACTGACTCATGTAGGTAGAAAACAAGAACTATTTCAATTAGAACATCAGATCATTGCCACCTTTACCAACATGGGAGGTTGTGCTGGTGAAAAAAACAAAAGAAGAAATAGGAAAAAGAAATACTATCTGAGATGCTGGATGCAGAGTCATACCACATCAACATTGATGAGGAGTTGTGTTAACAAAACAGAGTTGACATGAAGAAAACTGCAGAGACACCTCCAAGTCCATCGTTGGAGATCCAGTTAGGTGATACCCAAGTCACCACTTCTGATAAACATTTCAGAGCTGCTAGAAAACCAGACAATAGGAGAACCCCAAAGACACCTCATCATGAGGACCCAGTGAGGTAAACATGTTCTGGGAGAATAGTCAAAATACCAGCAAGACTAAAGTATTAAAAGGAGAAGAAGAAAGTTGAGTGAAGGAACAGAATAATCCCTGTAAGGCAAGAGGGCAGTCTAGCCAGTGAATGCCTTGATCACTCATCTCTTGTCCATTCCCCTTAAAAGAATTCTCCTTTCAAAAGGAGAAAGACATTTCATGAGAATCTGGTTTTGTGAAACACAGCTTATGCTGACTGAGTGAGTCACATGATGTCAGAATGGCAGGCAATTTTAAATAAAGCAAACTATTGTGTTGCTTATTGTCAATGGCCATAGAGAGAGAGAGAGAGAGAGAGAGAGAGCATGAAAGAACAAGGAAAGAAATTATGTTAGAAATAAATATATATTGTGTAAAGTAAATGTGTTTTTTATAATTAGGCTACAAACTTATTGATATGCCAACTTAAATGTTAAGTATGCTGTAGATTTCATATTCAAATGGCTAGCTACTTCTAGTTCTACTGAGGAATGACATTATTACATTTTCCTCATTCAATGTTTTGACACTGGCTACAATTAGAAGCAATGAAAGATCAAATGTAACATTTTCATTATAAAAATGATGCAAAGTTTTACCTGTGTATCCTTTACGTTCAAATTCGGATAAACGTCCTTGTTGTTGGTTGAAGGACTGACCCATTCTTCCACCTGCTAAATATGTGTAAAGAAATAATCTTAATAGCAGATAGAATTCATATCATCTTCAAATTCATTAGCATAATGAATATATAATTTTGCACATTTATATATGAAAAATGAACAAACAGACTATTAATTAAAATGAAGTTTTAATGAGAAATACAACTGGCTCATTAAAAAGTTTGTATAACAATAAAAATGTGAGTTTCTTTTGGTAGATTTTGCAATTAAAATATTCAGATTGTATGATAGTGTGTAAAATGGAGCAAACTTGAATCATAAGATTTAAAATTGTTCAAAAATGTATAATTTTTTGTTCATATTTGGCCATTTCATTTAAAGTGATCTCATATAAAAAGCATAATCTACAGGTTGATCATTTGGAAGCTGATATCCAAAAAGTAAAAACAAGGAAGAATAGGATAAGAATGCATTTAGAATTGGTAAACAAAAAACAAAACTGGTCATGGGAGATAACCAAATGAATAATTGTCATTTTCACTATATCAAAAAGCTTAGACAATCAATTCAAAATTAAGTAACACTGGACTTCCAAGTCTAGCCTAATTTGCTACTTGTAGTAATATTGGCAGCTGTGTTGATACCATGTAACCCAGTAATACCTGCTACATTTAGAGAAGAGATGGGCACTGTCAAATAATTTCTTTTACCGTTTGAATTAGTATGAAGAACAAGAGCTAGTCAAGTACAAGCACTCATTCAGTTTTTTCTTATTATAAAATATACCCAGGCCTGGTGCAATGTTAGTAACTGGCCCAGGTCAAATGTGAAATGTAGGTTCCATTTCAAACTGATCATTAAGTATTTGTGTATTCAGTGCTATATCATTTATAAATTGTCTTTAAAATATTAATATTTGGTGCAAATGGATCACCTTAATTCTCTTTATAATATCAATATTCTCTACTAAAGCATCCCACTTTATTTCTCCTCGGGGAAATAAGCTATTCCCTAAAAATCCCAGGATCATACTTAATCTCCACTTCTATTCTGGCCCAAATATTCCTAACTTAGCTATATTTGATTTTGAAGAATACAAAATTAGTATGAAATCTGTTAGAAAACTTGTGAATATATTCTATAGCCTGCCTTGGGCTGCACTCTAGTAGATTTGTACATACTTGATTGTAAGCTGATTCTCTCGAAATGAACACAAGGGTTAGACTTTGAACAAAACAAACAAAAACATGTGTCTACAAATAAGGGTAATTAATCCATGTTTGGTACATAAGTCTAATTGATGTTATCAAGGCATTCTGCTAACTTCTGTTGCTGTTGATTCCCTTATAAAAACCAGTGAATGTTGCTTTATCACATACAAACATGTTATGTTTTTATATCTAAGAGTGCAGAAAATAAATACACCTTGCATTTTCTATTGACAATCTAGCAAAGATGTCATATCTCTTAAACCATTATTAGTGAATCTGATCTCTTTCAGGCCATGATTAATGTATATGATCTATCTCAGACCATTTTTTAGTGAATCTGATTTGAATTTAAAGTCTTAATATTGTATTCTTATGCCAGACTAAAAATAAATATCCATTTTACAAGATGGTAAAAATCAATGTTTATCTGAAATTAAAATAAAATGAAGACTTATAAAATGTTTTGATTTTAAACCTTACCTAGGTTTCCTTGATATTCTCCATCATCAAAACCTTCTGATTGTTGGCCAAATTGATTATTCATCCCTCCTAATGATAAAATAATTAATAACAATAATCTTAATAGTCTTAATAAATTTAATGCCTATTTACAACTTATTAGCACAATGAATATGCAAATTATTATTTAGATTGTTTACAACTAAGATGCTAATAAAAAATGCTAATTTTTTTTCAAGATGTAAAATGCTGGACGCAGGTTTTAAAAGAAAAACATTTTTCTCTTATTTATTAATCAGTCATTTTGTTTCTTATATTCCTTTGATTTTACCTAGTGGTTAAAGTAGTTGGTTATTTTCTGACTTTCCTTCCTTTTCATTTTCACATTTAGATTGAGAAAAAATATACCTCCTTTTGAAATTTGAAGGTCTTCCCTTCAGTTGTTAATTATGTTTTATTTCTTTTGTTAATTGTGTTGTTATTTCTTTTGTTTTATATCAGGATTTTAACTTTTGTTATATATCAGGATTTTATATTCATTAAATGTGAGAACTGTATAAAACAGTATCACTAACATTGGAATGTAAAAGTTTTGGGCCAACTACATAAAATTATTATACATCTTTATTTTATTAAGAAGTTAAAATTGTTTAATACTATGCTTTTATCAGTAGGGTTTTTGGACCTTGAGGATTGGAAAATAAGTTGTTTTTATAGGTTCCATGTAACAAAAAATATACTACAAAAGCAGATTGAATCTGAAAAAAGATTGTGCAAATCTATTGGGCCAATGAAAGATCTGAGATGTTAAAGACATGATAATATGCAACTTACTCTTTGCTGCATTGATATCATTGTGACATGATTTGTCATGCTGGGTAAGTTCTTCACTGATCTGCACACTTTGTTGCATAGATTGCAAGTGAAATCAGACTGGACATCATCATGATAGACTGTGTTGTTCTTGTGACAACATGTGTGACTAATCAAGCCAGCCTTTGAAAGATATATGCACTCACATTCTGTACAATTGAGAGTCTCTTATCCGAGAAATGGGTTTATATTTTCTATGTTGTAAGCAAGCTATTTTTGCTCTGCTTATTCAGTCCTATCATTAATACCAGTCATCAGCAGATGCAAAGTTTTCTCAACACTGCTGTCTATGTTGGCCTTCTTAATTGCATCCTTGAAGCAATTTTTTGTGCATTTGTGCAGCATTCATTGTAGATGTTTGCTTGCACTAGGTTGCTATATAATGCTTGTTTTGGAAGTCAGCTATCCTCTAAGTAAATTTAAGTGACCAATCTATCTCAATCTCCATTTCATAACCAATGGACTTGGTGTTTAAAATTTTTGCTTCTGACAGCACAATAGTATTTTTTTAATTTGAAATTTCCCCTGTAGAATGTTTGGTATATTAATATTCATCATTGAATTAGATGCAATGGCAAGGACTTCATGAGAAAATGGTTTTGTGGATCACTGCTAACATAGACTAAATGGGTCACATGATGCAGTTTTAAATAAAGGGGACTACTATACATGACATACAGGGTTTGTCATGTTGCTTATTGTTGGTGGATATAGGAAGAGAGAGAGAGAGAGAGAGAGAGAGAGAGCATGAATTATGGTGCCAGTGGTATACTAGTTTGGTGATTAAAGAACAATGAAATGCAAAAGAAAACAGTGCAGTGCTATTTTTCATGTTCTTGTATTAATATTGTGAAAATTTAAACCACATGGATGAGGAAAAAGGATGATGAACCTGACTTGAAAGGAATTACATGCTCTGTGGCCAGTAGCAGGCATAAGACCACCCAGTCCCTGTGCTTGAATGGCAATTTGACCAAAAATTGCAAACTTTTTAAACAGAAGTAGCATAACTATGTCATTATCTTGTATTTATATGAGCAGTCACTAGAGTACCAAACAACATTACTTCTTCACACGTTAAGAGATTGTTGGGTTAAAAGTATATAATGGTTTCCAATTTCCCACCACACCTGACAAACAAGCAGATATCTGAAGAAATTCATTAAGAATTTTTTTAAATTTAATTTTAATTTTAAAACTTTTCAACATGAGATTATTTTAGGCCAACTTTTTAAAACCTAACACTGTTAAATTTTGAATTAGGTTTAGTATATCAATGTCAAGACCAAGGCAGAAGATCATCAACAAACTGGCAAGGCAGCTCAGACATTGATTGTTGTTGATTTTGCTTCATAACAAGATGGAAATTGTTTCATACCTTAAATATCTCTTTTATCTAAAATCACATTAAAACAATAATTTTACAATTCTAAGATATTCATTCCATGAATGTTCTTGACAATTTAGCAAAGATGATGAGTAAGGTCATATCTTTCAAACCATTATTAGTGAACCTGATCTCTCTCAGATCATGATTAATGAAGCTGATTTCTTTCAGACCATGATTAAAGAATCTAATCTCTCTCAGACCATTTTTTAGTGAATCTGATTTGAATTTAAAGTCTTAATATTGTATTCTTATGCCAGACTAAAAATAAATATCCATTTTACAAGATGGTAAAAATCAATGTTTAGCTGAAATTAAAATAAAATGAAGACTTATAAAATGTTTTGATTTTAAACCTTACCTAGGTTTCCTTGATATTCTCCATCATCAAAACCTTCTGATTGTTGGCCAAATTGATTATTCATCCCTCCTAATGATAAAATAATTAATAACAATAATCTTAATAGTCTTAATAAATTTAATGCCTATTTACAACTTATTAACATGAAAATCATTATTTAAATTATGTTTATATAAAAATAAACAATTAAGATGCTAATGAAAACTGAATGGGATAGCATGTAGTTTCAATGATTTGTTTCAAACATCAGATCCTAGCCATCACCAGATATGATATAACCCTGGGGGTACAACCATATAACAGCAGGTATCCCAAAGATGTGATAAATGTCATGCAGTGCTTTTTGTCACTGTGTGGTGGAAAACTGCAGTATCAATTTTGGAGACAAACTTCTTATTTCAGTGTACAGCCTGGGGCTAGTTAGCCTCTGTGTGTGTGTGAAAAAGTCTCTTGTGTATCTTAATTCATAATTCTTCTTTGTATTCAACCATTATTAGCGAAGCTGATCTCACTCAGGCCCTTATTATTGCAACATAATCTCTCCCAGTATTAGTGAACCTGATCTCTCTTAGACAATTATTAGCAAAACTTATCTCTCCCAGATAATGATTAAAGAAGCTGATCTCTTTCAGACCATGATTAAAGAATCCGATTTCTCTCCATTTATCAGTGAATGATTTGAATTTAAAGTCTTAATATTGTATTCTTATGCCAGACTAAAAATAAATATCCATTTTACAAGATGGTAAAAATCAATGTTTAGCTGAAATTAAAATAAAATGAAGACTTATAAAATGTTTTGATTTTAAACCTTACCTAGGTTTCCTTGATATTCTCCATCATCAAAACCTTCTGATTGTTGGCCAAATTGATTATTCATCCTTCCTAATGATGAAATAATTAATAACAATAATCTTAATAGTCTTAATAAATTTAATGCCTATTTACAACTTATTAACATGAAAATCATTATTTAAATTATGTTTATATAAAAAATAAACAAATAAAGATGCTAATGAAAACTTAATGTATAACTGACCTTGTTGACCAACACCAAATCAAGCACATTGCTCAGTAGTATTCGGAGGTGTTGTGTACTCTAACATTGAGTGTAGATTTGCACTATATTGTTGAATAGTAGTAGGTTGATTTCAAAACATGCAAACTTATCCATATCCTTGGCAAAATCTGTAAATTTTTCTGGATTGAGTGTATGCCATAGCAAACATGTAAATCTAACAACTTGACAACTTTAAAGCAGTTTTCTTCAATTGTATTTGACCAGATTAGTATGTCATCTATAAACTTGGTATCATTAGAGTAAGTGTAATGAAAGAGAAAATCACCGACCTCAAAAAAAAGTTTTTTTTTTTTGTGAGGTTTGCTGAAGGAAAATTAAAGAAAATTGTTAGCAAAAACCTGCCACTTTAAGTATTAAAAGAACTATTCTAATGTTCTTTCCTCCCTGACTTCCATGGTCAATCAGAAAAATTGCTCTTTGAATAAAAGCCATTGCTTTGATTAATGTTGGGAGAATGAGTTTTGAGCTTGGTAAGCGAAAGTGTGGTTCATCTGTTACAAGTGGAAGATTGGCTTTTTGACCCAGTTTTCTGTATTAATTTGCTTGCTGTACTGTTTATGACTGCTTTGCTTTTTGATTTTTTGAACATGGATTTGCTATTGAACTTATTCTTTGCACACAAATTTATTTTTACTGACACCATTGGTTAATACTCTAGCAAGCTATTTCCACATTACTTTGTCTCTAGCAAGATGGCAGAAAGGCTGTTCGACATAAAACTGATCCCTGAATTCAATGGTAATAAGACTGGACAGTCTGTGGTTGAGTGGATTGAGAATGCAGAGCTGGTCTGTGAGTCATGTGATCGAACGAATACTTCCACTGCATTTGAAAGATGGGGTCATTACCATGTATAGGCAGCTAAACAAATAACAAAAAGCTGAAAAAAAAACTGTTAAGTTTCGCTTTATATTATTTGAGAAACCTTTTTTGAACTTTTTCACATTTTATTTTCAGTTTCTCTTTTTGTGTACTTGTTTTTGTATAAATCAAGCTTTATTTTTTGTTTTAGTTTTTTTTTTTGTGTTTTTAACCCCCTCCTGATACTAATTTATTTTTATTTCTAGTTGTTGTTTGTCAACTTTTAATTCGTTTTTATTTTTAACCCTTTTCTTTTGCAATCCATCGTTAACTTTAATTTTTGTTTCCGTTTTTTTTTTTTTATTTGTCCGCAACTTTAAGTTGTCTTTTCTTCACAGGACCTTTTCTTTTAATTTTTGTATTATGTGAATAAGCCTGAATTGTATAAGGCAATTTTTTTGTTGTACAGTTGTGGTGGGTTGGCCCACCATGGTTGAAAATTTGAATTTCCTGGCAGGGTAAACCCAAAATGTGTTACTGCCTAAAAAACGACTAGGGTGAAAATAGGGCCAAAAAAATTCCAGCTCTTATGATAGCTTAAAAGAAAAATATGTATTATATATAAAAGGAAATTAACTCCTCACAATTCCGGAGGCATTTGATGCAGTAAAAACAAGGACCATCTCCCTGTTGACTACTGACATAGGAACTCGGATACTTATTGGGATCAGCAGGAAAACAATGGAAGAGGCATTGAAATGCCTCAAAATCGGACCAAAGATTTTGGCAAGGAGGACTAGTGCTTTATGGAACATATTGCTGTCGACGGAAGATGAGGCAGAGATGTTAGCAAGAAGCACCCTGACTACAAAGTCCGCCTTCAAACAGAATATTTGAGGACGAGGCTGACAAAAATCACCATCCATGGAGTGCCTATGTATATTACTGCAGATAGGCTAGGAGTCTATTTTGTGCAATTCAGGCAAGTGGAGTAAGTGACGGCAACAATTAGCAAGACTGGAATTGCCACCGCGAAATTTCGTCCTACACGTGGTATTGACAAGGAAAAGCTTTGGAGAAAGTCCTAATAAGGGAGGAGGAGGAGGAGGAGGAGGAGGAGATGCCCGTCAAAAAAGAAAAACTGACTGGACGAAACAGGAAGGAGACGGAAATGGTCAGAGCCAGGTCCCAATCTGTCCCCGTGTCACCAGCGGAAATTGATGACGCAACTCCCAAATCAAGGAGCTTCCCCACTTCACCTGCTAGCGCACTGTCCCCCTCCACTTTCACATTTCCTCACACGTCCACTTCTACCCGACCGTCTACTTCTACTCCTCCCCACCCATCCAGTTAAAAGAGGGCTAAAACATTTCCCCAGACCGGATGACATTTGCAAAGTTGATAGAATGGAGGTAGAGAGGAACCTTTTCACTCAAAAGAAGGCTTTCTTGGGTCCTTTTTTATGATTTCTTTAGTTGATGGGAAGTCTGTGGAGGATCCCAGCAACTTCCCTCAGGCTCCGGGAGTGATTTCCTATATTAGGGGAACTATCTAAGAGTTTGGTCGCAACTATTTGAGGCTAAAGAAGCCTTTCCAGATCTTTGTATGATCCAGATGGGCACACCTGGTCTGAAAAATCTTCAAAGATTTTGTGCAGGGAAAGTTCCGGTATTGTTTCACCCCTCTTAATATAGGGCGTTAAAGCTAACATATCCCATGAACGTTGGCGGTATTGTCCTAGATGGACGGAAGACGTTCGGGTCTTTACCCTCGCAGATTTTTACCCATTATGTGAATAGGATGAATTTTTCTTTCAGATTTAAAAATCTCTATCTATATAGCCAGCCTGAATGTGAATGGTCTGCTTCATGACCTCTTGTTGTTTGCAATGTTCATGCTTGTGTGCTGTCTAATGACGTTGTCATCTATTCAGCATATGGGGACCAGCTGGCCAGAGGTGTTTCTTTGCTGGTTGAGCATATCCTGGATGAGCGGGTGGACCTTGTCCATGTCGATGCGAGAGGGGGCGGAGGCTGGTTGATCGTGGCCTATATTGCTGTGAAAAGTAGATCGTTGCGGTTATGCACCCAACGAATGGGAGGATCATGCCTCGTTTTCTCGGCAGCTGGTCCATTCCTGGTATGATTCAACGTGCCTAGTCAATGGGGAACTGGAAAGCCATCCTGAACCCCAAGATAGAAAGGGGGTAGGGAGTTAGCGGAAGGTCTAGCTATCGTAACTGATCAGCGAGTTTTGGTCTTGTCAATAGACATCGGCCCGATCACCCTGGGATGGATGGAAGATGTGGACGTGGGCATTAATTGGCCATCTACCCAAGTAGTTAGCTACAGTATAGAATGTTAGACAGAAGGGCCGACAAAGATCTGCTAGATTGCCTCATGTTCCACTGCCTAGGCTATTCGGACCACAGACTTGCTGTTCCCGGGTGGTGTTAGACTCTAGGCCTAGAATGGTTGGATACTGGAAGTTCAATCTGTCTTTACTGGACAGGCGGGACTTCCAGCAACAGCTAACTACCTTAGTGAAGCAGAACAAGTGAGGCGGCTATAGGGAATGGGTGGTGGGAGAAGTTTAAGGATATGATTAGGTTCTTTACTACCGAGTATAGCCAGTTTCTCGCACTAGATAAAGCTAACATGATGAAGGCTCTCAAGGATAGTCTTTCCTGAGCAGAGGCTGGGCAAGTACCCTAGAGATAGGTATAGTTAGAAAGACCCTGCATCGTGTGGCTAGCAAGCCCTACCAGGGTCAGGTAATTAGGCATAAGTTAAACAAGATGTCTTCCGAAGCTGTGAACATGGGCACAGAATTGCACAAGGAAGAGATCCGTCGAAGTTCTGGTCGCTACATTCAGGAGGTCAAGACCCTGGAGAGGCATACTCTGAGGTCGGTCGACATGTGTGAGGCGTTTCGGCAGCATTTCGAGAGCTGGTTTACTAGGGAGCCTGGTCTCTGTGACGAAGAGTTTTGCGGCTATTTGTCTGAATTTCCTCGGCTTTCGCCGATTGAAGTGGCTAGCTGTGAGAGGGAGTCTATTTGGCATGGAAGAAGGTTGGTGTGTTGAAATGTGTAACTGTCGTAGCGACGGGCAGTCTCCACTTCTGAGACGAACTGCCCTCTTCCTCATTCCAACCCTTTACATAGAGCTTGGTAACTCGCCCATGCAAAACACCAACAAGCCAGCTAACAATCACAGTTTCCGCGTCTGCCCACCTCCACTCGTTTTGGGGGTGTCAAGTTGACCGACCAACTCATTACACGCCCCCACCCCGATCTTAAGTTCACAGAGGTCCTCAGTTCGAGAGATGGTTGCGTCTGTCTGGTGATTGCGTCCCCATATACACAACTTGAAAGCTTGACACATTGGGATGACCACACATGCGCGAACTCGCTTGCTCCGAGGTGGCAGATGTCCAGATTCATCTTGTATCTCGCTGCCATGATCGCACACTGTGCAACTCGGGGTAGGCCTCTTCTGTCGGGCACTCCTTCTGAGCAGGATGACAGGGTCCTCATCCTCGGATGAACTCTCATCCGTTGAGCTGCCATCCGACTTTAAATACACCACTCGTGCATCATCTTCAGAGTCACTTTCCTCATCTGATGACGGTTTTAACCCTACAACTGGCCGCTAGTTTTTAACATGACGAGGCACGCCATCGACCCGCAATCAGATTGCGGGCTGATAATCTCGGTAACATGCCCCAATCTAAGCTTTGCCGTACACTTGCTGTGCGGAGTCTTAACCCACACTACATCACCAATTCTGTATTTTGTTTGCGCATCGCTCGGAGCCATTGCGATGTCAATGCCACGCAGTCGTAAGTGATATGCGTGTACCATGTCAGCCGGTGCTGCCGTAGGCAAAACACCGTCTTTAGGCGTCGCATTATACAAATAAACTGCTTCGGGGATCGAACATCGCTTCCTGACGGCAATCACTTTTATAGACCGGTGGCTCTTTTCTACTATGCAGTTTCCCGCCGGCACACCGGAACCGAAGCCGCACACCCATGGCCAAAGAGCTGGCATCCACCCAAACGGTGAGCTCGTTCCCCTTAACGCACCAGTCACCTCGCACGGGATTGTCTTGCATCACTCTCTCCATAGTTTCAGTTATCATGCATCTTAGGGTAACGTCGTGCACCTCGTCGTCCCATCCTGACGAAACAGAAGTCACACAGCGCTTCATGGCTGCTGCCGCTACTCTGAACCAACCGCATACGGGAAAATGGCCTACCAGTTTCCCACACACGGAGAATGTACTTCGACGAGTGATCACTTCCAGGACGTCACTGCCTCGCCTCCAGCGAAGTTTTTCTCCATCACTACTGACGTGTAGTCCGAGTACATTCGCTCCATCCTGCAGCGGCTCTGTGGCCTTGCACACCAAGCGAAAGCGTTCTAGATGTTCCTTAACCCTCGTTGAAGAGGCCACGTTTTCATTGACGTAGACATAGTCAATGTAGGATGACGTTGCCCTTCGAATTTCCTCATCCTGCGACATGACCACATTTATAATCGCTGACATGATTTTTGGGGCCACTTTAAGACCAAATCCCAATCGAGTGAGGCAATATCTCCGTCCTTTTACCATGACAGTCTGAAAGGGCCAGAGTGATCGGTGGACTCGGACTTGGAGGTAGGCCCTTCTTAAATCGAGGATGGCCACGTTGCTCCCTTGCTGTCGCCATTCCCGCCATTTCTGGGCACAAACGTCCGCGTTGGTCGTATAAGCATCTACAAAGCTGTTCAATTCCCTGTAGTCCATGACAGGTCTCACTTTCCCCTTACTCTCCATCAACGGAATCAGTCCTCGAGGCGGCCCTAGATCCTCCTTGGTGTACGGCGCAAGCCAGCCGTTTTCTATCCAAAGCTGCAATTCATTTTCGTATTCGCTCCTGATATGTTCTGGAACCGGGTACTCTCCTATTTTATTTTTCAGTGGCGCGGGCGTTCGGCCACCCGTCCACATCCACGTTGCGGGCCATACGCGCCTGCGCTGGTCGAAAGTTGCACTGAAGTCAGGTTCGTTTATTGCAATGGAGGCTCTGAGGGGCACATTCTCAGCGGCAAAATTCACCTCACCTGAGCCGCTTATATGGAATCCTCCCAGTTTCGCAATCACGTTGACTCCTAGCAGGAGGTCGAGCCATGACAAGGTTTGGTGTACAATCAATACTTCCACGGTTATCGGGTGTATGTTGTTGATTTCCAGCTCCACTGCTTACACCTAGGCTGGTAAGGGTTTTTTCCATCGGCAGTTACAATCTGCCTCTTTAGGTCTCCACGAGCGACACACCGACTTGCACATTAGTGTCTTTGAATACCTGGAGTCAACCAGGGCCGTGCATCTCCGCCCATCAACGAGCAGTTTAATCACAGGTAGCGCCTCAATGTTGCACTTGCCCGGGGAGGAAACCAGAGCCGGCGTCTTTTCCCCTGACTCGTTTCCCGGGCACTCCTTTGGCATCTGAAGCACCGTAACCTTCGGCGCAATCGTCGTACCTGGTTGTCTGTCCTCATTGTACGTCTCTGTGTGCAGCCATTATTCAGATCGTTGGGGTTGATGCACGGACAACAAACCGAGTTTCTCCCGTTCTGGTCAGCATCTGCACGTGACCGCTGGGTCGCTGCGATAATTTGGTTTACAGGTCTATGGTCCTCAACCAGGATGTCTCGAGCTCTCGCACAGAGCTGGTCTAATGTCAAAGTGTCCATTCGCGCCGATGTCCGAAGCTGCTGCCTGACATGCTGTGGCAACCTCGCAACAAACGCGTAGCCTATCCATCTTTCGGGTGGTCTTTCTCCAACTTGGCGAGCCAGTCTTTCGAGTGCCGCCAGGAATTCATCGACTGTCTCTCCATCACGAAGTCGCCGCGTCGCAAACTGTTCAAATGCTAGGAATGCATCTACGGCGAATGCTGTGGAGAGGGCGCGCTTGATTTCCTCGATATCAGCTCTTTGCTGAGTTGCCGATACACAGCGAGAGCCCCACCAGTCAACCGCAATGGGAGAATGCGCTCGACCCTTTCTTCATCTGCCAGTTCACAGATCATCTCTAATCGCTCGAGCCATTCTATAATTGAACATCCGACGCGGCCCCTCCAAACTCAGGAATCAACCGCAGGTCGAAAGACCTTGCCATTGCTGCTGGATTCAGATAAAGCGTGTCAACATCTAAGGTTTGCCAAAATAGCTTGTGTTGAAATGTGTCACAAAAGAAAAAAAAAGTTAAAAAAATTTCGTCTCTCTCTCCTACTGTCCACTTCTGAGACGAACAATATTTATTACTGTAAACAATACAGTAAATGTGGTACAAGGCCGAAAAGGGGGATGGGGAAAAGGACGGTCATCATTTGTCTTAATTTATAACTTAACTATAACTGACCCTATCATACAAAACAATAATCCTAACACCAAAACAACACATTCATACTTACCTTTCTTACTGTATCCACCAAAATACCTCATTGTCTCAATGAAAATCATAAATAGTCCTCAAATCGTTGTATGTGGGGGGAGGGGAATAAAAAAAAAAACAAGCTAAAAACACCCGAATGATATATATACAATATCGTTATAAACTATTTACAAGAAACTAAACAAAATCATGTTAGTAATAAAACCCCCAACAAACCTTAAATGTGACAGAAAAATCAGTTAACTGGACGAAATCGATGCGGGACTATAAGAATATAGAAAAACATTCATCCATCCCAAGCACTCACACAGACATGCACTCATTCTGACACAACAACAAATACGAAAAACACACGCGAAAAGAAAGGCGCCCCGCATCCACCAGAGAACTGACGTCACTGACCACATAACGAGGGAGGGGATGGAGAGTTAAACTAAAGGAAAAAAGGGACTGAAATAAAAAAGACCAATGAGCAAACACAGCCTAGATAAGTTAAAGAAAAAAGATAAGTTAAGGAAAAGAAAAGAAACACTAAAGAATCAAAAATCTACTTCTAGCCTAAATCCAGGGATGGGTTGCCCAAGTTCGAGCCAGGAAAACAATATTCTGATTCCTAACCGGCATCAAAATGCCACTACAGGTCAGTCCCTTTTACTCGGCACATACGCGCAAGATTTTGCCAAGTTCTGATGAGGTGAGCCGCCGCCTTTCCGTCCTAATCTTGACTTTAAGATGATGCTTAAAGAACAAGATCGATCAGTTGGGAAGAAGTGTACTTCTCGCCATCATAGAATTCCTTCTGACGCGTCGTCCAAATCACGACTCTCATAACACCTAGTAAGCAACAGAACACATAATGTTCAGCCTTCGTCATCTGCGGCACCACATTGCTACAAACAGAACTGGCATCAAGGACAAAGAACTTTCCTTGCAGCATGCGGACCATGAGGCCTTCAACAAACTTGCACAACGGCACTACCACCCTGCAATGAAAGAAGGCGTGACCAATGGTCCCGACTTCCCCAATACAGCGACGGCAGTTTGGAGATTTCTCCAAGCCCGCAAAGTCTTTTGGCGACCCAGAGGGCTCCACGCATCACCAGCCAGGTGAGTGATGCCTCATCGTTGTTGAGGTATTTCAACCCAAGCGCGCAAGGCTATATCGAGCGATCCTCCTGCTTCTTAAGACCGAGCTAGTCAATCAGATCATCCTGAACGCCACCACCTGACTAACAGTTGATACAATGCCCTACGAGACAACATCTGGGCGTTGGAGTGGCCATCCGACGCCTGTAAGAGGTATTTCAGAGCACGACGACATTCGCGGTAGAAGGAGCATTCGGCTCCTCCTCGCACGAATGCACACTTCACAGGGATGGGAAATGTCTACGGACGTCTTCCTTCCAGAAGGCGCCCTCCTCATCCGATCCGCGACACATTCGGTCTAGAAAGGCGATGCGAAGCATATATTGACGAATCTCAAGGGTAGGCATACCCAGACTGCCCTCAGAGGGTTTAGGCAACAGATCTCGCGAGATACCATAGCGGCCTTGTCTCTCCACAAGAAAGAGAACAAAAGCCTTACTAATAATATTAGTTTGGTATACGGAAGTGGAAGTACAGAGAGTCGGTAAAGGAGAATCGGGTAGATGTGTGAAACACATACTTCCGCCCCCCCTTCAAGGAAAGCCCCCTCCGAGACCACAGATTAACCGCGATCTCGGCCTTCCCTTGTACCTCTGACCAATTCATTTCCAACTGGAGATCAGGACTGAACCCGACGCCGAGTATCTTGACCGGCTCATCCGTCCAGAGGAAAGGTACGGGAAGAGAAACTCCTTTCCACGCACCCAGCCGCAAGCCAACAGACTTATCGCGGTTCACCTTGGCCCCTGTCACCATCTCATACCCACTGATCTCTTTGCTGACTTCGTCAATCTCGGCTCTGTTCGACACAAGAACCGAAACGTCTTCAGCATAGACAGAATACCTGGATGAAGTGGTAGCCCCAGCCAAGGAAATTCCGCGCAGGACCGGATTCGCCTTTAACTTGCGAAGGAATGGTTCCAACGCAAGAACGTAACGCAAGGGCGAAAGCGGACAACCTTGACGAATGGAGTGAGACAATACGAAACACTCCGATCTTACCCCATTCACCTCCACCAGCGCACCGGGGGTCGCATACAAAAGTCGGATCCAGGAGCGAAAGTCGGGTCCGAAACCGGCCACCGAAAGGACAGCCTCCAGAAAACGATGGTCAACCCTATCGAAGGCTTTGGACGGATCTAAAATGATTAGCGCGGTTTCACTGTCGACTTTTTCTAAGATCAAGCGTACCATATGCAGGTTATCCTGAATAGTCCTGTCCTTCACAGCACAAGTCTATTCGGAGCCAATCAGACTAGACAGGACAAGCTGCAAATGGTTGGCTAAGATCTTCGCCAAAATCTTTAACTCTGTGTTTAACATAGTCAAAGGTCGAAAGTTATTTAACCTATCCCCACCGTTCTTGTCCTTACGCAGCAACTTGATCACACCTCTACTTCATCCAGTTGTTTAAGATCAGTTCCAGCAAAGGAACAAAACGAGCGACTGCCTCAAGTAAACTTCGTAGAAAAGACCATCTAGTCCCGGAGATTTATCCAGGCCAACCTGTTTCAGCGCGTCCCAGATTTCCGACTCTGTGATGGGACCCTTGCATCCAGCCGCTTCAGCTGCCTCGAGGCAGGGGAAGTCGGCTAAATAGGCGTCGAACCGAGCAGGACTCAGACCGGGCTCCCTGGTGAAAAGTTCCTGAAAGTAATCCCGAAAGGCCTCGCATATGCCCATGTTTGTAGTCACGGTCCACTTATCCGGCAATGTGACGCACGCGATATGTCGCCGGGCTGCACTCTGCACGCAATTCAGCTGCCATATTCGTCGCCTCAGAGGACATTCTTTTTAACCTAGCCCTAACTACCAGAGCTTGATCCTTCTTGATAATCAAGGAGGACAACTCTGCTTTAGCTAAGGCTATTTCCCCACTATCACGGGATTTCACTGCCCGATCAACTTTTTGTTCTAAAGCCGTTTGCGCCGCTAATCTATCTAGATTGAGCCAACGACTAAAATTGGCAGTAAACGTTCTAATTTTGGATTTCCCAACAACTGCCCCCGTCAATTCCTTCTGTATCGTTAGTAGCAGCTGGTCTCGGAAATCCTGCTCACCAAATAATGAACAGTTTAATTTCCAGTACCCAGTCAACCTAACCTTAGGCTTATCTACACGCACTCGGACAAGCCTATGATCCGTATAAACTATATAATGGAAGCTTGGACACCTTAAGAAGTCTACATCGACTCTCCTAACTAAGACTCGGTCGAGGTAGCTGGGAAGCGTCCCAGGAGCCTAGTTGCCACTATTTGTCCAAGTCCATGCCGGTACTTATCGTCAAGATCAAACTCATCGATAAAGTCCTGAAATGGTTTCACGCTCCAGTTGTTGGTACCCGAATTGTGCCCTATGCGATCTACATCGGGGTCAAGTACGGCATTCCAATCCCCCACTAAAATTACACGACGAGATGTCGTCAAGTACGGCCCGATCTGCCGAAACAAAGCAGGCCGCTCAGAATGGTTATTGGGTGCATAAACCTTATCCTTTATGGTAACACCCAGCACTCAAAGCCTTCCCACCGGATCTGCGAAGACAAGAGTACATGCAGCCTTCAAAGACTTGTTTACTAGCCAAGAGACACCTCTCGAACGACCATCAAAACATGCTGAATAAAGGGAGAACCCCCTAGACAGCACGTCCTCGCGGTCATGAAAAGAAAACCGGGTCTCTTGCACACAACAAACATTCACCCCGGGGCGCTTAAGGTCGCGAGAGAGCCTCGCCCTGCGAGACTCGGACCTCAGGCCATGGACATTTATACTTGTTAGCCATGCTATGATGAAAACAGATTAGGGTTGTAGTACTGGTTTGAACATGGTCGGGGTAAGGATACCAACAGCTTCTCCCATAGACCCATGGCCTATTTCAGTCTTGATGGAGCCGTCTTGGGAGATTCCGCCGATATCCCAGGGGAAAGTCAGTTTTAGGGTTCTATACAGGGAGGGGTGAACTAAAACTGGGACCCTCCCTGCACAAAATTGTTTTAAATTTTTCAATTGCTGATTCTGGACTATCGCAATAGATAAGACCATCTTGTACGACATTCGGCAAACTGTCTTATTGAGAGAAGGTATTTCAATTACAATTGCGGTAATCCCTGGCTCTTTCCACCTGAGCCGGAGAAATACGACAAACATCCTCTCCCAAGTTTTAGATGTGTTTTGGGGTCTTTTTCTTATCTTTTAGCTCCTGAGTGGGACTTCTATGACGTTTGGAAGAGGTGGGTGGCATCTCCGCATTTTTAACGGGGGAAGGACTGGGAGTATGCACAGGGGTGTGGGAGGATCTTTTTTTAATGGGGGAAGGACTGGGTGTGTGGAGAGGGGTGTAAAAAGATCGATGTCTATAAGGGATGGGATCTCTGCTAAAAGATTTGGACAATGTTGCCAGAGGCGAAGGTCGTTTCTTAAGAAGGGGAGGACTGGGTAGAGGACGTGGAAGGAATAGGGCTTCGGTGTTGAGTTTGTTTCTGTTTCTTCTTGATTTCCTTTATTTTTTCAGATTTATTGAATCCGGATCAAATTTCCTTTGAACCTCAAAAGGACTAGTTTCACAGAGTTTTTTTTTTTGTTTTTGTACTTTTTACTTTTTTTTTACCTAAGTTATATTGTCAATCATGAACTATAATAATCGACAGGGCCAGGGCTTACTACTTACTTCTCAAACACGTGGGGAAGGGGCATGCTTACTGGGGAGGTCGGGTGCAGAAGTTTCAGTATCATTTTTTTAAATTGTAATTTTCTTTCTGAACAGTTCTTTTAAATCAATTAAGAGGGTAATTGTCATGGTCCCTACCTAGAACAATAGAATGAACTCTTCCTAACGCCATATATATATATACTATGCCTCTCAAGAGAGACGAACGGTATTGAGACGGTATTGAATCGAGTCGAGCTGATAGTAGTTCACGCCAAACCAGTCAGACAGTCTTACTAACCTTCCACTTCTTGTATTATCTTTCATGTAATATATTCTTTGTTATTTCTGCTGTTGTGTTTCGTGTTGTTCTTCCATGGTCCTAACCTTGGACCATAACAGTAATATAACTCTGTAAAATCATTTTTCATTCTGAGATCATCCACTATGGAGGATCTCAGATTTTTTTTTTTACTAATAGTAATTCTAACGAGAAGTTCACAGCCAGTCATTAAAATAAAATTTCTAGTCCCTATTTTTTATTTCTAGAAAGATAAAACTAAGAAAATTATTGCTTAAAAAATAAAAACATTTAAAGATTTCAACACATGAAAAATTTTCCTGAAAACTGAAATACTGTTTTTAAAATGAATTTTGGAATCTTTGTAAAACTTTTTTTCACCAGAGATGTTTCAGCAATTAATCATTATGAAAATGTAAAAATTTGTGACTTAAACATTTTTTTTAAGTAAAATTTTGTCATGAAAATATTGGTGGTTATTACAGAAAAAATAATTTTTCAGATATATTTAAAATAAAAAACTTATTCATTAAAAAAGTAAATCATTAATGAATATATACTGAAATTTTCATTTAAATTGGATAATTCCCTGATTTTTAGCAATTTAAAAAAGTGCTGCCCTCCCCACCAATTTTTTTGAGTGTTTGTGGGCCCCTAGGTTGGGAAACTTAGAAATCAACATGTAGTAGAGAGTGGTGTCCCTATCAAAGTTTTGAGGTGGTGGGGGCGAGACCCTACTGACAGCCCTGCTTGTCATCATTGTGTGGTAAAAAATGTGGTCTCCAGTTTGAAAACAAACATTGTGTGTGAGACTACTGCTTTGCCTAGCCAGCTGAGCTGCCTGTCTGCCCCTGTGTGCATGTGTGTATGAAAGTCTCCTATGTATCTTAGTTCACAGTTCTTCTTAGGATTCACTCCCATGCAATGGCATTAACTTAGGGGTTCCCTGGTAGGGTGAGATTCATATTCTGGTCTAGACCATCATTAACTTTCTCATGCTAATGAATTGGAACTGTAATGGCTTTGTGACATGCAACAGGCTCTATATCTGGATCAATCACCAATTTCATTGGTGAATTCTCAATCATCTTCAGTAACTGTTGTTCACTTCTGCTAAATATGCTGCTTTTGTCATAGTCAATCATCCACTTCATTAGTTTCGCAATATTGTCTTTTAAGGTGGAGTATGGTAGTGAGTTCATAAGTCATGATGGAGATTGAGGACTTCTTCATCATCAGAGATTATACTCAGTTATGCATGCCTCATTGCTCAGAAATATTCTCTCTGAGTTGTCATGTGATGTAGAAACATTGTCTCTCCGGGCTTACCCTCCAGTCCAACCGATCAAAGCAAATGATCACTGCACCAAGGATGTTTATCCTTCTATTATTTGCTGCAGTCATTTTCATTTTGACATGGATTAATTTATTCATGTCAAGACTGAGGCAGAAGATTATCAACAAACTGGCAAGGCAGCTCAGACATTTCTGGACTTGAGTGATTCTGATGCCATGATTTTGTAGTTCACATCTTGTGCTGACCTGCTAAATAATGACTACACATTTTGTCTCCTTACAAGAGATAGTTAATTCCTTCATCTCACTTTCTTTTACTACACTGTATATAGGTACATGCAGGTTTATTTCAACAATCATCCCGACCATCCATAATATCTCCAAATCCTTTGGAGTTGTAATATTGATTGTCATCCATATAGTATATTTACTATAGGTAAATATTTGGAGTTGCTGGGAGGGGTCTTCCTATTCTTTCTCATAGAAATAATATAGAATGTTAAGTTGTTACATTGATGCCTTCTACACTATAATTCTTTCTTCAGCTTCTTAAGATCAATGTTAATTTTCTTTGTCTAATGTTGAAAAAAATAAACCTGTGCACGCCAATCTAAAAATGTCAAATACTCTGAACTTAAGACTGCAAATAAAAGTTGTATTGATTGTTGTTGATTTTGCTCCTTGACAAACTGGAAATAGTTTGATGCTAAATACTTCTTTCATTTAAAATCACATTAAAACAATAATTTTTATTCTAACATATTCATTTCATGGATATTCTTGACAATCTAGTAAAGATGATGAGTAAGTTCATCTCTCAAACCATTAGTAAAGCTGATCTTTCTCAAACCATTATTAGACCATGATTAATAAATCTGATCTCTTTCAGGCCATGATTAATGTATATGATCTATCTCAGACCATTTTTTAGTGAATCTGATTTGAATTTAAAGTCTTAATATTGTATTCTTATGCCAGACTAAAAATAAATATCCATTTTACAAGATGGTAAAAATCAATGTTTAGCTGAAATTAAAATAAAATGAAGACTTATAAAATGTTTTGATTTTAAACCTTACCTAGGTTTCCTTGATATTCTCCATCATCAAAACCTTCTGATTGTTGGCCAAATTGATTATTCATCCCTCCTAATGATAAAATAATTAATAACAATAATCTTAATAGTCTTAATAAATTTAATGCCTATTTACAACTTATTAGCACAATGAATATGCAAATTATTATTTAGATTGTTTACAACTAAGATGCTAATAAAAAATGCTAATTTTTTTTCAAGATGTAAAATGCTGGACGCAGGTTTTAAAAGAAAAACATTTTTCTCTTATTTATTAATCAGTCATTTTGTTTCTTATATTCCTTTGATTTTACCTAGTGGTTAAAGTAGTTGGTTATTTTCTGACTTTCCTTCCTTTTCATTTTCACATTTAGATTGAGAAAAAATATACCTCCTTTTGAAATTTGAAGGTCTTCCCTTCAGTTGTTAATTATGTTTTATTTCTTTTGTTAATTGTGTTGTTATTTCTTTTGTTTTATATCAGGATTTTAACTTTTGTTATATATCAGGATTTTATATTCATTAAATGTGAGAACTGTATAAAACAGTATCACTAACATTGGAATGTAAAAGTTTTGGGCCAACTACATAAAATTATTATACATCTTTATTTTATTAAGAAGTTAAAATTGTTTAATACTATGCTTTTATCAGTAGGGTTTTTGGACCTTGAGGATTGGAAAATAAGTTGTTTTTATAGGTTCCATGTAACAAAAAATATACTACAAAAGCAGATTGAATCTGAAAAAAGATTGTGCAAATCTATTGGGCCAATGAAAGATCTGAGATGTTAAAGACATGATAATATGCAACTTACTCTTTGCTGCATTGATATCATTGTGACATGATTTGTCATGCTGGGTAAGTTCTTCACTGATCTGCACACTTTGTTGCATAGATTGCAAGTGAAATCAGACTGGACATCATCATGATAGACTGTGTTGTTCTTGTGACAACATGTGTGACTAATCAAGCCAGCCTTTGAAAGATATATGCACTCACATTCTGTACAATTGAGAGTCTCTTTAGTATCTTATCCTAGAAATGGGTTTATATTTTCTATGTTGTAAGCAAGTAAGATGTCTGTAAGGGATGGTTGGTTGCATTGTCTTTTACTAGCACAAAGTTGCAGTTTTTTAGTGATTCTGGAATATATGTTCCATGGGTGGATTGTCTAGGAGATGGTGATGTTACTTGAGACATCTTCAATCTCAACATACCTACAAATGAAGCAGGATACAAGTTCATTTGCTTTGATTACTAACTCTTCTGGTAGACGTAAAGGTGTGTACAAGTTTGGCTGCAGAATGCTGTGAATCAGATTTTACAGTTGTTCTTAGCCCTAAAATTATTAATGGAATATTCTGAAGCCAAGAAGTATAATTCAGTATTGATTCTAACTGTGGTGATATTCATGGAAACACCAAAGCTTCGGACTCAACCAGTTATAAAACCCTGTGCAACTGATTTTGCACTGATATCAAGAAGGGGAATTATTTCAGGCAGGTGAAGAGATAGTAATATCCATGATAGGGTGGGAATGGCCCAGTGATGTCAATATGGACATGGTAAAATCAGGCATGAGAAAAAAAATGTAGGTGCTAATTTAGTGTGTCTCACTATTTTGGTCTTTTGACATAGAACACAATAATGTGTCCAATCTTTCATATCCTTGTTGATTCTGGACCAGATATAATTTTTACTAATTAGCCTGCAGGTCACTTTTATACCTGGGTGTGATATTGAGTGCAGAGTATCAGATAGTTTTCTATGGAGAGTTTTTAGAATAAAAGGTTGCAAATTTCCTGTAGAAATGTCATACTAAATGGAATGTTTCACTTGTGGAATAAATATTTCCTTCATTTGTAATGAAGAATTATTATCCTCTAAAAGAGATTTTAGATCATCATCTTTTAGGGGAGTTGCAATAGCTTCAAAATTGGTGACTGGATTTAGATTAATTGTAGAAATATTCCTGGAGAATGTGTTTGCTAGATTGTTTGCAGAGCCTTTGTAATGTTGAATATCAGTTGTGAATTGGCTGATGAAATTCATGTGTCTAAGTTCCTGAGGAGAATAGTTGTCCGATTTTGCCTTGATTGTTCTGATTAAATGTTTATGGTCATGGAGCACATGAAAACACAATGTTGGTAGTGTTGGATGTCATAGTACACTGACATTAACTGTTATTCAAAAGTGCTGTACCTAGTAGCAGACTTTGATAATTACTTTGAGAAGAACCATTCATCCATTACACACTGTTGCAAGCTCTGTTTCATGATTTGTTTTCTTTTATCCTTGAAGGAGATCTGTCAATGGGAAACTATTTCTGCCAAGTTGAGGATAAATTTCCTATAAAAATTCAGAATGTCAAGGAATCAGTGTAAATTTTTAAAAGTTTTGGGAACCAGGAAACAGGAAATAGCTTTGGTTCTTTCAGGTAAAGGTTTGATACCATTTTTATGAATCTTATGACCTAAAAAGTTAACTTCAAATTTACATTTAATGGGATTCACTACAACACCATATTTTTTAAATCTTTCAAAATGCCATTTATGTTCTGCTGATGAAGGGCTAGCAATAAGCACGTCATCAGTGTAGCAAAAAACTGAATCTAATATATATATTCTGTAGTCCAAAGCTAAAAGTAAAAATTTATAAAGCCCAGATGACATTGTAATTGCTGTTTTCTTTATGTCAAACTCCTCTGTTGTAGGTTCAGATGAAATCAAATTTAGAAAAAATTTTAGTTCCATGGTAAAATCTTGCATATTAGCAATGGAATACTTATTGGAAAGAGTAATCGCATTCAGTTTGCAATAATCACCATAAGGTCTCCATGAGGATGACTTCTGTTGTGGTACCATGTGTAGAGGTGAAGACTACTTGCTTTTAAAGAATGAATTACTCCATTTATCATATAGAATAGTTTGTGGTGGATTTAACAGAAGATCTCATAAACATGTAACTGGTTTTGGAGGTAATGCAAAAACTACACAAGTAAAATTTTTAATGTATTTGGGTGTGACTTGCATCTTTAGGTGTGTTTGTGTGTGAAGGATCCACAGCTGTTTTTTGCTTTGGGGCGCAAAGAAAATGGCACACATTTTCAAAGGAGGAAAAGCAGGAAAGAGAGAGTTACTTAAAGGTTCACCTGTCTTATACACTCTGCATTGCTGCTGATTATATGTTTATTAAGACTCTACACAATGAAAGATCAAATGTAACATTTCCATTATAAAAATGATGCAAAGTTTTACCTGTGTATCCTTTACGTTCAAATTCAGAAAAACGTCCTCGTTGTTGGTTGAAGGACTGACCCATTCTTCCACCTGCTAAATTTGTTTAAAGAAATAATCTTAATAGCAGATAGAATTCATATCATCTTCAAATTCATTAGCATAATGAATATATAATTTTGCACATTTATATATGAAAAATGAACAAACAGACTATTAATTAAAATGAAGTTTTAATGAGAAATACAACTGGCTCATTAAAAAGTTTGTATAACAATAAAAATGTGAGTTTCTTTTGGTAGATTTTGCAATTAAAATATTCAGATTATATGATAGTGTGTAAAATGGAGCAAATTTGAATCATAAGATTTAAAATTGTTCAAAAATGTATAATTTTTTGTTCATATTTGGCCATTTTATTTAAAGTGATCTCATATAAAAAGCATAATCTACAGGTTGATCATTTGGAAGCTGATATCCAAAAAGTAAAAACAAGGAAGAATAGGATAAGAATGGATTTAGAATTGGTAAAAAAAAAACAAAACTGGTCATGGGAGATAACCAAATGAATAATTGTCATTTTCACTATATCAAAAAGCTTAGACAATCAATTCAAAATTAAGTAACACTGGACTTCCAAGTCTAGCCTAATTTGCTACTTGTAGTAATATTGGCAGCTGTGTTGATACCATGTAACCCAGTAATACCTGCTACATTTAGAGAAGAGATGGGCACTGTCAAATAATTTCTTTTACCGTTTGAATTAGTATGAAGAACAAGAGCTAGTCAAGTACAAGCACTCATTCAGTTTTTTCTTATTATAAAATATACCCAGGCCTGGTGCAATGTTAGTAACTGGCCCAGGTCAAATGTGAAATTTAGGTTCCATTTCAAACTGATCATTAAGTATTTGTGTATTCAGTGCTATATCATTTATAAATTGTCTTTAAAATATTAATATTTGGTGCAAATGGATCACCTTAATTCTCTTTATAATATCAATATTCTCTACTAAAGCATCCCACTTTATTTCTCCTCGGGGAAATAAGCTATTCCCTAAAAATCCCAGGATCATACTTAATCTCCACTTCTATTCTGGCCCAAATATTCCTAACTTAGCTATATTTGATTTTGAAGAATACAAAATTAGTATGAAATCTGTTAGAAAACTTGTGAATATTTTCTATAGCCTGCCTTGGGCTGCACTCTAGTAGATTTGTACATACTTGATTGTAAGCTGATTCTCTCGAAATGAACACAAGGGTTAGACTTTGAACAAAACAAACAAAAACATGCGTCTACAAATAAGGGTAATTAATCCATGTTTGGTACATAAGTCTAATTGATGTTATCAAGGCATTCTGCTAACTTCTGTTGATTCCCTTATAAAAACCAGTGAATGTTGCTTTATCACATATATCACATTATATCTAAGAGTGCAGAAAATAAATACACCTTGCATTTTCTATTTTATAGATATAAAACAGAAGATGTCTGTGTGTGTGTGTATCTGTCTGTTTGTCTGTCTGTGTGTCTATTTATCCATATCCACATTTCTCGACTGATTTTGATGAAATTTTACACAAATGTTGCAAATTTAACAAGGAAGTCAAGACCGACTTTTCAATATCCAGGATCCCAGTGTTTGGCAGAAAAATTGATAAAACTGAAGGTGGATAGAACTTTTTGCAAAAACCAAAGCAAAGTTGCATGCGAACAAAATTTTTACTGAATGAGCTGATTTTCTTTGCACTTAATGTAAAACATAGTTCATGTTACAAGGTTTATGTAGAGTGTTTGATAGTTTTCCTGCAACATTGGCTTCACACAAAAAATTAAAAAAAAAAATGTGAAAAAGTTGGGTTTTTC
This sequence comes from Acanthosepion lycidas, assembly GCA_963932145.1. Taxonomy (NCBI): domain Eukaryota; kingdom Metazoa; phylum Mollusca; class Cephalopoda; order Sepiida; family Sepiidae; genus Acanthosepion; species Acanthosepion lycidas. The sequence continues at coordinate 30,076,786 of OZ010594.1, read as the reverse complement.
ATTCTACTTAAAATAAAAACTTGAATAACTTCCTTGATGAAAATTAGTTAATTTAATGATTACTTGAGTGGACTGTGAAATCTTATCACTTGAAATATATGGAAAAATAATTTGTATACATTTACCTGTCAACTCAGACCAGATGTCAAGTAGGTATTGAGTTAATTTTCCTTATGTTAATGGTTAAATGGAAACATTCAGCATTTCATTTGTCTGAGTAGCCAGTGCTATTGTCATTTGAAATTTATAAAATCTTTTTATTGAAACAGTTTTTCAGGAAAATAGATTTTTCAGTTCCCCTAACTGCTGTTGCTCTTTCCAGTAATGATGGGAATTTTTTGTTTGAAGTAGTGTGGAACATCAACATTTTGATTACTTTACATGATATGTGCTATCCATTTAGACCTCAATATGCTTATCTCAAATACTCTTGGTAGTTGGTACTACTGGAAATATTTAATCAACAGCTTTTCACAGCCCTTGAGAATTCCTCATAAATGAGAATATCAGAGACTGAAAAGCTCATTCTATTATTTCACCATATCTCCAGGCTGATTTACATAAATAATTCTTCTTTCAAGGATTATGAAACTGTTATTGCCATTTTTAGAAGAAGTGTGCAGAATCTTCCACAACACAACCAGCCTTAACTCATGTTAGGAAATGCACTCTTCCTATCTGGTAAGTAAAATTCTACTTTCATACAATATAACAAGTATTCATTGGTCATTCACCTCCAATCTGGCTTGCTGATTGGTCAGTTCCGACCAATCAAACCGCCTGCACGCGACCAATCTGCTTTCCCGCTCATATGCTAGGAGCCACTTGACCATTATATAAACCGAACACATGTGAACTTTTTGAGTAGTACTTACCAAGTGCCAAGATGTAACCTTCACCGACTCCCGTCTTAGTCATTGCTGACCAGACGTTAAAGATAAAAACCGACTGACCAAAGCAGTCAGTGACAGCACCACAGAGAAATTGCCAACTTACTCCACATCATTCGAAACCAGATTTTGCCGCGCAAAAGTACATCAACACTGACTCACTCACAATTCAAACTCAACCAACTCTGTGGACATTATTTCTCAGATATTGCTTATCTAAAGTGAATTGCATTCACTATCTATTAAGTAAACATTTATGTGCGAACGGCCTTAAAAATATTACAGTAAAAGGTAAATTACTTCTTTAGAACTTTCTGTTTAAAAGACACTTAATATAACAACTTTAATATCAACATTAACGAACAATTACAAGAAAGACATTCTGAAACCTAAAACATCTTACACATTTGCCAACATATACCAAATATTCTGCTTGTATATTGTTTTGAATTGTATATAAATGATTTATTAGTTTCTAATTAAATATGTCTTGTTCTTAATATGAACTCTGGTACAAATATTTCCAAATCAAAGGGACACGACTCTGTCCTACCTTTTCATTGCATGCTTGTACATCAACCTAAATAAATCTATTTGTTACGTTTTAAAACAATCCAGTTGAATTTTGTATTTTATTTTGTTGTTAGTGGAAATAGTTAATTGACACGCAACCTATTCTCAACAAATATTACCACATAATTAACCCATCCACTACAAGTGTCTGTTATAAAAAGAAGAAACCATTTTTACTTGTATATGCCTGAGACAAACATTTACTGATAGGAATTTGCATTGAATATAGCATATATTGTCATTTATATTTGATAAAGAATAAATAAACAAAATGATGTTATAATGTAACTTACTTGTTGTATCAAGACAGCCTGAGATCAAATTAGATCGTAGGTAATCTGAAAAATTCATAATATATAGTTTGTTATACAGAAAAAGGGAGATAATCCTTGTTAATTTAGTAACTATATCTGTGCATGACAGTGGTATGAAAAAAGATCTTAACATTTTACACTGGTATATTTAGAAAGCAAAATTTTTTCTGATATTGCTTATATTAACCAATGAATGCTTGGTGTTGTATTTGATTGTGTGAGTCTATCACGCAAGTCTATCACGCATGAACATACATACATACATACATACATACAAATACAAATCACATACAACGCCAAGCATTCATTGGTTAATTAATCAGCACTACGTTATTATAGACAATTTACAAATCGCAGCAATGTGACAATTTTGTAATCGCTCTATTTTTATGTAGTCAGTTTTGTGCACTTTTGGGAGAAACGAATCACAAAAGCTTTCGCTCGCTTGCTGATTGGTCTATGCCAACCAATCAGATCATCTGCACGTGAAGAATAATTCTTCCCACTCAACGATCTGGAGCCTATAGTCATTTAAGCAAGAATTTTTCCTAGCTAATTAGTGAGAATTCAGCTGCCAAACAAATCCACGATAGTTGAAACCATGCACCAACCTTCTCACTCACACACACCACTCACATGCTGAACATACCTTGTATGTACTCACATAATCTTTTCTAACACAGCAAATCTTTTAAGAACAGTCATTATGAGAGACTGTCATAAACATTATCCCTGTGAACTTTGAAATACTAAAATAAAAGTTAAAGGGAGACAACTCTTGTTTATTTTAAACTTTTCTTAAATGCATGCTTTCTTTCACATCGTTGTTTGATTTGTACATCTTGTTAAATACATATTTTATGTGTAACAATGTCTTTGGCTTATCCTTTTCTGCGTCAGCCCTGTTCCCCAATCTAAAGTTAAATTAATGTGGTGCAGTCCGCCACAACATTAATAACATTCTCCATTTTTTTTTTATTTTTTTTTTTAAGCTTTTCCCCCCAAGCTAGGCGGAAAGCCACTAGGACGCAAGCGGTTACAGAAGATTTGGAGCAAGATCAGATAGGAGTGATAGAGGAAAGGATGAGGAGAAGGGTAGTGGATAGATCAAGGCAATTGGAGATGTCGATTGACATTACATTTGAATAGTTGGAGATTATAGCGCTCAGGGAAACTGGAATAGGGAAGAGAGTTCCACAGGCGAGAGGTGCAAGACATGAAGCTATTGGAGTAGAAGAGACGGCTACATTTAGGAGTTTTGATAGTGAAGGGGTGAGAGCAGGATGCCAGCCTCGTAGGGCGCTTGAACTCATGAAGTCTAGGAACCAGCGAATGCAGCTCCTCGGAGCAACTGCCATGAAAGTATTTGTAAAACAGACAGAGAGAGGCGACGGCATGTCTGTGAGAAAGTGACTGTAGACAAGATGTCAGAGCAGGGCCAATTATATTCATATCCACCTCTGGAGCCTATCAAGAACCCTGAGGCAAACAGAGGGGGCTCCAGACCACCATATATGGCAGTAATACTCCATGCAAGGTCGAATTGTTGATTTGTAGATCTGAAGGATCGATTCCGGGGAGAAAAATTTCCTGGTGCGGCACAGGGAGCCAACTTTCCTTGCGGTGGACGAGGCAATTGATTCAATGTATTTGTTCCATCTCAGGTCAGCAGTCAACGTGAGACCGACCAGCCGCAGAGAGTTGCTCTCGAGGAGTTGAGCGTCAGACATTCTAATGGAGGGAAGGGAAGGATCTCTGTGGTGATTAATTGAGAGCAGTTTTGTTTTTGAAGCATTAAAGTTGACCAGCCAATTCCTGCCCCAGTTCACAACCGATTGGAGGTCCTTTTCGAGAACATTTCTATCAGAGAAAGCCAAAGAGAAATCTTAATTTACTAAAAAGGTGTAATTGTGGGGAAATTTTATCTGTGCTATTGGTTTCTAGAAAACATGATTTTCTAAAGGACTGCAGAAAAACAAAATAGAATTCAATATTGTGTAAATATCTATGGTCATATCAATACCAAAATAGAAATCTAACTATTTGTGCTTTCCATAGATAAAAAGATGTGAAGATTTTTCAAATAAGCCAAAAAAATTTAGCATATGCATTGTTCTGTATAAAGCTAGATTTCTTTGTTCTTTGTTCTTTTTTTCTTTTTTTAATAAGTTCTACAAGAATATCGACCCAATCGTAAGAGAAAAAAATCAATGAACTGTTTAACTATAAATTTTAAAAATCGTATTCTCTAATTTCTAATGTATTTTAAATGGAAAAATAGAGAACTCACCTCTTAGTAGTTGGTGAGCCATTGTGTTCTCTTCACAGCGATCTATAACACTTCTTTCAAATAACCTTCTGAAAGTATTTTTCAATCCATTTTTGAGCATTCTCTTTAATCCTTTAAACAAATTTCTTCTTATTCCCCCTAGATAGAATTGTCCAAACCCTACCCCATATCCTCTTCTTCCATAATTTCTTCTGAATCCTCTCCCAAATCCTCTTCCAGATCCTCTCCTAAGTCCTCTTCTCCAGCCATTTCTAAATCTGTTTCCAAATCCAGTTCTAAATTCTCCATATGTCATCCAAGCTAAAGAGTAAAAAAAAAAAAAAAAAAATACATGCACAGATACAATTTGAATAATTGACACACAATCTTCAATAATTTTGGAATGAAAAAAATTCACCATTTAACATTTAAAGACTGTTTAGGAAAATCTTTTGATCCTATTCTAGGCTACACGAATACAATTTGGATAATATAATTATATGCAATAAAATTAAAATAAGTTTGGTTATCTCCCTTATAATATTAACTGTTCAGTTTGGTTATCTCCCTTAACCCTAACACCTTTTTCGCACATTGATGTGAACACCTCAGTGTCTTTAGCAACGACTAAAGCAATTTTATCATTTTGGGTGGATCGAAATGACCCCTCTCAATGACAAAAGATTTGAGTACTAAAGTGGAAAATATAAAAATGGAAAACCATTCAAATCACAAGAATCTTTGCCATTCAACAGACATCTTTTATCATTCAATTATATCAAGTTATGAAAAAAGATTCTAACAGAAAAATTGCTGAATTTAAAAAAGGGATAAATTAAGAAAAATAGTGACACCCTCAACAATGTTCCTTACAGTATCAGCATACATTATAATTAGTGTCCAAAGCTAGTATAAGAAGCATGATTTATTATATTGAAAGAATAAATGATTTAGATGATATTTAACAAACACTATCTAAAGCATTTATTCCTTCAATTCTCTTTTATATAGTTGTATAAGTTATATTATTGAATTCTTTTATTGTAATGTTGTATATCATAGTGGTCAATACTCGAGGAAGTAATCACACAAATTGAATATGGAAATATTTTCCTTATTCTTGTCTTGGGGAGACAATTTATAGATTCTACTTTTCTTATATTTTAATTATACTATTACAACATTCTTCTTTGTTACTGTTTATACTAATTGTTCTTTAATTTCACAATTGATTCCATCTTAGGATGGCTTTGCTGGATTAAGACATTTTTTTCATTAAATCAACAAGCTATAACAACATGCTATTTCAAAAGTTCAGTAGATGGTGTCATAGATGGTAGGTGGTGTCATTCATTCCATGATCAAGACATGGTTATTGTTAATGAGCACTTTTTCTGAATAACTAAATGCTTTAGTGAGAATGTTGCTTGTTGTTTATATTTGAGCAGTTTGGGCAATCAATATGTAAACAAGACACCTTTCATTTCAGGCTTGTACTGTTCATTGCACAAAATGGGCTACTGCATTAGTCATAGTTAGAATAAGCAAGCAGGTCAAAGGTAATGCCTTTTAAAATGAAACGAGCATCCAAGAAGTCCCTAGGCTAGATGCCATTCTAGTTATGAAGCTTAAAACAAAACAAACTTGGGATAAAGAACTTTTCTGATATAAGTGATGTAAAATGTTGTATCCTTTTTAAATAATATTGAATCAAATATGTTTTTATTAATAAACCCATCAACAAAGATAATAATTTGAAAGAAAAAATAAATTTCATACCACGTTTATTAATATTCTTTCCATCTTTTTTAATAGGTGGGTTCACTGAAATAAAAATTTTAAGAAAATATTAAGAAAATATTTCATTGAAGAGAACTAAAAGTAATTTAATAAGAAGTTTACTTTAATTACTTTATTACTTCGTCTTTATTATTTGCTACCACTTTTCATGTTATGTCAAATCATGGCTCTCCAGTTTCTTTCTGTGTTGCAATAAGTTTATTTTCTTAAGGTTTTTTTTAAAAGAAAAAACAAGGCCATACACATGAAAGTCCATTTTCAGTACAGAACAAACCCCACTGACTTATTCAAGATACATCTGCAGAACTTGTCATAGCAGGTCTCATTTGAGAAAGTATATATATATATATATATATATATATATATATATTGACACTTGGAAAACATTCATGAAATTAGGTTTCAAAATATATCTGATTATGAATTTTGCCATTTCATCAGATCAAAAGTAAAAAAGTGAGTTGCGTGCATATGTTTTTGTGTTTGTTTAAAAAATGAAATCTAATTTTTTCCCAGGCTGGTATTGCTTGTGACTAAAAAAGAAAGAAAATCAGAGACTTTTAAAAAAGTCATTAACATTTTATGAAAATTTGTCGGGGTTATATACCCTATTTTTAACACACACACACACATATATATTATTATTATTATATTTTTCATAATAGATTATAATAACATTTTGAAATCGCTACACAAAAGCTTCAATTGTTTCAATATTATGATTGTGCTTCTTCAGGCAAGTAACTGGTGATTAAATGATTTTTAAGGAAATTTAAAAACAAAGTGTTACCTCTTTTTCAAAAGTTAAAGGTGGGGACATAATGTCAAAATTAAAAAGAGACTTCTGTGTATGTCTTGATTAACCAATTAAATGTCAGATCTACACTAAATATAAAAGTAAGCACAGTGGGTATAGGTGGGTGTGTTATTTTTTTTATGTCACTGGGACATAGACAGGCCATTGTTGGTGATTGTAGAAAATATGTCAATGACAAATGTATCGTGATTGACATGTTCAATTTGTTGAAGGGAGAGGTGGGTTAATCAGACATAAAGTTAACAGAAAATTCTCTTTTAATTTTTTATATTCAGGAAGCTTCATAAAGAATTCTGCAGATAAAATTAAAAATGTGGAACATCTATATATGATATTAATAATACTAACTGGATAGCAATACATAGCAATATTTAAGCTGATTAAACAAAATAAGGTAATTAGCCACAGAGGGGGGACAGTTATATAATAAATTATGGATATAAGAAATGGTAATACATACTATTTTTTTTAATTTAACTATATTTTAAAGTAAAAGCTAAACTGTGTCAGCAATTTAAGGTTAATTCACTCCTTTGGTTTAACAGATTTTTGTCAGCAAATTTGATTATTTGTAATTTTTCATGTAAACATAAGAACCAGGGTTCATTTAAGGGTTTACAAGTTATTATTTTTTTTTTTTAATATTTTCCATTTTAATGTAGGGGTTTATTAACTTCTTTTAAGTATCAAAAATATTTATAAAGGGCCGCCCTCTTTCTGTACGTGTTATTGGTGACAGATAATATATGTTGGTTCCACCTAGTTTTAAAGGAATTCTTGGTACTCCCAATATAAAACTTTTTAACTGTTGGATTTTCTATAGTAGAAATAGTGCTTAGGTAAACAAGAGAGTTTGTTTGACATCTGTTTTGTAATGGACTCTCATTAGAATTTCTACAATTACATTTGTTGGTATTATCTGCGTTTGTTGTTTTGGAATGGCAATTATTACTCAGGTTTTTGTATTGATTTAAAATTTTATTATTATGTTTTTTAATAATTTTTTCAAGATTATCAGTACAGCTATAGCTTAGTTTTAGTGTATTTCTATTAAAAATCTTACTAAGTGGATTATTTCTGGGAAAGTGTTTCTCAATTAAATGGAGAAACTTCTGCCCTAACTTTGGTTAAATGGGTGTGTGTACCAAATGATTTTTCTGTTTCTATTTTTATTTCTACTATCTCTGTTTTGTTTTATATATTTGATGTTAGGACACTTATAGCCGCTATTTTTAAGGCAGTATTATAAAATTTACTATGCTTGTAAAAGACATCTTCACAGGAAGAGTTATTGCTAATTCTATATTCTCTGGAGGAGGGTATGTATTTGATTACAGATGGAGGGTGGTTAGAATTTGGGTGGATATATTTTAAATTGGTGTTTGTTTTCATATAGGGTTGGAATGCATTACTAACTAGGTCTAATGTAACATCAAGGAAATCTATTTTTTAAAATTTAGTGTTAATCTTAACTTTAAGGTTGAGACTTTTAAATTCTGTATGTATTAATTCCTTGATTTTGTCAGTTTTAATTTTTGTGGAAGTTTTCACCACCATAAGATCATCATCTCTATATAACCCTGTGACATCAATGTTGATATGTTGGTGGGCAATAAGATTATATAAGTTAAATAAACCAACAAGGTCAGAAGACTCAGCAGAGACTAATGATTCCATGGAAATACTGAATTGGTCAACAGAGTTGTTCTTAATCCACTGTTCTTTGTTATAGATAAGAAGAGATCTTCTACAGTTCATAAAAATGTCAAGCTCCTCATCGGAAAGATCAGTGTACTCCTTGACAAATTTCAAAGCTAATGTAAACAGATCCCTGGAAATAGATGGCTAATTTATGTTCATTTATCCAGTTTGATATTGTGGATTATTATTATTGGAAGATTTTTTTAAAATTAATACTTTTTTCTACTTCTTTTATTCTTTTATTTGATTTTATTTTTGGGGGGTTGGGTGAATAGTTTTGGCAAAATTCTTTTTAAAATATTTTGTCTTTAATCTATAAATAATGTAAAATATATTAGCAGGATTTAAAGAAATTATTATTATTATTAACAATTTTTCAAATTATTGTCAATTTAAAAGACTAAATTACAAATATGTATTTGTATTTTTTGATTAAAAAACAAGAAAAATTGAATATAATTTTTGATGCCCTTCTGTTATAAAAGTTGTTGGGTTAATATTTCAGCATCAAAAATGATCACAGTCGCTTTGAAGGAGATATCAATGTTCATGCACAAGACATTGACAGGTTTTGAGCCCATGCCATCGAAAAAAAAAATCCTATCAGTGGAAGTAAATAGATTTAATTTCATTCCTACCTTACAGTGGTATGTAAAGTGGAGGGACGTGACGGTAGCCCCGGGAAGCACTCCCCTATCGGCACATCCGATGGAGTATATTATTTTTGTTGCAACAAAGGCAGCAATAAGGAAGAAGAAGAAACATAACTTTTTGTTTTTATTTTGCAAATACACTTAAAATTAGATATTAAAAATAAAATACTTTTTAATTTTAGTTTTAAAATGTCTATATTTGGCTGCTGGTACCTACTTGAATCCAAAGTTTTTTCACACCTACGTGAGAAGTCCAAGACTCATCAGTTCTTTTATTTTGATTCTTCGTGTCTCTGAACTGGTAGTGAAAAGAAAGTTCAAAAGATATAAAGTGTGGGTGCAGAGATAGAATGCCATAAAATCAAAGACTACTTAAAAAATCTTTGTTATTATTGAAATAGTTACATTTTCATTGTCGTAGAGTCAACTTCTTCCAGACTAAAAACTGAAAAACCAAAAGAAATTTGACATCAACATAAATGTAAGTGTATTTTTCTTTTCTTTTTGTTAACTATATTTTAAAGAAATTTAAAAGATGTTTTACGAACAAAATGAAAAATCAATTCTAACATTTTTTTTATTAATCTTTGTTTCATATTTAAAATTATCTTTTTTAATGTAATGTGAAATTTTTAATTGTTTTCATTTTAGAAATAAAGATCTTTCTTTCAATTGTAGGGACCGTTGGATTTTCTCGCCAATTTCATTCAGTATTCGCCTAAATTTTGGATAAAATTGATTGTTAGTTTTAATTGTATTTCTTGTCCTGGAATAAAATTTTAATTTAGTTTTGAAAGTGTTGAGAATCTAACTTGAATTCAATGTATCAATCGCTGACGGTCATTCCATTTCCTTTTGCCTTGTTTCTTTTTTTTTCTTGCACCAAAAGTATTTGTATTCTTTTAAAATTTTACTACACCCAAAAAATAAACATTTTGACTCAAAAAAACAAACTTTGAATATTCTTTTTACACACAAAAAAACAAGTTTTAACGGAATTTAACGAATTTACAAGCAAAAATGAAAAAGTTAAAGCATACTAGTTAAGAATTTAAGAATAACAAATCTTTTTGATGGCAGTTGAAAATTTGGCGTAAAAGTTCAATTTTATATATATTAAAAATAAATTAAAATTTTTTTGTCAGGATAAAAATACCATTTCACACCAAGAATCCATTTTATCCAAATTTTAGGTGAATAATACCAACTAGTACAATTGAACCTCTTTTATTAAATTTTATTTACGAACTTCTAAACAAAAATGGAAATAAGATACAGCATGAAATATCTCATTAAAGTTGAGCTAAATATTATTATTATTATTATTATTATTATTATTATTATTATATCTTGTTTTTTGTGTTTTTTTTTTTGTTTTTTTTTTGTACAGTAAAAATATAAACTACATATACTTTTATTGACAGTACCACCAATATAACAATAAACGGCCAAATCTTTATAATTAGGATAAAAACGTGAAATTTCTTTGATAGTATGCATAATTATATTACGCAACGGTCATGTAAATTAGGGATGTTAATGCAGTGGCCATTTCATGCAAAAAATATGGGGATTTGTTTTAAATAATTGTTGTTCTAACGTCCCATAAAGTTAGGTATACTCATACAAAAGAAAACAGTAAACAAGACCTCAGAATATCTGTAATGCAATATCCACCACTAAAATAAGTAAACTTTATTTGTTCATAATGTATTGAACTTTTAGTTTTAATAGAAAATATTTGATTTTTCTATTAAAAGTTCCATATTTACATTAAGACGGCGAAAAATTAACAGACTTCGCGGGTCGACTCGAAAACACCCTTAGAGAGGCAGCATAAAAACAAATAGAAAAAAGACAAAAATACAGACTTGACAGTCGATGGACTTACTTCCATCATCAGCGCTATGCTAATGAGCGAAAAGATGAAAATTCGGAACTCAAATCTTTACCCACATCTCGTCAAGACAATGGACAACCACTATTCAGCCATGGGCATAGCCTCCGAAGCTCAAAGATACCTTGATCGCGGTGTAAAATCCAACGACACGACTTCGCACAACACTGTGTATTTCAACTTTCAACTTTCAAGGACTCGCTCACCATTCACCGCTCGTCCAGTCCATCTTCAACTTCAGGAACATCACCATCTCTGGCGTCGCAATGCTAGACTCTGGATGCTCCACCTGCATCGTACCAATATCTCAGTTACCCAGAGAAGCCAAGAAACTCATGACCCGCTCCGACGTCGTAGTAAAAGGAATCAACGGCAGCACCACCGCCCTCGGCGAACTGACTTGCGACATCACCATCGGCAGTCGAGACTCACCCACATTCAAAAAGGTTAACGTGCTGGTAACTACCCAAATCACACCAATCCTGATCAGCCAAAATATCCTACGTCACAACACGCTCGATTCCTATCTAATCGACAACCAAAAATGCAACTATAGAATTCAGACGCACACTTTCCTCAGGATACACAACACACACAGCCGCAATCATATCACCGTCATCGTCAACCAACAATCTAGCATATGGCGCCCAAGCTGACATCATCCAAAACCAGCCTACTATGGAATTACAGCCCAACATCCAGACACTGGATCAAAAGCTAACCTGGCTAAAGCATAACACGGGGATATCGCTACCAAACCACCCGAACCGAGACGAACTAGAGGCCACTGCAAACTTACTCATTCGCTACGCTGACATTATCGGCACAGAAAGCAGCAGCAAAGGCACATTCATCCGACCCATCCGCATACCAACCAACGGCCAGTCTCGCAGCCAGAAACAACACCCGATAGCCCAGGCTTTGGAAGCAGACGTAGATACCGAAATTAAGCGTATGGCTGATGAAGGTATCATTGAAAACTGCAGCGACCCCAAAGGCTTCAATAGCCCTGTATTTGCCGTACGCAAGAAAAACGGATCGATTCGTGTCGTTGCTAACATTAAAAGAACTCTCAACAAGGTCTTAGTCGATATTGACCCTTACCCAATGCCAAGGATCGACCACTTGTTCAAAAAAATCGGCAATGGCAATAGATATTTTACTACCCTCGATCTACGCAGCGGCTACTGGCAAATTGAGATCGACAAGCGAGACCAATACAAAACAGCATTTACATGGAAGGACCAATGCTATCAATACATGCACCTGGCCTTCGGCCTTACATCTGCCAGACAAATCTTCTCCCGTTGCATAGCAGAAGCTCTAGCCACGGTCACATCCCGTGACAACATTTCCTCCTATATCGACGACAACCTGGTCCACGCTAGGACATTTAGGGAGTATATACTCTCCCTCGAACAATTTTTTACTGCCCTCCGAAAATTCGGACTCAAGCTGAATCCCGATAAATGTTCCTTCCTCGCATCAGAGGCAAAATTCCTCGGACGCATAGTAGACAGCGAATGATTCAAGGCTGATCCAGAATACGTTCGTGCCTTCAGGGAAATGAAACCTCCAACATCAAAAAAGGAATTACAAAGCCTCATCGGCCGTTTAGTGTGGATCAGACAATTCCTAGAGACACGTCTTCACGAACAAATCAGGTCAGATATGTTTTCAAAACTTATGGGTCCCATACACGAACTCAACAAGGTTAATAAACCGTTTGTCTGGACGCAAAATGCCGATAGAGCCTGCAAAAAAATCAAGGACCGTCTCTCTTCGTCACCCGTCATCTCGTTTCCAGATTTCTCCAAACTTTTCACACTCACCACCGACGCCAGTGACGTCGCATGCGGAGCAATCTTAATGCAAGAAGCCGACAACGGGAAGAAAGATATCATAGCGGTCGCTTCCCATACATTCAACTCCACGGAACAGAACTGGTCCACGACGGAACGAGAGGCATATACAATAAAGTGGGCAATATTGAAATTTGATTATTTCCTTCGCAACCGCCCCTTCGCCATCTTCACCGACCACAGATCGCTGACATATCTGGACCAACGAGAGTTCAATAATGCCAAAATACGACGATGGCAAGAAGAAATTTCATGTTATAAATTTGTCTTGGAATATGTTGAAGGCGAATCAAATGTATGGGCTGACATGCTCAGCAGAGGTTGCGGACATAAGAAAAGGAAAGCCCCGAACGACCCTACACCGGCAGGCAGGACATTCGAGGTAAGCGGTTCAGACCTCCGCGTATACATCCCATCTTGGTGCCTCGGCGAGTTTAACGGTTTACAGCTCATTCCCAAAACTCACACACCACAAAACGCCCGCACCCACAAGCGCGTCACCAACGCATTCTTCGCCTATCACTCCACCACCACCATCCCCACTCAGAGAATCTGCAACCACCTCGGCATCGCAGATGAACAACAGAAGGACGACGCCATGGCAAAGAGCATCAGCGCCCTCTAGTCACCCACTCCAAGCGAACCTGATATCGATCCTGACGACCACCGAGCTACGCTTTTCAAAAAACATTTGCACCAATTTTTTCTAGAACCAGGCACCTCCGTTTTGATGATAAGAGACAGTAAACACTCTCTGAGATTGGTTGTACCATACAAACTACGACCCAGATACCTCTACCAGGCACACGAGGGCAACAACCACTCAGGTTTTACCCGTATGCGAGAACTCCTTTCCAGCTACTGGTGGGAATTCAAAAACCGCGACATCAAGGCCTACGTCGATTCTTGCGACACGTGTGCTAAGTGCAAGGGCAACTACGGTAGACGTACCCACTGGCCCATTGGCCACTGCAAACGAGGAAAGAGACCATTCGATCTCGTCTTTATAGACTTTGTCACAATGCCCAACTCAAAGGGAAAACGCTACATCCTAACCATCTTGGATAGCTTCAGCCGACATTTTACAGCCATACCATGCGCGAGAGACCGTGCTATCGACGCCGCCCGCGGATTGTACCATTTCTTCCTTCGACACAGAGAGATTCCACGCATAGTATCCTCTGATCTGGAGAAGTCTATCGACAATTCTGTAACCAGATGTCAATCACGCAAGAACTTCACTGTCCTTGAACGCCTGCAAAGCTCAGGAAATATCGAGAGACAACATCGCACGATGAAGAACGCACTTTATATATTATGCGAAGACGGGAACTGTGAATGGACAGACGTTCTAGAATCTGTCGTTTCGTCCATGAATTCCACGACCAACAGCGCCACCGGTGTCTCCCCTCACTATGCCATTACTGGTCGTCACCCCCAACATCAGCCTACCTACACTACACAGAAAAGAAGTCGCAAGTGACGATCCTGGAGCATATGGAATGCAAGTTAATGCCCTGCTAAAGCAGGTTCACCACCACGTCACCCTGGCCAACGATGAAGCTGACCACAAACTTGATATGAACTTAAATCGCCTCACATACAAGGACCCAATACAAGTAGGCGACAATCAACTGTTGCCCAATCCTCTCATCTGCCCTGGATAGGAAATTACACCATTATAAAAACGAACAATATGATGTGTCAGGTGCAAAACGATGATGGTGATACAATCTGGATTCACCGTGCACATATCCGACGACTGGCTCCACGCCCAACACATCTTTCTAATACAATCCCTCTGCCTCCACCATGTAACAGTCACCAGGATCATTCTCCTCCACATCCCTCGGGGACACATAATTCAGCAAATAACTCCATACCAAAACAAATGCCAATAAGAAGAACACGAGGACAATTTCCCACGCGGTTCAGAGACTTTATCATGAATTAATCACCCAAATATACACGAATAACGCTCACTGTAAATCAGACCGAGTTCTGGGGGAGCCTTGTTATAAAATAAAATAAGACATATCTCAGCTGATTTACAGGCAAATACTCAAGAGCGAGAGCCGGATGTGAACGGGACAAAGCCCCGTCACAAAATGACCATTATCTTCGTTTACAAATGTAACACACGAGTTCCGGTCGAAAAATAAAATAATATTAAAGAGTTCTATTTTTCGTCCAATAAAAATGCTTCCCTCCTAATTATACTTGCTTCGTTTTTCGAGCCTGTTAAGCCATAAAAAACACTATAAAAGGGGTCACACGGAAGTTCAACAGTCATCAACAGGTGGCCAGGGTAGAGACCTGTCGCAGTCAGCAGCTATCAGCAGGGGAGCGCCAGCGTCAACATCTGTGAACTACTATGAGATCGACCCAGATTCGAAGCCGGCTTACGAACTTTACCACAAAGTCCCAAACCCTCACGTTCCTGTTGAAATAAATCACGTTAAATCTATTTCTGCTGTTGTCATATTTCTTTCTTGCAGCCATACGCTTGTCTATAACAATATGTTACGATTTTGTTTGCGATTCTTTCCTTCAATAAAGGATTGCGGGCAATATTTATTCTCTACATATCTGATTTCTTAGTTTTATTTCTGCAAAGAGGATTTTTGATCGAGAGTCTGGTTTCGTAGATATATATTTTTTTTTATAAAAACTTTTTTTTATC
This sequence comes from Acanthosepion lycidas, assembly GCA_963932145.1. Taxonomy (NCBI): domain Eukaryota; kingdom Metazoa; phylum Mollusca; class Cephalopoda; order Sepiida; family Sepiidae; genus Acanthosepion; species Acanthosepion lycidas. The sequence goes on along the minus strand of OZ010594.1, from coordinate 30,061,327 downwards.
ATTATTCTCTCCTGTTTTATATTTCCTTGTATAGGCCGACAACTTTTAGAAATGTTAAGTATTAGGTTGGTGCAAAAATAATGACGTAATAATGTCGTTTTTTCAAAAAACGACATTATTACGTCATTATTTTTGCACCAACCTAATATATCATCCACATTTACTTTCTCGAACAGCTCAAACAAGTTATAAGTATTATAGAATTTCTGTCTTGAGATTGCTAGTTCTAGACACTCTGTCAAAATATGTTTAATGGACAATGCTATGTTTTGAACTTCCTTAGTGGGAAAGAATGTGTCATTCTCGTATGGCCAATGCACTTGAGGACCGTTATGACCTCTACTTTTTAAACTTTCTAAAAGATGTATTACTTACTCTCAGCTTGAGTTGCATTGCACAGAGTTTATTATGTGGATAATCGTCCCAGTACTCATGCAATTTTTAAAAAAATATATTTATTTTTCTCCTCCTTAAAAACTGTATATGTGACCTTCATCCCTGTATCCACATTCATATCGAAAGCTGATTTGGCTGCCAGGCTTGCTCTACAGTTACCTTTTATTTCAATGTGGCTAGGAATTCAACATATTATAATATTTCTCTTTTTGTTAATTGTGTTGATTTTCTGTAATATTTTAATAAACATTGGATTGTTGGATTTGTCCTGAGAGTGAGTCTGAAAGAATTTGGGAATTCTTTAGTCTACTCTCAGTGATGATGTCTAAAGCTTATAGAATCAGATTCTTACATTTTTTTAAATCTCAAATTTTGTGCAAGTTAAACACATAAAGGCTCCCAATCAAGTATAACAACTGATGCATTCTGATTGGTTGAAAAATATTAATTAGGTGTCGTCAACTACGTCCGAAGGTATCGACCCAAATTTTGACCTCTAGTTGACACCACAAAATGTAAACATGTTCACAATCCCCCCACCCCCTACGTGACCAAGAGAACTAGTAAAAACGAAACTTCGATGCGACTTGGTCAGTGGGCACTTAAAATATTCAACTTGTTCACTTGACTTCATTGGAGATCGACTCATCAACAAAGGAGACAAACCAAATTCTTCAACACGACAATGATCCTTGTCAACCAATTCCAGGCTTAATGTCAATTACTAAAATTAACATAAATACACCTTGCGAAAGAACGGTCACTACCACAAAATATTCTATTCCACAACAAGCATCTCCGGTAAAAGAGCGACAACTCTGTAAAAATCGGTGAGTCTGTCGGAGTTAGCTCCTCCTTGGCTCCTTAAACCGGAAGAGAACAGGTCATTTCGACATTGACCTTTCGGTTGTCCTCCTTACACGCTGTTAACCCGAGGTAGAGACTAGGAAGTTACCTTTTCAGTTTAGTTATATTACGAACCTAGTCGTAATATACTTCTAGGCATTTTTAGGCCATGGTTTCCTTTTAGCTAAGCTCTTCTCATTTTTTTGATAGACTTTACTGTGTTAGCCTACCAATTCTCTTGCTAGTCTCCCTTACCACAAGACAGTGACTTCTCGCTAAAAATAGGGTTGGCGACTGAAATGGTCGGTACGCAGGATACTGGCCTCCGTGGCCAGGACGTCGACCAGGGCTGTGTATTAAGTTATGCTCCCATTTCTTTTTGTCTGCCAACTTGACGATAGTTGGAAACTTTCCTTCTCTCTCTACTGCGCCTCTTACTTCTGGCTCCTTGCACATGTTCGACTCTCGGCATTCCGCCCCTACTGGCTGTCTGCACGTCGTCCATAACCTTTCCCGTACACTACGTTTGTAATTATTACGAGAGGTTTCTATATCGGATTCGACCGACAGACACGCAACGCCAGCACTGGATTTTTGACATGCCCGAACAACATCGCAACGCCAGCTCCTCTTTCCTTCCCGACACGTCAAGTTGACATCTCTACGATGACCAGAAGCGATCGTCTGCAACGACCAACATTGGCATCTCTACGATGACCAGCAGCGATTATCTGCAACGACCAGCAGCGACCACCTGCGCGACCAGCAGCGATCATCTGCAACGACTAACATTGGCATCTCTACGACGACCAGCAGCGATCATCTGCAACGACCAACATTGGCATCTCTACGACGACCAGCAGCGATCATCTGCAACGACCAGCAGCGACCACCTGCGCAACCAGCAGCGATCATCCCGGCAACGAACAACATCAACTTTAACTGCAGCGACCACCTGTAACGACCAACAGCGACCACCTGCAACGACCAGCAGCGACCACCTGCATGACCAGCAGCGATCACCTGTAACAACCAACCTCGACCATCAATGCCTGCACCGGAACATCTGCATCTCCACCGTTCCGACCACCTTTATTCCTTTATTACCTTTCTAGAATAAATTAGCTTATATCTTATATATCCTCGTTTTGTCGTCTATGTTGTTTCACCTTGTCAGATTTAACGTCTTCGAAAATGCTAGCGGGCTTCTCGTGCGATACGGGGGCGCTCGAGGAGTCCGCTACAAGTCAAGAACAATACTCTTTTTTTCTATTTAAATTGGTCCAATCATTTGGCCCCAAGTGTATGAGTCTTCCCATTTAGTCAGTCTGATTGGAGATTTTTCGATCTATCCCATCCCCTATTCTTGTGTAGGAAGGGCCCCCACATGTACACTTCAACTACGTTTTTTTTCGTTCTGTAAAAGAAATGTTCCTTTTATATTTTACTTTTCTTTTTTTTTTTTTTTTTCCTGTAATCACAAGTTTGAGAGTAAGCAGGATGATTTTCCTGGCAATTTGTGCATTTAATTTCATCCTGGCATTCTTCTTCAATATGATCAACGTCTTTTTTGCCACATTTTATACATGTACTGCGACTCCTATAGCTATCTTTATGATGCCCAAATTTTTGACATCTAAAAAATCTCAGAGGAGCTGGGATATATAGCTCCAGTGGCTCAATATTGTAGCCTATTTTGATTTTAGATGATTTGAATGTAAGGATGTATGTATCTGTAAGTAATTTTTCACCATTTCTTCTAAGAGAGATCCTTCAGTAATCAGAGACTCCCTGGCTTTCAAAGGCACATGAAATTTCTTCTGATGTGGCCAGAGAGAGCTCTTTATTTCTGATCACTCCCTTTGACGTATTCGTATTGTGAAAAGTCTTCATTTTTGTTATAGATTCGCCGTGTTTCCTGGTTTCAACTTCTACCATCAAATTGCCATCTCTCATCTTTCTAACTGATTTTGGATTAATCCAACTTGACAATACTTTCTCAATCAAAAAAGGTGACAGTCTTGATAAAGGAGTTTGCTCCAAAGATTCGAGCACAAAAAATCTAGGTAAGTCCGTAATAATTTCTTTTTCAGAATCTGAGTCTGAAAGGCATTGTTTTTTTTTTTTTTTATTTTGATTCATAATTTTTATGAATTTCATTGCCTGTGCTCCACGCCCATCTCTGAGCCCAACGCTGGGACATGTCAAGGGGGAAATCTAATTGCCTTGACAGGTCAGTATACTCGCATTCGTGAGAGACTACATTTGTTGCACTACCCAAATTTTCAGTGAACAAATTGAAGGGTTAACAGCTATGTCCAAGCCTAAATGCCTCTACGAACTGATTGATCCTCAGCCATCATTTTCTAATGCCTATACATCAGATTGAGTTGTTATTCCCCCAATAGTTCATTTGGGTAAAGTTTTCCCTAAAGTACTCAATAATTTGGTATCGTTATAGGGATTGACCTGACTAGCTAATTTATTGGATTGAATCAGAAATACCTAACTCTGATTGCTACCCCTCAACCACCAGGATCCCGTCCCTGGACATCACTAGTTACCACCCACAGCAAATAGCTGATCTCATTGAAGAGGGGAGTTACCCCTCTACAGAGGTGCAGTCAGCATATTCTAACGACCCAGCCAATAGGGCATGAACAACATCCTTTGTTAGGAAACATTTCAATTTTGTTATTTTTTAAAAATTAGAATTAATTTTTTAATTCCTTAATCTCCTAAATTCAGGATGCTGACTTTCATGGTCTGTGTGCTCACAATAACTATGATAATCTGAAACACTAAATTATGAGATAAGCTAGAAGTTTTTCATGGTGACTGTAGTTACATTTGACATCTTTTAAAAATATAATGGTTTGAAGAGGTCGTGTATTTAATAATTGCACAACATTTCCATTGCCTGAAATTTTATTGTTGTAAATATTTACTAAGTTTATATAAGTCTGACACAAGGTCATAAGGAAAGCATACACAGGGAGCACAAAATTCCCTACATTAGTTTTGATCAGTGAAACATGTTTATTAATCTAAGCTTAATAAAATACCTGGTCATAATTGCAGTGAGGATCAAATTCACTTCAGTAGTAATGCCTGCTTAACCTACAATGAGGCACCTTACTGATAATTATCAAACAGCTTATGGCACAAGGGGACAAGTGTGGAGCACTCGGGATCAAACCTGTTACAATAATAACAGTTGGTGAGTTTATAAATGTTAATGATATAATAAAGTGTGTTTGATGCATGTTTATTGATAGGAAAATATTTATCAGGATTCCTTCTAAGTATAATTTATTACATAGAAAATATTTATGCTTATGGCACAAGGTGGCAAGTTTGGAGCACTTGGGATCAAACCTATTAAAATAATAACAGTCGATGCAATATATTTGCTAACCACTGTTCCATGGCATTATGCTCTTAGGTCAGTAAAGAACAACTGCAGATTAGAACTCTTTACAGCAGCAATACTGAAAGAGGTATTCTAGAATTTACTGTTATGGAATATATTTTTACATGGAAAATCTCAAGTAAGTTTCAGGCATGTTTATGTTTAAAGTTGTTTTGGTGTTACAAGAGTTCTGTTTCTGTCCAATAATGTGCATATATATAATTTCACAGAGTGTACAGATGCTACACTCTGATCCTCAGTAGAAATGACAATACAAATGAAAATAATTCTGTTCTTTTTTATAGGTATGATGTTAGTACTACTATGATTTTGATTTATGTTATTAATTAGGACATTTGTAAATCTGAAACATCTAAAATTGGATAATTATTGAAAATATTTGATATTTTATTACCTTTTTGTGGCTTGCAGTTTTTTTCACACCATTGCTTTCTTGCTGCATTATCTTTGAAATGAGAACTGGGTGGTTTTCCTGTAGAAATAAATACATTTCAACATAAATTCACATTTTTTGATGTAGATTTTGATAATCATTTATCAATATTTTATATTTGTAATCTTTAGTTCTTTTAGTTGCCAGTTGTGGAGAAAGGTTGTAATGAATTATTTTCAACATGGATTGGACTCACACAATCAAGCATTACTGATATCACTCATCCACTAACCATTTATGCACTCTGACCGAACAGTAATGATGAAAGTAGACTTCATTCAACTATTCAGCACAATGAAGTCAGTTTTAATTTTTAAGTTCTCAAGTGGTGTCAATTTATTATAATTTTTATGCCTTTTATGGAAAGGCCTTTTATTTTATTTTTACACCTTTTATGGGAAAATGGAGATATTTGAAGACAGCGTGAAATATTTCTATTTTTATATGACAGTAGGCATATAAAATAGTATTTTACATTATATATATATATATATATATATATATATATATATATATATATATATAGCTAATATTTGTGGTAAATATACACATACATATGCAAAATATATAGGTGCATACACATACATGTATATTTTGTGAATTAAAAATTCCAAGAGGATAGAATCCAGGTTGAACTCAATGTCCAGGACAGATTAAGGATATAATAAAAAGGCTTAAACACTAATATTCCATGGTCATAATTTATTCCATTGGAATCGTAAATACGATCCAATTCATCAGACCTACAAATTCAAAAAGAAAACAGAAAAAACAACTCTGGAAATAAAAATAGAATTTAGAGAGAGTGTAAGTATGAGAGTGTAGGACGAATGTTAGAGCTAAAGAGAGGGGTAACAGACGAGAGAAGGAGGGAGATTAAACCTTAACAGAGAGAAGTTTAGGAGAGGTGAGTGCAAGAGGTTTAAGTGAGAGAAATATGAATGTTGTCGGATGTCTAATACATCAGAATAAGAGGGAGGGAGAGAAAAGGAAAGAAGTGGTGGTGGGGGGAGAGAGATAGGGCGGGGGAAACTAAAATTGAAGGACATTTACTGAAAGCGCCGCTGTGTAATTAAGAAAATTTGACAAAATTAATATCAACTACAGTTACAAATCAAATGTACACATAAAAAAATAAATATAACGATTATCTAATCTAGCAAGGACCTATATTTTTATATTCAAAAACACCTGCGAATACACACATACACAATAACATACACGTATATACATACATATAGGCGTGTACCCACAGACACACATACATATACCCATGTACACACATACATATATATCCACATATACACACCAATACACACATACACATAGATACACACACATATATATATATATATATATATATATATATATATATATATATATATATATATGCATATATATATATATTGGTTCAATATGTTAGCTCTATCTCTGATATTGAGCGCTTTCTAATAAGTACCGCGCATATAATATACAAATAATTACACATATATATATATATATATATATATATATGTTGAAACTTGACTAATGCATGGAATAATAATGCAACACAAAATGTACTTAGAACAAAATGTATTGAAACAAAGAAAGTGTACGCAATATTTACATATAGTCTTTTGTATATTCCTGTGAAGACCGTTCCTGGAGAATGTGTTGACTGAGTCGCAGTCGGGCAGAGTCCCTGGTTGAATCTCTCCCTTCCTTCCAGGTACCAACCATATTTATATGGTCGGTACTCCACTATGCAAATTAGGTGGATCCTACCACAACACCCCCCTCCCAAGCCTTGGAATCACTTTTGGATTTCAAACTGGCTTCCTATATGGGTTGATGATTATGGCTATTTCTTTGTAGATCCATTTGCATACTTTTAATATTTTTTCCGTTTTGGATTCACGTCCAATGGGTCCGTGAACTTTCGTTTCCTACCGGATCTTCTCGGTTCAGGAATATTCTGCGGAGGTTCTACTTGAAACACATCATACATTACATCAATGGGATCTTCCTCCTCATCCGGTATACTCTCTTCATGCTCTAGAACGTAACATTTTTTAAGTTGGTTCTGGTGCCTTTTATGAGTATTCTTCGGCCCTTTAATTATGTAAATCAGGTCACCGATTCTCTTGTCCACTATGCCTCGCACCCAGAACTCAACGTTGTTTTTGTAGGACTTGAAAAACACCTTCTCTTCGGAAGTGTATCTTTTTCTCGCTGTATACAGAGTATTCTTTACTCTATTTTTCCCTGGCAAAAGCTTGTCAAACACTGCAGCTGAACTAATGTTCGCTAGGAAAGTTAAGTCAGTGTTTGACAAGCTTTTGCCAGGGAAAAATAGAGTAAAGAATACTCTGTATGTTTGAGTGTGTTCTCTGGTTTGGCGTAATTCTGTATACCTGTAGGAATTGCTGAAGCGCCTTTTCCGTTGGAACTCCTGAGGCTTCTTCAGCGCGCGCTTTAAAGTATCGACAAATCTTTCTGCGAGTCCATTGGACCTCGGATGATACGGCGGCGTCGTTATGTGGTTAATTTGATATAACTCACAAAATTCCTTAAATTCTTCAGAAGTGAATTGTGTACCATTGTCACTCACAATACACTCTGGCACACCGAACCGTGCAAATAGTTCATGCAAGAAAGTTGTTGTGGTATTTGACGTAGGCTTTTTGCAGCGTAGTACTTCCGGCCATTTTGTAAACCTATGTACCACTATTAAGTAGTAATAATCTTCTACTGGACCAGCGAAATCAATGTGTAACCTTGTCCACGGATGATCCGTCTTGGGCCATGGTTTGTGTACTATAGGTGGTGCCTTAGCTGCTAACGCACACCCTTTACATCGATGTTTGCAATATCCACATCCATTCCTTTCCAATATACAAAGCTTCGCATTAAGCTTTTTGTTCTATTAACCCCCGGGTGACCCATATGAAAGTGCCGTAGTATTCTTTTCTGCAACTTTTTTGGTACTACTACTCTCTCACCATATAATAAAAATCCGTCACAAATTGAATAAATCTCCTGCACTTTTTTGTCATTTGCTACCATTTTGCTTTTTATTTCTAAAATGAAATCATCGCTTTCAGCTTCTTTTTTGATTTCCTTTGATGTAACCGGTAGCTCTCTTATAATGTTGTTTACCATGCTTTTCACCTCATAATCTGCTCTGATATTTGCAATAATTGATTCTTCGAATCTTTCTTCTTGACTCGGTACGAGTCTTGATAAACTATCCGCATGAATTATATTTTTGGATGATAGGTGCTTTATGTGAAAATCATAATTGAGAAGAATGGTTCCCCATCTCAACAGACGATTTGCCGTATAAACGGGTAACCCTTTCTTTGAACAAAAATAGTGATCAGAGGTTTATGATCCGTTTCAAGAATAAAATGTCTGCCGTGGATGTATCGGTGAAATTTTGTTATGGCAAAAATGATACTCAGCGCCTCTTTTTCGATCTGTGAGTAACTCCTTTCTCCTGGGAGTAAAGTTCTCGAAGCATGTGCAATTGGTTTTCTAGAACCATCTGGCATTATGTGTTGAATACACGCTCCAATCCCGTATGAACTGGCGTCACTTGCCACTACAATATCAAGTTTTGGATTGTAATGGGTTAAAAAGAGGTCTGATGTAAGCATTTTCTTTATTTCATCAAAGGCTTTCTGACATTCTACCGTCCATTCCCATGCCTTGTCTTTTTTTAGTAGTTCATTCAACGGAGCTCTTAGATTGTACATTCCTTTAATGAACGCTTGATAATTTGCGAGCCCCAGAAAACTCTGTAGCATCGCCACATTAGTGGGCGTCGGCATGTCTCTAATCGCAATGGACCTTTCCGGATCTGGACATCTGCCATTTTTGTTGATTATGTGACCTAAATACTTAATTTCCTCCAAACCAAATTCGCACTTTGACTTTAAATCCAAAGTCCTGAATCTTTTTAAATACTTGATTGAGATGCTCTCGATGTTCGTCGACGGTTTCGCTCCTACTATGATGTCGTCTAAGTAGGCGCACGCAAAGTCTAAGTCATTCAACATGACGTCCATAGCTTGTTGAAAAATGACTGGTGCCACTTTAATATCAAAAGGAAGCCTGTTGTACCTGAATAACCCTCTATGCGTGTTTATCCCTAGTAACTTCGAACATTCTTCTTCGACGGGAATTTGGAGATAGGCATCTGATAAGTCGATTTTTGAAAATATAACTCCACCATTTAGCTTGTTAAAAATCTCCTCCGGACTCGGTAACGGGTAATGGTAGTCCTTGATTACCGAGTTCAACCCTGTCGAAAAATCAACACAGACTCTGATTTGGTTTGATTTCTTTTTAATGCACACATTCGGCGCAGCCCATGAATTAGATTCTACTTTCGAAATAATTCCCATTTTTTCCAACCTATCAAGTTCTTCGTTAATTTTCTCTACACTTGCGAAAGGCACGTTACGTTTCTTTTTAAAAATTGGCATAGTATTTTCCTTTAATTCAAATTTATCTTCAAACTTGTTACATCTTCCAAGACCAGGTGTGAAGGTTTCCGGAAACTTTTTCTTTAATTCACCTTTAATGTCCTGTCTTTGCGTATTACTTTCTACTTTTCTGCAGAATGAGTTTAACGGTTTATCCGACAATTCGAATGTTTCAATAAAATCTGTACCCATCAAGTTTTCTCCATTTTTCAGAATGAAAACCTTTATTTTTTTAACGATCCCGTTCAATTTCATGGGAAGTGCAACCTCGCCTTCGAAGTTAATTTCCTTTCCAGTTACCGTTCGGGCGCGTTTCGTTGACTTCATTATTGTAGGTCTTTTTAAAATTTTCCATGTTTTATAGTTCATTATTGTTAAATCTGAACCCGAATGGAGTTGAAATTTGATATTCTTTTTAAATATTTCAGTCGTCACATATTTCCTCAAATCTCTATCTGATTTGATATTCGAATTTGTTTGTCTAATTCGGCTATTGAATTTTTTCGTTTTACAACACGATCCTTTGAGTCCCTTCTTGTGGCACACGAAACATTTCTTATTTCTATATGGGCAATTTACCTCCCAGTGTCTTTCGTTGCAACGTCTGCAATTATATGGCGGAACCTTTTTTTCCTCCTCGTTCTTCTTATTTAATTTTTCTTGTCTATTTTTAAAATACGCCGAATTTTTTTCTGATGGGTAATTTGACTGTTTTTTTATTTTTTTAATATAAGCAATGCCAGCTTCTTCGATTTTTTGAGACTCTTTCTTTAAACTTACGGCCCGCTGACACTCCTCTGCTAACTTTTTCAGGGTATGGTTTTGTTCAGATTCGAGTTTAGACAAAACTCTACGTCTTATTTCGGCACTCTTACTGGATACCAGTCCTTGAGCAAAAATTAAACACTTAAATTCTTCCACCGTAATCTCTGCCAATCTGAAATTGTCACAATGTCTATTCACTATAGATGCATATGTTAAAAAATCCTGATCGTCGGATTTAGTGACATTCATGCATAACCATCGCTTATGCCAAAGCGACATATTTGCTCCAAACAGCTCTTTTAGCAATTTCACTGTTTCCGAGAATTTCAATTCATTCGTTCTTCTCGGTAGAATAAAATCTACAAATTTGCTATGTTCTGTTGTACCTAGCTTTCTTAGTAATAGACTGACTTTTCTTGAATTCGACCAGTTTTCACAGTCTGTGTAGAAAATATCTTCATATCGTTTAAAGTACGCTTCAAACGTTTTTTCTTCGTCTGGCACATAGATGAAAGTTTCCAGCGAATTAAATATGGTGTTATTAGAATATGAAGAATTTCCCTCATTTGCCTGATTGCTGTTTAATTTCTCCAATGTTAACTTTTGAATTTCTAAAAGTCTTTCCTCTTGCTTTTCTTGAAGTTTTAAAAGTCTTTCCTCTTGCTTTTCTTGATATTTTTGCTGGGATTTGAATAATTCAGCCTGACTCAACTGCTGGGATTTGAATAATTCAGATATGACTTTGGATAATTCATCCATCTTTAGCTGATAGTGTTCATGCAACAAAGAATATACCTTTAATTTGTGTATCTATGGATATAATATAAGCTGACCAGAAAAATCGAAACAACTTACGACTTTTTTATTTTATGTCTTGCATTCAAGCCCGTGATAATCAATTTATATATATTTTTTTTTTTTTTATCACTTCTGTTCGCGTATTTCAATGACAAACCTCTGATCAGAAGTAAATTCGTCACTATAAAATATTGTTGAGCAAACAAAAAAAAATAATTTTTTAAAAGTTCGTTACCTTTCAAAATCGACACGGTGTATTTGTGCGCCTTTTAATTCCATGCACGTTTTTGTAGTCGGCCAGTTTTCTTTTTAACGGGTGTCTCGTTGTAGATAACTTTTTCAATTTAAAATTACCTTATTCGTTTACGACACCTTTCAAATTTTTCTGAGTGAACGTTCCTTTATGCTTAGTCGTCCTTTAACGAGTTCTAAATATCCAGAAATTCAGAATCCTTCGCCGTTCCGTTAGATGTTGGACTTTTAATTAATAATTTTTTCCTTCAGCCTGGGATCTTCAATGACTTGTCCCAATTGTTGAAAGCTATCAATTATTAATTCTTTTTTTTTTTTTTTCGTATGGTTCTTTCTACCTCGTCGCCATTGTTGAAACTTAACTAATGCATGGAATAATAATGCAACACAAAATGTACTTAGAACAAAATGTATTGAAACAAGAAAGTGTACACAATATTTACATATAGTCTTTTGTATATTCCTGGGAAGACCGTTCCTAGAGAATGTGTTGACTGAGTCGCAGTCGGGCAGAGTCTCTGGTTGAATCTCTGTATTTATCTATCCACCCACGAGGATAAAATGTGGCACAAGGCCGGTTTAATGTGGGTATCTCGGAGCCCGTAGGCTCGGCCAAAAATATAGCCTTTTTGAACCCGCCTAGACGGGTTCAAGGCCTGTCTACCTCCCCGGACGAAACCTTACCCTTCGGCAAAGCTTCGTCCGGGTTCCTCTCTGCTAATGCATAGAGTTCGACAGATTCTCTCTGGTAGAATCTCTCCCTTCCTTCCCGGTACCAACCATATTTATATGGTCAGTACTCCACTATGCAAATTAGGTGGATCCTAATCCTACTACAACAATATATATATATATCCATCCATATCCATATACACACACTTTTCACATATATGTACATACATACACATGCATATATATATATATATATATATATATATATATACACACACACATACATACATATATATACATACATATACACACACATATATACACATTCTCACATACATACACATACAAACACACACATACACATACATGTATACATGTAATACATAAATACACACACACATACATACATATACACATACATCCATATGCATCCACTCCTTCATATATATACATATTTACCCACATATATACATACGGACATACACATACGTCCACATAAACATATATACCTAAAACCTTACATATCCATACAATTACATACACCCATCTAAACAAATAAACAATGTATCCCTGTATCTATCCGTCTAACTATACATACATACATACATATATACTTACATATACACCAATATACAGATATATATGAGTAGATACCTATCAAAACATACACACACTTATATACACACATCTAGATATGCATCTATCTACATATACATCCATCCATATACGTATACATAAATATACATATACATCCATACATACACATACATATACCTATATACACACACCTAAATATATACACATATACACACATACACACACAGCTAAGCATATATATATACATATAAATTAAAATGTAAAATCTAAAAAAGTAAAATTTCAAAAATTTGGGGTAAAAAATAAAAATTAAATACATAGCGCATCACATAAACATACACAATGATATATATAATAATATAATAAACATAATAGTCATTCCCTTAAAATGTCATGCCCGATGTTTTGAACTAAGATGGAACTGACATAAGTGACAACATGTTACAAAACGGTGTTTATGTTTTGAATCGTTTCTTATGTCTATATTTAGAAAATATCTCATTACGAAGATTCAGCAGTTCATCTTGATTCTTATCTTTGATAATAAAAATTTTTTCCGCTATGCACAGATCACACCGATTGCAGAAGTTATAAGGTGTTCTAGCTCTTGATAAGTATCTCCATTTCAAAAGTGGGGTTAATCCCTTATCCACCAGATCCCAGTAGTGTTTGGATAAGGAAGTTTGACTTCTGAGGCATCTATATCTAAATGAGCGTTTATGGTTGTATAGACACTGCTTCCAATCGCCGGCGGATATACCTATATATCTTTTTTTCTGGTTTATATTTTCCTCGGGAAAGATTGTTGCTTCGTATACTACATTTTCATACTTACATTTACCTCACTTAAACCTCTTGCACCCATCTCTCCTAAACTTCTCTCTGTTAAGGTTTAATCTCCCTCCTTCTCTCGTCTGTTACCCCTCTCTTTATCTCTAACATTCGTCCCACACTCTCATACTTACACTCTCTCTAAATTCTATTTTTATTTCCGGAGTTGTTTTTTCTGTTTTCTTTTTGAATTTGTAGATCGTATTTATGATTCCAATGGAATAAATTATGACCATGGAATATTAATGTTTAAGCCTTTTTATTATATATATATAGAGAGAGAGAAAGAGAGAGAGAGAGTGAGAGAGAGTGAGAGAGAGAGAGAGAGAAAAGGTTGCAAATTAAAAAAATAATAATGTTTTTTATGAAAGTATTTATTTATTTATATATATTTGATATTTCAGATCGACCTCGATCTTTCTTCAAGTACAAATTGTGTCCTCTTAGCGACCAGCGTATTTCATATAGAAAACACTAAAATTTCTTTTTCTCTTTGCCGTATGCCAATGACTTAAGAGTAGGATCTCTGACTGATGCCAAATCGGTCAAGTTTCGATCCCAGCTTGAAACAATCAGATGTCTAGCCACACTGCTGAAGAGCTGTGATACAGCAAAACAGTCTTTTGGATGACTATATATCTATATATATATATATATATATATATATATATATATATATATATATAAAGAAACAGACAACTTTAACAGTTCATGGTGACTATAATTTATTTCCTTAGAATCAAAATTTGATTCTAATTCATCAGATCAACATTTTCATACATATAAATAGCTGACAAATATTCCAGGTATAAGAAGTATTCAGTATTATTATTTTTAATTTATGCGCACAGGTGTTTAAAGTGGCAGGAGGGGGTTGAAGGAGATATATATCTCTTGAAAGGGAAAAGGTGATTGAGGGAGTGGAAGATAAAAGACAGGCAAACAAAATTAGGAAAAGAAAAAACGAGATAAAGAAGTAAAGAGATAGATGTATTTACATCTATCTTAATAAAGAGGCATATAATAATGATGGTTGCAGTGAGGTTTGTTCGACTTGCTAACTCTTTATCAAGTATATCTGCAGAAAAGTAGAAGGGGAGTGTAGAAATAAGAGTTAAGAAAAAAAGAGACAGAAAGGAGAAAAAATATATATATATATATATATATATATATATATATATATATATATATATATACACACACACACACACAGAGACTAGTCAGGGAAAAAAGGAAAACATGTGGGACACAGACAAAAATGTCTATTAATGAATTATGACACTTTGACATTAATACTGAAAATAATAATAATAATAATAATATTAATAATAATAATAATAATAGCAACTCAAAGTAACAAAGTTCTGATAGGAAAAAAAATTTGTGCAAAGGATTTTTTATAAAAGATGTAAAATATATACACAACATATATATATATGCATATATACACATATATTTATATATACATATATATGGAAACATACATACACATACACATATACATGCACATACATAGACACATGCACACACATTGACATATGCATACATATATACGCATTTTAATTTATCGGTAAGTATTATATTTATTTAAAAAATTTTGTAATCAATAAAAATTTAAGAAAATTCTATTAAAAGTCAACCAAAATAGGGTAAATACAGCCGTTCTATATATAAATGGTAATGACACAATAATACAAAAACAAATGAGAATACCATGAGTAATAAAGATAAAAAAATGATACAAATAATAAAATAAAGTGATAAGATAGAATCAAATAAGGCTAAAAAACCTATATAAAATTTACATAAAAACAATATAGAGCTAAGATGGAAAGAATACAATATTACATTAATTTAAACCAAAGAATTAAATTAACTAAGGATATATATAGACAAATTTTTAAGAAATTATAAAAACCTGTGTTACTATATTTGAAAAACTTATGTATTTAACATTGATTAGTATATGGAGAGTGAACATAATTCCAACAACAGAAACATGTATATATGTCACATCAATACACAATATATATTCTACTCATAAGTATATATATATCTCTCTCACACACACACACACGTATATCCATAAAAACAATGCATAGACATGCATACATGTACTCATCTCTATATAACCAAAATTATACACATATACGAACATGTACATATACATACTTATGTCTATACATCCACATACATACAAAAAACTACACAATTAATACATAGTGACAACATGTATTGTTCCATGTTATGTACATTCATAATAGTTTTCCCAGTGATGAGTCTCCTGAAAATTTGGTGTCTATATTTGTCTCTGCATTTGAAAACAATCTCATTGCCATGATTTAGCAATTCTCCAGGTCTATTATATTTAATTATGAAGATTTTATTTTTAATACAGAGAGAAACCTTACCTGTAGTCTGTAACAAAAGATGCAGAAATTAAAAATTGCTGCCAGAATATACATTTTATACACAGAGAAGTAAATATGTATGCACACACACACACACACATATATATGTATGTGCCGATCTATGTGTATACATATGTACCGTCATACATATTCAGAGAACACACATCTTTCAATTACACTCCCACCACACAAATCTTCAAAATTCACATTCCTCTTAATTTATAACTTCTGTTATCAATAAACATTTTCATTTATAGAAGAATATTGTATAATTTTATTTATAAAAAAGTATTTTCTTCATAACATGTTTTTTTACAATCTATTTTGTTACTTTTAACAGAGAAAGAATGGATTACCTAAAAAAATTAGGTAATCCATTCTTTGTTAAATAACGTGTGGTTTGTCTCTCATTCTAATTTGTTTTATTCTATTCTTAGTTCAGTTTAATGGCTGTAGATTGGATTAGTTAAAAAAAACTAATATACATTTATCTTAAAAACTGTGTAATAGCTATATGCTATATTTTAAAATTAACATTAATTTTTGCATATTCTGTGTTTCTATTTCTAGGGAGCAAAATCCCCATCTATTGCAGTTTCATTTTCAATTTTTTGCCTGATGTAATTTCAAGTTGTCAGCTGTTGTAAAAGAAATGAAAGTACTTTTTAATTTTTAAAGATTAGTTTTATATAGAGTTAATTTAGAAATATTGATTTACTTTACCTTTTTCTTCATTCAGAGAACACCATTGCTTACATTCATCAGATTCAGATTTTTTTGGTTTATACCCATAAGAAACTGAAATGTAAAGAAAGAGATAAATAAATAGACATACAATTTCTTCAAAATGAAAAACTGATAATACTTTAATGAGTTTCATAACATTTTACAATTTGGATTGCCTTGCTAAAATAAATCTCTTTTCTTTACAGACAAAAATTAATATTTTATTTCATTTGTTTTTGTTATTAAAAGAATCAACATTTATCTAAGATTGTTACATAAAGAATAAGGTTTATGAAGTGAAATGTATGAAAATTAACATTTTGACTCACAGAGTTACTATAAACAGATGGAATCCTGTATTGGTTAACTTTTTTTCCATCATTGATTATACTTTTTTCTTTGGTTTTTAAACAAAAATTAAAAAATTGATATCAGGACAATTTTTAAGAAAATTCCAAAACTTCAAAGATGATTTTTCATTACAGTAAAAAGTAATTTGCAATGTTGAACATGATGCATGAAAAAGTTGTTAGTTGGGGACGAGGCAAATGAAGACTGTGAAAAAAAAGAAAATTCCCAAAATTATTATCAGTGAAAAGACTGAATATTTTTGCATTCAGTTTTTATATTGTTGATTTAAAATCAAGAGAGGGATTCTCAATGATTGGAATGTTACTGACATCTAGAATCATCATCACCACCATCATCATCACCACCACCATCATTCCTATGACTGAATATATGTATTTGACTAGTTCTCTCTGAATATCTGGGTACCATAGCTGATGATCTTCAACTGGAAGTTTTGCTTTGGTCATAGACATGCCATTGATTCCATCAGGGGTGACCTTACTCAACTAGCTATATACATAGCTATGGACCTAATTGTACTAGAGATGCTCACTGATCTTGTTTTTAATCATGCTTGGAGAAACCAGTTTAGTTGCTAATGACTCGACCATGCAGCAGATAGTACAGGATTACATGGTACCAGTAACACTCATAGAGAGTGTGACTTGACATAACATCTAAAATAGGAAGACCTAATTAAATAAAACAGATCAAAATACAAGGAGCTACATGATGTAATACTCCACCACTATTAGATCTCTCTTTTCTGATTCACACTACATGTCAGTTGGATGTGAATGCTAAGAAAGCAAAACACAAAGTAAAAAAAGTCATTTTTAACATAGGGGCTCTGAGCATCACATCCAATAAACAAAACAAATCCCCACAATAAAATAAATTAACCAATAACAAAAATTCCCACAAAAAAAAGAAAGATGACCCTGGGAACACCAGATTTGCTTAAAAGAAATGCCCTTGTAAACTATCAACAGTAGCATGTCGAGAAGCCACACCTCAACACTGGTGACATCAACACCATGATTACCTCTCTCATCACCACCATATCCTCACCCAAGCTTCACTAATCTCACCCAATTCTTCCCACACAGAATGAGCCCAAAGGGTTCCAAACCTGCTGAGCTATGCATCATGGTTTCATCACCATGAAGCTGTTTTTGTTGATCTTCCAATCAACCAGAATCCAACAGAGACATTCTGCTTGATCAACCTTCACTATCCATTGCAAGCATGACCTATGTCAACCCCCATCAATGCACTTTTACCAGGCTGTTTTGATTCAACACCTCAGCCTCATTACACAACTGCCAGTACATCAAACACCATACCGGTGATGATTTCAAACCTGAAGAAAGGTGTATGTCAAACCCTGCCACCCACTCCAGGCCTCTCTTAATACCAACTGTGACTATGGTCAACTTCTGGCCCTACCGACAACACCCTTACACCTAATCGCCTTCATTACCAGCAGAATAATTTTTGCCACCTTCCATAACTATGTATGTATTCTGAATATTGACCAATATACATTGAAATTTTAATCCTTGTAACCATATGCTCGTTATAATTTTAGGATAGGTACCTCCCTGAAATCGCTAAAAAAAGAGCATAGCTTGATGAAAAAGATGCCAACCTTGCTGAAAACAAAATTTTATCGTCTAAATGCTTATGTTATTATTAAGAGGAAAGACCAAAGTTTTTTTTAATTATTTTTTAAAATTTTTCCTTCTTTTTAGAACATTCTAAATTTTGATTAAAAAAACCTTGTTTCTCTTTGTATCAGCGGAACTAGTAAATAACATAGACAATTTTTAGCACGTTTTTTTGGTATGACACACATTAACTTGGAAAATCTTGCAAAAATATAAATAATTGTCAGATGTTAATGAAACTTTCAGAAACTATTCACAGATGATCCAAATTATTATAAATATGTTTTTTTTTATTAAAGTCATGGCAGAAATACTATTTTTTTTATATTTATTACTCTACCTCCACATAACTAATTTTATGAACATGCTAGAAATTCGATTGAGTTTATTTTAATGATTACAATAGTTAAAAGCACAAGGCTTTGAAGAATGCAAATCATGTTTTTTTTTTTTGTTTTTAATTGGATACCCTACCTGAAAATCAGCTCTGAATTGTAACATGCAAAACTCAATAAAACAAAGATATTATTTAATTTCAAATGCTTTTATTTGCTTTTAGTTGTTTTTATGAATGGGCAATATTTTCTGAAAGGAAAAAATTTTTTTGATGAAAAATAAATTTTTAATATTAAAATTATTTCGTGTATCTTCACGTACATTGTTCTCAATAAGCAACACAAAACATATCAGACTCCAGACTGAGTTTTGTAAGGCGCTTTCTGAGTGGTTAACAAATATTAAAAAAAACAATTTACCTCCTCACGTCCGAATAACATCAACCTAGTTTTTGACCTTACGAAAAAACAATGCTTTCAGGATCCTGTAGCATTATTGACGGCATAAATCAACCTGCATATTTTTTACCTTACGAATGTGTAAGCAAACAAAAAGCAAACAAGAGAAAGAACACAAGAAATAACAGGTACAATATTTATATTTAAATGACAACAGTTTTCTTTTACAATCACTATTAATATGAGTTATTTCCCTTTGACTGGGCTAAAGTCTTTACTACTAAATATTTTTTTTACCTGAGCTTACAAAAACTTGAATTATCTTGTCGCTCAAAATGTTCACTGAAAGAGAGTTTAATGAATCTTGTAAAGGTGAAAATATGTTGATAAACTTTTAGCTTCAAAGAAGTTGGAGAAGTGAATGTTCCGTAATGTCTAATTTGTTTTCGTTGCTCGTAGTTGAAAGTATTGTTCGTAATTGTTTGTATTTCTTAAGTTTCGTAAGATTCAATAACGTAATTGAATAAGTTTTACGTTGCAGAAGTTGGTGAGTGAGTTGTTTCGTTGAAATTTTAGCTTGAATTTCAGTGAAGTTATTTCATGTTAAAGAACATGAGATTCTAACTTTATACTTCGCTGCAGTAATGATACAAGCGTCGTGAACTTGTTTAGCAAATTCTAGTCGTCGTAAATTCTCACTGACTGGGTTCCCTCGTACCTTCAATTTATATGATTTTTTAATCACGTCACAGGATTTTAGCTTTCCGCTACCACTTTTACATCAATGTCCATTTTCGTACAAAAAGCGGATCACTTTGAAGCTAAAAGTTTATCAACATATTTTCAGCTTTACAAGATTCATTAAACTCTCTTTCAGTGAACATTTTTAGCAACAAATTAATTCAACTTTTTGTGAGCTCAGGTAAAACAATATTTTAGTAGTAATGACTTTAGCCCAGTCAAAGGGAAGTAACTCATATTAACAAATCATGATAAAACCGTTGTCATTTATAAATATAAATATTGTACCTGTTATGAAAAGTTATTTTCTTGTGTTCTTTCTCTTGTTTGCTTTTTGTTTGCTTACACATTCGTAAAGTAAAAAATGTGCAGGCTGATTTATGCCGTCAATACCGCTATAAGCTTTTCAATTTTTGATTCATAAATGTAGTTTTCGTTTCTAACTGCCTTGAAGCATTGCAGAAAACGATTTAAATTTGTTTTAATTAAAATTTTTTAAAAATGAAAATTCTTATAAAAATTATTTATCGCTAAAATTTTTTAAGACAATAAAGTTGGCCTTAATAAATCTTATTTAAAAGCAATTAAAAGCTTACATTGTTCGGACTATCATCTTTGTAGCCACATTTATCACAACGTTTCGGCCTTCTTCAGGTGGTTGGAATGTCGAATTGAACTCTTTATTTCGGTAAACTCTTCTAGTTCCACGTGCCATATCTAATGGATGTCAGTTATCAGTTATCTCCTGTTAATTCCCTTCTCCAAGTTTTCCACTGCCTTATGTATTGAACTCATACTCTTTGAGTCCTATCACTGGATCTAACTAACGCCTTAATCCACTGTGTTGTGGAAGATTCCACATTTGCCAGTTACACCCCATTGGAAAATACACTCTTCTTCTATGGTAATTACCACTACATTCCATAAACACAGTACATAGACAAGCATTCATTGGTTAATCTACTCAAAACTAGCTCGCTGATTGGTCAATTCCGACCAATCAAACCGCCTGCACGCGACAAATCTGTTTTCCCACTCAATATGATCTGAGCCTACCACGTGATACACAGACATATATAAATAAAACACGTGTAAGGTCCTGCGCGTTTCTCTTCATTAATCTTTCACCTTGCTGCCAAGATATAGCCTTCAAGAGCGCCCGTCTTAACCATGCAATCAGACGTTAAAGATCATTACAACACTCACGCAAGTACAGTCATTCAGTCAAAAAACTTCAGAGAGATGCCACACAAATCCACGCGCGTTGACTGCTGACTCAACATCAACATAATCTCTCACATCTCACTTACAACTTTCTAAGAAAAGTGTTCTTACACACTACTAAAATAGAAATTGTATTTTAAACAAAGACAAACACAGAACAATCCAAAGTAAACAACTCTGGAGAATTTAAAGAATTAAACTCCTACTTTATTCACGCATACAATCTCCTACTTTATTCTCGCATACAAACTACACAAATTTCTGTATAAATAATATTTTCCACTTGTTTGACCAGTTCTTAAACACTTGCACAATTTCGAACTGTAAATCAATAAGAAACCCAATTTACCAATAGTTCATTTCTTGCATTATCAAACTACAAGTTTTCAAATTGTATATTAATTGTACATAAATGCATGTTGTTTTATTGAAATCTCATAATCAGTGTTCCTTACTCAATTGCCTTGTGATTGATTCGTTTTTGAATGTCTATATTCTATATTGTTGTGGATTAATATGGTGAACATGTCCGTAAACTAACCATCTTAATATAAAACAACCTTCTGATAACAAATTCAAACTCATAGCAACCCCAACAGTGTCATATGCCCTTGAGGACATCTGTGTATGAATTTCTGGGAATTATAAACCTAATGTCTTCAGCAAACATTTTTACCAGTGCTCATATTGCAATTTTTGATGTTATCATTGCAGGTTTTTTTACCAGAGCTCATATTGCAATTTTCGTTGTTATTATTGCACTCCTTATTACTGGTTCCCATATTGTATTCATTTCTATGCTTGGTCGGCTGAAGAGATTTTTGTGGCCTAGCATATGTGCGGATTCCTTAAGTTTACGAATTTTCCAATGATGTTCTTTGTCTATGATTTGAACTTGATTCCACAGAGGGCGATGATTTCCCTTTTCTATCCATATGTGGTCAGCCACGCCTGATTTCTCCACTTCCCCTCGTGTTACAGCTTTCTGGTGTTCGTGAAGCCTTACCTTAAGGGGGCGGCCTGTCTCCCCTTTATATTTCTTTCTGCAGCTGCACGGGATAGCATACACACAGTCTTTAGTCATGTTCTCCTCTATGGGGGTCTTACTTGAGAGAGGTATTTGCGAAGTATCTCGTCCAGCTTTTGAAGGTTGTCATGATGCAGACATTAGATAAAGAATTGGTCAGTATAAACAGTAACCTACAATGTAACAACTACCCTGGGTACATGGCAGCAGCCCCGATAAACTGGGATAGGCGGGTACAAGAGGAGTACAACAACACTCAGAAAACAGTCTGCCTGTCTTATGTGAAGGGATTATCTGAGAAAATACAAAGGATCTGCGTGTGAAAGAGTGAGTTCAATACCTGGTTAAGACGGAACTTGGAGAGAGGAATTAGCAGGAGATAACTGATAACTGATATTCATTAGACATGGAACTAGAACAGTCTACCGAAATAAAGGGTTCAATTCAACATTCCAACCACCTGAAGAAGGCTGGAGCGTACAACTGCCGAAACGTTGTGATAAATATGGCAACAAAGATGATGTACACAATGTAAATAATGTACATAATATCTCATCTCAGAAATATAGACAGATACTGAAGTAAAAGCTTTTCTAATTAAATAATGTCAGTTTTATTTTTTGTTTTTCGATTCAGAGAAGATTTTCGTTGACTGGAGGTTATAGTGGGTTAGCTAATCTGTATTGGTTATAAATACAAATAAAACTTTTATAACTCTATTATTTTTATTATATCAAATGTTACAAAGACAACAACAAGAGAAATATTCAAGTTGTTGGGGGCGTGCAGAATTTATTAATTATGCTTGAAAGAATCAGAATGAATTGTGTAGGTTGCGTGACTTTCTGCATCCACAACAAATAAATAAACGAAATTTAAAATACGATCAAGAACAAGACATATTCAATTAGAAACTAATATAACATTTATATACAATTCAAAACAATATACAAGCAGGATAATTGGTATATGTTATGTTGGCAAAATGTGTATGATGTTTTAGATTTCAGAATGTCTCTCTTTGTAATTGTTCGTTCATTTACAGTCTTTTTAAGTTTGTATTGATATTAATAATTGTCGATATTAAGTGTCTTTTTAGAAGGAATTTTTAAAGAGTGATCTACCTTTGACTGTAATGTCTTTAAGGTCGTTCGCACATTGATGTTTACTTAATAGGTAGCGAATATAATTCACTTTAGATAAGCAATGTTTGAGAATCGATGTCCACAGAGTTGATTGAGTTTTTTTTTTTTTTTATCGTGAGTGAGTCAGCGATGATGTATCTTTCCGCGGTAAAATCGTGATTTCGAGTGACGTGGAGTATGTTGGCAATTTCTCTGTGGATGTTTGTTACTGACTGACTGGGGTGGTCAGCGTTTATTTTTTATAAGTCCTGAAAGTCCGAAGTTGGCTCACTTGAGTTTTGGCGCAATTTCGTTTTTTACGTGAACTTTCAGTGATGAACCAATGAGATTGGTTGATTCGCCTGGTACAGTTTTGATTGGTTGGAGTTTTCCGTACATAGGCGTAAGTGTAGACTGTTCTGTTGCTAGGGTTGATAGGTAAAAAAAAAGGACGAGTCTACAATGTATTAGGTTGGTGCAAAAATAATGACGTAATAATGTCGTTTTTTGACGTTAAAAATACGTCAAAAAACGACATTATTACGTCATTATTTTTGCACCAACCTAATATAAACACAACAAATACAAAAATGATACTGAAATAATTTAAGTTGCTGAACTGATTGTACGAAAATGACAAGTATATTTGTTGTTGTGGGAAAATTAAACAGTTATTTTTTTTGTATTGAATAGAAAAAGAGTATTGTTCTTGACTCACTGATTTTTACAGAGTTGTCGCTCTTTTACCGGAGATGCTTGTTGTGGAATAGAATATTTTGTGGTAGTGACCGTTCTTTCACAAGGTGTATTTATGTTAATTTTAGTAATTGACGTTAAGCCTGGAATTGGTTGACAAGGTACGTTTTTGTGTTGAAGAATTTGGTTCGTCTCCTTTGCTGTGTTGATTTCCAATGAAGTCAAGTGAACAAGTTGAATATTTTAAGTGCCCACTGACCAAGTCGCATCGAAGCTTCGATTTTATTAATTCTCTTGGTCACGTGGGGTGCGGGATCATGAACGTGTTTACATTTTGTGGCGTCAGCTAGAAGTCAAAATTTGGTTCGGTACATTCGGACGTAGTTGACGACATCTAATTAATATTTTTCAACCAATCAGAATGCATCAGTTATTATACTTGGTTGGGAACCTCTGTGTGTTTAACTTGCACAAGATTTGAGATTTTTAAAAAATGTAGGAATCTGATTCTACAATAACCCCCCCACACACACACACACCTCAGATTGTGAAAGTTTTTGAGAGAAAATTTTCTCAATATGTAATGTAACACTTTAAATCTATTAGGCCAATGAACATGTCTGCCAGATTTGGTAGCAACTTCCGTGGGTGGTACTGAAGGTGCAAGCTGCGTTTGCTAGGTCGAAGATCTTAGCTCTGAGTCTGGAAGCGATTTATGATTTAAATCGATGTAAGCCGGTTTCAACCGGTCGACTGACACTGTGTTAGGTTTTCCAGCCAAGTCCTGGAGTTATCACTTGCTGCTAGTGCTGTCTTAAGTTGCCTATGAAATCGTTCCACAAGGCCGTTTGCACATGAATAATAGGCAGTTGTAGAAATGTGCATCACGCGTAACAAGTTTATAAATTCATTGAAAAGGACTGACTGGAACTGGGAACCTCTATCAGTGGTTATTATTGAAGGACAACCAAAGATAGAGATCCACTCTCTAAGAATGCACCTGGAAATCGTTTCCGCCGAAGTACTTTTTAAAGGAACGGCTACAGGCCAATGAGTGAAACGATCGATTATTGTTAATAAGTATTGGTACCCATCAATGTCGGACAAATGTCACTAAATCAACGTGAATGTGGGTGAACCTTCCATCAAGCTTAGAGAATGTACCAGGCGGAGACTTGGTATGCCGTTGTATTTTAGTTTGCTGGCATTTTAAACAAGTCTGTGTCCAGTGTTTTATGTCACTGGACATTTTTGGCCAAACGAAACGATCACTAATCATCTTAGTAGTCGCTCTTCGACCAGGGTGCGACAGAGAATGGAAATGTTCGAATACTTTTTTCCGCAAAGAAGGTGGTACATAGGGCCTAAAGTATCCTGTGCTTACATCACAATATACAGTAGTGTTACCAAATGGCACAGGGTGTTGCTTTAACTGTAGTGACGTTTTTTTCTTTAACTGATTCCAAAGTAGTGTCATTCTTTTGTTCTTCCGCTAAGGAGTCGAAATTCAACGGCTGTGCATCGATTGACTGTATCGTTGATCGCGATAAGGTATCATTGTCAGCCCCTTTTACATATCGGATATCCGACGTATATTGGGAAATATAATCTAATTGTCAGATATCGACTTGGCGTGCAGAGCATAAATTAATGGTTTATGATCTGTATAGACCACAACATTCCGTCCTTCCAAAAGATGACGGAAATTACGGATTGCCAAGTATATTGCCAGTAATTCTCTCGAAAATGCGCTGTACTTTTTTTGAGCTGAGTTTAGCTTGACCGAAAAGAACGAAATGGGTTTTTTAGCATCTCCCTGTTCCTGATGAAGCACAGCCCCTGTTGAGTCACCTGATGCGTGTGATCGTTGAGTCATCATCGGTTATATACGATAACTTTGTAAAGTTGGCAAGGGCGTCTATGGCTCTGTGAAAACAGTCAGTGATTCGCCTTCCTAGGTAACCTTCGAGTTCTTCTGACGGTGTTGTTGCAGTAAATATGTGAGGGGAATCAGAATCTGGGAACAACCAGGAATGAACCTCCGTTAGTAATTAATGAGGCCTAAGAATCGGCGCAATTGCCGGAGTGAAGTTGGTTGTGAGAAATTTGAAATAGATGCTATTTTCTCAGGTAAAGGCGTTATTCCCTTTTCATCAATGACGTGCCCCAAAAATTTAAGTGACGGTACAGCAAAAATACATTTCTCTGTGTTAATCTTAAGGCCAAAATGCTGAAGACGTTGGAAAACGTTCAACCTGATGACGATATTCGCTCTTGTTTCTACTGGCGATCAGGACGTCATCAATATAAGCAAAGGTGAAAGGTAAACCTCTCAGCACTTTGTCTATGAGCCGTTGGAAAGATTGTGCGGCGTTCCTTAAACCAAATGTCATTCTCACAAATTCTTATAAACCAAAAAGAGTAGTTATCACTGTTTTATGGATGTCCTCCTTGGCCACTGGTATCTAAAGAATGCTTTCACTGGATCAAGTTTAGTGAAGACTGTGGCGCCCTGCAGACCCACTGCGAAATTGTGCAAGTGCGGGATTGGGTATTTATCCGGGATTGTAGTAGCATTCAGCTTCCGGAAGTTACCACAATGTCTCCAAGCTCCTGAGTCTGGTTTTGGAACCATATAAAGAGGAGATGAGTAAGGACTCGAAGAAGGTCTAATTATACCGAGGTCCAGCATGTGCTGAAACTCGGCTTTCGCCAGTTTATATTTATCAGGCCTCAATCGCCGTGGAGATGAATGCGTGGGTGAGCCGGTAGTATCAATATGGTGCTCAGCATTGTGACGAACGGTTTCTGTATACCGGAATGGTGTTGTAATTTGAGAATATTTTTGTACCAGATCCTGCATTCCGTTGGCTTCAGGTAGAGTTGCGCTGATACTTGTGCTCGTATAGATAGATGTAATTCCTTTCCTTGTAATGTTGCTCGTTTTATCCTCCAAAGAAAGGGAAGACATATCAACGGACACGTTAAAGTGGGCGAGGAAATCCGCTCCTAGGATCGGGGTTCAAACTTGGGCTATCGTGAATACCCACGGAAAAGAACGCCTAAATCCCAGATTTAGGGTTAACGAGGTTTCGCCATATGTCTGGATTGAAGATTCATTCGCCGATTGTAACGTATAATCTGTCTTTCTAGTCAACATATTAGGCTTGGCTGGTATTACACTAATTTGTGCCCCAGTGTCCACTAAAAACAAGTAGACAGAGTTCTCATCTCGGATGTAAAAGAGACGACTTTTTGGCATCCCTCTGGCAGCAAACGTCTCTACTTGTTGCCGGGTTAGTCGTTTCCCGACTGCTGTGTGTTGTTATCCTTAGCTACACGGTTTCGTACAATACCGCGCTTGTTGTCCGTATTTAAAATGATACCAACAGGTATTAAATATAGGCCTGCTTCTGGATGTGGAATGTGATCTTCGCCTAGTCTGATGTGATGGACGTGACTTCCTAGTGAAATTGTTGGGTGTGCGATTTTGCTGATATTGATAGCGGTTTGTAGAGCTTGTAAATGTGAGGTCAGCTCGGCTAAATAATCTTTGATTTTCGATAACTCTTGTGAGTCACCGATTGAAGAGAGAATAGGTTGTAAAGGTGTCGCAGAAGCAGTTTCCGGAGGTTTATTCTCATATATTTGGCCACGATTTCTGCCAATGGCTGTGTGTCAAAATCGTCCGAGAGTGACACTAATATTTGCGACGTTTGTGGGCTCAGCTTATCCATCCATAGTTTGCGGAGGACTGTGTCAGACATGGTATTGTAACCTATTAAGACTTTCATTTTTCTAAGCAATTGGGAAGGTTTATAGCGTCCCGCCGGTACTTCGCTGAGGAGGTCTGCTACCTCTAATGCTACATCTGAGGGAAGTTTATCAACTACAAAAGCGTAACGGGCATGTTGGGACGTGATCTTTCTTGCATTAAAAATTGTGTTTAATTGCGCAAACCACACTTGAACGTTGGTGTGGTTGTACGTCGGTAGATTGATGGAAATTGCCGCCTCAACATGTTCGCTGGTAGAATTTACCATTGTTTTCGTTTAAAACGTGACAATTAAAGTATTTCTCTTATAAAATGCTGTTTTTAAAATATTGCTTTGCACATTTGAACTTCGGGTTCACCAATCTATAGTGGGTTAGCCAATCTGTATTGGTTATAAATACAAATAAAACTTACCCTCTATTATTTTTATCAAATGTTACAAAGACAACAACAAGAGAAATATTCAAGTATAACACAACAAATACAAAAATGATACTGAAATAATTTAAGTTGCTGAACTGATTGTACGAAAATGACAAGTATATTTGTTGTTGTGGGAAAATTAAACAGTTATTTTTTTGTATTGAATAAAAATAGTATTGTTCTTGACTCACTGATTTTTACAGAGTTGTCGCTCTTTTACCGGAGATGCTTGTTGTGGAATAGAATATTTTGTGGTAGTGACCGTTCTTTCACAAGGTGTATTTATGTTAATTTTAGTAATTGATGTTAAGCCTGAAATTGGTTGACAAGGTACGTTTTAACTTTTCGTGTTGAAGAATTTGGTTCGTCTCCTTTGCTGTGTTGATTTCCAATGAAGTCAAGTGAACAAAAATTGAATATTTTAAGTGCCCACTGACCAAGTCGCATCGAAGCTTCGATTTTATTAATTCTCTTGGTCACTTGGGGTGCGGGATCGTGAACGCGTTTTTACATTTTGTGGCGTCAGCTAGAAGTCAAAATTTGGTTCGGTACATTCGGACGTAGTTGACGACATCTAATTAATATTTTTCAACCAATCAGAATGCATCAGTTATTATACTTGGTTGGGAGCTTCTATGTGTTTAACTTGCATTTTAAAAAAATGTAGGAATCTAATTCTACAATAACCCCCCCCCCCAGATTGTGAAAGTTTGAATCTGATTCTACAAGGTCCTGTTAAAAAAAATGATGATTTAAAATAAATTCTCCAAGGAGTCCTGCTTTTAGCTAATAAAACAACATTTCTGCTTGAAATTTAATTTCTCAGAATTTCATGAAATTAAGTAACTTGCGTGGCGGGACATAACATATGTAAAAAAAACAAACAATTACCAAGATTTTCTAAAACAAAGATTCCAAAAATAATTTCATTCATATGTGAAAATGTCCTGAAAATTTCATTAAAATCTGACAATTATTTGATTTTTGGAATCTTTTGAATACGCTAGAAGTGAAGGTGCCCATTTTGTATTAATCTTTTGTAATTATACTACTACGATCTATGTACTTGTAACCAAGTAAAAAAAAAAAATCAAAGAAAAAACAATCTCGTTTTCCATAAATAAATGAAAATGAAATTAATTTAATTTTAAATAAAATTTCATTGTTATTCTTAAATAAGTAATAAACATTATCATTATAAGTTTAAAAAATTTACAATCTGGAATATGGATTATTTTCTGGAATATGGATTATTTTCTGGAATATGCATTTTCTTTTTGCTTGTTTGCTTATCTTTTTAAGTTTTTATTTGTATTTTTTTTTTTGTAGGGGGGGATTTCTTTTTGTGAAATGTATCACTTGAACAATATGAAAAGTTTGGTAGTTTACTTTCAGACGTCCTAGATTAGTGGTGGAAAAAAGCAGAAGATTTATTTAAAACATCAGTTTTTCTTCATTTATTTTTATTTTCAAATTGGTATTTTAGCATCCTGCTACCACTTTCTTTCGTCGTCAATTTTTGTACAAACTAAAAATCAAAGTGGATCACAGAGCCTTGATATTTCTCTGACTTCTGATTGGTCAATCAATATACCAATATCATCCGTACGGTTAAGATTAATTTACCGCTAAAATCTGTCTGTGTTTTGAGTCGTGACATACGATATTATAAATACTTGGACACATTTTCTACTCTTTCCTCTGTTTTTCTCAGAACCACGATAATGTAGTTCAGTGAAGAGCCTGTGTCTGTCCCTTATGGGAAGATGCTATGACGTACGTGCACACACGTACGTACTAACATTGCACATCTCTTAGTGTTGACTTATCTTATTCACTCCTTCAACTACAAGCAACTAAAAAACCAACTTCTAACAGTGAGCTTTGCGGCATCAAACAATTCGCCAAATAAATTCACGTCGTTCAAATCTTTCATTTTCTAAGTTACATTCCTAACATAGTCCTAAACTTCGAATTCATTCACTCACCAACAAACTACACTTCAATTTTATCATCTACGATTTTTATCGAGACAACAAGAATTCTACTCAAAGAACATACAGAAAAAAGCAACTTTGAGCATAATCTAACGCAAACTTACTTCGAGTCAACATTTACCCAACAGTTAAGCTTAAAAGTTTATCTTTTAAACACAAAATTCAACTTTTGATATCAACTATCATTTCATTTACCAATTTCGATTACAACAAATTTTCCAAGAACCCAACTTACTTTCTTCATTTGTTAAATCAACTTTATTCCCGTAATATTTAAATTTAAACTTTTTAAATTTTTATGTTTCCTTAACAATATATATATATATATATATATATAATATTCAACAAGTATAGGGAGACAACCTTAATCTCCAATATCAAACTATGACAGAAATTTACGATGTAAAATATTATTTAATCTGAACTGATTAATTCTTTGAAAATCCTTTTACTGACAGGAACACTGAACAAACTCTTTATCTGTCCCCAAAAACATTCTCATTCTCATGTTGTATATATTTGTTATATAAATGCTTTATTCTTGTTTTTCTAAAAAGGAATAATGTTTGTTTTATATTTTATCGCTGATGATCTTGTGCCATACACAATGTTTGTGGAGAAGTTTATTTTCAAGCAGCCAACACAAATAATACCTTCTGATATATAGATATTTTCCTAATAACCTACTCTTCCGCAACAGTATCATCTCATTTAAGGCAATAAAGCCGCTAAGACACACGGGATTACAGGGTGTGGAAGAATGAGGAACAAAAACATTAATTATGAGCGGCAAGAGGAAAGAGTAATCAGGAGGATTGAATTGACATTGCATTTAAATTAATGGCAATTAATTTAATTGTTTGTGATTTACTAAGCGTACTCGTGTATTGAATAAACGAGAATCCTGCGACAAATATATCTTCATCGTTTCATGCAATAACGTAGTCACTACGAAAAGGTGCCGACAAGCAACTGTAACCGTTTCAATAGCATAGGATTTTTATATGGGTTAGGGAATTATCGTGACGCACAACATGGGCTACATTTGTATTTTTTAATCATTTCACTCCAAGCAAGGCAACAACGCCACCAAGACGCAAGGGAGTTACGGGGGGGGGGTGAGAAGACTTTAAAAGAAACCGGAAACCAAATCCTAAACCGGAAATAAGGGATAAACCTCTACTCGTTTTCAAAAGACACGAAAGTGGGGGAGGACAGGCGACAGGCGATCCTATCTACCTATAAATGAAATCTGAAAAAAAAAAAAAAATATTGAAAGAACAATTGACTAACAACTTGAAAACAGAATAAAAACAGCAAAAGAAAAAGAGTTGAATGAGAACTCTTGTGCATTTAACAAGGGAAAAGAGCTCCAACAGATTACTGATTTACCCATAAACTGTCGTTGGGTTCATGCCTTTCCCAAAGAAGATAGAACTTATCCAAGCCGGAATTTGAATTAGTTTCGCCAATTCAAGTCATCGTGCCTATATAAACATTAGATCAGCTGCATCGCTAACAAGAAAGTCTGACATTGCAATTCCCAGACTTGTTTAAAAAGCAACATGGAGTTTTGAGTTGGGTAGTGATGGCATTTCATAGTCTACATAATCAACAGATAAAATTAAACCTGTATGAAATAGTTTCATTGCTAAAATCTAGTACTGTTTTTTTTTTTTTTTATTATTTGTCTTCTTTCAATACAAGAGCGGGTATGGGCGCTATTACACCCCCGACTTGTTGTAATATCTTTTTATGCTGGAGGGGTGTGTGAAAGTGTAATAGTGCCTCTTGTAATATTTCGCTGCAATGTAATTTTTTTCTCCAAGAAATAATTTTTCCTGTTGTCTACCTTGTTGCAGTGCTTACATTCATCACTTCACGTACTTTACTGTTCATTTCAAACCAAGTATTATGGCTGGTGTTCAACGCGTTCCCAATCAACAGGTTTTTGAAGACATCACCATTTTGAAAATTGGAGCTCAGTTTTACAACAATATTGATAATTGCATTGACTGGCACCGTAACTATGGTTTGCTGGCAGTAAGTGTGGGCTGCATTGCTTGCAACAGCCGTTGTAGGGAACAAACCTATTCGCGATCCGTGGGCAACAGGATTTGGAGGTGCGCACGTAAATCTTGGGGGTACGAAATTGTAATAGCGCCGGAATATATATCCAACATAGGCAAAATGGGCCCTAACGTTCCGTTCCTACAACATACTTATATGCAGCAAAAAGTCACGAGAGACCATCCACATAAGCAGTACCTTTCCTTTGAAATCATTACCCGGCGCGTCCCCAAGAGGAAAAGTAACGAGGTGAAGTTGAACAATTTATATACGGTTTTCCGGAAATCTTACATTAAATTCCAGCCATGTGTCGTATTCTGTTGCGAAGATAAATACCTACTTGAAGCAAGGTTTCGGTAATATACAACATTTAAATATAAGTGTTTATTTTCCAAAGAATATTTCGCATTTGTATTACCAACTCATTTTTAATTAGTTTTCCAACGATGTCATTTAAATATAAATGTAATGATTGAAGTTTGTGTCATGACGAAATTGGTAGCTGACAATATTTATTACTTGGTTCGTGGGTTTGTGTGTGTAAATATTCATAGTTTAAACTTGATATATTTCAACCCCACTTCGACAACGTTAACAAATTTATCTCGCTAGATCAATTACAACTGAATAGAGAGTTCGATATTGACTAGGTGCCACATGTTAGGAAATCACTACGGGTAAAGATTGGTTATTTAAGTTTTTTTTCTTCGGCAATAGGTAGATATTGGTCGCTTATAATTCTATTGGGCTCGTCTATTAGTCCAATCTTACCTTATTCGAGTAATGCACTATTCTAATTTTCATCCGTAAATCTAGCCCTCTGATTGGTTCATTTCTACCAATCAGGTCGCCCGCACGTGCACTTTGAAGTCTTGGCGCAAAATCGTTCTGGAGCCACCCACGTGATCATGACCGCTTAAAAAGAACCCAAAGCACATGTGATGAGGAGATGCAGACCTGGGCAGATCAGCAGCAGACCATTTTTTTCGACCGCTCACTCAAGCTTTAAAATGTGACGACTACAATTCACCGTCTCGACGAATCGAGACGACAAATCTTTCCCGTTCAATATCTTCTACGAACTTCTTCGTCATTCAAGAATCTCAAACTATACATTCTCTTTGATCATCTACAATAAATCAGTCAGTCCAGCAAACACAGAGAAACGCTAATCTAATCCACGTAACTTGCGTTGATAATTTTCCAGCGCAAACGAAACCACAACTGACTCACTGACAAACTCGACTCGAAGATTACTCTGTGAATACAAAGAACTTCTACTCGCAAGACTTTACTTATCCAAAGTGAATTATTAACACTCACTACAATCTAAGTAAATACTATTATCGAACATACTTAATATTTACAGTTAAGGGTAGACTACTTCTGAATGACTCAATTCTAAAAACATAATAACGATATTCTAAAAACACTAATTACAATTTTCTTAAAGACTGTAATACAAATACACAAAACACAAAAAGGACATACAAAAAACTTCAGTTACTACGAACATACCAACACAATAACATCTTGTAAAATATGTTGTATATAATATTTTTATTTGTATATAAATGCATTTGTTTGTTTAAATTGCATGCATGTTTTTGCCTTGTTTATATCAAGAATTATTTATTGTTGTGGATGCAAGAAATTTTTTTTTTTTGGATGGGTGTTGGTATCTCTCTTTATAATTTAAACCGTTTTCAGTTTAATTTTCTTTTTTCAATTAGTTCACATACGTATATATCTATATTTTGTTTACCTGGTCTAACCAGTTCACATACGTATATATCTATATTTTGTTTACCTGGTCTAACCAGCTTTTCTTTTTATTCTATTCCTTCTTTTTCTCCCCCTCTCCCGTTTGTACTGTTTACTTTTATTTAGCTTCTATTTTGATATAAGAAATCAATTTTTATTTCGCAGTTTAATTATTTATCTATCGGTGTGCTTTATTTTTCCCTCTTCCCCTTTCCCCATTCCGTTTTCTCTTCATAAGATTTAAAAAAGAAGAAAAAAATTCCGCCTACTTGTCTAAAAATGACCGACTCTATCCGAAGAGAGCTGTTAAAGACAGCTTTCGAAAATCTACCGCCAGACAAAGATGACTGTTCAGAGTATCCGGAATTTGAAGGGTCCCGATAAAAGTAATCCTGATGTTAAGAAGGCTAATAATGGAAAAAAAAGGTTAACCCAGGAGATCAATAATGGCGAAAATAGCCAAAATATGACCAACAAAAGTTAGGAGGCCAATAATACCCCAAAAAGTGACCCCCCTCCCCCGCAAAAAAAGCACAAAGACCAAAAATAGCCAGACGGAAAATTCAATGGAGGCCAATATTGCTCAAACAGTGATGACATTACTGATAAGAATGCAAATACTGAAGCCAGGGTACCGCCTTGTTATTGGAAATCCCCCCTCCCCGAAATACATAATCAATATCGCAGAGTTTTTGGTGCGAGCCAAGAGTTACGCTCATCTTGTTTTAGAAGGTGGACTCTTGGAAGATCTCCAAGAACTTAAGAAAATTGAAAGACGAATAGTGTCAGTCTTCGGCGTTGACAAGCGTACGTGCAAAATTTGTCGCACGTCGACAGACACAGTGGTAAAACAATTAGAGTCTCTGGGGGTTAAGCCACTGGCTTCTTCATGTGGGACGTATTGCTACCCACACCGGAAGATTGTGTAAAAGCATCATGCAGCGATTTCACGAAATATCTAATCTTGTGTATAGAGTACGAAGGCATGCGTCGGGCACGTAGCAATATTGGAGGTCACTCCTCAGGTTATCGCAGAAAATCTAGCGATGTTCTTTACCCAGTACGACTTGATACTGGGTGCCTGACTGGGGTATGAAGTTTCGACATCTTGTTGGGTCGAAAAGCCTTCCTCTCCATCCCCAACTGATGGACTGTCCGCAAACTGGTGTGCTGGAGGTGTGGAGAGTCACCTCCCCGCTTCCTAGAGGGAGAGTGGAATGGCTGGTGGATGGTATGGTTAGAGGGAAGCATCAGACAGCGGTGCTTCTGTCCCCTGAAGCCCCCGGAATTAAAGGTACAGAGAGACCCATTCCCTCTATCAACATTAATGGCGAAGCCCCGGTCTCAAAATTGACTTCCCAGAAGGATCTACAAAAAAAGTATGATACCGGATACAAAAACATCCAAATAACTCAAAGAAAAATTGGACAGAAAAAAGATTTTCGCCTTCTAAAAAAGGCAACTCTGTTCATGACC
The DNA here is from genome assembly GCA_963932145.1 of Acanthosepion lycidas. Taxonomy (NCBI): domain Eukaryota; kingdom Metazoa; phylum Mollusca; class Cephalopoda; order Sepiida; family Sepiidae; genus Acanthosepion; species Acanthosepion lycidas. Next base: position 30,025,623 of record OZ010594.1, on the reverse strand, counting down.
TCTACCCTGCCTTACCCTTCACCACAGAAACATTCCTCCTCGCCCGTCAAAACACCCTCCTTAGTAGAGATCACAGCCCATTTCGACTAAACCCCTCCTACACTCCTCGTCATCTTGAAATGCCCCCTCCCTCCAAAAGACACAGACGCCGAAAAAATGATTACATTTCTTAATTACTGGGATCTTCTGATTAGTCAAAATGATACAATTTGCAAAGCGCTAAAAAATGACACTTAGAAAACCCGATATGGCTTTTAACTAATTTTATAATATTCTTTAACAACTTAATGTAAAAATCTATTATAACTAAAGAAATAACAAATAATTGTATTAAAAATTCAATTTTAAATGAAAAAAATTTTTGCTTTCAGAAAATATTGTCCATAAAAACAACTAAAAACAAATAAAAGCATTTGAAATTAAATAATATCTTTGTTTTATTGAGTTTTGTATGTTACAATTCAGAGCTGATTTTCAGGTACTGCGGATCCAATTAAAAAAACCAAAAAAAAAAAAACATGATTTGCATTCTTCGAAGCCTTGTGCTTTTAACTATTGTAATCACTTTAGTCTAAACTCGATGTGATCGAATTTCTAGCGTTTTCATAAAATTAGTTATAGGGGTGTTAATAAATATAAAAAAAATATTTCTGCCATGACTTTAATAAAAAAAGCAAAAACATATTTATAATAATTTCGATCATCTGTGAATAGTTTCTGAAAGTTTCATTAACATCCGACAATTATTTTTATTTTTGCAAGATTTTCCAAATTAATGTGTGTAATACAAAAAAAAAAAAAAAAAAAACGTGCTAAAAATTGTCTATGTTATTTTACTAGTTCCGGTTGGTACAAAGAGATGTTTTTTTAATCAAAATTTAGAATGTTCTAAAAAGAAGGAAAATTTTTAAAAAATAATTAAAAAAAAAACGTTGGTCTTTCCTCTTCATAATAACATAAGCATTTAGACTGTAGACTCGTCTTTTTCTTATCTATCACCCCTAGTAACAGAACAGTCTATATCTTACGCCTACGTACGGAAAACTTAAACCAATTAAAACCATACTAGACGAACCAACAAATCTCATTGGTCAACGACACTATATTCTGAAAGTTTCACATGCAAAACGAAATTGAGCCAAAACTTAAGTGACCCGATTACGGACTTTCAGAACTTATAAAAGAAGACGCCAACTGAGCCAACCAGTCAGTGACGAACACCCACAGAGAAATTGCCAACATACTCCACGTCACTCGAAATCACGATTTTACCGCGCAAAGGTACATCAGCGCTGACTCACTCAAAATTAAAACTCAACCAACTCTGTGGACATCGATTCTCAAACATTGATTATCCAAAGTGAATTATATTCACTACCTAGTAAATAAACATCAATGTGCGAACGACCTTAAAAACATAGGTAGATAACTCCTTAAGAACTCCTTCTAAAAAGACACTTAATATTGACAATTAATACCTACACAAATCTAAAACGGACTGCAAATGAACGAACGATTACAAAGAGAGACATTCTGAAACCTAAAACATCATACACATTTTGCCTACATAACATATACCAATTATCCTGCTTGTATATTGTTTTGAATTGTATATAAATGTTTTATTAGTTTCTAATTGAATATGTCTTGTTCTTCTTAATCGTATTTAAATTTCGTTTATTTTTGTTGTGGATGCAGAAAGTCACGCAACCTACACAAATTCATTCTGATTCTTTCAAGCATAATTAATAAATTCTGCACATCCCCAACAAGACGATAAAATTTTGTTTTCATAAAGTTTGGCGTCTTTTTCATCAGACTATATGCTCTTTTTTTTAGCGATTTTGTGGAGTTACCTAGGCTAATTCAATTGCAACTCCGTTTTTCAAAAGTTGTCAAAAATTCGGCAAATATCCGCTTTAAATTGTATGTATTTATTATTTATTAATAAAAGTGTGTTGAATAGATCATTTTATTATAAATTGTGGAAATATTTTTGGAAGTCGGTTTCATCCACCCACTTTTCGACATCTTGTATGTACTTTTTTTAATGGTAGGTGCCAAATATTTTTGTTTGATAGTTTATATATAAAAAAAAAAATCCCTGAGGAAAAAAATAGAAAATACTGAAAATTCGCCGTGAACCTTTCCAAAAATAATTCCATCTAGGTACCTCCACTTGGTCGCGTAAAAAACAGCATGATAAAAAAAAGGATCCAAACTCAATAAAAACAACATTTTGTCACTGTTAATGTTTAAACTATTTTTTTTATTTTTTGACACCTTTGTTTGTAGCACGTTGTAAATTTTGTTTCAAAATTTTGATTTTTTTTTTTTTTTTTTGGTAACCCGATTCATCGAAAATCTGCTCTGAATTTGTAAAATAAAAAATACAATGAAAACTATGACATTATTTAATTTAGAATTCACAAGTTTTTAATTTTTAAACTTATGTAGTTGTAGTATAAAAAAATAAAATTGATTTTATGTTTTATAAAATCGTATATAGAATAAAAAAATATACTATTGGTTAATTTATGTTCTTTTAACCATGAATACCAATTTTTTGATTATTGCATACTATGCCGTATGTTTGTTTTTAATTTTTTCCGCGCTTTCGAAGTAGGGAACAGTAACAGTAAAAAAAAAAATGACGTCACAAGCTATCGTGCGTAAATAAAGGTTTTCATGATGTCTTATTGTTTTAAGCAAATGTAAGTATTATTCTTACAAAATCCAATTAATTAATCCTTAAATTTACTTTGAAACACATGACAAATTTTGGTTTTTAAACAAATTTTTAAATTTGACGAGTGTAAATTAATTATTAATGGCGTTTGCATACATTTGCTGCTGAATGAACATGCGCAGAAGCTTAACTTGTCTTTATTATTACGCATGCAATGTGCAAACTTTGTGCGAAATTTAAAAAGAGCATAATTATTTACAAAATACAAAAAAAAAATAAAATAAAATAAAATAAAACCCTAACCCTTGCGTAGTAATTGAGACGAGTAAGATCAGTAAAAGACCGGTAAACAATGCCAGTAATAGCTGCCTTGCTGTAGCTGAGATGCAAATGAATTCAAACTTTTAGTGTCAATAACTCCAAAACAGTAAATTTTTATCAAATTTTCGTTATTTCTTAATTAAGCATATACATTTTTACACGTAAATGTAACAATTTGGGAAATTCTTGACAGAAATTGAGCACAGGTCCTACACTGCAAATTAGCCCACAAGTTTGCTACCCGTAAGAAAATTAAAATCTAATTTGGATACATTTCATGAATAGAATATTGAATTTTTTTTTTTTTTTGGTAGGAGTAGAAAGTGTATGATATCATAATGCTTTATTACAGAGTAAATTTATTTGTAAAACAAAAATTGAAAATTTGCCCAAAGTCAGGAAATTATTTCGATTTCATTGAAATTTTCTGCATTGAATCCTGTAAAAAATATATCGTGTATTTTTGTTTCCATGGAAACAAAAAAAAAATCTCTGTATATTTGTCAAAAATTTGTATTTTTACAATATGATTTTACTAGTTGCTGCTATAAATTTGATTTTTGAAGAATGGAAAATGTAAAGTTTGAGAACATTGTTTAAATTTTCATTTTAATTATTTGATTTCTTTTTTTTCTATAGAAAAATTTGTATTATGTCCTTTGAGATGAAAGAAATAACCATTTTCAGGGCCACCAAAAATGGAAAGTTTGACTAATGATCTACTCATGCTAATAGTATTTTTGTTTGTTTTAATAAAGTTTTGATGTTATAATAATGTTAGAAATATAGTAAAGATAAAGAGGGGTTGACTTGAAAACTATTTCCACAGTTTTAATAGATTGACTTGCATATTTCATTTGATTTATAGCGTAAATTTTTGAAGGGTCTTAAAACAACAGGGATTCTATAAACCAACAGGAAATGAATGATAAGGAGTCAATGAGTTGAATATTTTAAGGACCCACTGACTAAATTGTGTTGAAGTTTTGTGGCGTCAACTCGAGGTCAAAATTTGGGTAAGTACCTTCAGATATAGTTGACGACACCTAATTGATATTTTTCAACCAATCAGAATATATCAGTTGTTATAAACTTGGTTGGGAGCCTCTATGTGATTAACTTGCACATATTTGAGAATTAAAACAATAAATGTAGAAATCTGATTCTACAGTTACATGTGCCTCTTTTCATATTAGAAAAATCTTAATCAGGGAGTGAATTAGAAGATCCATGAAAATATTAAGATAGAAAGATTTGATATTTGACAAGAGTGTATAAAAGGAATAAAAAGTGACAGTTATAAATGAGAAGCTGATTGAAACAAGAGAAAATATGACTGAAGAAGGAAAGGAATATAGAGGAAGTGTTATGATATTCCAAGTAGGGATTGCAGTTGTATGCAGTATTGGTTCTACAGTCCAATACCATTGCCACTACCTTACATAGTGAGCCTATATATAACGTATACTCATATACTATATTAGTTAGTGGTAACACTGACCAACCACAACTACATCTCCCTGAAGTGAATAGGCTTTATGCCCTTTGTTGATCTCAAGTGTCTATTCTCATTTTGACTCCCCTCTCTGTCCCCGCATCTAGAGATCTCTGTATATTTTGATCTACCTCATTTGTTGAAGTACTGTCCTTCGCAAAATGCTAGAATTCTTCAAACTGTCTTGGTTTTCCATTGACTCCTTATCACACATTTCCTGTTGGTTTATAGAATCCCCGCCGGATTCGCTCCCTAGTTCAATTTCCATCTCCCTTTCGTATTCTTGTTTGGTTCTTGTTTGATCTTCATTGGCAACAACATTATTACCCTTTTTAAATGCTGTATTGTGTTCCTTCTGCATTATAAAATATGCACTTTTGGGTACAGATTCTTTATTTTTCTTGTACCACATTCTTTCATTAATGAAATGTAACAGGGGTCAGCAAATTTTGGAGAGAGTAGGCCAGAAAGCTATGCAGTATTTCTGAGGAGGGCTATGATATCAAATGTACTATAATAAATTTTCTTGACCTCAGACTGCTCCGTCCAGAAGGATGCTTTTATCTGGAGTTTTAAAGAAAAAACCCCAACTAAGTTAATATATTATTTAAACAAGTTTCCTTATTTTACTGCAGGAATAACAGGATAACAACTAACACAATCAGAAAAAGATGCAAATTTCTTACTACAGTTAATTTGGTGGGCTGGATGTAGCCCAGGAATTGCTGACCCCTAGAATATGACATGGTTAATGGGAATTAATGCAGACAGACTTTCTAATCTGTCAGCGTGTAGTATAGTTCTGTAACTAAGTAATAGTCTTGGTAAGAAAATACTAATCTCATCTCCCTGGGGAGAAAATACTCTCAATCCCATTTTTATAGACTGCACCATTCTTTCTGCAATTCCATTTGATTGTGGATGATATGGTGGGGTTTTATATGGAATACATCCAATTTTCCTTAACCAAGAACACAAACTTTCAACACAAAATTCTCGGGCATTATCTGACACTAATGTTTTCGGTACTTCATTTCTAACAAATATTACGCATGATATTTACCTTGTACTAGTTTTCCTATTGTGACCGCTAACAACTTCAGGCCAGCCAGAAAAATAAAACACAATCCTACACCATTAATGTGCATGTTGTCCATGTGAACACAAGACCAAGGCTCTCCTTAGGCATGTGTGTACTTTATTCTGGTGAAAACTTCATATTTCAGCACATTTGGACATTTGAGTGTATGTGATTTTCAACATCACATGCATATCCAGGTCACCATGCTTCCGTGTAGCTAGAATTCCACAATGCACAGTTATGTACACATTTTATTACATCTTTCTACAGTCAACTTGTTTAATTTCTTTGTATGGCCTTTCAGCTTTTGAACAATTATTCCATTTATTGGTTTTTATTCCAGATACAAATTTACTTGATATTGGGTCTTATAATGTTTCTGAGACAAGTTGATTTATCAGTAGAATTTGTTTCTACCCAGTGCAAAAATTCATCTTCTATATTTTCTAATATGCTGTCTTCTTGTCCCTTTTTAAAATGTTATATGGACAATGGATCTACAGAGGAAATAACACTTCCTTTTACATATCAAAAACCATTAGCCTTATTTCCTATTTTAATATTCTGGAAGATCTAGCTTTTGGTAATTTATTCTTCAGGTTAAAAATGAATTTTAGGGGCTTATGGTCTGACAACAAAATTGACAAACCCTACTAGCTTTCTAAATTATAGCTAAAGCCTCTTTTTCTTAATTTTGAGTTATTAGGTTTGGCCAATGTTAATGCTCTAGAAAGATACATAACTGGGTGTCCTTCCTGGGCTAAGATTGCCAATATGGAATTTTTACTAGCATCTGTAATTAATATAACATCTTTTTCGGAGTCAAAAATCTTGATAATGGTTTTTTGCAAGAGTATTTTTCAAATTATCAAATATGGGTCGTTGTATATTAATCCACTTAAATACATTGTTTTTTTTTTATGCAACTTGGCAAACACTCCAATTAGTTCTGGATATTTGGGTAAGTATTTCCAATAAAAATTAATTAAACACCGGAAGGATTCTAATTTGTTTTTATTAGTAGAAACTTTATGACCTCTAATATTTTCTGTGTCTAACTTGGGTCTGGCAAAATTCTATCTTTTGAAATTTGGTACCCAAGATATATTTTTTCATAGTTAAATACATATTTATTTTTGTTAATCATCATTCCAGATATCTTTAGTCTATTTAATATTTGGTTGGTTTTTGTTTCAACTTTTCTTTATTGGTTGCACCCAAATATATGTCATCTTGATATATTATATTTTTTATGTCCCATCTTAGAATGTTTTTTATTGCTTTCTGAAAGATGGCACTTGTTTTCACCCCATAAAGCATACAAGTCCATAAGCGGTCCATCTGGGGTGATTTCTGTTAAATTTATCATTATTTTGGATTTGATGGTATGCACTTTTTAGATCAATTTTCGTAAAGCATTTAATTCCGGCTAACAAATGTAATATATTTTCAATGTTTGGGATAGGGTAAGAAGCCAAACAAATCTTATGATTTATGCCTATTTTATAGTCGCCACAGATTCTAAAATCCCCGTTTGACTTTCTCAGAAATACGGTCCATTTACTTCCACCCATGAGGGGCATATTCCAAAATACCTTGTTCAGTCATTTTATATAGTTTCACAACTTTTTTCTTTTTACAATGACGTTGTAATCTTGTGCAAGGGTTTCTTGAGGTTTTGGGGAAAGCACCTAATTACACTCCCAAGAACTACAGGGGTAATAAGCAGAGAAGGGAAAGAGACAAGCAGTAACAAAATAACATTGCCTCAGAAACCGCAGCATAGCAGGTGGTGCAGCAACTTTAAAAATGAAATGCCCATGGGACCAACTTAAAAAAAACACTGAGTCTTGCCAACTGCTAACTGTTGGTTATTCCATCACTTTTATTGTCATGAGGCAGCTTACAAAAACCCAGACTTTGACCAGATGCAGAGAGGTGTGTATCTAGACATGCCAAACTGTTCCACTACTAACAGGAGAAAAACGCTGATGTAACAAGTGTTGTTAGACATGTCTGTACTAACATGTGTTCACTACAAGTTCACCCTGTACAAAACCTGGGAGCCACATGATATAGATGTAGAAAGAAAAACTGCTTATCTCCCAGAACAAAACACGCTCTTATGTATCTTGTGTGCAAAATACGCGACAGAAAATACAGCTGATTTAAGAACAACTCATTCTCGGAGCTGAGAGATTTTGTGAGGCTAGTGGTCATGCTTTGTGTGTGAAGGTTCATATTAGTATTACCAATGGTGATTTGTAAACTAAACTGTGAGAAAAACAAGTGGTTTTCCTGGAAAAAGGATTAATCCCAACTCAAGATTTTTGTCAGTTGCTCAAATTTATACTACAAGCTATAAGACATAATGTAGGAGGTTAAATTTGATATGAAACTCATACTGGAGTCTGATGGCTCAGTGTCCAGATCGTCCATAGTTGAATTCGTCAAAAAGGCAAAACTTGTATGCAAGATGTGCAGTGTAAAACATCTTGAATACATAATCCATTTAAGTTATCAGGTGGTGTATTTGCTGTCTACAAGCAGATGAGAGAATAGGAAAGAGCGGATATTAACCAAATAAAATCTGCATTGTATACAGCTTTTGTGATGGATGATTTCATGGTATATGAGAAATTTAATGAGTGACAGCTTCATTGTGGAGCATCAGTCAATGTATACTTGGTGGAGTTGCAAAAACTAGTGGTATTATTTGGTGGAATGAGTAACTGTGAACTGGCATGTGCATTTGTAAGGGTATTGTCAGACCAGGTGAAGCAGCTTCTTCACACTTTGACCCGGTTGGATGTGCTAGCGATTCGCCAGGTGTTGGCTTGAACGCAGGCAATTATGAAGGACGAGATGATGGAGGAAAGTCTGGCCACATGAATGATACAAGATGGGACAAGGAATCTTCCTATTGGACATCTACATAATACCATATGTGTCGTTGTTGCAACAATCCTAACCATTTTGCAAAGGATTGCATGGGACTACACGTCAAAACGTGGAAACCCCCAATATGCTGCTATAGATGTGATGAGATAGGCCATATCTTCTGACATTGCCTAGGAAATGAGCCAGGGGAAGAGACTTCAGCATTAATCTGCTCCCTGAACGCCATCTGAATGAGGCTATACCTGTGATTACTGTATGGATCAATGGGCACAGACTTGGTTGCTCACAGTAGCTTGTTAGTAGAATGCTTTGTCACTCCTGGAAGAGGAAGGAAGCGGACATGCTCACTGTTGTCGATGAAACCCTTAGGTACTGTGAGGTTCAACTTGGCATGAGCGACAAGTGCCCTTCGTTGTTAAGGTTCTGGTTGTAAAAAGTGTTGGTGCTAGGATGCAGCCTTGTCTGACTCCAAGTGAAACCAGAAAGTAAAGTATGTTCAGTCAGATCCTCAAACTGATACAGTGGCATTCATGCCATCATGAAATTGGTGAATGATCTGTCAAAAAATATCTGGGCAGCCATACAGGCAAAAGAGCTTCCATAGCATCTCTTCTGACCATTTCAAAAGCCTTTAAGAAGTCCACAAAGACTATGTAGTGAAGTCAATGTTGTACAATGGCCTTTTCTTGCTGCTATCATAATGTAAAGCTTGATAGTGGTTAGCGCAAAAGCCCCAATGGCTTTGCAGGAAGAACTTCTTTTCATAGGCATTTCAGGAGGCAACTGTGAAAAATTCTGGCTAGTAGTTTACCACCAACAGCATGAAAGGAAATATGTCCTTCATTCTATTGAAATATCTTCTTCAGTTAAATGTATTATATAGCATGTGTGTATCTGATAAAAAATCTGATATGAAATATCTAAAAGTATGTAAGGCAGAATATGTAGATACCAATTGGATGTTTAAATATTTTCAGTTTGGTTTTCAACATTTTGTTCAATATCAACAGAACTGAAAAAATTAAGGAAAAATTCTTACCATAGCAATCCTACTACAGTCTTTCTAAGTAGCAACATTGACATGGTACCAACCTAATTTTTTCAGTTCAGATTGCTTTTGACTTGAATGAAATGTTGGTAACAAAATAAAAAAATTTAAAACTTCAACTGGTATTGCCAAATTCCATTTTACATATAAATATATCGATGAAGGACATGACTGTGAATGTTGACATTCACAATGTTAATTTGAGATAGAAACCTTGAAGAAACTGAAGCAAATAAAGTAATCACCTCCTATTAATCAATGATACTGAATATTAAAAATGTGCTAAGAGAGGTATCTATGTTTTAAATGCCCTTGTTCTTGTTTACAATGTTTGCACTTATTGCCAGTCAACTAACCAATGCATTCACTTTTGGGAAACTTACAAACATGCATTGATTGAAAATGACCAGTAAGGAGTCTTGCAATTCATTCATAATAGTCTCTTTGAAGATGAAATCCATTGTTCATGAGCTGCCTTAAATCATTTGAAAATGATATATAAGAAGTACTAGTAATGCCTGATACTGATTAGCTAACCATTGCTCAGAAAGAAAAAGTGGTTGGACTTAAATGTTGTCATGCAAACCAGCACTGGTGATATTTCACAACCTGACAGTCATGATGGCTTAGCTAAAAACTCCATTTTCAATGTCCTTTGCAACTATATATGAGCAATGTATTTTGCAATTTATTATGCAGCCTAAACAGAAATTGTTGCCACTTTGCTTTCAGGGTTTAAAAGCTGTCCATTGTATATTTTAGTTATCTTCAGTACTTATAAATGAAATGAGTTTGCAATATAACTTATATTTTAGATTATGCATCCTTCATCAGGAATCAAATCCTTTTCATTATTGATAAGTCATGTCAATGTCTACTCTCTGTGTCATTGATAGATGTCAGATGGATGTCATTCAGTTTGACACTACATTTGGAGCAAAAGTGATTCTGATGGAGATTTTCATTAAATGTTATCTCAATGGTACCACAAGATAGTTAAAATGCATTAATAGAATCTGGTATTAAAAATGTGTCCTCTGGCCTTTTCTCAAATTTCAAAATGTATATGCAAGGCAAGACCAGTGAGGATTCGTTGTGCTTTTCATTGAGTTAAGAGATGAAAGACTCTCAGCAGAAGATTAACATTTTGACAATATAAAATATGCAGATGACAATGTTTATGGCAGATACAGAAAGAAAAGTACAGGACCTTAAATTAGTACAGGAAATTTTAGCAGTTTTTAGTGGCAAAAATTACATTAATTTGGAATTTCATACAAAAATCAATTTTTTTTCATATGTTACCCCCTACTTATGAAATTTTGAGAAATTAAAATTTTACCCTCTTCATTTAAAGCAGAATTCCTTGGAGAACTTAAATCATGATTTTTTTTTGTAAAACAGAAGCACCATTTACAGAAAATCTGCCTGCTCTGAATTGTAGCATAAAAAATGCAATAAACTTTTTTTAATTGTTTTTATAAATAAGATATATTAAGGAACACGTTGTCTTAAACTTTTTCAATGAATAATGGATTTTTTAAGAATTATTTTCATTTTTTTTTAATTAGTATAATTTATTAAGTTTTAAATCTTTTAAAATTCTGTATTAATTTCACCTGTTTAGATATTAAGTACAGTAAAAAATCTATTTACTAATCATAAATTGAAAAGCTTAGTACAAATCATCAAACACCAATATTTTTAAAAGAATTTTGTTAAGTGTATAAATGTGCCAATTTTTGTAGATATGATTGTTCATACATGGCATTATCAGAAAATAAAAAGATAACTATAGTAAATTTAAAGCCAACATATCTAAAATTCAATAAAATTATGGAGAATATTTTCCTAATTTTTAAGATTACTGAATGCTTAAAAATTATATATAAAAGGCGCTCATGTCATATTCAATTATTTTTTTGCAGATAAAGCCCCTGTAGAACAGCATTAGATAAGTATCAATCTGACATCAAGCTGTCAACACATCAACAGATTTAATGAACAGCTACTGACTTGTTAAGAAAAAGCATTTCTACATTATTATAAACTTAAATTATAGTTGTTTCAAATTAGATTAATTATACTTTAAATCAGCAAATATTCCTCAAATAAAGTTTCAGAAAAGTATATTTTATTTTTGGAAGAGTTTTTTACACTAAACAATGGATAAAAATGGCCCTAAAATCAGAATTTTTAGCAAAAAAAATCTCCTTCCAGTCAATTTAAATTGGTTTTGAAATAGACCAAAGTATTTTGCTTATTGGAAATATTAAATTTAATCTGTTGGTTTGAAATTAAGACTAAAATAAAAGCTTCAAGAAAGATTTTTCATTTTTTAAAATTCAGCTTAAACCTTAGGTATTGTGAATCTGTGGAGGTACCTAATAAAAAGAAATTTTACTTCAGAATTTTTCCTTGTTAATTTAAGACTTGATTGCCTTACCTTCAGTAACAAAGCTGAAAATAATTAGTGATGTAATAATCACTGCCAAGTGCATTCTGATGACCCAGTAAATTCTTGGAAGTAATCTGCAAAAAAGAAATCATAAAAATGTTTTTTGACATCAGGGAATCCTATAGACAGAATCATTACCAAAAGAAAAATTAGTTATAACTTGATGTCTTTGTGGGCAAGATAAAAGTTGCAATGTACAAAGAGGCACAGATGCTGAGAATGATGAGGATCTGACCCCAACACCCTGTTTGGTGCGGGTGAAAAAAAAGTAATTTTAATATAAAGAAATTTTGTTTTATAAAAAATATAATACCAAGTAATCATAAATGTTTTGTGTTATTCTTTATAAAAAGAATAAGTTATGAATCAAATGTAAGTGAAAAATGTCTGCTCTATATTGAAATCTCACTCCTTAATTCCATGCAAATACTGTCAGTTGTGATTTCTCTATTTGAACTGTACCCACATCAAAATCCTGGATCTGCCCCTGATCATATTTTATAAATGAAAGCAAATAACATTCATTTAAATATAAAAAGGATCAATGTTTAATTAAAATAAATTATAAGATCAAAGTTAATTCCAAAAGTAAATTGATCTCTCTCTCCTTCTGTCCACACACACACAATCCATGTTCCTTCATGTCATCTTTAATAGTAAAAAATAAATATTAGCTGAAGGAGAGAAACTCATTTTCAAATATATTTAGGTGAAGTGGTGTTTTTATGTACTATTAAAATATGGTGTTTCTGTTTGGATTCAAAAAGCATGCACATGAAATGTGTCAAATGAAACAAAAGTATGTTTTAATTTTACAGTGATATGTTTCCTTGCAAATGACATGTTGCTGCAAAAATTAGTGACACACACACACACACACACACAATCCTTTTTGTCTACATAAATTAATGTAATGTACATTAATAAATGCAGTAGATATATTTATGAAGCAAATATGAGTATATTTTTTGCTGCTGCACTTGTACTATTTTTACATGCATTAGAATCCACTGTTGATATTTCAAAAATAGTTTGGACTGTTCAACTCCTTCAGTTTTAAATTCCATTAACCCATTCCCAATATCTTATTTATTTGAAATTATGCAGACTGTCAGCAAATTTACAGCAAAGTGTGTACATGAAATAGAACTTTTGTTGCTACCTGACTGCAATAAAATGTATTATGGTATCATCTATTTTAGAATTGTGTGTGTACATACACATATATCTTCCTTATAAAAACAAGCATCCAAATATTATACACTCCCCACTGTGCATTATTAGAAATTGGAAATTACTCTCCAAAGACTCATTGTATAGTGAGTTGGATTTATAAGTTGCTTTCAGTAATAATTAAAAAGAAAAAAACACTTATGTCAATAAATTTGATTTGTATACATTTCAGGTTTTTTTATCACTGTTGTATTTAAATATCGCAAATTATAATAGCAGTAGTTTTGTTAAGAAATGTGACATGCTGTATGATCCTGGATATAAATTTACAGTGGAAGACCTTAATTTAAGGCAAAAATGTATAGGAAGTGCACTAATTTCCAAGCCTTCTATGGTAAATTTACATCTAAAGTCATATAGTATGTTCCCATTCTTAACACACCTACTGCTGTTACATTGTATCCTTTATTATTGTAAATCTGGTTATTCTATTGTCAGATTAGGTTGTAACATCTGAAGTGTCAGATTGATAGACATTCATGATTTAGTGCTATTGAGGCAGATTTAAGTAGGTGTGAATAATATTGTACCATTTTTTATTGTAAATCTGGTTATTCTATTGCATCTCACTTGTCAGATCCATTTGGCATAAACTATATTTATTCTATCTTCTTAAATCTATTGTTTATTAGACAAGTATGAAAACACTTTTGTATGAATTTAAATTGAAAGTCAATATGCTTGAAAGAGGAAGAAACATCAAATTAGCATTTGGAAAAGAAACTCTTAAAGAAAGAACAAAATAAAGATTATTTCAATAATTCCACTCCAAAGATGAGAATAACCAAAGATCAAGACAAATTGAGAAAAACAATAGAAACCTAGAATAACTTAAACACTTTCAGTAAATGTTTTAGATTCTCTTATGACCATTTCAAGATGACTTATCAGTTTTCCCTTGCAACAATGACAATCCATTTTTGAAATAGGTTATTACTTAGGTTGAAAAAAATGAGTTCTTCATGTCATTTGTAACAATGCTTTAAATTTAAAACAGTTTGATTTTTAGAGACTATGTTCAAAAAGTCTGAAAACATCCAACTTTTCCTACAATGTGATCTCATGTATATAAATGTAAACATATAAATGTAAACATAAATGTATGCATATAAATGTATACATATAAATGTATACATAAAAATGTAGAGATAAAACTTAGACAATGAGATTGATAAATTCTCAGGTCAATTAAAAAATCTTGAGAAAAAATTTTCAAAATAAGTATGACTCAATGTATCAGATCATTGCAAAAGTTTGTGCTCAATTTACATTGTTAATAAAGAATGACAATTTTACACTGACATTTGTTTTGTTGTTGATTTTTTATGTGTTCTAGATTGAAACCTTGCATCTTTCAATTGTGAGTCAAACTTTGGTGAATCTTGACATTTTGTCCACAAATGATTATCTTAAAGATAGATGATGAAAAGTTGCACTTTTGCTCTATGAATTTCAGAATGGAGTAAGTGTTGGGACTTTGACTAAAAACATTCAGTAGGTTTATTTGGATTGTGTTCCAGCTCTTTGGATAGTAAAAAGTGGTTTGGTAGATTTAGTCAGGGTAATTTTAACCTAAACAATTAATGATGCTACGGGTGACCTTTCAACATTGATGAAGATGCTCTGCTTGCGATCAGGGAGATTGCAAAAAAGTTGAAGAGTCTTGGGTTCAAGGAAAAGAAGATTTTGGTAAATCAAAAAGATGTCATATTACACCACAAAAGTGCAAGACCCACATGGTTGCAAAACAGACCCTTGAAGAAGCTGAAAGAATTGAAATAGGGAAACTCTCCAGCCATCCACCATATTTGCCTGACTTTGTGCTTTCAGATTTTCATTTGTTCTAGTCTCTACAGAACAATTAAATTACAAAATATTTGACTCTGTGCAGTCAGTCAAAAACTACCTTGACTTTTTTTCAATAAAAAATGTTTTTACAAAAACGGTACCAACAAACTTGTAGAATGATGGGAGACAGTTGTTAAAAACAATGGAGACTACATACTTAATAAATTTTCTTTTGTGAGTATGTAAAATGTTGTTTTTAATTTTCTAATCAGCCACAAAATTTTGCAGTGATCTAATACCAGTCAATTGCTGCTTGATGTCTTTGAAAATAAAGTGGTGCTCTTTTATTTACTCTTTCAGTTACCCAAAGACAGCAATATCTACCTGAAATCAAAGATCACATTGTCATGTGCATTGATCTACTCAATCTTTCTGTACATTTTCAAATCTTAGACATTATCATCAGAATTACAGAAAAGAATCCAAGCATTAAAAATAAGATGCTACAAAATTATTGGAAACATCACCTATGTAGACCACATTACAAATACCACAGTGTAAGACAGTATCAAATGAATGACAGGCCCATTGCAGGACACCATATCCACCATCAAAAAGACATGTTGAAATGGTATGGCTACTATAAGATCCAATAATCTTTCTACTGACATCCTACAAGGTACCACTTTAAGGAAAAAGGAGGCAGACAGAAAAAATAGGATGCCTACATCATTAAGTGGACTGGAAGATCATTTTCGGAGACTCAGATACTGGAACGCAACAGACATACATGGAGTGAGCTGGTCAGGTGCATCCCTACGACCACACTCGGTTATGGGATTGATGATAACTCCAGCAACCCCCCTGCCAAAGAAAAAAACATATCTTTTGATTCCTAAAGATTATAAGAGTTAGTGATTTTGACATTTTGGGCAGGCCAGCTGCAAAGGGCTTCCTTTAAGAAATTAATATAAAAATTAAATTTTATTAGGTTGGTGCAAAAATAATGCTCTTTTTCTCACATATGTTACTATGTGAGAAAACGACATTATTTTTGCACCAACCTAATAAGTTAACAGTTAAATTAAAAATTTCAATGTCAAATTCTAAAGTTAAATGAGCAACAAATTTAATATTATTTCAAGATTATTCAGAAATGAAACTAGGAGAAAAAAATATTTTATTGTTCTTAGCAAAGTGCCAATTTATCAGTTTGATGCTGATGAAAGAAATATTTCTGTTCGCTACACATATTTGATAGATAAAAGTTAGAATTCAAATAAGGAGGTAGGTAGGAAAGAGAATTTTCAAATGACAGGACAAACACATTCACATCATAATACACAAACACATATATATAAGCAAATAAGCGTATATATATAAGTAAGAACTATTGTTGAGGTCTAGGGTAATATCTAGAAAGTCTACCCATTTAATATTGGTAGTTATCTTAACTTTAAGATCTAAGCCCTTCAACTCCCTAGGGAGCATTTTCCTAATGCAGTCTAACTTAATTTTAATAGAATCCTTAACTATTAGGTTGGTGCAAAAATAATTTCGTTTTCTCACATAGTAACATATGTTAAAAAACGAAATTATTTTTGCACCAACCTAATATTAACAAGCCATCATCTCTATATAATCCAATATTTTTAGTATCTACACAATCATAGGCACTTAAACTATATTAAAATAAATAATCCCCAAAGGTTGAGGCCTCAGCAGAGTCTAACGAACTCATGTCGAAGTAATCATCAGAATTCTTTTTAGTCCATTGTTCCTAATTGTAAAACAAAACAGAACTTCTGCATTTTAAAATAATGTCCAGTTATCAGAAAAGTTGGAATATTCCTGGGCAAACTCCAAGGCCAAAGTGAATATTCTTAAAATATAGAATTTGACATTGAAATTTTTAATTTTAACTGTTAATTTAAAATTTAATTTTTATATTGATTTCTAATTTAATCTAATCTTAACTTTATTGCACTAATAGATTGTATTTATACTAGAGTATGTTGTCATGCAATTTTAAATTACTATATACTTGTATTCTGATTGGTCATCATAGGTTATGTAACAAAGTTTCCCCTATTGAGAGGGTTTGGTTGGCTTTCGAACTCTTAAAGACGTTTATTTTCCACTCAACATCATCACTTGACAAAACACCAGAAGTATCGAAACAAAATTGCAAATTTTGTAGTGATTTTATAACATGAATATGTTATAAATTTGAGTAAATATTATTAGCTCCACTCAGTATTGAGCACTCTCTTAAGAATAGTGTCTTTGGTTAATGGAATCGTATTCCATGTGTACCGACCATGTACTTGTATATATATATATATATATATATATATATATATATGATGAACTCTCCCGTTGTTTTCAGTGTATGAGTGTCTTTCAGTTCAGTTTTTATGTTTATGTTTTGTATGAGACATCAATCCTGCACGAGATTTTCAAACAAATCCACACAAAGGGCATACTGAAGGGTTGACCATCATATGAGCTGATGTATTAGCTTGAGATTTAGGGTTAATTTTTAATTCCCTAAGATGGCTGAGATGATTCTTTTCAAAGTTAGTTATACCTTGGTAGCAGGTAATTGTCCAGTTTGCTCGGTTTTCAACAGCAAGTTTGAACTCTTCTATAGAGATGTTTGCAGCATTTAAATTGTATTTAAGTTTGTTCTTGAAGTGTAACCAAGGCCAGCATACATTACACCTACCATGAAAAATGACTATACATATTTCTCTGAAAGCAGTAAAGGAGTCAAGTAAATGATGCAAGAGAAAGTTTTTCCTTTTTTATTTTTGCAGTGTCAGCAAAAAAAAGGCAAAAAAGATTTAGTGAAAATTCAATAATAAAAATGACTGTTTGCTTCTTGCAATTTAGGCATCAAAATAATATTGTATACTGCAACAAAATATTCATGTTGTGTAGGATGAGAAATAAGTTCAAATAACAAAAAGAATGGAAATGTATTTCTTTCACCTTGTGAATGAAAATTTGAATTTAATGAGATGGGTGGATTCTGTTCTATAGAAAACTATGAAAATCATATTCAATATGGTGTTTTCAATGTTTGGACTTAATGATTTGCTTAGATTTATCTTAATATTTGCACAGCCTACCTTAATACAGTTTTATCATTTTATGGTCTATGTCTCTTCAAGATGTTGGTGATCATTAATCTCCACAATGTCCTATCCTGCACCAGTAACGAAATTTTCCAGAATTAACTGTTGTACAGGAGGATAGATATGACATAGCAGTTTAATATTTCTTTGATTTAACAAAATTTTCCCTGTTTTTATACTTTGCTTAGATTCTGGAAGCTTTCTTTTCCTATCAGGACCCCCTACCATTGCTATGGTAGGGGGTGCTGATAGAAATAAAATAAAATATGAAAAAATACAGAAACAAAAATAAAAGGAATTCAAGTTAAAAGAAAGGCAATTTCTTTTCTTTAAAACCCTTTTCTTTTCTCTCTCTTTCTTTCTCTCTCTGTCCTTCTCTTTCTATACTTCTCTCTCAATTAACAAGAAGGCAACCCTGAAAAGAAGAGGAAGAAGAACTCAGAGAAGACTGAACCTGGCTGAAAAATGCTGGAAGTTTACAGGACCAGAGTCTACTAATTTGTAACTGAAAACTACCAAAAAATAGGGAGGCTCCATGCATAACTTCCCCTTATAAAATAAAATGAAAAAAGAATGCTGGAAAATAAAATAATTTTGACCAACCAAAATAATTAACACCAAGATTTGAGATGTTAGACAAAACTGAGCTTTGTTCCAGGAAATCTGGATCCCCATCAAAAGGAATATAAACTGACAAATGACAACCAGGGAAAATGACAAGAGATGTGACTTTTAGAGAAACCAGTCATGTGTGACATGTGAAGAAGTAATTAAGGGGTCGTCTGCTAATCATTTCTACCCTGCTTAGGGCTGAGAAAAACACAGTAGATTGGCACTGACCTATTTCTAAGATAACTATGACTGCTATCAAGTGATGACTTCCCAAACTCTCAAATACCAAATCGAAACAAACTTTCTCCAAACTACTACCGATATCTACCTTATAAACAAACATTTTGTTACACCAAATATCAAAGGACTCATTCTAAAGCAAATAAATAAAAATATATTGTTTATACTTTATACACTGAATCCAAGTTCATTTTTATTCCAAAGTTACTGGTAAATAAATAACTAGAACAACCTCTACCATACTAAAGCTACTTCAGATTTTTGAAGTACTATGTCAAATAGAAAGGAAATGAGGCAGTAAGATTATATTGCACTACTCTTACAAGGCTTTCTTACTTGCTTACCTGCCTTGAAAATCATTCATAATACTGACTCTTTATTTGGACTTGAACATTAAATTATCACTAGTATTTAAAAAAATATACAAACTGAGGTAGGCCTTAAGAGTTTAGCTTAGTCTGACACAAGGCCAATATGGAGATCAGGAAGATTGTGTTTCATTGGTCTACAACTGTGTAGAACATGTTTGGCTTCGAAATTAACATATCTTTGCTTATTACTTAAATTGACATTTTAAAAAGGAACAATTATCTCAGCCACAACACTGATAAAATTTTACCTTGATTTAAATTTGTACAATTTAACAGCTAATATCTTGTGACTTTTTACATTGTTTTAGTTTTGCTGTGAACAGAAATGAATTTTAGAAAACTGGAATAGTTACTACTTACCAATTTCTCAAGATGTTTTGAACCAGGAAGTAAATTACAATCTATGGCGAACACAGTTATTGCCTTTTATATCATTAGGTGAAGCATTAGAAAACTACCAATGCAAATATTTAAACTAAATTTAAACTTAAAATAATATTGACTGAAGCAAGGAACTGTCATTTTTTATATTTTACTTTTTAATTTACTTAGAGATAGACAGAATAAGTCAATATTGGAAGAATAAATATGCAGGTTATAAAGAAAACATTTACAATAGATACAAGCTGGTCTCATGTTTATCTAATCCATAAAAGATCAACTTTTGTAAACAGAAGAATAAAATTGATGAATCTTGAATGCAAAGTTGAGATTTCAGATGAACAAAATTTGATTTATTTGTTAACTCATTTCAATACGACAAGTTCAAAGCGTTCATGTCTGTGCCAATAGGATTAATGCCTGCCTCTTTGGCAATGTCATAGTTTCAAATACATTAATGCTATAAACATGATAATTTTAACAGAAGGTGATAAAAATTGATTGTACACTTGAATGGCTTTTGATTCTGACATTGACATTGGGTTTTAAGCATATCCATCAAAATGCTGGGCTGACATTGAATTAATGTTTATAATGAGCTGAATTTTTTATCAGATCTGACCAAAGTATATGTAATGGTGCAGTGGTTAATAAGTTTGTCTCAAAAGTAAATGATTGCATGCTTGATCCTGTGGTCTTATGCCAGATTGGTGAGTGCTGTATATTTTCTGTATATCTTCATGGAGGAATATCTTTCCTTACTTCTCTATATTCTGTATATCTTCATGGAGGAATATCTATCCTTACTTCTCTATATTCTGTATATCTTCATGGAGGAATATCTCTCTATGTTCAAATCTGAGCAACATTGCAAAGACAGCCAACCCAAAATGATTTTTACTTGTACAAAAATGATTATCATTTATAGATTTAGAATTAATAACCAAGCCAAGGATCAGTTTGATCAGTTTTCTTGTTAGATGTCAGTGCAGATACTTTTTGCAACACAAAAGGACATAAACATACTGAATAGAGTTGTAGTTACTACAGTTTTAGTAACAAGTTAATGCATAGAGTTTCATATCTCTCACTGGCACCTATGTTCAGTGTTCAAGCCAAGGTAAAAAGACAGGAATCTGAATTCTGATTTTCCAAGTAGTCAAACACTTTTTACTTGGAATTTTGTTACAACATTAACATTTGTGCTGGAGTAAATTACATTTGGTAAGTAGCCATACACAAGGTAGTACTACATGAATTCTTATTAGGAATTCATTCTTTTGTTAAAGTGCAGCTAATATGAGACTAAATATACAACATTTAGTGTATGTATAATATACTAGCTGTTTGTGTAACCTGGGGTATCAGAAGTAGGATTTATTAAAAAAAATTCTAATAAGAAAATCATGGGCGATAGGAGTGGGGGATAAATCAGATTTTAAATATTCCATATTCTATATTTATCTCATTCTTTCATGAAATTAATATATTTTTTTAAGTATATTATCATACGTTCCAACTTTTTTTTCTTTTTCATTTTTAGGTTCTAATTAATTTCTGCAATGAGTATGTCTAGAATTTTTTCACATATAAGATGTATGAAAATGTTTTTGATGCTAAAGATTTATGAAAAAAAAAAATCATATTTTCTGGTATATTTTGAAAATTACTAGCAGTAAATATAATAAATTGTACACAGCTCAGTTGAATAGCATTGTCATAGATTGAGGACAAATTAAGTTTTTTGTTTTATTTTCAGTTATAACATAGAGTGTTAGGTGTGTGGGCTGAAGTAGCCCAATCCTCATTAGCACCATGAACGTTCAGATCTTAGACGTTAGGTTGTCAGATGTTCTAAAACGAAATACAGGAAACACCAACCAAGATTTAATATCAAATAGATAGTGATCTAGCAAATCATGCATCCCCAACTAATGATTTCATAGATAGTGTTCTAGCAAATCAGGAATCCCCAACTAA
This sequence comes from Acanthosepion lycidas, assembly GCA_963932145.1. Taxonomy (NCBI): domain Eukaryota; kingdom Metazoa; phylum Mollusca; class Cephalopoda; order Sepiida; family Sepiidae; genus Acanthosepion; species Acanthosepion lycidas. The sequence continues at coordinate 30,003,885 of OZ010594.1, read as the reverse complement.
TGATTTCATGGGGAGTAATCTAGCAAATTGGGCATACCCAACTAATGATTTCATAGATAATGATCTAGCAAATCAGGCATCACCAACTAATGATTTCATAGCAAATCATGCATCACCAACCAATGATTTCATAGACAGTGATCTAGCACATCAGGGATCCCCAACTAATGATTTCATAGATATTGATCTAGCAAATCGTGAATTCCCAACTAATGATTTCATAGATTGTGATCTAGCAAATCATGCATCCCCATCTAATGATTTCATAGATATTGATCTAGCAAATCAGGCATCCCCAACTAAAGATTTCAGAGCAAATCGTGTATCCACAACTAATGATTTCGTAGATAGTCATCTAGCAAATTGTGAATCCCCATATAATGATTTCATAGAAAGTGATCTAGCAATTTCTGCATCTCCATCTAATGATTTCATAGATAATGATCTAGCAAATCAGGCATCCCTAAGTAATGATTTCATAGATAGTGATCTAGCACATCAGGCATCGCCAACTAATGATTTCACCGATAGTGATCTAGAAATCGTGCATCTCCAACTAATGATTTCATAGATAATGATCTAGCAAATCAGGCATCCCCAACTAATGATTTCATAGATAGTGATCTAGCACATCAGGCATCCCCAACTAATGATTTCACCGATAGTCATCTAGCAAATCGTGCATCCCCAACTAATGATTTCATAGATAGTCATCTAGCAAATTGTGAATCCACAACTAATGATTTCATATATTGTGATCTAGCAAATCGTGAATCGCCAAAGAATGATATCATACATAGTGATCTACAAAATCGTGCATCCCCAACTAATGATTTCATAGATATTGATCTAGGAAATCGTGCATCCCCATCTAATGATTTCATAGATAGTGTTCTAGCAAATCAGGAATCCCCAACTAATGATTTCATGGGGAATAATCTAGCAAATTGTGCATACCCAACTAATGATTTCATAGATAATGATCTAGCAAATCAGGCATCACCAACTAATGATTTCATAGCAAATCGTGCATCCCCAACAAACGATTTCATAGCAAATCATGCATCCCCAACCAATGATTTCATAGACAGTGATCTAGCACATCAGGCATCCCCAACTAATGATTTCATAGATATTGATCTAGCAAATTTTGAATTCCCAACTAATGATTTCATAGATTGTGATCTAGCAAATCATGCATCCCCATCTAATGATTTCATAGATTGTGATCTAGCAAATCGTGCATCACCATCTAATGATCTCATAGATAGTGATCTAGCACATCAGGCATCCCCAACTAATGATTTCACCGATGGTCATCTAGCAAATCGTGCATCCCCAACTAATGATTTCATAGATAGTCATCTAGCAAATTGTGAATCCACAACTAATGATTTCATATATTGTGATATAGCAAATCGTGAATCGACAAAGAATGATATCATACATAGTGATCTACAAAATCGTGCATCCCCAACTAATGATTCATAGATATTGATCTAAAAAATCGTGCATCCCTATCTAATGATTTCATAGAAAGTGATCTAGCAAATCAAGCATCCACAACTAAAGATTTCATAGATAGTGATCTAGCCAATCGTGTATACCCATCTAATGATTTCATAGATATTGATCTAGCAAATCCCCAACTAAAGATTTCAGAGCAAATCGTGCATCCACAACTAATGATTTCGTAGATAGTCATCTAGCAAATCGTGCATCCCCAACTAATGATTTCATAGATAGTCATCTAGAAAATTGTGAATCCCCAAATAATGATATCATAGATAGTGATCTAGCAAATCATGCATCCCCAACTAATGATTTCATAGATAGTGATCTAGAAATCGTGCATCTCCAACTAATGATTTCATAGATAATGATCTAGCAAAACGTGCCTCCCCATCTAATTTCATAGATAGTGATCCAGCAAATTGTGCATACCCAACTAATGATTTCATATATAATGATCTAGCAAATCAGGCATCACCAACTCATGATTTCATAGATCGTCATCTAGCAAATTGTGAATCCACAACTAATGATTTCATAGTATAGATCTAGGAAATCGTGCATCCCTATCTAATGATTTCATAGATAGTGATCTAGCAAATCGTGCATACCCATCTAATGATTTCATAGATATTGATCTAGCAAATCAGGCAACCCCAACTAAAGATTTCAGAGCAAATCGTGCATCCACAACTAATGATTACGAAGATAATCATCTAGCAAATTGTGAATTCCCAAATAATGATTTCATAGATAGTGATCTAGCAAATCGTGAATCCCCAACTAATAATTTCATAGATAGTGATCTAGCAAATCGTGCATCCCCAACTAATGATTTCATAGAAAGTGATCTAGCAATTTGTGCATCCCCAACTAATGATTTCATAGATAGTGATCTTGCAAATCGTGTATGCAAAAGTGCTATACACAGAGGCAAAAACAACTCCGTCACATCAGGCATTAAAGCCCCAATTCCCTTTTCAGAAGACTTATGCTATATTTCTTTCTCATGGAGTCACAGAATTGAAAACACCCATTGACAACATGTAAGAAAGAATCAAACTAAACAAAACACTGAATTAAAAGGGTATTTAATTTTTGTATGTGGCATGCAACACATGCCTTCTAGTGGGGAGAGAACAGTGAAATAGAAGGCTTTCTCACCACTAACCACTCTAGCTGGTTCAGTTAATGTTTGCCAACCATAGTGAACCCTTGTCTATCTATGCTACACAGTAGGGATGCTTCATTTGATGGGAGCATATGGTTCTGTTATGATAGGCAGGCAGAAAAGATGTGGACATGTTGAGTATGAAGAGCCAAAGTGCACAATCCAATAAACTGTTTTTTTATTTTTCAATTGTATTTTTACATCAAATAATTTTGCATTGGAACAATTTAAAATGAAAATATAAAAAAATTTCATTTGATCAATATTAATAAACTTTATCATAAAATATAGTGATCACCCACTACTGTAAATAAAGCTTCCAGCAATTAATCTACCCCCCCCCCACAACCACCACCATATTATTGCTATATTGGCTACTGGATCCATTAATATTATAGTTTATTTTTTTGCTTGCTCTATCAGTTATTGACCTAAATGATCAAAGCATTGCTACATAGTATAGCAAATTTCTGTGTTAAGTAGTGACATTTGAGTCTTGCCTTAAAACAATGTTTTGTTCTAAATTAAAGGGATTTAGTTTAAGGACTAAATTTGTAATTAAAAAGTAAAAAACATGCTACAACCTTTTTTAAAGGTTTATATAGAACTTATCATAGTGGCCATAGTGAAATTAGATGTTCAATGATAATAATTAGGTATTACCATGCAATTATGAAATAAAAACATAAAAATTCATTTTAGATAATTTAAGTGTCTTCTGTAAAGTTGAATTTTCATTTTATTTGAAAGCTAATCCCTAAAAAAGAAAAATAATTTTTTACATATTTAAAATAAGATTTTCAGACAGTCACTCACTGAGCCTTAATTAATGATGAAAACAAATTTAAAAATTCAATCCTAGAGACTTGTTTCAAAGTTAATTAGTAAATTTAAGGATTAATTAACTGGATTTATTTACTTTTTGCTTAAAACAGTGAAACTTTTATGAAAATTAGAAAGAACAATTTAATTTTGTATTACTGTTTCTCTATATTATTTGGCACAGGATGGCATACACAAAATCCTTAATCATGTTCTCTTCTATGGATGGTCTTACTTGGAAGAGATGACTACATAGAGTTGAACCACTTCTGAAGGCTGTGCTGATGTTATATAGACTACAGATTTTTTGTATATATTTCCAATAAGCCCTTCACATAGGGTGGCAGACAAAGGCTGTTTTCTGAGAGTTGTTTTCATCTTGTACCCTTCTATCCCAATTTGTGGGATCTGCTCTCATGTATCCAGTGTAGTTGTTACATTGTAGGGTACTGCTTATATTGACAAGTGTAAATAGCTGTCTCATAGAAAGCATGAATACCAATGACATCAGAATATTGAGATAGATAGTTTCATTTCATGATTTGATAAGATATAACAACAAACATAACCCTAACCCTTCAAACTCCTTCAACAACAACCCAAATTTAACAAATTCTTTCAGCATTTAACCCTGAGAAACAAAAGCTATATTGTTTGAATGGTTAACCAATTCAAGTTGATTAGACCCACTGCTGTTATATTAATTAAATTAGTTTAACATTAATTAGTTTAACAAGACAATATGTTTAAGTAGGGATAACTCACGACAGTGATGATAGTCTTAGTAACTATATCACTATCCATTAGTGGTGTATTTATTTTTGTTAACAAACTAATACAGTTGGTTTTTCATATTTATAGATTTAGTGAATTGCAGATTAAAATATTCAGAAAAAAATTGCATGTAAAATTTGTCTTTTGAGCATTGTTCACTTTGGTTTGTGTGTAACTTTTTTTTCCCTTTTTTCACTTAATATTTGGAATGGAACTTTCATCTTTTTATCAAATAAGATCCAAAATATTAAAATTCAATAATTAGTTTATCTTGGTAGATTTTTAAAATCAAAATGTTTTTTGTTTAATAACTTTCTAACATAGATTATGATGATTGTTTTTTTTTTCAGGGAAACAACTTTTGATTCTTTCACTTTCCCCAAATATGTCCTGTTCTATAGAATGTATGCAAATTAATTTTTCCATCAGAAATTATTCCAATCTTTCTTACAAATTGCTCTAAAATCCCTGAGCATGTTATTTCAGTAAAAAAATAAGTATGCAATATTAACAGTGACCATACTAAATATTTGTGCCAAACCTTACCAAAAATAATTCAATAAAATTCAAAGATTAATTATAGTGGAATTGATGCTTACTTTATTTAATAAAACACATTATTTCTTTCAGATTAGGTAGGAAATATTTCTAAAGAAACAAACTAAAAACAATTACTTGTAATTTTTCTGCACAATTTTGAATTTCATCCAGTTGTTGTTTGTGGAAAGAGATTTTTATTATCATTAAATAAAGACAGATTTGAAGATTCAAAAACATAAAGTTTAATGCTATTTTCAAGTGGGAACATTTTTGTTAAAAAATCATTTTTTTCCATTTTTGCAATTGTTATTTGTTTTGCACATAATTTAGAAAAGGACATCATTTAAAGAATCTGTGACTGCAATTAACAAACATCTATTAAATAAGTCTTTATCAATTTTTTTCCATTTTTTGTAACACATTCTTTAATTTAAAACATTTTAAATGCAATAATAAAAAAGACCACTTTCGGTTCAATTAAATATTTTCTGACATGAAAATGTTAAGAATATAATGAACAAATAAAAGATACGAATTAAGCTTAAAAGTTTTGAATTTCTTTTTTAATATTTCTAATGTAGTATAAAATCTAAAATTATTCTAAATTTCATAAAAGTCTATAGATTAAATATTATATATCAAACTAGTGGTTCTATAAAATTAAAGAAAATTTACTTTTAAACATAAACAATACTCATTTTTAGAGTGTGGGTTTTGATCTTCCATACTTATTTAAATTTTATGGGCTCTTTTTAAAAGTAGGTGTGACAGTAGAAGACTACTCTTCTGGCCTATGACCTTGATGACAGCGCACAGGCACTGTGCATAAATAAATGTTATGTTTTAAGCAAAAAATTAGTATTATTTTTGTAAAATTCAGTTAATTCATAAATTAGGTACCTCCAAAAAAAAACAAAAATTTATCAAGATTTTCTAAAAAAGTAACATTTCTAAAATAATTCCATTCATTTGTGAATAAGTCCTAAAAGTTTCATTAAAATCCAATTATTTGATTTTTGCAAGAATTTCCAATTCAATGTGTTTTTCATCACAAAAAAGTATGTTAAAATTTACTATACTAATCTTGCCACCATCCCACCCCACCCAACGCAACCACCATGCCCCACACGGACACAAGAAAAAACAAAATTTTTAACAAAAAATTCCAACCTTCTGAAAAGGATAAAAAAATATAATTTAATAATCAAAAAAAATTCTTTGGTCTTCGTTTATAACAAAGTTTTTGATGATAAAACTGTTTTTTGGAGTATTTTTTCATCCTGATATGTTCATTTTTGTAGCAAATCTGTAGTGGCATTTACCCTTCTTCTTTATATACTGTGTCCCCTCAGGACGTAGGTTCATGGCTCTCCACAATTTTCCGTCGTTTGTAGCTCTTAATAAATTTTGTATTTTAGTTATTTCTCCTAAACCCGGTTCCACTGTTGATTTATTTAAACTCATCAAGTATTTTATGCGCTGTTTTCCCCTGTCCAACTTACCTTCAATTTAACCTGGGAATATCAGATGTTCGCTCCATAGTATTCTCAGAATCCTTCTGTAGAGCCATATTTCTGCTGCTTCATGTCTCATCATCTTTGAGATTGTCCAGCATTCACTGACATATAGGAAAACAGATATCATGTAGCAGTTAACGAAGTTTGTATGTTTCTTAATACTCTGCTTAGCTTTTGAAATGCACCTTCAGATTTCAGTGTTGCACTCTGTCTTCTTGCAGTTTATTTTTAGTCCTTTCTTCTCGCTTTCCTTTACTAACTTCAGTTAATGTAGTTTCCTTTCCGTGTATGCTATTAATACTGTGTCATCTGCATATCTTATGTTGTTAAGATTGTGGCTGCCAATACTGAATCCTGATAGGACATCATATTCTCTCATAATGACCTCGCTGCAAAAGTTGAAAAAGTCTAGTGGGAAGACGCATCATTATTTTACACCCTCCTTTCTATTTTTGTTTATCTGCTGAACTCATTTACTATCCGTATGCAAGCGGTTTGCTGCCATTATAGGTTCTGGATTATTCTAATATCATTCCAAAATATATGAAGGTTGCTGAGTAGTTTAAGTAGATCTTTGTGGCGTACTTTATCGAACGCCATTGCGTAATCTATGAAACACAAGTAGACGTCCTTCTGCATTTGTATTACTCTTTCTGATAATATTCTGAGCATAGATATCGCCTTCCTTGTTCCAGTGTTTTTGACAAACCCGCACTGTTCTTTTCCTACTTCTGGTCTGATTCTGCTGCATGCTCTATTAATCAGAATTCTGATGAGTTTTGTTATATGGCTCATAAGACTGATTGCCCTATGAAGATCACATTCGTTTGCACCTGGTTTCTTAGGTAGTGCCATGAAAATACATCTACTTATGTCTTCCGGTATTTCACTATTGTTGTAGATTGCATTTATTATTTCTGTAATCTTGTCTATGCCGAGGTCATCTAAGGCTGCCAGCATCTCCATTACGATTCCGCTTGGCCTTGGCGTTTTGTTTTTGTTCAATTGGGTTAGTGTAGATTGCATTTCGGTTTTTAAGATTTCCAATCTGTCGATATTTTCTGTGTATTGTCGGTTGTTTTCTTTCGTCGTGGATGATTTCTCCGATATATTCTTTTCATTTTTTCTTTCCCTAATATAATCGTTCTGTCTTTGGATTTTAAGCATACTCTTGATAAACATGTCTTTTATCCTTTTAGTTCTCTCACTTTTTATGCATATCTCCTTTATTTGTGATACTCATTCTTTCTATTTCTACGCAATTTATGTTTGACCATTCCTCTTTAGCCTGTTTGAATTTGTTCCTTATTTCTTTGTGTTGTGTTTTTGTTCTGTTCAGTGTCTTAGCATTGTTTTTTGTTTCCTTCCCATCATGTCGAAAATCTCATCTGTCATCCATTCAGTTTTTCCTCTTCGTCTATTTTCCTTTTAGATGATCTACTAAAGCTTCACTTTGTGTAGCCCATTTCGAGTTTCCCTTTTCATTTTGTCAATTGTATCTAATTTTTACACTGTCCATATATTTCTCCTTCAGGTTCGGGTTGTTCAAGAGTCTGTCGTATTGTGATTTGGGTGCTGCCTTAAGCCTCTTCAATTTCTGTAGTTTTATTCTAAGTTTACACATAACTAGGTGGTGATCACTTCCACAGTCGGCACTTGGATAGATTTTGCAACGTACAACTGCATTCCCCAATCTCTTGTTGATAACTAATGCGTCCTAGGATACGGTCAGTTATCTGAAAGAATTCGTCATTAAACTGAAAGGAAAGCCTTTCAACATATTGTTACGAATGCAGATAGCCCAAACACGCATACACGCATATATTAAGGTTAATCTCCGCTTGACAACAGAAGAGATCACGTGGGAGTCTCGAGACATTTTGGAGAAGCAAGTCAAGAGGTTGACTGACCCAGTGACCCGTAGAAACAGACGTCTAGACAGAATCTAGACAGGGGACTGACGTAAGGTCATGAAGCAGCAGGAACTGGAATTCTCGCCAAAATGCAGGACACGTGGGAATTAGAAAATTACTTGGAAGTCAGTTGCTGTTTTGTCTTTGAAGGAGCAAGACATGAAATCGAAGCGCTGATAATTTATGAACGGAAAGATGAGACTCATTTTGGTAATGATGGAACTTGTCCGATTCATCATAAGCATCTCCGGATAAGAAATATAAGGACGTATATTTCTGTTCGTTAACTCCAGATTGAAGAAGATAAATCGAGTTATCACAGAAGACGCAAGGAAATTTGTACACTGAGAATACAGCCTGTGTTTGAAGAAAGAAAAGAGAAATCAAGAGAGAAGGAGAAAGTATATATATCTCTGTTGCAGCCGAACCGTTGTTGAAGCTGAACTGTGTATAGAAGAAGAAAGAAAGAAAAGAGAAAACCAGAGAGAAGGAGGAAGTATATATCTCTGTTGAAGCCGGACCATGTGTGAAATTGGATTTGTGTAAAGAAAAAGAAAGAAAAGAGGAAACGTGAGAGAGAAAAAGGACAATGAGTAAGAGAGAGAACTGAATATAAAGATAAGTAACTATATATTTTGAACCCGTGTTAGAAAGATACACATGCATCCATAAATTTTATGTTCTCACAAACACCTTTCCATATGTCAAAATAGTAATATATAAATCCTATCCCATCTCTTTTTTTTTTTTTTTTTGGTTATGCGTTGATTTCTGCATTCGTAGTTATTCATACTTATTTTTTCATCCGTTCGGGTTCAGTCGAATCCACTTGGATTTGGGCGTATTTTGGTATCCCAACATAAGTCTTGAGGTTCTGGTCGTCAGATGCTTTACTCATGCTTATACTTTTCTTTTATTATAATATCTTGTGTATATGTATATATTAAAATTCTTATACCAAAATTTATTATGTCTTATCGTTCATCCTTGAATTGTGGATCAGTATTTGTGTTGAAACCGAAGCGAACCTGGGAAAAGATTACTGTTTGATTATCCCAATCGAACAGTGTTCTTTAAAATATTTTTGTTTACTTTGTCATGGTCTGGGAGAGATAGCCCGTATCTCTCCATAGACGTGATAATGTATATATCTCCTGGTCGGCGTATGATTGCATTATAAATTATTCGTCGAGTAGGGCATATGACAATATCCATCATATTTGTGTATGTACCAACAGCTCAAAGTACGGAAGAAGAAATCGAAAAGTTCTATTCTACGCTAGAAAACGCGAAATGCTTAATGTAAATCGGAAGAAATTATAATTGCAATGAGAAATCTGAATGCCAAACTATACAACGTTTAGGGATGGTGAAATAGTAGGCAAATCCTAACTAGGAACCCGTAATGAACGCAGAGAAAAATGTGTCCAATAGTGTACGAATATGGACATGGAGAAAGCGAAGAGGAGAAAGAAAAAACAAATCGGCATCTACCTTAAATTTACTAATTTACTTTGAAACAAATCTTTAAGACAATTATTGGATTTTTAAGAGATTAACCGTTTTAATTTTTGTCTGTAATGGAGGTTCGACGAGTTGATGTATGACTGGGCTAATGTTTTAAAAATGTGTAAAAAAAAAGTTATTTAAATTCATAAAATTGTTTTTTCCTTTTTTTAATTCCATTAAAAGAAAATTGGTATTTTTGTGGTTACAGGTTACACAAAATTGTAATCTATTCGAAACAAGGAAAAAAGAACAAAAACGGAAGCCATATACATTTAATATTTATTTTATTTTTATTAACAAAATCAAAAATAGGTTTGTAAATTCAGATCTGTTAGCTGTCATGTGTACATCGATTAAACTGAATTCCGATTATGAACAATGCAAAAACAAAACCTCATTAATAAAAGTATGTATCGAGTCCCGATAAGAATAAAATATAAAAATAAAATATGTAAATAAAAATAATTCCCATTAAAATAAGGAATCTCTCTCTCTCTCTCTCTCTCTCTCTCTCTCTCTGAACTTCTCTTACTACCAAAGTACAACTTCACTCCTCCGAGAATAAACAATTTACTTTTTCATTGATTGGTTTCCAAGGTTCACAAGACGCTATTATTTATCACCTCACTATCAACCACTCTGCCGCTCTTTGTAAACTACAGAGAGTCTTGCTTCAAAGATAAATTCTAGATCAAAACATTCTTTATTTTAACTTCGATTCTTATAGTGTCAAAATCCATTTCATTTTTTAAAAGTTCCAAATTATCATTGTTCCAGTAATTTTCTATTAGTAATCTGATATACTTTGCATACTTACAAAAATATTGTATTTCGTGTTCTAAATTAGCTTTCAGTAACATTTACATTTAAATTCTTTACAGCATATTAACATCTTGGATATTCGAAAACGCCTCTCTTTAACCCGGCGTCCTCTGTATTACAGCATATCGTCCTTTATTGTCATTATTATTATTATTATTATTTCAGGGCAGATATCACCCTTGCCACAATATATGTGTGGCGATTTAACATCCGACCACCCCCTTTTCAATTGTGTATGGTGGGGAGGATATTTTTTATTATTCTCTATATCATAGTATTGGGTATTCTACGACCATGTCAAGTAGTGTTTAGTGATATGGGGGTGTTCATGGGCTTAATGTTTTGTTTGTTTTTTGTGATGTGAGGCTTGCTATACTTTCGCAATCAATGATGTTTGGTTTTATTTCTGATGATTCGTTTGTTTTGAGAAGGTGCTGATTGTTCGTATTACATTTTAGAATTGGGGTGTGCAACAGTATGGCCTGCCATAGCCTATTGTTACGTTTACTCGAGTACATGATTTCCAACCTTTTCCGAATTTTAGAGAAGTTTTACAAGTGTCAAATTGTTCAATATGTGCTTGATATTATCCGTGGTCACATTGAACAATTACAGGTATTACTTTATGTGCTATTTGATAAATGAAAAATCGATCAATGCCCTGATGCATGTTGGTATTTAAAATGATCAGTAGTGACCATGTAGTGAAGTGGTGCCAAGCACAATGTCTCAAGTTCGAGCCCTTTCGTGGACACCTTCATTTTTTATTCCATTGTCCCTGTACTCCTTGCCCTATTGGTAGTAACGTACAAAAATAAAGGACGGTAATGCATTTCCTTATTGTTTGTGTAGGGAATAGTACCAGCTGGTGTGGATTGTAGCTCCATCAGTTTCAGTGATAGGAACACGATACCCGACTTGAATGGTACAAAATTTTGTATTGATAGTCCAGTTTTCACTGACCTTTAGGGCGTGGTAATGAGTGAATATAAGTCATTAATTGTAACAATGATGACTGAAATTAAAAGCAACTCGTAAATTGATAGAATCTTTTAAATAAGAATAAATAGCTATCAAATCAGATATCATACCATTGACCCAGTTACAAAGATTCCCTGTCTGTAAATTTTAAATGGGTAACTGGTAAATGTACAAGTTCACTGATTGAACTGATGAAAACATCTATCAAGAAGCAACAAGGAGTATTCACTCATTATAAAGAGACTATAAATTCGTTACAAAATTGAGTTTCAATGTGAATTGATTACGGAAAAAGGAAATTTGGGTGATGGGGAATATTTAAAAAAATTTCATGGAAATATTCACAGAAAAGAGGCATTTAGTGCAGCAAACAATCCATTCTCGCTTTACTCTGGCTCCTGGGATTATTGATCTGTCATACAATATTGAAGAAACCTTAAATGACAAGATAATTAGGTATGCTGCATTCGGTTTAGCATTGGATGAGAATACTGATGTGAACGACACAGTTCAATTGATTGTGTTTATTAGAGGTGTGATGAACAGCTTTGAAATCGTTGAGGAATTTCTGAATATGGCAAGTAAATCACTTCAACAACTACTGGACACAGTATATTAGTGATGAGGTGATTAGGTTGATGGAGACGTTTCCGTTGAATTCTTCAAAATTGTATGAATTACAAGTGTTGGGGTACCATCAATGACTGGCAAAACAAATGGTTCACTAAGAGATTTCTGAAGGCTCTTGGTTCTCATGACATTGTAGTGAATTACTGCATTATCCACAAGTTGTTATCCATTTTTTAATACTGTAGTGTGCGTAATGTTTAGAGTGGTAAGTGTGGATCTTCGGTATTTTTCATTGCTTTTTTAAGAGACTTCTTTATTGTTTGAATGTTCCTTTCTGCCATTAGTTTTTCATCTGCTTAAAGATCCATTCTTTTGCAAATTTTTGATATCTATTGATTTGAACTCTGGTCCGTTGTCACTGACAACAATTTGGTGTATGCGAAATTTAGCAAGTGTTTTTATATTTTTTTTATATCTGTTAGTGATTCATATCCCTGTATCTGATGTAGGTCAAAATACCTTATCCATAATTGTAAAATAGGATCTTTTGTATAAGTGAAATATGCCAGTTCCTACCTTTCTCTATCAAGTAATTGGTATTTAATGACTCATTGTGGTTTCAGGTGGTTGTTGATTCTTATCAATGCACATTGGATAATTGTTAACCATTTCCTTAATTAGGCCATTTATGCCTGGCCAATGTATGCATTCTCTATCTGTACATTTCTCTATTTTTTGGACGTCACATAGAAATTTTAAGTAGAGATTCTTTACTGAGTGAATTGGAGACGATAATTCCTGTACGTCTCAGAATAACTCCTTTAACAAATGACATTTTTTGACGAATAGATGTGAATGATTGAATATTAGAAGAAATCCTATCTTTAGGTGGCCATTCCCTCTCTGTATACGTTTAGTTTGTCATCAGATATATGGTATTTTTTAACGATTGAATGGATGTAAGTTTATTACAAGAGTTGTATCCTGTAGATATGCACAAGATAGTGTTGAGCCAGAGCAATATTTGTCGGAAACTTCGGAAATAAACGAACAAAATCAAAGGTATAAACAAATAATATCTATTTATTTATTTGACTTCGATTGGAGCGAGTCATTTGTAATTCGAAGTAGCGAAAGTTCGTTCGGCTGCGTATTTGATAGTTTACATGTCAGACTTTGGTACCAGTTGGGAGTGTGGTTACTTTTTAAACTTGTTACAGCGTCAACCTCTGGGGTATTCTCAGCCCTCAAAAGGGCGGGAAAATGTCTTAAGCATATAGCCGCTTAGATTCTGCACACAGCACGATTGGCTGGTTTATATATTGTCCCTTCTCTCTTTCTTAAGGGATATAAACTGACAGCGTAGAGTCTGTTTATATCCTTTAAGAAAGAAGATACAGACTGCTAACGCAAAGTTTGGTTTCGGCTAACATCAAGAGTATTTTTGATTTTTTTTTTATTCGGCAAAATTCGTTTTTTTTTTTTTTTCAGGCGTCCCTTTCTTTTGCATTTTTATTTATTTTTATAGCATGGAGCCTCTCTTATTTTTAGTCACAAAAGCTAAATCTATGGACCAGCAAACTTCCTGCGTTTTGCAGACTTGTTCAGTCTTCTTCCTCTTTTTTATTTGAGGGTTGCTTTCTCATTAGTTGATTAGTTGAAGGGTGATATATATATATATATATATATATATATATATATATATATATATATATATATATATATAAAGGTAAAAGACAATAGGAAAACAAAGTGACTATTAACAACAAAACAAAATATCCTTAGCAACTAGAAGAATTTAGAAAAAGCTATTGTATACATATTGTCAACTGAAAATTACGTCAAGTAGTATCATGTGTGGAAATAATGTTTTTATTGTTGTGTTGACAGATTCAACCATTTTCTTATGATTTCATTGTGTACGTTTGCTTGGGAGAGTAGTAATTCTGTTAAGAAGGGTGATAGTCATGATCTCATTTTTGCTCAATAAAAGATGGCCTGGGCGTAGATTAATATTTGGTTAATACTCTCGAGATTTTCCTTCTGAGTGAGTTATTTTCTTTTTTTTTTAAGAGTGAAGCACGTTTTTAAATCAAAATAGTGGTTGAATTTATTTCTGTGTATGACAAGTGCATTAGTTAAGTTGTTTTTTCATTTGGGTAGATGAATGTTGTATTATATATATATAATTTTTATATATATTATTTATATGCGCGTACCGCGCATATAAATATTGGAAAGCGTTCAGTATCAGTGATAGAGCTAACATATTTATTGGATTGGTGTGAGTTTGTGATCCTGTGTTTCACGCCCTTGCGATCGTCAGACAAACTTTTTCTGACAGTCACAGGGGTCACACCCAGAGTCACAAACTCACATCAATCCAACTGTATATACGTCATCCACAGACAGACTGTTTTGCTTTATCACAGCTCATCAGTGTGGCTAGACATCCAATTTTTTCAAGCCGGGATCGAAACCTAGTTGATTTGACATCAGTCGAAGATTCTAACCATAAGCTATTGGCGCCCAGTAGAGAGCAAGGTGAATTTTCGCGTATTTATTTTTAAATAAACACGCCAGTGACCGAAAGGACTCTATCCGTTAGGAGAGTCTTGTATTATCGGCAGTAGTAGTCACTGTTTACAAATTCACGCTTTCTCTCCAAAGTGCTCAACTGAAATAATTTTTCGTGAGCATATATCGTCATCCATAGTCAGACTATTTCGCTGTATCACAGATCATCAGTGTGTTAGATCCGATCGCTTCAAGCCGGGATCGAAACGTGGCTGATTTGGCATCATATATATATATATATATATATTGGGATTTTTAACTCATGGGTTGGTTTTTCTCAGTAGGTGCCCAGTGTGCGTGAGGGATTTTGATGTATGTAGGAGTGAATAGTGACGGATAAATTCTTATGGTGAATGAGTATATTGTAACGAATGAATGAGTCGTGAATCCGAATAGTTAGGTATAAGATGGCTAGTGATGACCAACCTTGATCAGTCTCCCCACTTTTTCGGCCTTGTACCATAATTACTGTATCAGTAATAAATCTTAAACTTCTTTTGCTCTGTCAATACTGTTGAGTAGGTGGTAGTCTGTTGAATTGATATCTACCAAAGTATACTGAAAGTTAGAAAACGAAAGCTTTCTTCGTTGACTGACAGCGCGGGCGGACACTTCTATCTGCTGATTAATAACACTCTTATTTTGTATATATGTTGTGTTATTTCAATACACTTGTTCAACTTACTTTCTTCTTTCCGTGTCTTTCTTTCTTGCCCCTAACAACTCGCAACAACTTGGCGATGAGGATTTGCGAGCATTACCTGGATTAAAAAGGAACTCTTCTAAAACACGGGTAAACGAGTTTTCGTAAAAAACTACGTGTAGTTGCCAATTTGTTTTAACAGTAGATGTACGAGGAATATTTTTATTTTTCGTCATAGTTTTTTTCATTTGAAAAGCATCTGGAAAAAACCAGAGAAGTAAAATCGGGAAAAAAATACACACTTATAATGGAGGATTTCAAAAGTATTTTATTAGATCTTGTAAAGTACGAGAAATGGCAAAAACAACTGCTCTCTCAACAGGAAAAAATGGAAAATTTATTTCTGCAAACCCAGAAGGAAAATCAAGAGAGACAGCTCGAACTACAAAATCAAGTTTTAGAACTGACAAGCGGTAGTGATCCCATCGAAAACGAATTTTTTTTTCGCAAAACACCATTTGGAGTGCGATAGAGAATTTTTCATACGCTCCCAAGGAAGACATAACCTTTGCGTCATACTTTAGGAGATATGAGGACTTATATACTAGAGATTGTGTAAATTGGAGTGACTCGAAAAAAATACGTCTTCTTCTAAGGAAACTTGGCACAACTGAGCTCACAAAATTCGTAAACTACATTCTGCCCCGGAAGACTATCGAGTTGGCGAAGCAGTGAAATTACTCATGGACATCTCTTTTCCATAAGAGATGGAAATATCTTAATCTAACTAGGAAAGAATGGGGAGACTACACCACTTTTGTGTCAGTAGTAAACAAGCACTGCGATGATTTTAGACTGGCGGAGCTAAGTGCCAATAACTTCAAACGTTTGATATTCGTGCAAGGACTAGTTTCAACAAAAGATACAGAAATTAGACGAAGAATACTAAACAAATTGGAAAATGAACCGAATATAACTCTACAGCAGATCGCTGAAGAATGTCAGAGGTACGACGTCAGTGTAAAGCAGGATTCTAAAAATATCGAAGAATTGGGTATTGCTCACGTCAAAAAAGTACGCTAAAAACAGAAACAAAGTCTCCTAAAAGTAATGAAACAAAGAAAAAGAAAAATAATTTTCCTCCTAACCCATGTTACGGATGTGGGGCCCTACACTGGTACAAAGAATGTATTTTCCGGAACACAAAATGTTACATATGTAACTGAGTCGGACACAAAAGCTCACATTGCTGATCTAAAAATAAAACCAATAGCTGCATAAAAAATACAAGGTCGGACGAACTAGACGGTGCTAATACCAGGAAATTCGTGCATGTAAAAATGTTAAACAAAAGTATAGAATTTTTACTAGACTCGGGTTCTAATTTGACAATAATAAACTTGCAAACATGGGAAAGATTGAGTAAGCCAACCATGATAAAATCTAGCAAGATTGCAAGATCAGTAACAGGGGAAAAAATTAAATTTGAGGGAGAATTGATTGCTAATACAACATTCAACGGGAAGACTCTTAAATTAAAATCGTTCGTCCTGAAAAATACTAACAACCTACTGATTGGATGACACAATTCCAGCTTTGGGATTTACCTGTAAATTCAAACTGCCAAAAATTGAAAATTGGAATGCCGAAGCTGAGAAACTAAAAAAAGAACTGAAGGAAGCCTATCCAGGAATTTTTTCTTGTGGATCACCAAGATGATGACAAAAGTTGAACTACAAGACGACGTCTAACCAGTGTTCAAAAAGAAGTGAAATGTGCCTTTTGCCTCATTGGAAAAATTAACAAGGAACTTGACAGATTAGTAAAAACTGGAGTTCTATCAAAGGTACAGCGAATGGGCCGCACCAGCGGTCTATGGAAAAAAGAAATCGAAAGACATACGCCTTTGTGCTGACTTTTCAACAGGATTAAATGCTGTTCTGAAGGACTATCATTACACTCTTCCTTGCCCAGAAGACATTTTTGCGAAGCTAAATGGGGTGAAATTTTTTTTAGAAAATTGACCTTAGTGACGCTTATTTGCAAATTCCGGTTGAAGAGGTGAGTTCGAAGCTATTGTGTATAAATACGTATCCATGACTTGCTGGAAAATTGCTGGCTCGACCTTGACTTCTCAGTTGCTTATTTAGATGACATTCTGATGAAAAGCCAAAGCGTAGTCGAACATAAGGATCACGTCCACAAATTTTTTCCTTGGATTCAAGATTACGGCTTCAAAGTTAAAGAAACCAAATGTGATTTTTTCATGGAAAAAAATCAAATACCTAGGACACATAATCCACAAGGATGGCAGGAGACCAAATCCTGAATGGGCTGCCGCGATGAAAGACATGCCGGAGCATCGTTTCGTTGCAGAGCTTCCTTGGACTAGCAAATTATTACCAGGCATTCATACCAAATATGCATGAGTTGCGTGTCCCCTTTAATGAAGACAAGGCATGGGTTTGGACAGTAAACTGCTAGGAGAAATTTAAAAAAATATAGAAAACCCTGACGTTAGACTTATTTCTTACACGTTACGACCCGGACTTGAAAATCATTGTTGCCATCGATGCTAGTACGTATGGCGTAGGGGCATGCATTCTTCACAAGATGACTGATGGAACTGTAAAACCGATAGCTCACGCGTCGAGAGCTTTGCTTCCTGTAGAAAAAATTATTCACAGATTGCAAAAGAAGCGCTTGGGATTATATTCGCAGTCACGAAGTTCCACCGCTATATTTACAGTCGACATTTCACTCTACAGACAGACCACAAGCCACTACTCACTATTTTTGGCCCAAAGAAAGGTCTGCCTACTCATACAGCCAACAGACTGCAGAGATGGAGTATAATCCTGCTAAATTACAACTTTAAAATGGAGTCGGTGTCATCAGAAAAATTCGGCCATGCGAACGGATTGTCAAGACTAATTCCCAAGTACAAAATACAGTGCTTGCTTCCCTTCAATCTGAAGGCGAATTAAAAACTACCTTTTGTAATACAGTAAGGGAACTTCCAGTGACACTTGAACAAATAAGACTAGAATCTTCACGATAAGTATATCGAAAAAAAAAGCGAAATTATTTTAAAAGGACCAGCGTACTACGGACGTTTTCTCTATATGCGACAAGGTGTTACTATACAGGGAACGTGTCGTGATTCCATCAACCCTCAAAGTGTATTTTGAAAGATTTTCACGTTGGTCATCCAGGGAGTACTAAAATGAAAAGTTTGATACGCAGCTATGTATATTGGTAAAACATGGACAAAGATATAGAAAACGCTGTCAAATCATGTAAAGGCTGTGCCTAGGCAACAAAGGCACCTCCTATTAAATTCAATCCCTGGCCAAAGACGGATCTACCTCACATTGACTTCGCGGGTCCTCAAGAAGGATATTACTACCTCATTGTAGTTGATAGTTTCTCGAAGTGGCCTGAAGTATGCAGATGCAATCCCAACAACAGAAATTACTATAAAATTTCTACATAATCTGTTCAGCAGATTTTGAGTAGTGAACACATTAGTGTGCTAAAATGGAAGTCAGTTTACGTTTGGAGAATTTAGAGACTTCTGTTAAACATATCAGATCGAATACATCACTACCGCTCCGTACCATCTGAGGTCTAACGGGCAGACTGAGAGATTTGTGGATACTTTGAAGAGGGCTTTGAAAAAAAGCTAGGGATACACCAACTGAAAAAAGCCTTTCAACAATTTGTTCAAGTATACAGAATTACACCTTATAACAAAAGACCAGCTTCACAATCTCCAGCCGAGGTGATGTTCGCACTTCAGATGCGATCCCTTTACGATAAATTACTCCCGAAACAGACGAAGCCAGGAAGAACAAGCATCGTACCTTCAAAACAATATAACCCTGGAGAAAATTTTTTTTCCGGAATTTCCAAAGACAACTAATCTTTTAGGGAGATGGGTACGATCGAAAAAAGAGTTGGGAATATGGTATATATTATAAAGGGACCATAATTTATGCATAAAAGACATCAAAACCAACTTAGGAAACGCCTAACTGACGAGGCTGATCGCGGGCTTCCTGAGGAAACAGTTATGGATATCATATACGACACTTTTGATATTCCACCCACCCCCTCTAGCGGCCCCCGAAATGCGCCGTTCTAAGAGATAAAGGAAAGCAACTGATTTAATAGTTGTCAATCCTAAACGTAAAAGGTATTGAAACCACAAACAAATAAAAGTTCTGAAAGTTGTTCTACTTTGAACTTGGTAAAACAAGTCAGCAAAGTCTTAAATACCTAGACAGTTGGAAAAAAAAGGAAACGCTTGTTTTCTCTATAAATTAAACAAGTCAAGCGGAGGAAAACCACTCAAAAGTTTGTAAACTTTCTATAAAAATATTCGTCAGAATTAATTTTTGTGAAACTTTTTTTACAGCTACATATACAGCCTGAGAACTTTATTTAAAAAAAATTCTTCAGACTCCTTCGGAGTTAAGATTTTAGGAGGCGGGTGCTCTACATTAGAATGAAATCTTCCTCCTTCATAAATACTAACCTACGAGACTTCCTAAGCAGAGGTAGTCACGACCCAGGGAGTTGGTGTATTTTGGTAATTGAGTGGTGACGCCTTTACCGCAGCGTGTTGACTGGCTTCCTTTGACGTGTGTCGGTCCAGCTACGTTTGAACTGTTAAGTTTTTGATTTGAATTTGTTGAAACCTTTTTGAATTTTTCAGTTTGTCCTTTTTTAGTTTTGTGCATATATACTTGTGAATTTTCTTTTGTTGCTTATTTTCATTTTTCGTATTTTGTTTTTACCCTCCCCACGTTTTTTTATTTTCTATTCTTTTTCTATTTTGCTTTAATTGTTTATTGCCTTTAGTTTTCCACGTTCTTGTCTCGGTTTATTTTTTGTTGTTTTAAATATTATGTAAGTTTTGTTATTTTGTGAAATATATTAAAAAAAAAAATACTGTAAAGGAAAACGAAACAATTTTTCCCATAGTGCCCATCGCTATTATGGCGGATTTACAAACACCAGATTTACAAACACCGGCCGTGATGGATGAAAATGTACCACCCAAAAAGGAAACGAGCTTCTCACCATACAGGAAGCCTTTGAAGAAGTGAATATAAGAACAATTTCCCTGCTAACGTCCGACACAAAAAGTCGGAATTTAATTGGTGTTAACAGGGAAACCATGGGAAAAGCTTGAAGGACTTGAACATCACTCCCTTTATTTTGGCAAGGCGTTCAAGGGCATTATGGAACTTGCTCATGAAATCCGAGCAAGAAGCCAAAGAATTAGCCGGAAGTGAGTTAACTTCCAAAACACTTCGGCTTCAGACTGAGTATATGGTCACCCGTAGAACAAAGGTAACGGTGCATAGCGTGCCCATTGACATATCTGAGGAGAGATTGGGGACATTTTTTGCCCAATATGGCAAAGTCGAGAAATTGACGGGAGTGACCGGAAATTCGGGAATCGCAAGCGGGGATGTGACTATTGAAATTACGTTAACACGTAAAAATTTCATAACATTCCAAACATTCTGATGTGCAGGGAGAGAAGGATGCTGGGTGGCGTGGAGGGATGAAAACCTTACTGCTGGTTGTGTGGGGTTTCGAGGCACATGGCCAAAGCGTGCCCCGGAAAGAAAGAGACACCACAACCAACAGCAGCAACAACAACAGCAGTAACACCAACAATATCAACAGGAACTACTGGGGTAGAACCCGCCAAGGTTCCTGGTGATGGTTGGAAGGAGGTGGTGGCTAAGGGACGGATGCAGAAACCAGACCAACCGTCCCCCTAAAAGGAAGTCCCACAACAGCAGCAGCAGCCATCAAAGCAGCAGCAGCTACCAAAGGAGCAGCCGAAGGAGCAATCCAGAGAACAGAAGGCACAATAGCAACAGAAAAAACAATTGCAAACAAAAATCTCACCAGCAAAGCAACGAAAACAGAAGCAAGACGGACATGAAAAATTTGACATGGACATGGAGATTGAAGTGGAGGAATTGACACAAACACAGTCTCCCTCCTCTTCTTCCTTAAAGAGGAAAAGGAAAGAAGAGGAAGAAGAGGAAATACCAATCAAGGAAACACGCTGGACGAAGTAGGGCGGAAAGGAACATGGAAAAAACCGCCCCTGTTTCGCCAGAAAAAACAGAAATGTGGCTTTAACGTCTAGGAGCGTCCCCCCCCCTTCATACACTCGTGTTGCACTCTCTCCCTCCACTCCCACATCTTCACACCCACCCACTCCGTTACCTTCAGACTCGTCACCTACCCAACCATCCCTTTCTACACCTACCATCCCGTCCTCTTCAACCTCGAAACATAATAAACATTGTCGATGGCAACAAAAAAGAAGAAAAAGAAACTAAAACTAAAGACGGATGATATATGTAGAGTAAACAGGGTCTGTACTAGAAAAGGACCTCTGATCTCGAAAAAGATCCCTACTAGGACCGTCGATGGGAAATCGGTGGAGGGTCCAAACAATTTTCCAGATGCTCCGTGGGTTATTGTCCCTATCAGAGACACGGGGAAATACCTCAAAGTTTGGTCTCATGTGTTTGAGGTCAAGGATGCGTATCCCGAATTAAGGATGGCGCAGATGGGAACCCCAGATTTAAGAACATTTCAAACATTTTGTGCAGGGAGGGCACCGGTACTTCTCCATCCCTCGTTATATAGGGTGTTAAAACTAACATATCCTACGAACGTTGGCGGGATTGTCTGGGATGGTCGCATGACGACAGAGTTAGGAACGGGAAGCCTCGGACAATACTCCGGTGTCCTATCCGCATCAGATTTCCGTGGATCCGGGTAAGGCTTCCCGCCTGCTTCGGGATCTCTTGTCTTTCGGCATGGATGTTGCCGCGATCGAAGAGACCCACTTTGTTTGCAGCGTCGATGCGTGTGTATTGTCTAACGACTTTGTCGTCTATTCAGCATATGGGGACCGGCATGCCAGAGGAGTTTTCTTGTGCATACCGGTTGATTGTGGCCTATATTGCCGTGGAAAGTGGTTTGTTTCGACTCGTTGCAGTTTATGCGCCCAACGTCCAGGAGGAGCGGGTCTCGTTTTTTCGGCAGTTGGGGCCGTTACTGGTGGATTCAACGCGCCTAGTCTTAATGGGGGACTGGAATGCCATTCAGGACTCCAAGTTAGATCGGGGACGGTGTGCTAAAGGGAGAAGTGGCGATCGTAGCTTGATTGATCAGATCAACGAATTGGTCTCGTTGAAAGATACCGGGTCGATCACTCCGGGGTGGGGGGGAAGATGTGGACGTGGGCTCTTAGTTGGCTTTCTGGTGGTTAGTTACCTGGACAGAATGTTAGTTAGAGGAGCCGACGTAGATTTGTTAGACTGTTCCACGTTCCACTGGGTGGGCTATTCTGATCACAAACTTGTTTGCGCCTGGATAGCGTTAGATCGTAGGCCTAGAATGGCTGGCTACTGGAAGTTCAATCTGTCTTTACTGGACAGGCGGAACTTCCAGAAGCAGCTTACAAGCTTAGTGCAGCTGGAGCTAGTGGGTGGCGGTTATTGGGAATACGTGGTGGGAGAGACTTAAGGATAGGATTAGGTCATTCCCCTGCAAACGGCTCGCTCTAGATAGAACTGAGAAGGTGAAGATGCTTAAGGCTAGATTTTCCCGGGTGGTGGCTGGAGGGATCCCCTAGAGATAGCCTTAGCTAGGGAGGCCCTGGAGCGCTACATGGGCCAGGTAATTAGGTTAAGCAAGATGTCTTCCGAAGCTGTGAACATGGACGCAGATTTGCGCAAGGAAGAGATCCTTCGAGGTTCCGATCGTTACATTCGTGAAGTCGATGCCCCGAAGTGAGGCATTTCGGTGGCATTTCGGTGGCATTTCGAGAGCCGGTTAGCCAAGGAGCCTGATTTCCGTGAGGAGGAGTTTCGTAGCTATTTGGCTGACTTTCCTCGACTGAAGCGGCTAGCTGCGAGGGAGAGATCACGGAAGGCGAGGTCTACGCGGCATTGAAGAAGGTCGGCAGTGGCAAGTCGCTCGGTCTGGATGGTTTGTCCTATGAATTGTACTTGAGGCTGTCGCACATCTTTGTCCCGATTTTGACTGTGGTGTTCAACAACTGGTTCCGACAGGGGTCCATTTCCAACCGGCTCACCAGTGGTGTGATCACGCTGTTGAAAAAGGGCTAGGGTGTTGGGTGAAATTAGGTGATTACAGGCCCATAACTCTGCTAAAGAGTTAAAGATTGCAGCCAGTTGCCGAGTTTCTGTTGGGTCCTGAGCAGACTTGTGCTGTGAGGGACCGAACAATTCGGAGCATTCTGCATCTGATCCGCATGATCATAGAAGGTGTAAAAGACGACGATGAAGCCGCGCTGATCAAGGCATTTGATAGGGTTGACCATCGCTACCTTGCTGCTGTCCTGCAGGCCACCGGATTCGCACCCGACTTCTGGTGCTGGATTAGCCTCCTGTATCGCTCCCCCAGTGCTGTGGTACATGTGAACGGAAAGATGTCGGGTGCTTTTGCGCTGTCTAGGTCGGTTCGTCAGGGTTGTCCACTGTCGCCCCAAAATTTATGCTTTGGCGTTGGAGCTTCTTCGCCGGCTAAGTACAGGGCGTGCAGTCCGGCCCTACGCGGAATCGCCGTTCCTGGATGGGCTCGAGCTAGGGTTTCCCCGTACGCCGATGAGGTATCTGCTTTCGTGTCATCCCGCAGCGACATTGAGGCGGTACTGAGGCGCTTGATCGGTACGAAAAAGTGAGAGGGGCCAAGATTAACCGCGACAAGTCGTCCGGCTTGCGGTTAGGTACCTGGAAGGGGGTCGATCTTCCGGGGCCCTTCGGTTGGACAGACGGTCCTGTCCACATTCTTGGAGTGTGGTTTGGATCCGACCTCTAGCTGGAGAAAAATTGGTCTGAAGTACGAGCAAAGGTCGACGCGGCCGGTCAGACTTGGCGTCGACGGAAATTGTCCGTGAAGGGCAGGGTAGGAGGTGTGTGCCACTTACGTTTTCCCGATTGTCCTTTATCGATTGTCCGTACTTCCTCTCTGTGACGACTATAGGAAGCCGCTCGAGCGCTCGCTATCCTCCATTTTATGGAGGGGGTGCGGGCATCAGATCGACAGACGAGTCTGTGCACAACGTCCGTGTCATGGTGGGTGAGGCTGGGAATGCCACACTTGGCGAGCCACAAACTCGTCGCCTCGAGGTTGGCTTTCCTACGCCGCGCAAGATTCGATTATGGCGGAGATTGTTAGGGACGCGTTCCCTTTCCTTACTATCAGTCCCCCCTCCATTTCGTGGGTTGAGCGCCATCGTAAACTCCGGGATCAGTCGGATTTCCTTCGCGAGTGTCGGTCGGCCTTGTTGACTGTTCCTCGGTCCAGTGACCTTTCTCAGCCTAGGAAAGTCTTCTATCGTCATTTAGTGGAGGGGTCGCGAAGGATTCTCTACGTGAGCAGCTCGAGTTGTCGGAGGAGGAGTTTCGCTCTTTCTGATCTTTCTTGGCCCGGAATAGGCTGCCTCTCAATGACAAGGTCTTCATATGGGGCTTGGCGGATTTGGCAGACTGTGAACGGTGTGGCCTTGGTTTAGAGGAAACGGCCTTGCACGCCTTCTACCATTGTCCCCGGGTCCGCCCCTTATGGGACCATGTCAGCGAGATGACGGCCCGTCTCGCTCCCGAAAAGTTCGTGCTTATTGATCGCGCATTCGCGTGTGACAATGTGTCACCCCCGTATTCCGCGGTGAAACGAATGATGCTTCTGACGCTGCTGGCCACGGCTCGAATGGTGATTTGGACGACGCGAAAGGAGGAAGTTTTGCGAGGCATCCGTCTTTCTCATCAGCTCAAGATGAAGATTTGAAACTGATAGAAAACGCTTGCATTCGATAGTCATCAGCGAAAGGTGGGTGACTGAGGCGAGCTTGGTTCGTTTGAACGGGGCTAGCCTTGATTTTCTCTTTTAGGTCAACCTACGTCACATCGGTGCGGTTTCCTGTGGCGCCCTACCCTTGGTTAGGTTAGACAAGCTTTGTGTACATAGTTAATGTAAGTGTTGCCCCTGGCCTGCTCCCGGCTGCATCTTTGGTTATGATCCAAGTTGAGATTCCCAACCTCCCCAGTTTGTTTTGGACCCCCCCTTTTTTCATCTCGACTGGGTCAGCTTTTCTATTTCCCATGTCCCGATATAATTTCTCCTTTCCCACTCCCTTAGCGAGAAAGCCTCTTGATTTTGTCCAATCGGCAGAATGCAGCGGCCTCTCCTTTTTGAGGGTTGGACGGGCCCTACTAATATCAGTTATGTTTAGTTTACTTTGTTTTTATATTTAGTTTGATTATACCCACTCCCCTCTCATATTCAGTCATCCATAAATTTTTATATATGCATTTTATTATCATGAAACTTTTAATATCATGGGGTACGTTTTTGTAAGTCCTCCCGAAAGGATGTGATATTATGGTGTCTGGAGGATTGATTGGTGACCGCCGAGTTTTTGTGGTGAATGTGCAAATTATAATGAATGAATGGGTCGTAAATCGGATTAGCTAGGTATAAGATAGCTAGTGAAGACCAGGCTCAACCTTTTTTAAGCTTTGCGCCAAAATTGTATTTTTTATACAATAAATATAGGCAGTCGTAACCTGACAGTTTGGACGGACACTTCTATCTGCTTATTGACAACACTTTTTTTTTGTATATATGTTCTGTTATTTCAATATATTTTTTAAAGTTACCTTCTTCTTTCTGTGTCTTTCTTTCTGGGTCTTTCTTTCTGGCCCCTAACAAGCCACAACACTTTTGTGTAACCTGACAGTTTGGACGGACACTTCTATCTGCTTATTGACAACACTTTTTTTTGTATATATGTTCTGTTATTTCAATATATTTTTTAAACTTACCTTCTTCTTTCTGGGTCTTTCTTTCTGGGTCTTTCTTTCTGGCCCCTAACAAGCCACAACACTTTTGTTAATCGGGGAATCCAAGTAGTGATTCTTCCAACTCTTCGTAATAAACATCTTAAAAGGTTACGAAAACATTGTGGGCATTACGTACATAAAAGGCTTTTACGTACGTAATGCCCGCCATTTATTCATTAGCGTAGCCAACTGGCATTATTGTCGTCGTTCCGATTGAGATGGATTTACACTGTGAAAAGCGCAACATTAGCAATAAGATATTTCGACCCTCCATTAATGGAAGAAAATGTATGCTGTTAAATAGGCGGTTAAAAGTTCTCTATCGAGTATGGAATATTACCTCTGTGTTTGAAGAAAAATTCGATAGAAATCGTCTTACAATTGATTATCTGATACTCCAACCGCGTAATTGCTGTTTTGTTAGTTGTGGATGGGTTGGAGCAGATAATTTTTTTAGTGCTTTTAATAGGTTATCAAAGGATTGGTTTTCTCTACAAATGTATTGTTTCTCATTTTTTCTGATAGAGGAGAACTTAGTAAAACTAGGTATCAACCTGCGATAAAACCCAACTAGTATCTGTCTATATTTCTGAGATAAGGTATTATATACAATATTTACATGACTCGGAATATTGTTCTCACTTTGCCGTCATATTTATTACAACGTTTCGGCCGTTGTACGTTCCGGTCTTCTTCAGGTGGTTGGAATGATGAACTTAACCCTTTATTTCGCTCACTGGGGTAGACTGTTCTAGTTCCGCGTGCCATGTTTAATGTTTGTCAGTTATCAGTTATCTCCTGTTAATTTCCCTCTGAAAGTTCTCCAATGCCTTAACCGGGTATTGAACTCACTAATGCCTTTATCCACTGTGCCATGTGTCCCTGAGGACATCTGTGTATGAATTTCTGGGTATTATAAACCCAATGTCTTCAGCAACCATTTTTACCAGTGCTCATATTGCAATTTTTTGCTGTTATCATTTTATGTCTTTACCAGAGCTCATATTGCAATTTTTGTTATTATCGCTTTTCTCTGACACTCCTTATTACTGGTTCCTATATTGTATTCATTTCTATGCTTGGTCGGCTCAGGAGATTTTTGTCGCCTAGCATATCTTTTTTTCTATTATTAATAGTATTTAATGCTCGGTAGTCTCCACAGCAATGATAACTATCATCACCTTTCAAAATTAAACGAGTGGGCTTAACCATTCACTATTAGGTGTTAGTTATAATCCTTGCAAACTGGAAGTTTTGAAACTCTGCCTTATCTACAACCTCTTTGTTCAAGGATAGTTTCCTGGTGCCTGTTCTGTGGTAAATATTACAATATCTTTTTGTTTGGCCCTTAAAAGGCCTGATTAAATTGAGGTATTTGTTTTAATAAAACGTTGTGTATTTATATTGTTGATTGTATCCTATGAGCCTGTAGTTGTAAGTTGGGTTGTCTTAGATGTGCCAGAAATTGTTCTTCTAATCAATTATTAGAGGGAAGTGATTGAGGAAATCAAATCTAAGTAATGGAGATGTGGAGAAGTACTAGATGTTCTTAGCAATATTTATCGGAAACTTTGGAAATAAACGAACAGAATCAAAGGTATAAACATGTTTATTTATTTGATTTCGATCGGAGCGAGTGATTTGTAATTCGGGTTGGCAAAAGTCGCTCGGTTCGGTAGTTGATAGTTTAAAAGCCGGACTTTGGTAGTAGTCGAGAGTGTGGTTACTTTGAAAACTTGTTGTGGACGTCAATCTGCTGTTTTCTCGCCCCCCCCCCCCAGAAGGGCGGAAATATAACTTAAGCAGATGATCGCTTAAGTTCTTCTTTTGAATCGCTAAGGCTGGTTTCTTTTGCAGTCTCTTCTTTTTTTTCTGCCTTTCGGTTATCTGTTTATATCCCTTGAGACATTGTTACAGACTACTGGCGCAAAGCTTGGTTTCGGCTAACATCAAAAACCGATTTATAACGGTTAGACCATTGTCCAGCAAACTTCCGCCGTTTTGCAACCGTGTTCAGTCTTTTCTTCTTCCTCTTTTTATTTGAGGGTTGCCTTCTCATTAGTTGAAAGGAAAAACAAAGATGAGTTTTAAAGGAAAGCGAATGCCTTATTTTAATTTTAATTCTTATATATATATATATATATATATATATATATATATATATATATATATATATTGTTGTGGCCTTGTTAGGGCCAGAATTAAAGACACAAGAGAGGAATTGAGTTAAACAAATATATTAACAGAAAACAGTAATACAAACATATACAAACTAGTGTTACAGCAAGAATTTGTCCGAGTATCAGAGCTGACTGCTGGAAACTTCCCTCTCCTATTTATAGCTCGGAGAGTCCATGCGTGCGTGGGTAAATTACCATAACAATTATTTTCATATATTTTTTGTTTGGGTTCACCAACATCACTTGTACCATTGCGAAAATCTATTGGAATGACCTTATTCGGCAAAGTAACTTTATTTCCAATTGCGTCTGTCCGAAACAGATTATGCATTAAACATTAGCCGAGGTGAGAATGACAGTAGTTGCTTCCGATGACATTCATTGTGGGTATATCTGTGGAATGATTGAAATGCAAGCTAAATGATAAATTTTGTTGCTCTGATGTTGCGGATTAGCTGGGGCGCTCACTACCTGCCCTACTCGATGTTCTCCAAGATTGTTAGATGTACACATTTTTACGATTATCCGACATTTGCAACGAGGATTATAACTCATGGCCTTTCCAGCGTAATAAAGATGCGTCTCTGGACTGGTTGACATGGTCTAACACCGTCATGTATGTAATTTGTTATTTCTGTACATGCTTCGTTGAGTTGGGTCTGGTTTATTGCATTTGTATGCCGTAGCAGTGGCAATAGTTTGTGGGAATAAAATAAAAATACAAGAAAAAATAAAAATACAAAATTAAATAAAAATACAAAAATAAAATAAACATTAAAATCTCCCAGGAGTCCTCTGACAGGAAAGACAAATTACGCATGTGCAAAAAAAAAAAAAAGAGAGATTTCCTGGCGCCAAAGATAAACTAGAAGAATCTGTCTCTTTCTCGGTTGGACCTTTGACTGGTGAATACGTGCCAACTGTTCGGGAGGAAATTCCCCAACAAGAGGTCGTTGGAATCCAAAAGAAAGAAATAAAATCAGTTCTAAACTGTCCCTCTATTGTCTCCGTATCCTTCCGTCTTTTCTCTGTCTATTTATTTCAGCAACGAAGGAAATTCAACAAGTTTTTAGGTGAAATAATCAATCCATCACTAATAGCCGTAACATCTATAATGGTTAACCCCGACGTGATATCTACACTCAAGTTTTCTGTGACCAAAAAAAAAAAAAAAAAAAATTAAAAAAAGAAAAGAATTAAAAAAAAAAAAGAAACAATTAACAACTTTCCTACAAGGAGTTAACTGCCGCAATCTTTTAACACTGTGTGACTTTGCTTACTTCCCCACTACAAATCCCTGGCTTACCATCCTTCCACCACCACAACAGGTCAAGTTGGCTACTGTAGCCATACACGTGCTGCGTAAAATTAAAAAAAAAAACAAAAAAAAAAAAACGTGAGTAACTGCTTTCATTGCTTTCATCTTTTTATCGCACTCACACACGCTAAAAAAAATTAATTTTATTAACACAAATACGTTCCGTCCAGCAGAGATTTGTTTTTATCGTCTTGCTCTGTCTTTTATCTTCCTCCCTCTTGTTACCTTATCGTAAGTCACTAAAATGGAAGAAAACGCAGCAGCTATATCAGTCAAAATCCCAGTCTTTATGCACACAGCAGCAGATGGTTGGTTTGCAATTTGTGAGGCACAATTTGAATAGCGACTCATAACAAGTGAAGAAACCAAGTTTTATCACGTATTGTCTGTTCTGCCTCCAGGATTGATATACAGCTTACCGTCCGCTATTATAGCTTCTAAAAAATATTCAGAATTAAAAGCCGCAGAGAGGACAAAACCAGAGATGTTCGCTAAATTAATGGCTAACACTCAATTAATGGCTAACACTCAAATGACAGGGAGACCTTCAGCTTATCTCTATGAGCTGATGTCGACAGCCAGCAGGATTGGTGTTGAAGATGAACTTGTTCGACATAAGTTCATTGAGGCACTACCCCCGGAAATAACACCCGTAATAGCAGCACTATGCCGCATACAAGCAGACACTACAGATCTACTGCCTCCACCGGCCCCACGCCTAGAACGACCTATAGCTCCGGACCATTCTATGAGAACTAGAGGCCTCGAGTATGTCGTGGACATTTATATTATGCAGAAAAGTCGAGGACGTGCAAACCATGGTGCAGGTGGCCAAACAAGTCCGGCTGTCATATAATGCCCACTTCGAGGCCGTTTCACCCGCCAGAAACCCTACCACCGAAGTCTCGGAAAACTGATAATGCGAATTGCATCAGCAACCGGCAATTTGCAACTATTTGAGGTTGCTACCAAAATTGACACAAATAAGGTCAATTTTGTGATAGACACGGGTGCCTCTATAACAATCTTACCACAGAGAATGGCACTCGGTCTGAACTTAAACCCTACACCTGTAACACTATCAGCAGCAAATGGGAATAACATTAAATGCTTTGGCGAAGCAGTAGTGGATATTGGGATTCCGGGCCTACGCCGTTCATACACATGGACCGTAGTAGTAGCGGATACCGTCAACCCCCTCTTAGGAGCAGATTTTCTGCGCCACTATGGATTAATCTTAGACTGCAAAAAGGGCAGGTTCATTGATGAGGAAACCCATCGATATACACAAGGAGGACGAGTCACCGCACAGATTCAGTGTATAACTGTGAATAACCACAATAACCTACCAGAAGAAGTGCAGTCGCTCCTCCAAGAATTTCCAAAACTAACCAATCCACGTACAGGACAGTCTTTAGTGTCTAACACGAAAGTAACACACGTCATAGACACTGGAGATAGCGCTCCTACTCATGCCAAGGTCCGACAACTGTCAGAAGAAAAATATAAATCAGCTAAACAGGAGTTTGCGACACTCTTACAAGCTGGAATCATTAAACCGTCAAAGTCCCCCTGGTCTTCGCTACTACATCTCGTTCCCAAGTCAACCCCAGGAAAATGGCGAGTATGTGGCGATTTTAGACATTTGAACCAGTTGACAAAACCAGACATATCCAATACCAAATATTAACAGTCTCGGATCTAAACTCTTCAAGAAGACTGTATTTTCAAAAATTGATCTCCTACAGGCCTATCACCAGATCCCCATGAATAAGGCAGACATAGAAAAATCGGCTGTGATAACACCATTTGGTCTCTTTGAATACCTATTCATGCCATTTGGTCTACGAAACAGCAGCTCTACATTCCAGAGATTTATGGACAACATATTTATGAATGTAGACTGTGTTTTCACATATATCGACGATATACTTGTTTTCTCCGAATCTAAGGAACAACATCACAAAGATCTGAAGAAAGTCCTTTCAATTCTCGAAGGAAACAACCTTCAAATCTCTGTTGAAAAATGTCAGTTCTACAGAGACTTCATTGACTTCTTGGGCTATAATGTGAGCATGAAATGATTAAAGCCAACAACACAGAAAGTCGAAGACATCAAAAATTTTCCAGAACCCACAGACTCCAAATCTCTGCGTCGATTCTTGGGTATGGTAAATTTTTACAGGAAATTAATCCCTCAAGCCTCAGATGTGTTACTGCCACTAACTGAGGCCATCAAACATAATCCAGCGGAAAAAGTATTAAAACTGAGCCCGACTGAAAGTGAGTCATTCGTTGCCATAAAAGACATTCTTGCCAAAATATCTGCTTTGACGCACCCTGATCCAGATGCCACGCAATACCACTTAGTCACGGATAGCTCCAATCATGCAGTTGGTGCAGCGTTACATCAGATAATAAATGGTGATCCTGTCCCCATTGTGTTTTATTCAAAAAAACTGTCTGAAAACCAGAGGAAATATTCCACCTTTGACAGGGAACTTTTGGCAGCATATCAGGCGGTCTTGCACTTCAAACCACAAATTGAAGGCAGAAATGTCACTTTGTTTTCAGACCACAAACCACTTTCCCTGGCGTCCAGAAAGAAAACACCGATGAAATCGGACAAGCAACAAAGATATTTATCAATTATGACAGAGTATATCACAGATGTACAATATATAAGAGGAGATGAAAATATCGTTGCTGATTGTCTATCTCGACCCACATTTTCGGTGACCGTAGACCCCTGTGATCTACCAGCTATCAGTGAGTCACAAAGAGAGGATGAGGAAATCGACACATACAGGAGCCGACTTAAAGCCTTTGAGTTGCAAGGGTCATCCGTCTAGTGCGACCTATCAACATCTACTCCCAGACCATACATACCTGAACCACTTCGTAGGAGAATCTTCGACATGTTCCATGACATCTCCCATCCAGGACCTATGCCAACAACAAAACTGATTAAAGCTAGGTACTTCTGGCCAGAAATGGAGAAAAACATACGATCTTGGGTCAAGAGCTGTCTACGATGCCAACAGTCCAAGATTTCCAGACACACTAGAACAGAAACTACACCTTTCTACCATCAGGAAGATTTGAAACCGTGCATATAGACATCATTGGTCCTCTGTTACCCACCACCACTTATGACGGCGTATACACATCTCCAGCTAGATATGTACTTATGTGCATTGATAGAGCAACGAGATGGGTAGAAGCTACACCTGTCTGCTATAATAGGTTTCCACAGGCTCCGTACAACGGCTTACCACCCCCAAACCAATGGAATAATCGAAAGGTTACACCGTACTCTTAAAACAGCAATCATGACAAGAAAGCAGAGCTGGTTGGATGCATTGCCAATTATATTGCTTGGTATTAGGAATATGCCTAATGAGCAAGGTTTCTCCCCAGCCACTGCTGTCACAGGAACCCAGTTATTACTTCCAAGACCAATAATTGACCAGGAGTATCCTGACTTGACCAAAAATGACATAAAAAAAATTGCCAAAGAGATGCAAGAGTTGGATATAGACCTCCTTTCAGAAGAACAGCTACATACAACTCAAAAATCCTTTATACCTAAAGAACTAAAAACAGCAACACATGTATGGCTGCGAACTGACAGGATTAGAAAACCTCTGGAAGCTCCATATTCGGGGCCATACAAAGTAATAAAAAAAGAAGAAAAATATTTTATCATTGAGACATTGGCTGGTGATGAATAAACGGTTTCAATTGAGCGATTGAAGATAGCAATATTCGTCAATGCCCCCAAAAAGAATGAAAACAAAAAACACAGCCTAATAGACAACACATCATCACCAACACCTCAAACGCAGCAAAACTCACCACAGGAACCAATTGTCACCCGCTCGGGTAGACGTGTACGGTTTGCAAGAAACAATGACCATTTCTACTACACATAAAATACACACATAAACAAAATTGTATGTACATTGAAAAGAGTAACATACACACACGCACCTTATAACAGACTAACTTTGCCTTCAATGCATCCTTACTGTAGCTCCGCTACATCGGGTAGGGATGTGCTGTGGGAATAAAATAAAAATACAAAATTAAATAAAAATACAAAAATAAAATAAACATTAAAATCTGACAGGAAAGACAAATTACGCATGTGCAAAAAAAAAAGAGATTTCCTGGCGCCAAAGATAAACTAGAAGAATCTGTCTCTTTCTTGGTTGGACCTTTGACTGGTGAATACGTGCCAACTGTTCGGGAGCAAATTCCGCAACAAGAGGTCGTTGGAATCCAAAAAAAAAAAGAAATAAAATCAGTTCTAAACTGTCCCTCTATTGTCTCCGTATCCTTCCGTCTTTTCTCTGTCTATTTATTTCAGCAACGAAGGAAATTCAACAAGTTTTTAGGTGAAATAATCAATCCATCACTAATAGCCGTAACATCTATAAGTTCATCAGCTGCCTAGATAGCTGATCACAAATCGTTCTGTGATGCATGTATAAATTTATGAATGACTATATCCTGTTCTCTCTGTGTTTCTCGTAAATATATGAAAGGTCGTTCTGTTATTGTCGTAGTTGTCATTAGTTTCTCCGCCAATTGTGGTTTTGACTTTACATACAAAAGTAATGTCGTAGATTTTAGTTCCTTATAATCTTGAAATTAGAAGAAGGCTGACAGACTTTTGCTATCATTTGGAAGGGGAGTATAATGCCACTACGATTTTGAAGAACTTTGTAGAGTATATTTTGAGGTTTCGAAGATGGAATTGTGGCTCTATGATGGAAGAACTAAACATTTACAACGATCTCCATGAAGTCAGGAGCTTTGATATTAATCTGTTTGGTATCCGAATTGCTGCTTGTGCTTAATTCCAGCATCGTTGTCTCCATTATGTATAAAAGACTTTAGCCAAAAAATCTGGTATCACCAATTTTGTGAGAAGAGGTTACTTTATTTTGTTCATGTTCAGATCACGTTCGTTGGTTACGTGGTTTATGGAAGTTTGAAGGGGTGAAAAAATGGCAGTGTAAAAATATTGACCTTACCCAAAAGAAAAAGTAGAAAGTAGATAAAAAAATGTAAATAAAATTTTTTCGATTTCTCTCAGACTGACTTGAGAGTCATGGTCCTTTGATTTACATTCCACGCACAGACATCATAGTAGACAGAAAATGCACCCGAATATTTAACAGAAAACTTAATTCTAAAGCGTGTTACTTGAAGAGTATAAAATTTTTAATAACTTAATAAGTTCTTCTATGTGCCAATGTCTCTTCACAATTTCCTGTCCTTTGTAGTTCTTAATAAATTTTGTCAGTTCTCCTAAACCCTTTTGTTCTGTCAGCCATTTACTCAAGTTAGCTAGGTAGGTTATGTGGTGTTTTCCTCTTGTCTTTCTTGCATTCACTCTGTTCCATGAGTATCAAATTTCCAAGCTTTCTTTCCTCATTATGTGTCCTAGAAAATTAAACTGTTTTTCCTAATGTTAAATATGTGTCCTTTTTATTAGGTTGGTGCAAAAATAATGACGTTTTCTCACATATGTTACTATGTGAGAAAACGTAATTATTTTTGCACCAACCTAATATTTCCATTTTTCTCTGGCCGTTGTTCGGCCCATGATATTCTCAGTATCATTCTCTGGATCCATATTTCTGTTGCTTCTTCTTCATCTGTGAGGAGATTGTCCATCATTCACTGTCATATAGAAGGATTGATATTAACAGTTAGGTAGTCTTTTCTTTGTTTTCTAACAATATTTCTGAGTATTTCGAGTTGTCCTTTTCCGCCGTGAAAGAGTTCTCCGATGTATTTGTTCTAACTTTGAAGTATTTTTCTTTCTTTAATATCCTTGGATTTTAGGCGTTCTTTTGAAACGCATGTCTTTTGTCCCGTTCTTTTATTTTTTATACATATTTGCTTTATTGGTAATATTATTTCTTTCTATTTCAACACAATTATTGTTGAACCATTCCTCTTTAATCCGCCTACATTTGTTTCTAATTCCTTATTACAATGTCCGATATCCTGTGCCGTACATTGTTTTTTCTCCTTTTCCAACTGTCAGCCATTCTTTTTTTTCTTTTTTTGAATAGTTTTCTTTAGGATGATATCGATTGCAGATGTTATTAAAGTTTTTTGTAACATGTTTCACTTCGAGTTTCCATTCTCATTTTGACCATTGTATTTGCTTTTAACACTATCCAGATATTTCTCCTTTGCATTCGGGTCATTCAGGAGTTTGACATATTGCTATTTGGGTGCCCTTTTCAATTTCCGTAGTTTTATTCTAAATTTACATAAAGTGGTCGCTCCTGCAGTCGGTACTTGGGTACATTTTATAGTGTAAAACTGCATTCCTGAAAGTCTTATTGATAGTTATATGGTGGATTTAGTTTTTCGTTTCTCCTCCCTGGCTTCACTCTGTCCATATGCGTCTTGGGTGTTCTTGAAACCAGGTATTGTTAACTTCCTGATCATTCACTGTACGCCACTGGAACCATTTTTCTCCGTGCTCATTACAAGTTCCTAGTCCGAATTGCTCCCCCCATCTCTCTCCTTACCTATTTCAGCATTCAGATCTCCCAAGACGGTTGTAATTTCTTGCGATTTGCATTGAGCCTTTAGCATACAGTAAAATATTTTCTCCTGTAATTTGTGCTGTTGGTGCTTTGAAACTTTGCAGATTAATAATTTGATATGTTTCAAACTCTGTGCAATTTTTATCATTCTCCATACATTATAAGTTAATTAAATTTTAAGTTGGTATCCATTCAATTGGGATATCGTATCTGATCAATATTTGTCATTAAGAAAACGTTTCTATTTTATCTGAAACTGATGAACAGTATATGTTCTGATTATGTATTGGCCATAATATAAATCTGATTGATTTGTTTCTTTTACAAAATCTTAATTTATACAAATTTTCACTTTTTCTTCACAAACGCTACAATATATAGTGAAAATGGGAGTTACTGTGATATTGCTTAGCTTTCTAATAAGGCGTCTTTGATCTATTGAATCAATTGTCTAGTATGGGAGCAGATAACTGATTTGTTGTTTCGATGCTAGAATTTGTTGTGTGCGTGTTCATTCACTGGTTTTTATTTGTGCTTCTTAGAACAAAAATGATTGGAAAGGTTTGACAGGAGTTTATTTTTCGGTCTTTATAACTATTGTTTGTCATCATGTGATGGGTTTACAACTATGTCTTCATCCCTATTTAAATGTTTGCTATTGAAATTGGTAGAAGATTCTTCGGATACGTGACTTTTTTCTCAGTCTTGTTCTATTTAAATTTTTGTCATTCTCATGTAATTTTTCTCAGTCACATTCTTATTAAATTTTTGTCTTATTTTTAGTGATTGTTAAGTTTTCCTATGACATTGAGATTTTCTAAGATTCATTACCAATCTATACAAATGTTTCTCTACATAGCTGACTTCAGACTGTATAGTTGATCGTACAAAGTCCTTGCAAGACACGCCGAATATTACATTGTATATAAACGTAAAAAACAGTAGAATGCATTCATTGAGAGAAATGTACAGATATCACAGCTTCAGCATGTAATGATGCTGCTTCTTCCCTTCAAGTCATTCAAATAATTTCTGATAGACAGACGGACTAAGTCTGGGTGAACTGTGTGGGGTGACTCGATCTCTTATACACACACACACACACACACACACACACACACACACAAAATGAATAATAGTTTAATAGTTTTAATTAAATTTTCAAGATTTTCTTTTGTTTCAGCAACAAACAGAAAGCAGTTTTTCACTTTCAGATGTATGAGCCATCTTGGAGTTGGGTATGGTTAGGTCAGTCAAGACCTATGAATAATTACCATATTTCCAATTTATTTTCAAAACAAATTGATACAAACCAAAGATTCTCTCTATTTCTATACTGCACAATCTGTCAGTTTTCAAGTATTGCATTTTTGTAGGAAATTTCTGCATACGGCTTTGACGGACAGAAAGAATTTTACTCAGACTGAGACAGGCGAGCAGCTTTTTCTGCAAAATCTTACTGTAGGGAAGTTATAATTCTGAGTAAATAATTATAAACATCCTAACATTTATATATACAAAAATACTCGTAAAAATGAGAAACAGCAAGACGTGGTTGTCTTTCTGAGATGAGGTATTATGTACATTATTCAGACTATTGTCCTCATCTTTGTCGCAATATTTATTACAACGTTTCGGTCGTTGTACGCTCCGGCCTTCTTCAGGTTGTTACGTTGTAGGGTACTATTAATACTAACCAATTCTTTATCTAATGTAGGCAGTATAAATAGTACCCTACAACGTAACAACTACCATGGGTGCATGGCAGCAGCAACAAAAAAACTGGGATACAGGAGGAGGGCAACAACACTCAGAAAACGATCTGCCTGCCTTATGTGAAGGGGTTATCAGAGAAAATACAAAGGATCTGCGGTCCATATAACACCAGGACAACCTTCAAAAGCTTGACGACACTTCGCAGATATATCTCCCAAGTAAGACCCCCCCATAGAGGAGAACATGTTTAAAGACTGTGTGTACGCTATCCTATGCAGCTGCGGAAAGAAATATAAAGGGAAGACAGGTCGCCCTCTTAAGACAGTCGCCCCCTTCAAGAATACCAGAAAGCTGTAACACGGAGGGAATTTGAAAAATCAGGCGTGGCTGACCATATATATAGAGAGAAGAGAGATCACTGCCCTCTGTGGGATCAGGTTGAGATCATAGACAAGGAACACCATTGAAAAATTCGTAAACTTAAGGAATCAGCACATATGCTAGGCCACAAAAATCTCATGAGCCGACCAAGCATAGAAATTTACCAATTGGTCATCTACTTGTCTACATGCCAGCTTTAAGTTAAAGGCAGAAAGAGAGGGTCGGTCTTTTACATAAAGTGGATTAAGGTTGCACGGCTTTGTTGTGCAATATGGGCTAATTTAGACTAACATCTTGAAGTCACTGGTTAAGATTTTGCGATTCTCAGAAAGACTTATCAGTGCAACCTACATTAATTCTCCTTAATTATCAACATTTCCATTGGTGACAGAAAATGAGATTTTGCTTCACTTTGCTTTTTTTTTATATTCCCCCTCTCCTCATCATTTGACCGATTCATATTTGTATCCTAGTTGTGTGTGTGTGTGTGTGTGTGTGTAAGCATGTACGCGCAGAGTGAGAAATATATATTAACGCATTTTTGCATTATACATTGTTGCATTTAAATAAACAATTGTTTTATATGAAGCAGTTGTTTTTGTCCGCTTCATAAATTATCTGTGTTTGATTGGAGTTTCCGTAAAGTGAATGCAACTTCTTGGTGGTTATTGCATAGAGGATTCAATATTGTGCTTGGTAGAATGGTTTGGTTGGTAAATATAAACAACTAGGTTGGGACCAACACCTCTAAATGTTTCAGTTCGAGGCTGCGATTTTTGCACTTTATATATATATATATATAAACTCCCAACCAGGGCAGCAACGATTTATGAGGTAAGAGAGAATTTTTATTTTATTTTTCTCTAAATGAAACATCAGGACACATTGCTTCTCTATGCTAACCTATGATATTTTTATTTACAAACAAGCAGTAGAGCCCGGCGTTTCCCGGGGATGTGACAGTAAGAGATAGATCAAGTATCGACCATCATAAAGACTGAAAAATAAAATTGACAAAGATTATTGTTTAAGGTTGACGGACACGCATGTCTTAATTAGTTTTATTTTTTGTTTCTTATTTTTTTTTTTTTTACAAATTGGTCAAACCCAAACTCAAACAATCGTTATGAGTCTACCGATTGAATAGAATTTTATTATAAACAATTGTCTTGTAAATGGAATTTTTAAAGAATTCTGAATGTAAAAATAAAGAAAAAAGTGTGCAAGACAATAAGAAACACTACCTGCAAAAAAAAAAAAAGTGAAGTTTTGTTGAAATCGGTTGAAAAATGTAGGAAATCCGATCCCATATATAAACGAACACACACACAACCAACCTAGGTTTTATAATAAGTATAACTCGATATGAGTTGTCCCCCTTTCATTCTCGCGATGCCTCTTAATCGTGTTTTCAAATTGATTTCGTGCAAAAACAATTGTTTTTCCAATTTTTGGCGCTGTCAGAACCACCGCAAGGTAATTTTACGTAGTCCTGTGAAATTTTGTTGAAATCGGTTGAAAAATGTAGGAAATCCGATCCAATATATAAACGTACAAACACACACACACAACCTGGGTTTTATAATAAGTATGATTACATATAAGATTAAACAATTGATTCTATTACTATAGCATGTCAAACCACTGTTAATATTTGCTATAGCACTTACACTTATCCCCAAAATTCATCCTATACTTTTTGTAAAATAAAATGTACATTTTTCTTTTCTCATGAAGAACCAGAAACTTTAGGTC
The DNA here is from genome assembly GCA_963932145.1 of Acanthosepion lycidas. Taxonomy (NCBI): domain Eukaryota; kingdom Metazoa; phylum Mollusca; class Cephalopoda; order Sepiida; family Sepiidae; genus Acanthosepion; species Acanthosepion lycidas. The sequence goes on along the minus strand of OZ010594.1, from coordinate 29,963,693 downwards.
GAAATGAAACGCAAGTCGTTTTACTGACACTGGACCCTTACAAAGAGATTCCTTAATTCAATATCCTGACTTCATTTATATAAACAGATTACAATAAGATAGCATGAATTAAGAAAATAGTATTTCTCACTGACATCTTTTATTACCTTGAATGGACTTGTCAGCTGTGATTGTTGTAGCAAAAAGTATAAATTAGCCAGTGCTGTGTCAGCCATACTCTAGTCACCTCCCCAAAATATTTGCTTTGTGTACCCTTTTGTCACCTACCTATGGTGATCTAACTGTAGGATGCACAATAATGGCCTTGTACTACATATACAGATTGGAAATGTTGTATTAAGTGCCAAATCACAGGGGTTGCAGAGGTGAGTGATGCAGAAAATAATTTATTCCAATCTGATTTGGACAGGAGTTACAAAATCAAATATCATTTAAACGGACATAAATTAGGTACAAATTAAAAAAAAACCCAACACTTACTGCATTATTTTACATCTAAATATTGATTACATCAGGTGTTGCATGTATTTTACAGTATTCTATCAATTTATAAAATTTGGTCTGATAATTAGCATATTAAAGATAGTCACTGCATACTTTCTCAGGAACTACATACATTCATTATGAAGAGAAAGTTTTCTGACAAAATTCTCCATCAGCAAAAGAATCAATAAATTGATCATATTTCAGATTCTGCTCTTCTACAATTGACACCATAGCTAATGAAGTTGTCCATCATTGTGAATCTGTAGAAGTTTCAATTTGCTGAAACTTCTTTTAGCACTTGTAGCTGTTTCTGAGCACATCAGCTGTTGAGACATTTGCTTACATCTTCAGTAGACGTTTTGCACTGATCTAATTTAGAAAATGTAGTTTTCAATCTGTTTTTATTCTTTATAATGATCTGAACAAATCATTTTACATCCATCTCCATTTCAAAAAGATTCATGTCTACCATCTTTTTTTGAAAGTTCTGACACTTGGTTGGTTATCAGGCCATTTTCACTGAATGTACTAATGAGAAACAAAAACACATCAGCAATATCATGAATCCACTGTATATGTGAATTTGTTGAAAACTATCATTTACAGATTGTGGAGCATGTTGCATCAGTTGCTGCAAGAAGTTGCTCAAGAATTAGTAGGAAGTTAGTGTTTTCATCTCCAACTTTATAGTCAATTTGTCTTTCTTCCAATTCAAATGTGAGCGAAAAAACAAGAAATTTCTAGATTTTCTGCAATTTTCCAAGTACTTGACAACACTAAGGCATCCATTTTTGCAATAGTTTTCTAAAAAATTTTGTGCTGCTCTTTCATTCTCCATGACATTCGGGGAGATACTGTAAGACTGGGTCATTTTGCCAGCTTTAATTTGAAAAATACCATAGCATAAGACACCCACCATGATGTGATTTGCATTATTAATGAACAACCCTCAGTGGCTGTTGTTCCAACCTTCCTTTCTATAAATAACTCTTCCAGTTGTTCTAAAAATCATCAAAATATCTTCCAATTAGTATTAAAGTTCTTTGATAAAACTGATTCAACATTCCCAACTGGTGTCTGATTGAGATTTGACTGACAATTGTATATTTGCCTTTAAAACACTACAGCATCATATAGATGAAGAAAATATGGTGTGCAACATTGTTGGAAAATCATAAAATGGCAAAGCTTGCATCTATCAGAAACAACCAGATTCAGTGAATGGTTAGAGCACAACACAGAGATTTAGGATTTACTCTGAAAACTTGTGATTGGACATCAACTTGTTTTCTTCTCATGTTGGCTCTTATCACATGAATGGAATTTAAAAAAAAAAAAAAAAAAAATAGTTGTAGATTTTTTGGTCATTGCAAAAATATGCCCAAGTCTTATTGGTGATAACCAAGAAAGCCTACTTCAGTGTGGCTTCTTTTACTGGATAATACTGAAAAATGATGGAAGATATCAAGTGTGTGCAATTGAAAATTATGGCAAAATATTTAGCTAACTTTGACTCTCCCAATTTTTCTTCCTTGACTTTTTTTGCAAGCACTTCATTTTGCATTGAGCTGCTTAAGTAGTAGTCTTGGGTTTCATTTTGAAAACAATCCCAGAAAATTTCTTGTTGGCCGACTCCAATACTTCTTTGGAACACCTAAAAGTAAGGTTTCTTTCCCCATAACAAAAATATCAATAAGTTAACCCAAAACTGTCATTCCTTAAGAAAAGGCTGCATATGGTAGATTCATTGAGTCTTCCTTCAGTGGACTTTTGACAGTGTTTATCTTCAGTTAGGACCTAAAATGGTTTTGTAAAATAAAGTCTCATTTTACTTAAATAATATTTAACAAAGTAATAAAACCTTTCCTTTTTAAAATTTATAGCAATTATGAATGAATAATTTAATATCTTTCAAAATTATTTCTTTATACATTTATACAAACAGTAACCTGTCTTTAAGAACTCTGGTGAACCTTCCAATCCATTAAATTATCAAAATATTGGTCTTTTACCTGTTTTTGACAAAATACTAGAAGCTCTAATAATACTGAATTAGTTAAGCATCTCACTTCACATGGCCTTCTTTCAGATAAACAATATGGCTTTCGTTTCTCTAAGTCAACTGCTGATGCATTAATTGTTAAATGATTTAACTATCACTGAATTTGTCTATCAGGCTTTAGATAAGAATGGTGAGGTTTGGGCTGTGGCTTTAGATATCTCAAAGATGTCTGGCATACTGGCCTTCTTCACAAGCTACGGTGTCTCTGGCTTAAGTCACATAATCAGCTAATCATTCTAAACAAATTGTGTAATGAAAGCTGTGTTGAACAACGATGCTTCTAGATCTTCTCACAATAATGGGGGGGGGTGTTCCAGGGCTCGTCTATCTTTGAATCTACATTATCAGTTCCCGGCTAAGTATTTATGTGGATGACAACTGTTTACTTCTCTCTTAATACTAAGTTTGATCAGTCAATAAAGTAGAACTGGCAGCTGCATTTGAAAATGACCTTCAATCAGTTATTAACTGAGACTAGAAATGGCTTGTAAATTTGAATACCAGCTATCTTTTAATCATTTTTTACCTTCTATCAGTATGGCTGCCAAGAGAGCAACTCATGCCTTCTTGGTACCACATTTCCCACTGTCATGCAGTGGAGTGAGTGATTATACTGAATCAATTATTAGATAAGATGGTACACTGTGCAGTTCCAGACAATTTCTCTTGCCAGAATCAATTCTTGCGCATTTATAGATCTATTATTTGTCAGTGCATTGAATATTGTTGCCATATCTGGTTTGGTTCTTATGCTACATATCTTAAGATTCTCATCAAAATCCAAAGAAGAGTCTGTAATGTTATCAGTCCTGAAATCTTAACAACAGTCACTTTCCCCCAATCACCATAATGTGGCATCTCAGTGTCTTTTTTTATGAATATTTTCATGGTAATTATTTTTTCTGATTTCTCCTTCTTGGTACCCTTGACTGCCTGAATTTAAGCATACTGATAGATTTACAACTAGGTTACATAGTTACATCTAGTTCTTTCAACAGTAAAACTTAGTTCTATTCTAAGTTTTTCTCACCTGTGGAACAGTTTTCTGATTTCTTGCTTGCCTGCCCCCTATGATTTGAAAATATTTTAATGCAATGTCAAGTGCCATCTTCTGTCTTCCTGGATGCTGTTATTTTATTGTCCTTTATCCTTACTAAAGTATTCTCATTCTCTTTTACTCTCAGTAACACCTGGTGTCTTACTGGCATTATTGCCTTGCTTGGAATGAAATGATTGAAACAATTTAAATAACTGTAGGACTTTACAAAAAAAATTAACATCTTTTTAGAACATAAATGTTAGAAAATATAAAGAATTATTTTCAATAATAGCTAATTGATAACAGGTGTTGACTTCTATAAACTGTAAGGTTGGACTCAATTTTTTCTTGTTAGAAAAGGGAATTTTGGAAATTGGAATTTTAAGGTAGTATCAAGTTCAGGAAGGGAAGGAGTGGACTAAAGGCATCCTTTTTGAGAAATTGGAAGCAGTTGTTCTATGGCTGTTCACCCTGTGCACACAGAAATCCGAGTTTGGTTTCAACACAGTAATTCTTTTTATCAACTATGATATATAACACTATTTGAAATAGAGTGCATGTATTAAACTGAAATATTTTTGCTCAAAATGAAAAGCGGTAATAAATTTGGGGAATATTTTTAATGAAGGAACAACTTTGAGCAGTTCATTTTAGAAAAGACTTCATAAATTGGGCTTCCTGTAGCAGCCACAGCTCTAAAAGTAGTTAACATGTTGCAAATGGAACTATAAAACATCAAAAAATTGTTAAAAGGAAATAAAACTCAATAAAATACTTTAATATTTGGATAAATTTTCTTTTATTTTATTTATAATAAAAAGGAATAGCAATTAAAATGTGACCAAACAAAAACAAGAACAAAAATGCAGTTTTTGTGGAGGTTATCTCCCCTACCAAGTGAAGAGAATAAAAAAAGCACAAGGAATTTACATCTCAACATTCAGCTATCTTTACACTATTCAAAATTTAACCAAGAAAAAATTAATTTAAGCTGAAACTAAAAACAATTTTTGAAAAATTGAGCTCCAAATATATTTAACTAACTTATTTAAAAATAGAAAATAAGTTATTTCCCAGTGGAATTTATGAGTTGAAAATTTTAAAAAAAAAGAGGTTTTTAGAGCAAGAAAAAATGAATGCAAAGAAAACAATATTCAGCAGTGTTCATTTAGTTCAAGCATACATTAAAACAATTCCTATTTAAATAAAAAAAAAAAACTAAAATATTTAAGTGCATGTACAACTAAAGGATAACAGTAACTCTAAAATTGTGTATCTGTGGGAAACTGGAGATTTCATTCTTCATTAGAATAGATTTTTCCACATTATTTTCTTTTATTTCGTTTAATAAGTAAAATTTATAGAAATCTCAGATGATCAAGAAGCAGGTCTTTTGAAACTAACTGTACCTTATATAATTTCAAAATTGCCACTTACACACATGAGGAGGGGGGATGAAATATTCTCAGACTGACCCACTCATCAAAATCACTTGAACAAATGACTGACCAAACATTAGAATATTTTTAATCCCATTTTGATGGTCAATAACTCTTCAGCCCCCTTCATATGTAAAAATTTAAAAAGAACTTTTAAAATAGAATCACAAAACAATGATGATTAAATTATGAATTAGGGAATTTTTTCTGAAATTGAGAAAATGTACTGTTTTTCCAAAAGCAATTTCATTAATTTTGCCGAGTTCCAAATGGAAATGGAAACCTAATTTGTCAGTCTTTGAACAATGAGAATTTTTAACCAGCAACTGCAAAATACATAAAAAAGGTTAAATAACACATTTTTTTTTATATATAAAAAGAATTTGCAATTTAGTTCATAAATTTTGTCCAGTATTTCTTTTATCTTGATTTCTTTTCATCACATGTGAGAAACTGTCAATCTACAGCTGTGAACAGTGTAAATGAGAAATAAAGAATACATTCCAAGCAAGATTTACTTCTATTTTCCCAAGGAATCTCATTACCTCTTTAGTCAAATGAAATCTTTACAGTTGGAAAAAAAAAAAAAAGGAAAAAGAAATCCACTCTTAAACTCATTCTCTAGTCTTTCCTTGACTGCACAAGATTTGTTATTGTTTGAGAAACAACAACAAATCTGGTATCAAGTGATAATGCTTGGCAGATCCATGTTGTTTAATTATTTCTGTAGACAGTCTGGATAAATGTGATGAAAAGCAAGTAAAATTAAGATAAAAGAAATAGTAGGCAAAAATTAATTAATACTTCATCTAATAGTAGAATGATGGTCTGGATGGTTGCAATGAAAAGCAATTGAAATCAAGATGAACATAAAACTAATCAAAACTGAATGTTTGACAATGCAGTTCAGTGTTTACAATTATGAAAAAGAAGTAAAAGCCTTGGCAATTTTTTAAGTATAAATAAATAATTTAAAACAATTTTGTTATTTAGCAATAAGTTCTGGATCCAGTGTTCTTTCCTAATGAAAACAATTTCTAATTGAAAATAAATCCAAAGCTTGTTTTAACATCAACTTGTATCAACACTGCCACTTCACTCGAATCCTACATTCACTTACAAAAATAACTTATGTTCTAAATTTTTTTGTCCATAATCACTAGCTAATAATTTTCTGTGTGTTGATGGCCATTAACTGTCTACCTGAGAGATTTATTAGCTATGAGCATTTTTTATAAGTTGAAGAACTTTGAAGACCATTTGAACAAATAATGCCCAAGAGAGAATATAAACAAGAATTAATTATTGCAGATTTTACAAGAAGTTTCATGGCAATACAAATAAATTTGACAAGTTAGAATTAGTCGGTTTATAAGTTTCTCAATTTGAAAGTGTAAAGAAAAAAGTTGCTCCCTTTTACAAGAAATATTCTTTCAAAGGAATAGTTCAAGAATGGGATTAAAAGACATTGTCAACTAAAAACTTATGAAATTTTGTGAAGAACCTTTCAAAACCAACATTATTAAAAAATCTGAATATCTTCGCTTGTTAAGATAATATTTCAAACAATCTGTTCTGTTTTTCCAGGAGAAAGGTGTTGAATGGAGTGGCTGAAACAGTAAGTATGTGGAAAAATAGAGATTCACATAAGTCAGTCAATCTTCTCAAAGCATTAGAACTCTTCTGGTTTTTCAAAATCTTCAAAAAAAAAAAAAAAAAAAACTTTGATTAATGTAAGAATAGTCATCTCCACAAGTTTTTAGCATTCGGAATGGTTTCATTCTAACTGTAAATATTTAAAAGGAAAATTAAAAACAAAATTCATTCTTTATGCATCTTCAAGCAATTTGAATGTGGAAATTTTGCTGGACTGATTCACAATTTTCTTGGATTTAAGCAGAATATGTTTCCATTTGATATTTGGACAGGTGAACTGATTGATAGATTAGCCTCACAAAAACATTAAACACAAATCAGAATTTGAAATCTTAAACAATGAAAGACAAATTAAAAAGGAAAAAAAAAAAACCCTCCCCACAACATAAAAATTTCTTCATTTGCCTTTAGGCAGAAACATTAACTCCACAAAAACAAACAATGCTATTTTAGAAATGAATACCAATTCTGGTGGAAAGTTTATTTCAGTTTCTTCATCTGTTGTATTTTTATCAGTGATTCCACCCACCAGTCAATTTTATACTATTTCCTGAAGATATCTCACCTGAAGATGATCAAAGCATGATATCTAGCACCTGCTATTAGATATAAAGCTAACAAATGTTAGTTACAAGTGCACATCAAGAAGGAAGAGTTTGTCTTTAATTTGAAGTTACCATTTTTATTCTTATACTTAAAAGTGGCACCAAAAATCATATCCATTCCCCTTTAGTATGACTGTGGAGTTCCAGAATTGGGAAAAATCCAAACGATTAATTTCTGCAATTTTTCCTCATCCAATAATTTCTTCCAAATTTGTTATAACCAAATAATCTTATTTTGTATTTTCATATTCAAACTTTTCATTCATAAATATATCAATTTATTTTCTTTTACCAACACAGTGAATGCGCATAATTATAAAAATACTTGCTACAACATAAAAAAAAAAATTTAACTGCCACCATAAAGTTGCTTTGTCCTTCATCTTAAAGAAATGAAAAAAAAAAAAATAAAAAAAAAAAAATAAAAAAAAATGACGACCGTTTTTGAATTTATCACATTTTGGCAGTGATTCTTCTTTTTTCTTTCTTTCTTTTAAATAAGATCTGATTTTTGCAAAGTTTTTTTTTTTAATTTATTTCTTTGAAAAGAATTCTGGAATTCAGAGTAAATGGAGATTTAAAAAAAAAGAATGGAGGGTGAGAATGTTTCGTAGCAGAAATGTAAAAGAAAAAAAAAGAGATGGAGGAAGAAGACAAGAAGGTGAGAAAAGATTTTTTTTTGTAAGACAGTGTTTTCTTTTTTTTTACCGAAACAATTGCCTGCAAATCCATGGATGAGTTTTTATCACAGTTAAAAGAAGCATCCAAGTCTAATTCCACAGAGAGCAGAACATAGCAGTAATAGTGGTCATAGTGAGAGAGAGAGAGAGAGAGAGATATGTAGTCATAGTGAGAGAGAGAGAGAGAGAGAGAGATATGTAGTCATAGTGAGAGAGAGAGAGAGAGAGAGAGAGAGATATGTAGTCATAGTGAGAGAGAGAGAGAGAGAGAGAGAGAGATATGTAGTCATAGTGAGAGAGAGAGAGAGAGGAGAGAGATATGTAGTCATAGTGAGAGAGAGAGGAGAGAGATATGTAGTCATAGTGAGAGAGAGAGGAGAGAGATATGTAGTCATAGTGAGAGAGAGAGGAGAGAGATATGTAGTCATAGTGAGAGAGAGAGGAGAGAGATATGTAGTCATAGTGAGAGAGAGAGGAGAGAGATATGTAGTCATAGTGAGAGAGAGAGGAGAGAGATATGTAGTCATAGTGAGAGAGAGAGGAGAGAGATATGTAGTCATAGTGAGAGAGAGAGGAGAGAGATATGTAGTCATAGTGAGAGAGAGAGGAGAGAGATATGTAGTCATAGTGAGAGAGAGAGAGAGATATGTAGTCATAGTGAGAGAAAGAGAGAGAGAGATATGTAGTCATAGTGAGAGAAAGAGAGAGAGAGATATGTAGTCATAGTGAGAGAAAGAGAGAGAGAGATATGTAGTCATAGTGAGAGAAAGAGAGAGAGAGATATGTAGTCATAGTGAGAGAAAGAGAGAGAGATATGTAGTCATAGTGAGAGAAAGAGAGAGAGATATGTAGTCATAGTGAGAGAAAGAGAGAGAGATATGTAGTCATAGTGAGAGAAAGAGAGAGAGATATGTAGTCATAGTGAGAGAGAGTGTATGCATCTGTGCGTATAGTATGAGGACATTGAATAAAAAATGTGGAGATGGTATGGGAGAGACTTGTTTGTATGTTTACACTTTTACAGCAACTCTGGCTTGATTGTGCATCAAGTTTTGTAATTTGGCTAAATTATCTTTGGTCATAGAATCATCAGGTTTGAGTCTCAGGGCTTCTTTGTAACTTCTTTCAGCTTCTTCCAATTTTCCATTCAAGTGTAAAATGGCTCCAAGGTTCATGTGAGCAGTGGCTGTCTGGAAAATATAATAAACAAAAAAAATCTGAACCCAAAAACAAAACTGTTTTTATTTCAGAAGAATCTCAAGATTTCTGGTGCTTAATCACTACCATTTTTTCTAATCTGAATGGAAATAAACAGACAATAAGAGCCAAGACTTTGAATGCTGAATTAGAAGAATGGACTTTACAAGAAATAATAAATTCTGTTCAAAGCTTCTTGAAGATTAATGTATAGAATTAGAGAATAGACTAAATGATAGGCTATCAAAACAACAATGATATTAATTTGAATAGGGACTAGTGACAAAACTTTTCCTCACAACTTGAATACAGATGAAAATCAGAATAGTCCATTTGAAATGTTGGGATCAAAACAACAAATAGGAAGATAATTATATTAAAAAACATTCTGACAATATTGTAAAAGTGGTCATGGAAAGAGAAAGATATGTAGTCATAGTGAGAGAGAAAGAGAGTGTATACAATTGTGCGTATAGTATGAGGACATTGAATAAAAAATGTGGAGATGGTGTGGGAGAGACTTATTTGCATGTTTACACTTTTACAGCAACTCTGGCTTGGTTGTCCAAGTTTTGCTCACTCGCTGAATCAGTCATGAAAACAAAAGTGAAGATACTAATCTAAATAAATAGCAATTCTATGATGATTAAAAGATCATACTGGTTATGTGACAATCAAAAAATACAATGATAAAGAGATTTGTGTCTAAAGATTAACTTACTTTTGGATTAAGAGCAGCAGCACGGCGATAAAGTTCTTCTGCTTCTACATTGTTTCCTGATTGCCTGGAAAATATTCCAAATCAAAAATGATTATCATTTCTCTTTTTAGACAATTTTATTCAGAAAAAAGAAAAATTGTAATAGAAATTTTTGCTGGTAAAGTTTTTTTGACTCTTCAGTAAAAAGTAATCAGAAGATAGAAATTTTTTTTTTTTTCATATACATTGTGATTAAAAAGTAACTCCCTATTTTATGTATGATAGACTCTCCTATCTTGTAAAAATTATAGTTAGATGAGAGAGTCCATCATACATAAAATAGGGAGTTACTTTTCAATCACAATGTATTATTCTTTTCAGAACAGGATGTGTTAAACTTGCTTATAAAGTCACTTTCATTTTTGGACCTAACCAAAAATATTTGGGCATCCTGTTACATTTTAGAGCAAGAAAAAAAATTACACATCTATCACATTTCTATTATCTTAAAAAAAAAAAAAAAAAACAAGTATTCAAATAACTAACTTTTGAATAGCTTTTTTTCCAACAGATGGTTTTTAACATTGACTTAAGTTACTAGAATCAGTTTAAAAAAATTAGCAGATGACAACTGGAAAAAAGAAAGTCTGAATTCAAAAAGCACTCAACTATCTTTCCTTAGGAATCATGGCAATGCATAGATAATAAAGAAAAAGAATCTGTGGAGAGCCTAAAAGGAAGTGAGATTAAAAAAAAATATTCCAAAGAATATACTATTTACAAGTTACATTGGACTCTTTAGTCTTGGATTGCAGCCAGTCTTGGAGAAGGACAAGTCTGAATCCCAAAACTGTGGCATATAGTAATGAGAAACCACTCCCCTATCTTCCCCCAAAAAGTCATAGCAACTCACAGATTTGCTGCTAATGTAAGATGTAAAAAGTTGAAAGACAACAAAAACAGAGGAGGGGAAAATGAAATCACCGACTTGTTTATGGCTACTGCTGGTTGTGAAGCAATTATGAAGGTTGCTACAATGGTTTACCCTCAAGAACTAGAAGAAATGACTTTCGAAGAAATAAGTCAGGTTATTAAGGGAAACATGAGGCCAAAGAAAAGACTGGTGATTGCAGAAAGGACCAAGTTTATGGCAATGAAGCAGGAAGTGGATGAACCGATAGTAAAATATTTACACCGGTTAAGAAGTGCGAGTAAATACTGTGAATTCGAAAAACTAGGAACAGGAGAGCAGACAACGGAAGAAGAATTAATCCAACTAAGATTAATTGAAGGTATGCATAATTCAGCACATAGAGATAAGTTAATGGAACAGTTACAACTTACAAACATGCCTTTGAATATGTGTATAGAATTTATACAACAGGAATTAATACATACCTACAACCAAAATAAAAATAAATCCTACGAAGAAATAATGGCTGAAACATATACGGTACAAACAAAAAGAAAAAATTGTGCGTACTGTGGAAAAATTCATGAAATGAAAAAAGAAAAATGCCCAACCTTTGGAAAAACATGTTCAAAGTGTTTAAAAAAAAATCACTTCAAAGAAGTATGTAAAACGAAAAATGTAGAAAGAGTAGAGGATGAAAATAGACAGATTTTTAATGTAAAAAAGGATAATATACAAAATACTGGATCTAAGAACGGAGATAGAAAAATAAAAGTGAAAATCAATGACTGTATTGTTGAAATGCAAATCGACACAGTTAGTGAGGTCACGATAGTACCCAGAAATTTGTGGGAAAAAAATGGGAAAACCGTTTTTAAAAAAAACCAACGTACAATTACGTCAGTTTGATGGCTCGATTATAGCAATTATGGGTTACTTTGAAGGTTCAATAGAACTAAAAGAAAAATATGAAATAGTACCCATTATAGTTACAAATTGCCGAAAAACGCATGGACTACTGGGGAATGACGTGTTAAAAATAAATTCAACGAAGTTGATTAATGAGATAGAAATGGAAAAAACAGGAAAATTAAAAAATTATGAAGCTAGCCTGAAATTAAAAGAAAATGTTTCCCCCTCCTACTACAAAGCGAGAAAAATACCAGTGCATTTATTACCATTGGTAATAGCTAAATTGCGAAAGCTAATAAAGGAAGACTTATTAGAACCTGCCCCTCCAGGAGGAAGTAAATGGGCATCACCCATTGTGGTATTGAAAAAAAAAGATTGTGACCTGAGAATTTGTGGAGATTATAAAATAGGGGTGAACCACAAAGTTTGTGCTGACTCGTACCCTATTCCGAATGTGGAAGTAGCTTTACATAAACTTGCTGGAATGAAAGTATTTTCGAAGATAGACCTAAAATCAGCTTACCACCAAATACCGATAAATGAAAATTTTAAAGAAGTGACAACCATAAACACACCTATAGGCCTGTTAAGGTGGAAAAGAATGCCATATGGCATAAAAACGGCAAGTGCAATTTTTCAAAAAGCTATTGAAAAAGTAATAGGAAATGTTGAAAATACCATCTGTTTATCAAGACGATATATGTGTTGGAGATTTAAATGAAGATGATTTAAAGAAAAAAACTGAAAATATACTGAACTGGCTAAGAGACGCTGGTATGACAATAAATACAAAAAAGTGTGTAACCAACGGTAATGAAATATCATTTTTGGGTTACTCAATATCAAAGGAAGGGATCTCTCCAGATAAAGTACTAATAGAGAAAATTCTAAAAGTTGCTACACCGAAAAATAAAGAGTTGGAGTCCTTCTTAGGTTTGGTAAATTTTTATAGAAAATATGTACCAAAATATAATGAGTTGACAGAACCATTTGCTAAGTTAAGAAAAAAAATGTGGAATTCATTTGGTTAGAACACCAACAGAAAGCCTTTGAAAACTTAAAACAGATTCTGGCAAAAAAGCCAATAGTACAAATTTTTGACCCTAAGAAGGACATAACTAACTACTGATGCTAATGAGCAGTCCATATCTGGTATTTTGTCACAAGATGGGCATCCCATAATGTACTTATCGAGGAGATTAACAACGACGGAACACAATTATTCGAATATAGAAAGGGAGGCACTAGCCATAGTGTGGACAACGGATAGAGCAAGACAGTTCTTGATGGGAAAAAAAATTCTTGTTGAAAAGTGATCACAGACCACTGGAATTTATTTTCAACCCAAGAAAAGAGCTACCGAAAGTTACAACGTCCAGAATATTACGTTGGGCGATTAGACTGATGGCGTTTGACTTTGACATTGAATACGATACCGCACGTTGATGCCTTATCTAGATTGAGGTTTTATAGAGAGGAGAAGGACAAAAACGACGAGGAATTTGAAGACACATTCTTGCACCTTGTAGAAACCGATGTAATATCTGTAGATAAAATGGCTACTGAAACTACAAATGACCCAGTGTTAAATAGAATAGTATCGAGGATAAAACAGAATTGCTGGGGAAATTGTTCAATGGCTGAAAGACCATTCAAAGAAATCAGACATAAAATGACTATAGAAAACGGGATAATATGTAATGGAGACTTGGTAGTTCCCCCAGAAACACAGAGGAGACAGGTTATAAAAAGTGTACATGATGACGTACATTGTAGAGTGGCAGCTACGCAAAGAAGATTAAAACTGGAAGCCTGGTGGCCGGGGTACTCAAGAGACGTAGAAGACTACGTAAAAAGATGCAAAAAATGCACAGAACTCAGGAATTTTAAGCAAAAGAAAATACATGTATGGCCCGAGAAGTAGAACCATGGAGCAGAGTACACATGGACTATGCCTATGTCAATGGGATAGGACTATTATTAATATTAGTAGACGCATATTCAGGTTGGCCTGAAGTGGTGAGAGTACCTGAAAAAAAAAGTACCACCGTAAAACAAATATTAAGAGTAATATTTTCGAGGAATGGGACACCGAGAACATTGGTGACTGATAATGCACCAGAATTTGTGGATGCTGATTTGCATGAATGGCTAAGAAAAATAGGATGCAGACCTTACAAGACCCCTCCCTACCACCCTCAAAGTAATGGGACAGCGGAAAGGAAGGTCCAGACGGTAAAGAAGGGCATAAAAGCATGCTTGCAACAGAAGGAGGAAATCGATGCTTTCCTACCAAGACTATTATTAAGTTACAGAACAATTCCACATGCAGGCAGGCCGGAAAGTCCATCTGCCTTAATGGGCAGACAATTAAGGTCCCCTTTGACTATGTCATATGCCACAAATCAAAAGATGTGGTACAAAAGAAATAGGAATATGCAACCCGAGTCAGCCGAATTTATTATGCAGAAAGGACATAATACTGCAATATTAAATAAAGAAAATGGGAACAGTGTTCTAGCTCATGCTGACCAAATAAGATCCCAAGGAGAAGAATCGAATGAGGAAATGCCTTCAGAGATGCCCATTATTGACGTAACAAGAGTTAATGCAGAATGAAACTGCGGAGGAAGAAGTAGAGAGGGATGAGTTAGAAGAGGAAGAAATAGAATGGGACAAGTTAGAAGAGAAAGACCAGAGTATGCAAGAGGAACAGTTCGATTATAGGGAAAGACGTGATAGATCTAGATCTCCAAGGGAAAGGAGAGAGATAAGGGAAGATGTTCAGGAGGGCACAAGAAGAAGTACAAGAAGTACTCACGGCATAAGGCCCCTCCGTTATAGGGAGATGTAGTGATATGCAAATTAGTATAATTTGCATATGAGCAGGTAACTCATATGATAAAGGGACACCAACTAGAACGGATGTGGAACACTTACTTAGCAAGATACACGACACAACAGTATGAAATTTAAAAAAAAGAAAAAAAGTGCCTGTCTAAATTCTAATGGACTTACCTCATTGCATTGGCCGTGTTAAACACCAATTCAAAATCATTGCTATTATTTTGCAACACTTGCTTGTAAATCTCAACTGACTCTGCATGTCTTCCAAGTTCTCCAAGAAACTGAGCTGGAAAAAAATATGTCAATCAATAAAAGCAGTTTCCCCTTTTACAAATGTGATTTTGACTCATTTACAATTAAGATACTTGAAAAAGACTTGCTGTGTAGCTGAGATAGTTGTGGATATTGCCCAATAGTATTAAAGTCCAAGCCTAGATCAGAGGAACAAGGATTTTGAATTCTGATTTTAATGACAGACTAGTCCACTTGGATGATTAGCACTTAGGTTATTTTTAATTTTCCATTTATCCTTGTGCTACAATAAGTAAAGCTTAGTAAATACATACTAAATAAATAAATATATATTTTAACAGTTTCCTCTGCTTAGATAGTATCTTTTTTATAATTTCAATGTCTTTTAACAAATTATTTAAAAGTTAGGGAGAAGATGTCAAAGCAATAAAAAAAAATCAAATTTATATTTCCTAATCTTTGAGTAACTGTTTTGCAATTTTGTTAATTATCTTTTCATGATAATACAACTAAATTAAATACATTTCCTAAAATATTGTTTTTTGGTAAGCCCTAATTTTTTTGAGATTTGTAATTTACATAAGCATTACTTACCATAATGCTGGTGTGCAGTTCCTTCTGGAGTGTCAATCATTAAGGCTTTTAGAAACCATTTCTCAGCCTTACCTATTTGATTCTGAAGTTAAAAGGTACAAAATTAAAATTTGATATAAAAGCAAAAATGACTTCATATTTGATAAATATTTTTCTTTAAATACAAACTAAATACCATAATGAAAAGAATCTTCAGATTAAAATTCAGGCAATTCATTAGGGTAAGCTTCTCAAAACTGAGTAAGAGTTCAATTTTCACTGGGTGGCCCTCACTTATGAACCTAATTGGGTACCCCATACTTTTGATTGTGTCAAACTAAGCTAAGTTTGATCAATAATATTTGATTTTTGTGAACATTCAGAAGGAAATCTAATTATTGTCTATTTGGTGTCTCAAAAGACTAACTGGCAGTGTGAAGTTGTATTTTTATTTTAACTGTTGTAAAGACTTGAAAGTAAGTTGGTTGTAGTGGAAAAAGCATCAATGACTGAAGATATTAGACAATGTGGTTGAGAGAGATTTAGATTCCATTTTTCAGATAAAGGAAAATTAGGAATATAATAAGTTTGTTTATACTTTAAAAACTAAAATGAATTTGAAAAAATATTTAAAATTTTCAAGAAACAAAATTAACAAAAGTTTAAAATTATTCTTTTCTATAAAAGATATTTTTCTCTTGATGTTCAAAAAGAATATCTACATTTTTTTTTCAAATTCCTGTTTAAAATATGAAATTTACATATGAAATCAAATGTTTTTGGTTTCAATCAAACAAAACTTTCATAAAATGTTCATGGTAAAATTAAGGTTTACAAATGATTAAAATGGCCAAGAATCCATTTATTTCTTGAAAAAATATCTGAGTGATGCAAATTCTTTATCCATTTAAGTGTGTAATGTAAATCTGTCAATTATTGCATTATTGCTCTTGTGAATTAGTCATGAATTCAACTCATATCCAAGAACCCCCTCCGCTCCATAGTAACATAAAATACAAACTTTTCTCTGCAGAAGTTTTGCCATTGTAATATGAGCAGGTAAGTGGTTGGGTTTAACTCGCAATGCTTCTTTGTACCAATACTCAGCATTTTCTATATTACCAGATTTGAAATAAGCTTCACCTATAAAAAGACACAAAATAATAAAATCAAGCACTGATCATCAAATTCTGCTTATGTTAGAAATCAAAAAGAAGCTACAAATGCTTTTCATAATATAATCAAATTTAGTTTATCATGAAAGAAATAAATAGCCTCAACATTAAAAACTCTTTAGCTAAGGATAGTAATTTTAATTGTTGACTATCTTTCTGAGAATAGATATATCAAAAGACAACAAGAAGTTGGGTAAAAGCACACACCTCATGATGAAATATCAAAATAGTTGACAGATCATTGGTGCTTGTCTTTGGTTCAAAGACCAAAAATTGTTTATCATACTAAAGAACCAAAACAAGTAGACATTTGCTAAAAACCCATGAATTAATATAAAATAAAACTGAACTTACCAAGCATATTATAAATACTTTGCATTGCATAATGGGCAGGAGCTCTTTGGATGGCTTCATTATATGTATCAATGGAAAGCTATAAACATAGTAACAAAAATGCAAATTATATATTGAGGGTTGACAATCAAAAATGGTGATACATGTTTTGGTATAAACAGTATTGTGAACTGGGGCATGAATTGGCAGGTCAACTTCAACGCTTCCAAGACAAAACTGCTCTCTATTAATCACCACAGAGATCCTTCCCTTCCCTCCATTAGAATGTCTGACGCTCAACTTCTCGAGAGCAACTCTCTGCAGCTTCTCGGTCTCACGTTGACTGCTGACCTGAGATGGAATAAATACATTGAATCAATTGCCTCGTCCACTGCAAGGAAAGTTGGCTCCCTGAACCGCGCCAGGAAGTTTTTCTTCCCGGAGTCAATCCTCCAGATCTACAAATCAACAATTCGCCCTTGCATGGAGTATTGCTGCCATATATGGTCTGGTGCCCCTTCTGTTTGCCTCGGGGTTCTTGATGGGCTCCAGAGGCGGATATGCAATGTAGTTGGCCCTGCCCTGGCGTCTCGTCTACAGTCACTACAGTCTACGTCGCCTCCCTCTGTCTGTTCTACAAATACTTTCATGGAAATTGCTCCGAGGAGCTGCATTTGCTGGTTCCCAGACGTCATGAGTTCCAGCGCCTTATGAGGCTGGCATCCCGCTTTCACCCCTTCACTGTCGAAACTCCTAAATGTAGACGTTTCTTCTACTCTAATAGCTTCATGTCTCGCACCTCTCGCCTGTGGAACTCCCTTCCCTTTTCCTGTTTCCCTGTGAGCTATAATCTCCAGCTATTCAAGTGTAATGTCAATCGACATCTCCAGCTGCCTTGATCTATCCACGACCCTCATCCTTTCTTCTATCACTCCTATCTGATCTTGCTCTAAATTTTCTGTAACCCCTTGCACTCTAGTGGCTTCCTGCCTTGCTTGGGGTGAAATGCTTAAAAAAAAAAAAAAAAAAAAAGCTTTTATTGACCTTTGAGCTATATTTGATTTGCCTGAAGTGTTTGTTAATATCTTATTAGAAGTGACCATTACAGATCATTATAGAATCTGTATGTCCATTCCCAACTAGAAGTGATGAGATTCTGTTTCAACGGTTGTTAAATTGAGCAAAAACTTTCAATATGAAAGTTTCAAATAAATTATTCTTCCTCATAAAGTATTAATACAAATATAGAAAATTAAAGCATCAAATTTTACATTAAATGGAAAAATATAAAAAAAAAAAAAAGAAAAAAAGAAAAATCCTAACATGTATGGATATATGGACAAACATCATAAACTGCCTGTCATCTGCAAGATATGGAAAACTCTCCTTTCGACACACAGTTTTTTTGCAAGCACAAAGGTTAAAGATTAATAAATGTTCTTTATATAAAAAAATGTGGGTTGCAGGATACAAAATTTTTTTTTTTTTTCTTCAGAGCTCATTCAAGGACAAATACGCAAATATATGCAAACAACTAAAAAACAAAAAAGGGAAAAGAAAAATACTACCAGAGAATCAGCAATATAAATCAATTCCTTCTGTTTATGCAGGGAAGGCTGCTTAGACTTAATATAAAAGGTCTTAAGCACACACATGCTAATCTGAATGTACTCTGCTGACTACCGTAGAAAAAAATATGGCACAAGTTAGATTATTTATTAAGTGATCTGTAATTGTAGATTCCAAAGTATTAAACATACAAAGCAAAATTTCATACAGCATTCTATGGATCTTAGATGGTAAATGCTGATCAGTCCTCTTCTGCAACCTGATTAATTCTACCAATATATTGAGCATCACACTAAAATTTAAAGTTATAAATCTTCAGACTAACATTACATATATGACAAATGTAATGTCTATATAATACTGAACATACCAATTGATTTCAAATATTTTCTGACTAACTGCTAGTCAGACTTTACCACACCTTGCATTTGATCTAACTAAAACCTATAAGAGGTAAAAGGTTTGGCAACTAAAAACTTAAGACACAGATGTTCACTTGCAAGCAAGACTTTACCAAAAGAAACTCTTTTCTTCAAGTAAAAGAGAAAATGAGAGATATACTGACAACCAAAAAGCACAGCGATTTCAGATTTCTATCATGTTCAACAATAAAATAACAAAAGTGTTATATTTAAACAATACATCAGACAATTTGCATCATGGCAAACAAACATTTTGTATATAAATCAGTCGAGTTTGCATTTTAGATTCATTCTTATTTTTTCTCCTGCACAATTGATAACCAATTTGTTCACCTCCATATTTTATAGTATGACTTATTACTTGTTAAGAACAGGGCTAAATTTAGCTGATAATATTGTCTATTAAGAATATATAAAATGCTAAATGTGATATAAAGCAACAAAAATGATTATTATTGGGTTGGTGCAAAAATAATGACGTAATAATGTCGTTTTTTGACGTTAAAAATACGTAAAAAAACGACATTATTACGTCATTATTTTTTGCACCAACCTAATATAATCTACAACGATATAGAATTCAATTCAAACTGTTCATGCGTTTAAACTCATGATATTGCCAATGCAGTAATATTCATTTTTTTTATTATAAATAAAATGAAATAATCAAGAAAACATAATCCAGAAGTAAATAAAATAAATCCAAGATTTCGAATGTTACCTGATATTTGTGAAGGTCAGTATACATCCTTCCCAAATTGTAGAGAGCTGATATTTTGGTACTTTCATGAAGCCTTGGGTCACGTAAGCCATTAATATCTATACCTGCACATTCTTGGTAGCTCTGAAAGAAAATTAAAAAATGCTCAGTGTAATCAAAAAGTAAAGTTTAATTGGTAATGCTATAAAATTGTGCAGATATAAGAAATTACTGGAGAAAGAAATGATGACGATTTATGAAAAATTAAAGGGAGATAAGTATTTACAGAGTTCTTTCCCTTGAATTAGTTGAGGAAACGAGAAAATGTAAATTATAAATTAAAAGATTTAAAAGAAATGTTAAGATAAAATGTTATTTGAAATGATATGTGTTTTAAAATTATTAAAGACGTTTTACTAAGATTTATGCGTCTCTCGTTTATCATGAAAACGAAATGAATGACAAAGTGGAAAAGATTCTGTGTAACATTTAAGACTTCCGACTAAAGTAATGTTTTTGTTGATGAAATTATACATATGTAAGTGGAGGGGAGATATAAAAAAAGCAATCATCGCTTATAATTGTTCACTGACAAAACACTAAAGTTTGGAATTTTAAACTTTAAATTTTTCTCTCTCTCTTTCAGATGTGTTTTGGCATGTAGCCTAATCAATTTCATTCAGTTTTTTTATGTTTTTGTTTTTATCACTTATTTACATTGATAATCTGACAAGAAAAGTGAAATAGAAAAACCTGGACACAAATTTACTGTGTATTATCTAGTGATTAAAACACTTTCGCCATAGTAAATTGCTTTCACTTTTAATTAAAGTAAAAAATTTTAAAGCAAAATTATGGTCAGACTCGTTAAGGGGAAAAAATGAATGCATTGAGTGTGTTGCTTTGTAAAAGATCCCCTTTATGTTCATATAATCTATTATTCAAATTCCTTGTAGTTTCTCCTATGTATTCCTTGTGGCAATCATTACAGGTGAAATATATTAGAGTGCAATAATTAATCCATCAGACACTCAAATCTGTCAAATCATTATTCAATCTAATGACCTTGTATTAAACCAAACAAAACTTAGTAAATAGGGTGCCTATCATAGAGCAAGGGTTAGTAAATTAATTTTTCAGCTATTCACAGAGGTACAGAGTTCAATGATCACTGGATGCTCTGTTACCAGCTTTGTAAGTTGACCAGTTGTTTAGTGTGGTCAGTTTAGTTCTCACTAGGTTTTTTACTATTGGCCAACCGAGTTTGTTTAAATATTCAGAGGAGTGGCTGCAGGTGAAGCTTAGTACACTGCGGCTTTGTGTCAGACTATGTTAAGCTTAGCAAATATCAGCCATTTGTAGTTCTGAAGCCATGACTTAAAATAATAATAGAAAAAAATACCTAGAAAATTGAGTACCCTCTCATAGACTTGAACCTTTGTAATATTAGTTATTGAATCATAACTATTTTTGTTAATTTTTATAAACTGCAAGTCAGTTAATTTTTTGGCATTTGCTACAACAAAAGACAAAAAAGTTTTGTTTTTTTATTTTTAAAATTGTCATTGTATTTATTTTTATCAACATATTTTTCAAGGAAGTAATTAAAAATAATGTCTCTGAATTTATCTGGCAATCCTTTTGTTTTATTTTTCTCAATTGATATAAATTTAAGCATTTTGAGTTAAATATAAATTTCCATTTGACGTTCCTGATAAAATTAATTACAATAAATCAATATCACTAACCTCAAAGGCAAACATTTTCTACTTCTCATACAACAAAATCCATATTTTCCTCTAATTTTTAAGATGTATGAGGATGATGCTGAAAAATTCTCGGCTTGAGCCACATTATAAAATCTAACTAAATATCAAAAATTTACTTAGGAAATAGTTTTTTTTTTCTGTTAGGACAAGAACCTTTCAGCAACTTGTAATATTTTAAAAAATATTTTATTTATATGACGTCTATACAGCCATTTTGAACATCTTGAGAATTCATTATGCAATGTTTCAGTGAGCAGACTTTACAGACACTTTTCTATAGGGTTACTCAGCAATGAGATACAGATAAGTGAGCAGATATTCTGTATAAACAAATTTACTATGTTCATTCTTTATGTCACAAATGTGGCAATTACAACTGAGTTGGATCCTCATCGAGTGCCCCATACTGTCAGCTTTGTGCCTCATCTAAGCTATGCTTAGAAAAGCACCATAAGTTAGAGAATGTGATTTTAAAGAATGGAATATAATCCATAATCTATTTCAGAGTCATAAAGGTACAAATATTTCTTTTTATCTAAGCGCTTTTGGCTATACATTTAGCCATTTTCAAGGTTGAAATATAATAACTGTTAACAAGAAATAGATTGTTGTATGTATGTATATATTTATATAATGTTTTCATTTTCAAAACACAGTGAAGATATTGTGTCCATATTTATAGTTGATATAAGTGTTGGATTTTTGTTTTTTTATTAATGAGGCTTCCATTATTTTTAGCCTTTTTTTTGCATGTAGATGATGCTATTTGTGTTGTTAACAAGTATGTTACAAATAGGGTTTGGTAGGTCTCCATGAGTATTTAAATGAGACCTAATTCAGCTATGGTCAGAAAGGTGTAGTGTGAGTCTTCATGTCAAACAAGTTGTAGTATAGCCTATATAATTTGCAAATTTTGATTGATAAAGAATACAATTCCTTAATGGATGTTTAAATTCATAAATAATATTTATCCTATTTAAGTTTGTTCTAAGAGAACAATTATTATTTTTAACTATAAGGTTAGAGGTTTTAAATTTTTCGTAATAAATAATTAATATAATTCTTTTTGGTATTGTCAACTGGTGTTGTGCATTTTTTGTGCTCTCAATGGATCTATATCTGTTGAGAGCTCTATGTCAAAAGACAGAGCAAAAATTATTATATAATGACAAATGCTCAAAAAACCATGTGATATTTCATTGAAATAGAAAAAAACAAAAAGAACACCAGTTGACAATAGTAAAACAATTTTATATTATGTAGAAAGGTGGTAGGGAAAAGAAATGGCGTGTTGTGTCATTTGTATTAACCTAATTTAAAAAACCTATTATAATTTATATTAAAAATAGTGGTTGGCTAAGAATATTCCAAAAATATATTCTGAACCTAGCTAAAGATTTCAATTTAAACATAAAAAAGATCTAATCAAAACACAAACACACACATACATATATATATATGTGTGTGTGTGTGTTTTCTAATATATAATTATGCATGAGATTCTCTATAAATAATTAATAAAAACACTAAGATATATAGAAGAAAATATATATAAAAAAATTTATTTATGTAAAGAAAAAATTAGATATGCTATATAAAGTATATAAAATAAGCAATAGTGTCAAACTTTTATAATTTAAATTAACTTATTAAAGTTTCACGGGATACAAAGAGATTAAAAAAATAAAGTTAAAAGGATCAGAATTATCTAGTACATGTCTACTAAGGTAAATATTCACAGATTTAAGTTTAATAACTATTCGTATCTGTATGAGAAACTTTTCATATAAATTAACATGTATTACCCAAATTGGTCAAACATATATTTAACCACTCTCTAATCTTAATATATACATTGTATTAATGACCATCACAATGGAAATAAGATTTCTAAAAATGCAAACAAATAATAAATACATAATGCACATAATTAACATCAATAAAAAATATGAGCACTATACATGTGTATATCTATATCTACACAATCATATATACAATAAATACAAAATATACAGATCCATAAATAGGTCCATTTCAAATTCATAACTTTTTGTTAAATGGTGCTGCTTTTTTACTTTTAAAGCCATAAACCTCATGTTCTTTTTTTGCTAAGTTGTTCCCTCAAAAGAAGAAAAATGCTTTCCATTTTATCCTTCTTATTAATTCTTCTGTTTTTTGCAGAAGTTTCACAAAATAATTCCGTTTCTTTGTATTTGGAATGTTTTTCATAGAAATGCCGAAATTTACTTTTTCCATATTTTTAAGATAACTTATTTTAAAAATAAAGATTCAGAGTGCCCAACCTTAATTTGGGAGCTGATATATGTGTGGAAATATATAGAAAATAGGAAAGAACCGTTAGGTTAATAAACCAAAGGTCTTTAGCATTTGTGTTTTTATTTTTAAAAAACAGTAACATAAGTAGAGCCTAAATTATAATTATTTTTTAAAAATATGATTCCATCGCTATATTTCAGGTATACAAATACGAATTTAACGGTGTAACAATAATGCCAAAAAATCTCTGTTGTTGAAACAGACCAGACGATATGCTTCAAACTGATGTCATCATTCACTTGAAAATAGACACCCTGACCTTACCTTAACTTTTCCGAAAATACCTAATATGTTGATACAATATGTTCACCCTTTCGCCCCTTATTATAATAATTGGTTTCACGTAATTAATATTACGAATGTATATGCTTATAAAACTCAGTAAATTTCAAGATTAGTTATTCCAAAATGATGAAATAGAGCTGGTTTTTTAGCGTTTATTTTTGAAACATGAGAACTCTTATGTAGCGATGGAATCATATTTTTAAAAAATAATTATAATTTAGGCTCTACTTATGTATTGAGCACTGTTTTTTAAAAATAAAAATACTAAAGATCTTTGGATTATTAACCTAACGGTTCTTTCCTATTTTTCTATATATTTGCACACACATACACACACACACACATATATATATATATATATATATATATATATATATGTGTGTGTGTGTGTGAAGAGAATAATTTCACATATATCTTAATTCCAGTTATAATCCAATATGTAAATTTTGTCAACACAGCATTAGATTTGTCAGGCAAAAAAATAAAATGGGATACTTTTGGACACACCTCATATTTAATTGTTTGAGCATGATGGCTACAATATGGTGATAATGAACATTTAATTCAAAGAGTGTGCAAGAACAATTGAAAGGAGGTTTTCAACAACCCATTCTTGGAATGATAATGATTTATCAAAAAATTACAATATACATAAGGCTAATCAATATTCAAAACTGTTATAAGCAAATTAGGTGAAAATTGTAATCTTTCAAAATATGCTACAATTGTTATTTAAATATGAAAGTTATACAGAGATGCAGTGTTTAAAAGATTTCAGAAGATCATTTAAAGATTTTCATCATCCAATAGGCTAAAAAAAAAATATTGAAAAACATGCTTGTAAAAGAGATTCAATTAAATCTTGAGTTTGTTAATCAAACAGATGCTAACATCTTCAGAGCTAACATGTGTACAATGGAAATATATTGCATCCATAGTGTCTAAGAAATGAAAGATCAATTTTCAAAATGTAGATCAAATATAATAAAACTGCTGCCCCACTTTAATGTCTACACATCTTTTGTGTGTTAATCAAACATTAATAATCAATAAGAAATGATTTATAGATCTATTTACCTCATGACTTGAAGGCAGTTTCTCATGTTTTAGCAAATTTTCTTTCTATATTATTAATAAAGGAACAGCACTACGGCCTACCACCCCCATGAAACTTTGATATAGGGTCCCCCTCTCTACTACATGTTGATTTATGAGTTTCCCAACCTGGAGACATAAACCCAGGAAGAAAAATTGATGGAAAGGGTAACACTTTTTTAAATTACCAAAAATCAGGGAATTATCCAATTTAAATGAAAATTTCAGTATATATTCATTAATTATTTACTTTTGTAATGAAAAATTCTTTTTTTATTAAAAAAAACATCTGAGAAAATATTCTTTTTTAATAACCACCAATATTTTCATGATTAAATTTTACTCAAAAAAAAATGTTTAAGTCACAAATTTTCACATTTCCATAAAGATTAATTGCTGATGCATCTCTGCAGAAAAAAAAAGTGTTACAAAGATTCCAACACAACACAAATGGGATTGTCTTAAAAATTTGTTTTAAAAACAGTATTTCAGTTTTCAGGAAAATTGTATGTGTTGAAATCTTTAAACATTTTTATTTTTTAAGTGATTAATTTCTTAGTTTTATCTTTCTTGAAATGTAAAAAAAAAAAAAAAAAAAAAATAGGGACTAGAAATTTTATTTTAATTACTAGTCATGGACTTCTAGTTAGTATTACTATTAGTCAAAAAAAAACCCCAAAAAAAACAGAGTTCCTCTTTAGTGGATTATCTCAGAATAAAAATGATTTTACTGAGATCTATTATATTCATTTAAAAGAAAATTACAATTTAAAAATTATAAGTGCTACTGAAATTAGCTCTTCTACCTGCCCCAAACCCCTACCTTCCCAGTAGGTATGGGGCCACCATGTGGTTGAGAGGTTCAGGGTAGTAAGCACCAGCCCTGTCAATTAACATAGTTGATGATTGACAATCTCACTTAGGTAGGAAAAAAAAAAAGTACAAATAGCAAAAAAACACTGCTGAAACTATCACTTTTGGGGCTCTAATCACATTGGGGGTTCCTGCATAGTATGTACCTCACTGACCATGCAGATACACAATGTATATTATTAATTGATGACTGACAATGTAATGTCAATTTTAAAATAATTAACAAAATGGTGGATGGCCATAAAACAGTGCTTTAAAAAAAAAAAAAAAAAAAAAGAAGAGAGAGAGAGAGAGAGAGAGGCCACAACAGGGCCTCAAAAATGTGCTGCCAACAACCCACTCAATCAGGGTCCAAACTCATGTTAAATCTGATATTTTAAATTTCTATTTACATAGTAAAGCTCATTGAGTAGCAGGATTAATTCTCATTGGCTAATTTAGGATTGAGTTTTATTTTCTTATTTTGAGGATTCTTTAAGAATTTTTTCTTTTAAATTAATTCTCTCATTGTCTTACCTTTTCTGCTTCTTCATATTGCTCGAGGAGGGCATAAACAATTCCCAAATTGAGATAGGCCACTGAAGAAATTTCAAAAAGAAAATATTGAAGGCATAAAAAAAAAAAAAAAAAAAAAGTTACTGACAAATTTGTTGCAAAAACTGTACAAATGCAAACTGTAAGAGATTTGTATATATCTCAGAGTTTTATGTCTTGTTTGTTGACCAAAAGAATTTGAAATGTTGAAAGTTTGGAATGCTTTTGTTATTCTCTGATGAGAAAAACTGATCAAGACCAAAAAGTTATCTGAAGGAATGACAGATGGTTATATAGAGACCCTACAGACATTCCAATGGTCATGCAGATAAAGTTTCCAGCAATTGTGATGGTTTTTGGAAAACATGAGCCTCTTCACTTCTTTCCTCAGGGCTTAAAGGTGAATGCTGCTGACTAAGGAGGTGTTAGAGAAGGTTGGGAGTTCTTGGATAAAGGGCAGGAGCAGACTGTACAACTGCCAACAAGACCGTGTTGTCTCAAAAGGCCAAGATGGCACAAGAATGGATGAATTACAATCACCACAATCATATCACTAAACATATGGCATATCCTAGCTCTTCAGACCTTACGTCAAGATTATTCATGCCCATTTTTTCTCAAATAAGAAAAGCTCTTCTTTCATGGCTTATGTGCCTTAAAACTAAACTCATGCAAATGTGCTCAAAGTACCAAGAAAAAGAAAAAATGAAAACGGTGAAAGCAATTATTGTAATAAGGGGTGAACATATTGTATCACCATATTAGTTACTTGTGGAAAGAGGTTAAGTTAAGGTAGGGTCAGGGTGTCTATTTTTCTCCTATGCCATAAATAACACTGTGTGTGTATATATATATATATATATATATATATATATATATATATATATACATACATACATACATGTATGTATGTATGTATGTATATATATATATATATATATATAATGTGTTATTTATGGCATAGGAGACATTAAAAATAGAAATGACAGTTTAGCTTTTCACTACCACTTTTTTCATCAATGACGATTTTTGTGCAAAGAGCGGATCACAGCTTCATACATGTTTCTGAAAACCTGAACTTCTCATTGGACAATAAATATTAAAATTATCTCGTATATCTTTACATACATTGTTCTCAATAAGCAACACGAAACATATCAGGCTCCAGACTGAGTTTTGTAAGGCGGTTTCTGAGTGGTTAACAAATATTAAAAAAACAATTTACCTGTTCACCACTACATCCGAATAACATCAACCTAGTTTTTGACCTGATGAAAAAACAATGTTTTCAGGATCCTGTCACGTGATTAAAAAAACATAAATTGAAGGTACGAGGGAACCCAGTCAGTGAGAATTTACGACGACTAGAATTTGCTAAACAAGTTCACGACGCTTGTATCATTACTGCAGCGAAGTACAAAGTTAGAATCTCAAGTTCTTTAACATGAAATAACTTCACTGAAATTCAAGCTACCATTTCAATGAAACAACTCACTCGCCAACTTCTGCAACGTACTAAAAAGCTATTCAATTATGTTATTGACTTATTGAATCTTAAGTACCAACAATTTACACACAATACTTTCAACTACGAGCAACGAAAACAAATTAGACATTATGGAACATTTACTTCTCCAACTTCTAAAGCTAAAAGTTTATCAACATGCTTTACAAGATTCATTAAACTCTCTTTCAGTGAACATTTTGAGCGACAAGATAATTCAAGTTTTTGTAAGCTCAGGTAAAAAAAATATTTAGTAGTAAAAGACTTTAGCCATGTCAAAGGGAAGTAACTCATATTAATAGTGATTGTAATTTATCCATAAAAAAGCATGCCTGAAAGCTTTATATATATATATATATATATAAAGAAAAGACAAAAGGAAAAACTTTCCAATACTAACAAATTTCATTCCTTATGGAACTTTATCAAAGTAAATGTGCAGATCTTATTTTGTAACTTGCATATATACATGACCATAATTTTTTTTAAAATTAAGACTATTAACTGAAGATATTTTAAATATTAAAAATAAATAATTTAACAGAATAAAATAAAATACATAGAAATAAATGATAATTACATTAAAAAAAAAAAAGCAAAATTTATTCACTTTTGTTTAGTAGGCAATAACTCTTATTTTACACATGATAAATACAACTTCTGTTATGCTTGATCTGCTTTTGTTCAGATGCAGTGTCAAAAAGAGCCCAATGTTGCATAGGAATAAGAGAAACTAACTAGCAACTCAAATGCAGTGTATCCACTAGAGACAACATTTGAAGTAATAGAAATGCCAAATAAAATAAAATCCATTAATTCTTTATATACCTAACAAGGTACTGTGATTATGCATTTTATTCAATCTTTCTTGTATTCATACAAGTATTTTTCTTTCTAAAGTGTGTAAAAATGCCAAAATATTCTATATATCGAAGTGCTTTTACTCAATAATATCAACTATGAACATGACCACAATGTGCTGACCATGTTTGGAAAAAAAAAAAAAGAAGATAGACATATATTAAAATCTACTTGTTCAGTAAAAAAAAAAATTAAAAAACATCCTTGATAATGGCTAATAGAATAGACAAAAGCACTCATATCCTTTTAAGCTTTTTATTCAATTTTTCTTGCATTCATACAAATATTTTCTTTTTTGGACATAAAGTGTGTAAAAATTGTCTAAATGCTAGAACATTTAGACAATTTTTACACACTTTATATCCAAAAAAGAAAATATTTATATGAGTGCAAGAAAAATTGAATAAAAAGCTTATCACAGTACCTTGACAGTCATTTTAAATGACACTTTTATAAAAAAGGGATTGCTTCCCATATACACACACACTCTCTATTTATATATATAAAATGTGCATGTGTAATATGCATAGTGGCTGAGACAGTTATGTATTGCCAACTGTTAATATCTCTTCGACGCGGAGTTAGGATACCAGTTAAGTTGGGTCTAATGTGGTGATCCAAATTTTTAAACATCGGTATAAACGTCAGAGTTGCCAATGTGAAATCTGAGTAAGTCTCTTATCAAATATCGCTCAATACTTTTCGACGCACATTCGTATTCGGGTCACCATTTTATGTAGTGGTATTGACGGCATAAATCAACCCGCACATTTTTTTTTACTTTACGAATGTGTAAGCAAATCAGAGAAAGAACACAAGAAAATAATTTTTCATAACAGGTACAATATTTATATTTATAAATGAAAACAGTTTTTAAAGTGGTCAATATCAGATCAGGAAGAGAGCATATGTAAATTAATATATAAATTAGACAATGATGCTTGTTTCATGCTTGAACTCTATATTCAGAGTGTTTGTTGTGTTGGCTCAACTATTTATATATTCTGGTCAATGGAGCATTGTGGATAGCAAAGTCTATTGTATTATCCTAACAGTTAGTGGGTAGGCAGTAATGGTAATGTTTCAAATTATTATAGAGGCTCTTGAGTAGAAATAATTGTGGATACAATGGTGGTTATTGGTAGCTATTTTATAGTATTGTTTATTAACTTTTAACTCATTGATTAGTTACTGCATTTTGTATTTAATCATTAATTATCACTGATTATTATTATTAATTACTTGTTTATATGTGCATTTGTAGGTTTGTTAATTTGCTTATTATTTACTTAATTTGATTATTCTAATTTTTATTTATTTACTATTCTATTATTTGTTTTTCGTTTTCCTTATTTGTATTGGCTTTGTCTAAAGTATGTTACATTATCTGCATTGTATATAGTGCATATATTTACATTTTTCATGGGGATATTTATAAGATTTTAGACTCTATAGAGACAACAATATAATTTTCCTCTGTAAAACAAGGCCACAAAATATTGACCAATTGAGAAAGGAACTAAAAATTTTTTTAAAGATCACAAATTAAATATTATCATTACCACCAATGCTAAAGTGATCAACTTTTTTGATGTAACCTTAGACTTGAATAATGGTTATTACAAGCCATATACCAAAGATCTATATAACCACAGATACATCAGTAAAAAATGAAACCATCACAAAATTCTAGATAATTTACACAAATTAGTCTAAGTTAGATTATCTAACAACTCCAGCAATAAGGAAATATTTGATAATAAAATCAAGTAAATAAGGGCTTTAAAACTAAGCAATCAAAGTAAATTTACAGTATTTAGAAAAATACAAAGGTAAAAAATAAACAGATACACACCTTAAGCATAAAATTATATGGTTTAAGCCACTTTTTAATTGTATTGTTCAAATGAATATCGGAAGAATTTTCCTAAACTTAATACATAAGCATTTTAACCAGCTATAGCTGCATTAATAACATAGATAAAACTATATCCCAGCATAACAACATTATATTAAATAAATATATTTCCCACAAAGATTTTATATATATATATATGAAATGACAAGGAAAAACTATACTTAGTTTTTAGCAGATTTGTTTTGTCATCTGACAGACTTTATCAAGGCAAATGCGATAATTTTATTTTGCAACATGTATATACTTGACAGTTACTCAAAATGTTTAAATTTAAGAACACGAATATCCATCATGATAAATGAAAAGCTTAGGTGTTAGAACCTAGATTATGTCATATAGAATCTTCAAAAGGAAATTTTTAAATTTAAAGATATTCATAAATATTCAACAGGTTAACTGAAATGTCTAGGCAACTAGACCTTAGATTACATCATGTAGCATCTTTGAAAGGGAATTTTTAAGTTTAAAGACACATAAATATTCATCAAATGAAATGTGTAAGTATTTAGACCTTAGATTACGTCATTTAGTATACTTGAAAAATAATTTTCTTTTTTGTATTATGCATATTTAAAAGTTAAAATGATGCATTCAGCCATTTTCCTTTGATTTTTCAACACATTTGTTGTATATGTTAGCTTGATAAAGTAGTAACCCCTTCAGGAAAGGTGAGACTGGGAAAAAAAAAATCAGGGCATAGATTGATATTTTGATAATATTTCATGGCAGCACTCTCAAGGATTTTCCTTCAGAGTAAATTACTTTCTCTTTTGATGAGTGTGGCATTTTCTTTAGATCAAAATTGTGGTTAAATTTATTTTTGTATATGACTAATGTTTTTTTAAAAATATCTGCATGTTTCCCTAATATATTGTGAAGAACAGTCTAGGCCATTTATTATATAGTTTTGGAAGTGGTTGTGACTTTGGATGTTTATATGGGAAAAGGTATTTTGGATAGTAGATATTATAGAATTGGTAGGTAGTATTATATATCTGTTTTTGTTTAATTTACTATTGTGGCTAATGTTATTTTTGTTGCAATCTTAATTTTTTTGTGCCTTTCTCTTTGCATTGTGGATGAAGTGGTAGGGATACGAGAGGTTTTTGAATGTGTTTTATATGTGTGCTTCTTCTTTGAGTAAGTATTGGGGGCTGCAAATTCTTAGTGCTCTTAAATAGAAACCTATAATTATACCAGACTTAATTTTATAAGAGTGGTCTGCATAGAAGTAGACTAGGTAATTTTTGTTGGTAGATTTTCTGTAAATGTCAAAACTGAATTTGCTATTGTTTCTGTGTAACATGATATCTAGGAAGGGAAGAGTGTGGTTGGTTTCAGATTCAAAAGATGAAATCTATCGTAGATTCAACATTGTTGGTTGACAAGACTTTTAAAATCGTGTTTTGTAGATATATTAATAGAGAGGAGTCTATGTATCTGAAATAGGAATTTTTATTTAATAATAATAAATATTCACCACTCTAAAATAAAAAAATTCTTTAATTTTTTTCTCTCCTTATACACATATACAAATCATGTTTATGCCAAGTATAAATTTTAAAATTAAAAAACTGTAATCCCAGTACAATATATATCTACACCAACATTACAATAAACAGACATAATTTTTAAATTTAAATTACATAACGACCAGTCTATACTCAGTATCTGAAGATTGTGTTGTGCATGAAACTCTAGGTCATGCTATCAGTGAGAAATATGTACATTTATTAATATATACTTAATAGCTCTGTTGTATTACATAGAGTACTGTTTTATCAAGACCAGCATTATATGTGCATCATATATATATATATATATACACACACACATTTTCATGCAAGAGCCAAATGTCAAACTTGAAATATTAGTATATATATATATATATTTTTACATTAAAATTTGCTTTCATAATAAAATTGACAGTGAAAAATTAAATGAATTTTTAACCCATTTTTTATAAAATCAGTGGAATAAACTGAAAAGTTTTGCTTGAATTCTGGCAAAGCTACAGTGCATATTTCTCACATTTTTTGGGGTATAGATAAAAAAGGTCATATTGTACAAATTTATTTTTTTTTAAAGAATTTTATTACAAAAGACTATATATATATATATATATATCTTTGCATTGAATAATTAGCATATAAATTTTTTTTTTAAATCCATAGTCCTAATAAATAGCTTAAATACCCTACACAAAAAAGATAACCCTTTATGAAGTCGTCAAAAAACAAATGTTACGGCAGTTTTTTTTATATACACAAAACCCTTTCAGAAATAATAAAATAAAAAAATAAATAAATCTCCATAGACACGTAAACCAGACTAGGCAAAATCATCTTCCATTTTAAATTTAGACACCCCAACCTTACCCTGACTTGACATCTATGAATGTAACTCTATACCGATACAAATTATTAACACCCCGCCCCACTCTTTATATGAACAATCGCGCTGGGTGTTACCATGGAAATTTTGATTTCAATAAGGAATCTGCTATTAAAACACGCAAATTTCAGAAATAAGTTATTCAAAAAAAAAAAAATTTTGCTTGAAGATGGAACAGAGCTTACTTTAATTCAATTTAATTCAAATAATTATATTGAAGTTTTTGGCTCTTGTTTTGAAACAAGAGAACTCTTATGTAGCGTGTTGGAATCATATTTCTAAATAAATAATTATTATATATATATATATATATATATATATATATACACACACATACACCAACACTCACACACATCAAAAAGTAGACAAAATACATGTATAAAGTACATTTAAACAATCTGTATCATATTCGATAAAAAATCTTAATTCAATATGATGAACAAGTGGTGAGAAAAAAAGTAAGAGTTATAAAAATAAATTGAAAATAAAAAACAAAACAATGTAAAAGCATTTAAGTAACAACAGTTGGAATCCTAATTATCTCCCTTGGCAATACTTCACCCCAAATTGTGACATTTATTGCATTTGGATAGCTACTACTTATAATAATATTAGCATATTCATTTCAGCATGAAGTCAGCTGGAGGTCATCAAACATCTGGTTTTTCTTTTTACTAATTATTCAGTTATGCAAGACTTAATTTCTTTTATTAT
Organism: Acanthosepion lycidas; assembly: GCA_963932145.1. Lineage (NCBI taxonomy): Eukaryota > Metazoa > Mollusca > Cephalopoda > Sepiida > Sepiidae > Acanthosepion > Acanthosepion lycidas. The sequence continues at coordinate 29,929,849 of OZ010594.1, read as the reverse complement.
TAATGGGTGTGTGTGTGTGTGTGTGCCACCTAGCTCAGCATTTATTGATGATGTATGCAAAGTATTAAAATGACTGCAAGGTGGCAATTCAAATTGTCTGCATGAGATTTAGGTTCATAAGTAGAAAAGATTTTGCTACCAGACAAATACGCTGAGTGTAATGACCTTTTCAGGGTCTTGCAAACAGGGAGTAAAAGAGAAAGAGGCTTTTCATGCTCTGAAATGTAGATGTCATCAAAAACCAAGATTGTCAACAAGCAAGACATTTTTGCCTTCGCTCAATGACGAACTTGGTTTTTCATTTTTTTTTTGTTTTTTAATAACACAAAAAATGCCTAAAGAAAGTAAATCAAATTGTCAAAATTTGGATTTAGAAAAAAAAAAAAAATTAGTCTAGAAGTTCTCTTATGACATTTTGAGCAACTATTCAGATATTCCTGAAGCTTAAATTAATTCTAAGCTTAAATTTAAAAAATGGAAAATAAGTTGTCCAAATATAAATACTTTCTTTACATTTGAACTAACATCCTTGTCTTTGTTGTTATCACAATGTTTTTGCTGCTGTGTCCACTCTCATGTCAACACAATAACCTAGGGGATTAAAGCATTGGTTTGTGAATTTGGTGGCATAATAATTGTGAGTTCAATCCCTGGGTCAGGTAGCACAGACTCAATGAAAACAGGATCAGCTATAACTAAGCAGTACTAAATAAGAACAAGACAGGATAATCTGTAGACATGGACAGTGGAATAAGAACAATTTACCCCCTGTAGATTAAATGAGTTTGAAATTCTCTAAAGGTTATCTGGATTGAAAGACACCTGAAGAGGAACAGAGGAAACAGCAGCTGAAATGCTGTGATAATAACAACAACAAAGATAATTTACATTAGTCCAAGAATGTAAATAGTGTAAATCATGAGATAAATTCAGACAGAAAATGAACACTTTCCTTACAATAATAGAAAACTGTAGAAAAACAGGTTCCAGAATATTTTAAATCTTATCTGTTAAATACAATGCACATGTGTAATATATTTGACAGTCTAAGCAGTTCATGGTAGCATATTAATGTTAGCTATAGTCCAATGAAAGTGAAGTGCATGATCAGGTCATGTGAATTTAAGCATACATGTAATTTTACAAGTACATACATATAAAAATTCAGTTAATCAACAGGTTGACATCAGTATCAGCAAAAATATGAGTCAGATTTCACCTGGATCTTTGCTGGCCATCAGGTAGTAACCCCAACCAACACTCAATCATTCAAAAGATTTGACTAAAAAAAAAAAAGATTTTTTTTTCATTCTCACTAAAATCCTAAATAAAATGAAAACACAAGAAGTAAAATCTGAAGATATTTGGAGTTGTAATTTTCACTCCTACCACTAAGAAGATGATCACCATCCTAGAAGGAAATATAAAGATGAGGTAATACATTGCTATCCTAAGAGGTGAGAATGAGGGAGTAGTTTATGAATTGCTGACAATGAAAGGCTTCCGAAATCTTTCATCAAATTACAATATAAAAAACAAATTGTTGAATTAATCGTAATTACTGATTCAACAATGTGTGTAGATCTCATGAACACAAAAACTGGAAAATATGAACATCTGAGATAAATACAGGATATTTAATTGATCCAAGATTAGAAAAATATTGCATTTTCAAGGCTCGGGCATTTCCATAAAATAATAATGAACAAGAAAAGCTTGATATTATGAGGTATTGCTGTGGTATCCTAAGTTAGTGGTAATGATATTTAAGCTCTGAAGTTATATACTTACTATAATCCAAAGGTAAATTCAACACAAAGTCTTGTTTAAACATGATGTATTATATTAGGTTGGTGCAAAAAAAACATATGTTACTATGTGAGAAAACGACATTATTTTTGCACCAACCTAATACATCTAGTTACAAAGAAAAATTGGCAATATATTGTGCTTTGTGTCAGGCTGACCCATAACTTTTCCCCTTTGGTGAAATTCTGATTTCTTACATGGATATGTAGTTAATGTCAAACACTCACACATACATTTTTTTCCTTACTTTTTGTAAAAGGAGTTCAAGACTCAAGATTTGTTTTAGGTGGAAAACTCATGTGTGGTCTTTTGTTTTCTTAGCACTATAATCCTTTGCACCACTAAAAGGTGGCTAGCATTTATACATATTAACAGATTCTGGCTCCTCTTTAAAATATCTGTTAACCAATCAAGTGACATTGAAAATTACAAGAAACACAAAAGATAATTTCTTAATGCTTTTTAGCTGGTTAATGTCCAAGTAGATTTTTTTGCACTCCATGCATTTCCAAAACACCACAAGTGTATAATGCTATGTTCAATACAATAAAAAGTACAATAATCCCATCTTTTTTGTCTTAAGATTCTAAATGGAATGGTTAAAAATACTTAAATGAAACGATAAGCATTTATTTTTCTTCATTCTTTTATGAAAGCAATCACTTGACATTTCTCCTCCTGATGCTGACATTAAAGAACATTTTTAAATTAAAAATAGTCTTTTTATTCTGTTTGAATTCACTTTAATTAAAATTTAATTTGGTATAATGAAAGTATTTTTAAAAATTGGAAAGTGAAAAGTAAATTGTTAAGGAGGAAAAGATAAAAAACAAAAAAACAAAAAAAAAACAACAACAATGAAAGGCAAATTTTGCATTTCTTCAAATATCCATCAGAATGTAGGCGATCACAGCTCTCCACTGATCCCTTTTCTTTATTATTTAAAAACTGCTATGACTTCTTGGAAAAGATGTTGGAGCAGTTTCTAATTGTCTTCTCCACATTTTGGAATTCAAAATAGTCCTTCTAGACTGCCACGCAAGAACAGAGAGACTAGTCTGCCTTGCTATTTAATCCATAGTTGTGGATAGAAGAGATGGTTTTATGCCTGTCCCAAGGGCATTTATGTGAAAGCAAACACAATAGACTAAGCCAAAGTTTGAACTGTTTGCCAATTCCATGTTCCATACAACCATTACATTATCTTTGTTACAAAGCAAATTTTAATAGAAAAATATAATTCCCTAGATGGACTTTTCAAGGAAACTTTAATTAGTTAGTGGAGTAAAAAAAATAAAGTTATTTTTATGGTTTAATGCGAACAAAGGTTTAACTAAGAGAATGCAACAAAAACACAAGAGAAAGTAGATTGTCATATCTTAAACACTAAAATTAAACACTAAAATCTCCCAGACGTCCTATAAATTGTGGATTAGTGATTGTGAATGGATAAAGACAGATATTTATCATTACCACTTTAAAATGAAGTGCAGCAAGTTTCAACAAATATATTTTCTATTACCAGTCAAGAATTTCAAGTCAATTATTTAATATTGTAAAAGTCATTTTTTTTTTTTTAATAGTTTTGTGACTAATTTTCATGTGAAGCTAAAATTTGTTTTTACACCAACATCATGCAGATTTGGACTATGACATGTGGATTGCCTATTTCTCCATCCCCCCCCCAAAAAAAAAACACCCACATACTACATATGTTCAAGTATATTGTAATAATACACTTATTACAATTCAACAGTATCAGAAATTTAGAATACTAATGTAATAAACTAATTTTTTCATTGTTCTAAGGGAGAAAACAAAGAGAATATGAGTTTAACTTCTTTTAGTTACTGAGTTATTACTTTATTTGGAATTCTAGTTAGAGCTGTTGATCCCAACATGGAGCAAAATTTGATTTTTAAGGGGGACAATTCAAGAATGAGTTATTAACAGTGAATTTTTTTCTAGTGAGTCTGTTTGAGTAGGAGTGTGTGTGTATGTAAGTTAATACATGATGCGTATACAGTACGCATACATAAAAATATTTGTGTATGTACATCTGTAATTACCTATATACTGTACAATATATATATTTATATATCTCCATCCAGGTAAGATAAGAATAAAACAGAGTAGAGCTAAATATTATTTATTATTGGAGATTAAAACAAAAACATGTTAAATATCACTACAAATAGCAATTGTGTTTCAACACTATAAATGTGTCTCCTCAGGCTGGTGAGTGAACAATTAATTTCAAAAGTAGAATACTTGCTCATTTTTTGAAAGATGAAGAGATGATGGAAAAAAAAATTAAAATGAGTTTGGAGGGTGTACTGTGATTAACTGATCAAATAAAAAATACACTAAAATCTAAACCAACTGAAAAATGTTTTTTTAATAAGTCATGACATGAAGTTGTCTACATAGAATCCTAGACAATTTTGTTTGTGACTGATACAAATGATTACATTATTTCATAAAATATAGAAAAGTATGACGTTCAACTTTCACAGGAAATTAAGGAGAAAGGGGTAGGGGATAACTTAGCAGAATGTTAAATAGCTATATGTTCGGTCATCTTCCTACATAGAATTTTGTAGTTGATAATTAAAAGGCTTCTTTAAGAAATTGGTAAAAAAAAAAAAAAAAAAATCATAAATTCAAAACTACTTCGGTAAATTAATATGCAAACTTTAAGTAAAGATCATCCATATAAGATGTTAATACAAACTAATCAATATAAGACTAACTAAACTAACTAACTAAACATCAATACAGAGCTATATTAATTCTAAATGAATTTTGTACAATAGAATAGTAAACCATATAAGGTGCACTGCAGTACATCTACCAATTATTACTGTAAGAAAAAGTATTATCAAATTCAAAGTTTAACCATATTGTAAGGTAAAAAGTAATTATGCCTATAACACATGTTTTATTTTCATTGGACTACATTTTATATTGATACTAGCAGCATGGCCCGGCATTGCCCGTGCTTGATTCAGAAATTGTACAACTCATACAGCAATCGCTATCACTTGACTTAAAATATTTTGCTCTTCCTTGCCTTTAATGGAGTGCCCTTTGCCGTGCTGATGTTGCTACATGCCTTACTTCTTGACTACGAATTTTTTTCTAAGCTCTATACTAAACATTAAATCTGTTATGAAAAAAGAACTAAACAAAATGAACACAAAATGATCAGCTTTAAAAAAGGACTCGTAACTGGAAAAACCGAATGAAAAAAGGATGTTAACAAATACTTTTTCACACCTGACCCAGTTCTGCGGAATCAGAATCAACGTTGAGTTTAAGCAAGCGAATGAGCCAATTGGAGTAAAGTGCCATGCAGATTTAAATTTTTCCCACTTGTGATGAATGCAACTACCGATATTTTTTTTGCATGCTAGCATGCTGCATAACATTCATGTCAGTCAGCTGTTGGTTCTCATGCTGGCCAATAGAATCTTCCTGCCTATTTGTGGCAGCCAGCTATAGGCTCTCAGTAGAAAATGGCCGCAAACTACATGAAAACTGCCGTAGAAGCATGAAAAATCAATTATTTCCACTATCGATGGGAGTTGGGAAATGCAACGTCGGCCTTGGCCTTCTTGCTAACTTGGAGCATGTGCATGTAAATTTTGGTGCAAATCCGTCAAAAATTGTGGCTGTGCATTCGTTACACACACACACACACACACACACATCCTGCCTTTTATAGATAGAGATGTTACCATTATAAATCTCTGAGGGCAAGTCATATTCTTGAATAAATTCTCAATACTTTACCTTATTCAGTTATTTTCCTGTTCACTTGGACTTAAAACTTATGAACATAAATATTTTAACTTGTTAGAAGTGAAATGCTATTTAAATGCTGGCAAACATTGACATCGCACATTTAATGAGAAGTCAGATTTTATTCAATTTACTGGGTTGATGAAGCATAATACCTCATTTTTGTCAGAGACAAGAAAAAATAGTGTATTTGATGGCATACCTTCTTTTATGTTTTTCTCTGCTTAAAAATAATTCAAAAAATATCTCCAGGATTTTATATGTGAAGTTGAGATATTTTAAAGGCTAACATTTATGTCGTTGCTGCAGGCTACCAGTATTTGTAGTTGGCCTAACTTCATAATACTGTAATATTAAATGTAAATGGAGGGTGTCTTATCTATCAAATACACTAACTTCAAATGTTACCCAAAAGCTTTCATTAATGCTGTCATATAGGAAATGATGATTTGTGGATAAAGGTATTGCTTTTTTTTAGATAAAGGTTGTTTAAGATTCTCATCATTATAGACCATGGCCATTCTTCTTATAAGCAGCACTCCTTGTCTTTGAGACAAAAAAACTCAGACAATTACTTTTCATTTGTAATCAAAAGAGGCAAAATTCTGGATGAAAATAATCTAAAATGAATGTCCTGTTGCTGTTCCATCTTTGTAAAAAGAATCAATAGAGATTGTTGCAAATAAAAGAAAATAAGATTAACTCATTAGTTTGAATCCTGCATTCACAGTGAATCCACTTTTCAAAATGGATTTTTCATAATATGGATCATATTAAGACATGTAATAGAAAAAAAATATCTGATGTAATTAAAATTGCAGTAAGATAAGAGTAATGGTGGTTACTATTAAAATAAATTTAGAAATAGTCAATGTAGTAATACTAGTTGAACAAAATCATATGAATATTATTAATAAAATCTTTACAAAGGTCTCTTTACTGGGATGCCAATGGCTGATGAGTGCAATCAAGTAAAGGATTTTTCAAAGTAACCATTAAAGCCTGCCTTATGTTATTTGGAGAGGAGATGGGCACTGTCAAGTAATTCTCCCTACCTACAAAATATCATTAAAAACAAATCTAGTATGACTCTCCAATGATTTTCTAGATATCATGACTAACAAGCCATCTATTGTAACAAAGTTCAAAACACTGACATTAACAAAAAATAAAAATATTAAATCAAAGAATAAATGAAAATAATTCTTCCCCAGGATTAAACATTTTCTAACTTGAAACTTAAAAAAAAAAAAAAAAAAAAAAAAAACCCAAAAAACCAAAAAAAGCACTTACTGGTGAGCTTAGGTCGGCACAAAATGGCCATTTTGTAACTTTCAATGGCTTCATTGTATCGTTTTTGATCTTGTAAAAGAATTCCTCTGAAATCAAAAAGGAAAATTAAAATTTCATTTGATTGAACTTCTGAAACAAATTTTTCTCACTATATTCAACACGTTTTACATATATCTTCAGCTTTTTGTTGCATTTCATTTGGGATATTATAGTAATTATCTGAATTATTCCCCTTTTTTTCTTTTTACTTACTGATCTGGTAAACTTATTTGAAAGAGCAAAAACTTGAACATTTTCTTTGAATTTTATTATATTTTAACAAGACATCAATTTGAAGTTTAAAATCTGTCACCACTAACATAGCATATAGTACCATCAAAAATGATAAAAAAAAAAAATCTATCTGATGAAAAATAAAATTATAACTCTTACAACAATTACTGAAAATTAAATATCCAGGTAATGTTGCCAAATTACAGTAAATGATCACATCTACCTATCTAAGGGGTCTATCAACACTATTCTGACCTTAGATTCATACACCGTCTATCCTCCTTGGGGATTAACACAGGCCTGTACTTTCATATACATATCATACAGAAGACAAATTTGTGACATTCCATGCCCCTTTTGATGCAACTAGGAATTTTTGCAACGTGCTGACCTGTGTTGAAATCCTCACAGTATTTAGTATTGTTGAAGTTATCACTAACATTTTCTTTCAAGATTTACAAATGCTATGTTTCATAAGGAGGCACGGTAGTGTAATGGATAGCTGCTCAGATTGAGGAATTGGAAAACCAAGTTCGAATTCCAGTTGAATCCATTACATTCACTTACGTGCTAATACCCTTGGGAAAGGTATGAATCCTCTTCTCTCCCCATCTATGGATAAATAGCAGGACAGACTGGGTTCTATAGTCTTGGATGGCAACTGACTGATGTTTCATTTAATTTTGCAAACCAATCAATGAAAGTTGAATAAGCTGATTTATTTGGAAAAAAAACTTTTTTTTATGCATCCTAGTAAAGCTAACTATGCTTTGTACTCACTTACCAGCTTGTAGCAAAAGTTAGAGGTGGGTTAACTGAACGAGTTGGGTATCAAGCCATCTTGTCCCAAACCTATTCAATAGTAACCAAATATGACCATCATGCCAACCAGGGAAGTTGTTGAACATGTTGAGTAGCACAGGCATCATGTGGGAGGACATCATTCTGCTGTAATAGAACATCAGCTTCCTACTGCAGGAATGTACAACAAACTGAGGTACACTTGTTCAATGATCTTTCCACAAAAACTAAAAGCTTTAGTTTATAACTTAATTGATTCTACACTCTTAGTGTGCATATGTTCTGCTTCCTAGGTCTACATTACACATACCAATAACCATTTTGAAGGGAAACCTTTGCTCTCATCACTGAATATTACAGAATACCATTTGGTCCTTCAGTTGACCCTCTCATGACAAACATGCAGACATCAAACAGGGCTTAAGTAGAAACCTAGTTAGAGGAATGCATACCTGTAGAACTGTTGCAAATAAAAGTTTTGGTTTGGTTTTGGTTTTACAGTATATCAATCTTAATGGGTTATTTAATACTGACAAAATTTTTATTGTTGGTAATATTTTTTTTTAAAACCCATTTCTGATTTTTCCCCTCAAAAAATCCATTTCTGGTAATAATTTTCTTTTAAATATGTATTGCTGGTAATACTTTTTTTTTTTTTTTTTTTTTTTTTTTCAAAAAACGTATAGTTGGTAATATTTGTTTTTCAAAAATGAATTGCTGGCAACATTTGGTTTTCAAAAATGTATTGTTGGTAATAAATTTTTTACCAAGTATTTCTGGTATTAAAACCTATTTTTACACTTTCATAGTGTTTTGACCCCAGTTACAATTCCATTGAATAATGTTTTGCATCTTGATTATGTATTACGAATTTTTACATATCCAATTTTTTTTTTTTTTTTTTATATGGGTGAAGTGTCCATTTCTATATACTTCAGACTATTAACTTTTTCCTTCTTGTTATGTTTTGTTCTTTGAACTTCTTTTGTTTCTACTTTTTTGTTTGATTTTGCTCCCTTAGTTTTACCATTCAGTTCTTTTAATTAACTTTGTCTAGATGATCTTTTCCTTGTTTGTGATGGGTTAGAGTTTTGTTCCTCTATGTCCATTTTCCTTAGTTCTTCAATAACCATTTCATTATTTTTATTTTTTGTATCTTTTCATTCTCTTGAGAATGTTTCGATGTTTCTATCTCTTGGATTTTTTTTTTTCATTTAGATTTTTCAGGTTTAATAGTTTTGTAGATGTAGAGTCATTTTTGTTTGAGGTTGATGGTATAGGGCTTGTTTTTCCATTAAGTTCTTTTAATGATCTTTGTATAGATGATGACCCTTCCCTTGTTTGTGATGGGCAAAAGTTTTGGTCCTCTATGTCCATTTCTCTTGATACTTCACTAAAAATTGAGTTATTTTTTAATGTACCTTTTGATTCTCTTGAGAATATTTAAAGGTTTCTATTTCTTGGATTTTTGTACTTTGGTTTGAAATTTTCGGATTTAATTGTTTTGTACATGTAGAGACTTTTTTGTTTGAGGTTGATGGGACAGGATTTTTTTTGTCTATGGGAGTTTGATTTATGAGCGATATACTACATTTTAGTAATCCTATTAAACTTTTAAATTCGTTAATAAGAGTTATAAGATCTTGGTTTCTTAATGCATTGTTTTTTTTGGACGACTTTTTGCAGATTTGATATTTTAGTGATATTTGCATATGATGCTTGAAGTGAATTAGATTCAACCTGTTTCCTGGCTTCTTGGAATGAGATATTTTGCATGTATTTTATTCTAATTATTTCCTTTTCCTAAATGTTACACCCTTTGGAGTCTGCTGAATGTTTTTCTTTAGTTTGGCCATAAAGGATGCCTTTCACAAGGTGATTCATCATGCTCAGTTTCTGGTTCCCCACATCTTGGACAGACTGATGTTCTCATACAAATATTTTGAAGATGACCAAATTTTTGACATTTATGACATCTACGGGGATTAGAAATGTATGGCTCAACCTTGGCTTTATTTCTTTTGGTAGAGTTGGTTTGTCGAATGACAAAATATGTGTTGGTATTTATTACTGTGTCATTTCTTTTTACTTGCATTCTTTTAACATCTGTTACTCTTTGCTTTTTTAGGGTGTAGTCATTTTCAATTTCTTCTAATGAACAAAGTGACAGTTCTGGGCATTTTATTACTCCTTTTGATGAATTAAGAAATTGATGGGGGTAGGCCTTGACTTTACTGTTGACAATTTGCTTGATTTTTAGCAATTTCTCTGCGTCTTTTTTGGATATCACTTGAATTAATAGAGCATTATTTTTCTTTATTTTTTTTAACAGATTGTGGTTTGATCCTGTCTGAAATAACCCTTCACAATACAAAAGGAGATACTTTTGATATATCACCCTCTACTGATTCTACAACAATGAAAGTTGGAAATTGAATTTTTTTCTATTTCATTTTCACTTTCAGAAATCTCATAATGTCTCTTGGTTCGCTTATAAGAGATAGCCATACAATTTTAATTTTTGTATTCACTGTCTGCTCCCCACCCACCTCAGAGTTCTTTCTTAAGAGATGCTATCATGGGGGACTAATCCCATTTGCCCTAATCCACCAAGGCTACACAGACAGTGTAGTTGTGATGAGAGCGGATATGAGCACCTACACTCCCCCACCATATCTACCCAAGTGTAGTATGATGTAAGGTTTTCCTAGTATTCCAACTCCAGATCAAGAGAGGAGGGAAACTATTTACCCATAGCTGGGACCCTAACATGTGCTACCACCCTGGTTCAGGGTGGACCCAGGAACAACAGCAACTAAGAGGCAGTTCCATGCTCCTCAAAACCTCCTGATCAGAGGCCTTGCTGCTGGATGCAGTTTATCATCATACCCAGGAAAAAATAAAAGATTGGTTAGATTTTTTTAACAGTATGTCAAACCCTGAGGGGCTATTTTATGCCAGCCAGGTGAATACATATACACATGCATTCTATTTTCCCAATAGTTGGGAGGGGCTTAATTTGGTAACTATATTTTTAAATAGGTTGTATAATCTGTCAATTTGAATCCTGTCTAAAATCAGTCCTTACACAAACAATTTTTAAAGGAATTTAAAAATGCCATGTCTTTAAACAATGTTTTTATATTTGTGACATAGCTTTTACATTCAATCAGAATGTGCTTAACCATCTATTATTATTGCAAAGGGTGCATCTTCAGTTATTATCAGGTATACAGGAGTTAGTTTTAAATGTCCAATATGAACTCTATTGTAAGTAAATGATCCCTAACAGTCTGATTCAATTCTGTTGGGACCACATTTGGGCTGATCTATGGTGTATCTAACATGCAGTCAACCTTTGCTGCAGTTATGTGTTCATTTTAGTAAGTCTGTACATGGCCATCTAGAATCTGGTCTACAAGTGTAGCAATGTTCACTTGATCATGGTTGCTAAAACTGAAACATCACCAACAGTTCATGACTAACATGCTCAGCAATTTTTATAACCATCCAGACTCAAAGATCTATCCAAATTCTCTCAAATGGCTCTAATTGAAAAAAAAGGAATGTGTGCATCTCCATATTGTGACACTTGCTTATATTGAAGCTTTTCAGCAAACTGAAACTTATCATAACATGCCTCACTATCGAAAGCTCAGAGATGGTGCACTGTTATGAATAATGCTACATTACAAAGACAAAGTTTTATCACAATATTCCCAACTCTAACGCATACACATATTGTACCAAAGTCAAAATAAACATCAGCTTCTAGTGCAGTGGTTCTCAAATGGTGCAGCATGCCTTATAGGTAGAACGTAAGAGGATAGCAGGTGAGGCAAAATGATTATCATTCAATCAAAGATATAGAAACAGTTTCAAAAATTTCATATGCCAAAAATAAATACAATTTCAAAACTTAAAATATTATTATAGATTAATTGTAATTGTATGCAGGAGTCCCAGTATAAATACATATAAATAATTACCGACCAATTTTATCATTGTGATATTTTTGTATTATATCAAGTATAAAGAATATAGTAACTAGGATCAGTAAATTGGAGGAGAAGGTTATCAATGATAATGTTCTGACTTTGAATCTGCAATTATCTCCCTTTAAGCCTCCTTTTATCTTGAAATGTACTTTTTATCACAAATTTTGGTGAGGTGCAAGCAAATTTTAATTCTGAAAGTGTGGCCTAGAGAAAAATGGTTTGAGAACCCCTGCTCTAGTGTGCTGCATCTTTTTCTATCAGTATACATATATATATATATATATATGACATATATAATGAACTCTTGATGAATGTGAATGTATATGGCATTTCTTCTCTAAAAATATAATTGACAGAAATTCAAATATATATATATATGTGAATTTTTTCCATGGGTAGGAATATATATAATATATATATATATATATATAATATAATATATATAATATATAATATATATAATATATATATATATATATATATATATAATATAATATAATATATATATATATATAATATATAATATATACACACACACAGTAATGAGTGTGTAATATAACTTTGATTCTAAGAAGGCTGACTATGGATGTAACAACTTTTTGTGCCTACTACCTTGGCAAGTAACAGTTACAATGACTGCTTATTGAACCCACACACTTCTGTCAACCACTATAGCAATGAAAATGATGAAACATTTTATATGCTTATGCAATTGAACTCTCGATTCAGTTTCTACTTCCTTGATGGACAATATTATGGGAGAAGGGTTTGCTGAAGGGTTCAATCATCCACTGATTTCACCATAACACGTTAATAAAGAAATATTTTATATGAAGTCAATTTGAATTCAGTTCAGAATCTGTATTTTACATCATTCCTTACCCACCTTATACATTAAGCATCCATATAAACCAGGGGATCCTAAAATTGTTGATTAGATCAGCAGAGATCAATAAGGACTATTTGTGGGGTTGATAAATGCTGGAAGGAGGTCAAAATTAGTTGGAATAATTATTGTGATTTCCAACTAAAACTCATCAATTTCTAACCAAATATTAATGCCTATGCTACTGCTCATCAAACATCCTTCCCCATTAAATAAACTAACTCAATAAAAAGGTATATTAATTTATTTTGCATGTGTTTATTATCAATGAAGTTATTTTCATTATTTTTCAAACATGTCTAGTACAGAAATTGAAATAGAAATTGTAAAAAGGAAGAAAAAAGAATGCTAAAAAGAATTTTATCAGGAAACAATGAAGGAAAAGGGAAAATTAATTTTTACCCTTAAATGAAAGGTAGTTGATATATTATGAATATCACTTGTACATGCCCGAGTGCCAATGAGGGATCAAGGATTTCATGAAGAGGTTGATAGGTTAAAAAGTTCAAGGATCCCTGATATAAACAGATAAATGATTAGGTGTTTGTAACAGAGGTAAATATATAATACAAAGCACAGTCTCTTAAAGTAGCCGAGCCTTAGTAGTAAATAAATTATATAATGGTTAAATGCTGAAAGAATGAAAAAGCCTTCAGCAGGAATCATCTGTAATTATGAGAATCTTAGATGAATAATGTCTATAATCATTCAGCGTTTGTTTTTTCTAGAACATTTTTTTGACATTGCAAATAATGTTACTATAAAAATACATTGCAAATAGATCTTTGATAATTTTGAGTAGACATCATTTCTTACGATCAAATTCTTTGTTACTTTTGCTATTTATTATACTTTAACTGATCCATTCTACAGTTTTCAGACGTGTATTTCTTTGCTCAAAAGACTAAGAAAATTTAAAGCATCCCCAGATATGAAAACGTATGCAGGTTGCTGAGAAACAAATTGCATCCAATGGTCATATCAATGGGAATAAGCTGAGTTGATTGGCTATCAATTTTTGGTTTGCTACCATTTCAGGAAAAACATTTTTTGTTTTCTTTATATTCAATAGTCTGAACAGCTCTTGGAATGTTCAGTGAATGTTTGACATTAAATTAGAAATAGTAAAATGAGACTCTCACACACATTCAAGAAAATAAGTCTGTTTTTAGTTTTTAATATACAGAACTAAACCCCCCAAAATTTCATTTTAAAACAACAAACATTTCATAAGAAAGAAAGTTGAAACTAAAACTGATCAAAGTAGAAGCAACAACATTTTTCTTGTGTTGTGTTATTCTTTGTATTCACTGCCCCCTCCTGGCCCCTACACCCTTTTAAATCAACCCAAAACCTAGACTGAGAAAGGTAGTTATTGCTGACCAAGGTTCACTCAAAGAATCTAGCATGCCGTTACTTTACATAAGCTGATGCCCTTTGTAAAAGCTTTTGTTTATATTTTTAATAATAGAAAAAAAAAAAAAATCTACAAAGGACAAAGAAGTAAGAATGATAACAATGAGACTTTTAAATTTGAAGTGGGGGGGGGGAGTCAGTTACATGGTTTAGGGCACTGGAATGAAAAGCTTAAAGCTAGTCCCATAAATTGTTATAATTAATAATAATTTGTATACTATCAGCAACGAATAATATAGCTCAGTGGTAGATCTAAGTTGCTGATTAAGTGAACATCAACCTATTTTATAGTTGACATTAAATGATATTAGTCAAACATTTTTAAAAACTATTACAGAAATATGAAAAGATTTATTACCTACTAAATAACCTAAAAGTATGGGAATCTAAAATAAAATATATAAATACAGTTAAATTTTTATTTTCTAATAATAATAATAAATGATCCAAAATGCTGTTTTTTTTTTATTTGTCCTAACTGCTACCCTGGGGATAGGGAAGACTAATTAAACATTAATTTATACTGGTCATGAAAATATTGGTCTGATGGGGATTAACTACACATTTTCTTATTTCCATCTTGAACAACATTATCCTCTTTGAATTATCCTCTGTAAAAATCTGATAACTGATGTAGAATCAAATTAAAAAGATATACAAGAGGAACCATTTCAGAAAAAGTGGAAAGGTTTGGATTTTCCAAGATAAAATTGCTGTTAAAATTTGATTTAAAATTGACACCATAAATTACGTTGACAAGCAAAGAGAAAATACAAGATTTTATTTCTTCTATATCTTAAAATGGGAACTTTTTTTAATCATCTGGCCTCAAGGAAAAGTAATAAAGCCACTAAGATGCAAGGAGGGTTATTGAGTGTTAGAAAATATCAGAAAAAAATACTATTAAAGAGAGAGAACATTAAAAGAACAAGAATTAAGATGATAACGATCGACATTGCATTTAAATTTTTGAAGATCTAACTTGACTGAAAAACAAGACTGAAAGAGAATTCACAAATGAAAAGTACGATAGAAGAAACTGTTAGCATAGAACTTAGTTACATTTAATCTATTTCAATTGTAAAATGAAGAAGCTGCCAATCTGGTACTGTGCTTAAATTCATAAAGTCTAGGAACTATAGGTGAAAATTCATCACTAATGAAAAAAAAATGTCAATACCATGATGTATTGAAAGATGAAAGTTTCAGTGGTCAAAAAATTTGGGGCCCAGTCTTTCAAGGCTTTCTATGCATGCAAACTAATTCTATTTTCTGATAGAATCCAAAATGTAAGTTCCATCCTGAATTAGTACCAGACAATTATTAAAAATTTAAAACCCTATTTCTTGTATTCATTGCTTAAATTTCTGAAAATTTCTTAAAAATGAAAAAGTTGATTAATGGAAAAATCTTATTAGAATATAAAATTTTTTAACTTCCAACAGTCAAAATGCTATCCAATGTAATTGAAACTAAAAGCATTAGTCATACATAATTAAAAATATTTAAAAAGTATTTAATAAATTAAATTCTTTGCTTATTACTTTGGTTTTGACATTAAAATAATATACAAGAAAACTTAATATAAAATATCTAACTAAAAGAGAAAAAAAAGGAAAAGAATATCTGATCAGTGAACAATTTTTTTTTAATGTAAATCTTATTGGAGTGAAAAAACAAAAAGCAAAAGGTCAACAATTGCAATTTTGGAAGCAAATAAGCAACCGAAGTAAAGACTGAAAAGCATAAAATGAAATCTGATATAAAAATATTTTGTAATGAATTTATTATACAAGTTAGCAATATCAGATGACATAAGAAAACAAAATTCTTTTTGTTCCCCATTTACAAGGGGCAAATAATCTTGAGTGTATCTTTTGCAAAAACACAAATTTTTTTTTTTTTTTTATTAATATCATTGAATATAATGCATTTTTCTTTTTGTCTATTATTAGGTTGGTGCAAAAATAATGTCGTTTTCTCACATAGTAACATATGTGAGAAAACTACATTATTTTTGGACCAACCTAATAACTTACTTTGATGTTTGTAAGGTTAAAATTCATCAGCATGCAAACAGCATTTAAATGATTTTTATTCAAAATTTATGAATTTTATTATTTTTGTCTTCCAAGATAAACAATGCTACATTTGAATATTCAAGATATTCTAGCAGTAGCTGTCCATCCTGGTATATCTGTTCATTGAGAGGATTGTCTTTTTGTTTTTAAGGATTTCATTTGCTACTTATATAATGTCCAGTAGGTTAGAAAATAAATTTATCAGGTAAATACTGCAATTGAAAATCCCAGACATAACAGGTAAGGTAGCTAATGCTAGAAAATGTGTTTGAAAAGTACATTTATCATTTAGAAATAAACAGACCTGTAACAAAGAAAATATTCAAATTAGGCCTTTTAATCAAATGGATTATTACAGTTATTATCAATGATCAGATAATGTTAAGGAGTGAGCAGAGATATTCTTCTGTGTGCCATGTCTCTTCAGGACATTGGCTCTCCCCAATTTTTTTTTTTTTTTTTTTTTTTTTTGCTATCTCTTCCAAACCCCGCTCCACCATACATTTACTCAAGCTTGCCAGATAGATTTTGTGCATTGCTTTCCTCTGGCCATCTTACCTTCAACCTGGGAGTATCAAATTTCCCAAGCCCCCTTTCCTCATTATGTTCCCTAGAAATTCCAACTCTCTTCCTGATATTAAGTATAAGTGTTCTTTTTGTTTCCTTTGTCTCTAGAATTGGGTCATTGCTCACAAGTTTGATCCATTGTATTTTCAGCAGTGTTTCATAAAATCACATTTCTGTTGCTTCAAGTATCTTCTTCATCTGTGAGGTGATTGTCCAGCTTTCACTGCCACAGAGGAGGGCTGATTTAAAATCCATGATATGCAGGCATTTTTGATTGATTTTCTGCAATCTATAGACACTCATGACAGGAACACACGCACATAAATAAAAGATTACTGTATGAAAAAATGTGTAAGATTGTCTAAAATCTTGTCTTAAATATAAAGGTTTGTGAATCATTCCTTAAACTAACTGTTCAATTAGAGCTTTCATTTTACTTGGCATAATCAGTAAAAAAAAAAAAAAATAAATAAAAAAAAATAACTTAAAGCAGAAAGAAAAGATTGAAATGTTCCTAGTTTTTAAGTCAATAATGGAATATTTTTGCTTTCAATCAAAATTTTGCTTTTGCATCTATTCTTATTAGGCAAATGAAAAATAAGATTATTCAAGAAGAAATATGCAAATTGTTAGGAATTATGTTTTCTTGTTGCTTCATTAGCAAAATCTCTGAATGATTAGGAATATTTGCCATGAAGAGAGCAAATAAACTTGCATAAATTGATACATACTGATATAACTTACAAAGATACAAGAAAACTTTTCAGAAAATGAAAATGTCTTTGCAATACCCAGAATGTTCATCTTAAAATACAATTTAAACAGTTTTACATAATCTAACAAGAAATACTTATGTGCAGGGATCTTATGTCACTAAATTTGAGTAATTTTCAGATGAAATAATGACCACATTTCCTTGCAATAAAGACATACAAATTTTCAAAATGTGCCCCTAATATGTTTTGATAAATTTTGGGGTAAAAAATAGGTTTATGGGTAATGTGGAATTATACTTTAGTAAATGAATTTTTTTCTGCAATATTTTGAACTATCCAAATTACTTGCTCCTTGTTGTATGTCACATTTTTTTTTCTAAAAAAATGATGATTTAGAATCAAAGTTATAATTTGTGGAGAAAAATGATGCATTTTGATATTACTCAATGATCTTGCTGATATGACCTCCGTCTTCTGGCTTTCTCTTTCCATATTTTGGATAGGTGTTATTTCCCTTGTTCAAATTTAAATTTAAATCAAAGATAAAAATTTTTTTCAGGTGATGGGGGTGGAGGGTACTCCCCGGGGGCTCCTTTGATCAAAATGTAAGACTTATTCAAGTACCCTGGGTAAAATAGTTTCAGAATATATATGGTTATAAGGTTCTATTTCCAAAACCCTAGGAAGAGTTCGACGACAGACAGAGGCTACAACTATATATATATATATATATATATATATATATATATACACACACACATTTGTATTAAGACCCAGCATTATCAATTATTAGTTTTTGACTAATATTTCTTTAAATCTTGTTGTTTTTTTTATTACTCTAGTAAAATCCAACATTGTGCGGATTTCTTAAATGACAAATTGTCTATTATTTTTCAACTATTTATTTTCATCTTAATTTCAATTTTTTTTTTATTGCAACTTCTCAGACCATAAAATCTGCTGCCATTAATAAGCAGTGCAGGCCATAACTGACAATGTCTCATCCTCTAAGTCTAAAATAATATTACTACTAAGATGATTATAAATTAAGAAAATAAAGAATGAAAGCTATATGGTTACATTTGAACTTCCGTACCCAGTTGTTTCCATGGCCCAATCAGTCAAGCAGCTGTCATGTTAAGCAAGTGAAATTAAGACGCAAGCATCAAACAAGTCTGAAAATAAGTCAAGCAGATTCTAACTGCAAATAATATCAACTCAGTAAATTTATATTTATCAAAAGGTAAACTGAATTTTTTTTTCATCCTATAAAATCTCCTGTCAGAATTCATGTTTGAAATGTTTTCTTATTTTAAGATCTTTCTGGGACTACATAGGTTGAAGTGGCTGACATGTTTGCAACTAATCACTGTCAATCTGTTTTTCATTGGTAGACCACAAAATTTGTCTTATTTAATATCATAAAAAAAGATGTCACTATTTTTTTTTTATATCAATCACATTATCTGATTACTAATATCAAACATCTTTATGGCAAACATTAAATACTGAATCCGAGAAATAAATGCAAAACATCAAAGTAAAGTAAACTTTTACTTACAAAAATAGTTACTTTTTAGGTAAAATATTGCTTAAGTGGTAATCAGGTTGCAACCATAAGGAATATTAATTTCTGTTTATTGTAAACAGTATTGGTGCAAGGATTGCAAAATGGTATCTTACAGGGAGTTTGAGTTTCACTAGTTACCCAATTTTGGTATTCAAAAAGAGTTGGATATTATTTAATCCTTGTGAAAAATTGAGTGCAAAACAAGGACAAAAAAATGGTAAAGGAGAAAAAATTTATTAGACCTGAACAGACAGGAAATTGTGGTAGCACCATGATCCCCTACGTCCTTACAGAACTTTGAACATAAAGAAGAGCAACTGAAATTATAAATAGAATTCTCAGTTAACCATTTTGGACTGACTTTTCAGACTTGTACTGACTTTAAAGTAATAAAAATCTGTATGGTTAAACAATCTACATTTTTAACCAATTGAGCTATTTTATGTACAACTAAAAAATATTTAGAAATTGTGATTGAGAAAAATCAATATAATTAGTTTATAAATCTAATTAACAGCCATATTTTTGTCTTCCTCCTTCCCCACCCAATTAAATATCAATTTAAGAGAGGGCATCATCTGCTGATGGTAGAATTCTACTTTTGGTTGGTCATGTCTTAGTCAACACTGGCAAGCAATACAAGAATAAAGATTGTTGAGCAGGTGGCTGTTTTTATTTTCTCTTAGGTAAACAAAGTAGGAACAAATTGGTAAAGACAGGGTAGGATTTTTTTGTTGTGCTGTCTTTCAACACACATACCAATGAAAAACAATGCACACACATGTACGTGTATATTTTGTTTTGGGTGATTTTTTTTTTTAAGTGTGTGTGTGTGTGTGTGTGTGTGTATATCCAAAACATCACATGTATACAATAGTATACATAGACACACAATAATGAAAATGCCATCTTACAGATTGTAGTGCACATCTGCCATATTGCTACGATATTGTAGTGCATTTCTGTAGGCAATCTCAGCACTGGCTTTTTTTCCTTGACCATTTAGCACATTGGCGAGGTTACCCCAGGCTGAAAAGAATGAAAAGGTAAAGGTCAAAAAACAAAATCATTGTATTAATTCAATCAGCTTTATAAGAAAGAAAATCTATGTGGAGTAGAAACAAAACCCAAATTCACAAAAATGTATAAAATGAATTGTTTAAAGACTATTATTTATAAAAGACTAAAGACATACACACCTCCTACATTGCAATGGTTGCCTTGATTGTCTCAGACTAATTTATTATTGTTACTTCCAAGCACATAATATACATCACCAGCAAAATCATGTAAACATTAAAAATAAGTCCTAAAATCATTAGCAACTTTTGTTTGAAAACTTCTTCTGATCTGCATTTAACATATCTGTTAAAAGGTGATAAATTTAACCAAAAATAGAGAAAGTAAAGATCTCATATGTTCTTTTTGTGATGAACAGCAAAGATCAAAGTGTAGTTTGTCATTCCAGCAAAAAGGACAAGACAAACATATTCAGATGAATCATTAACAATTCCAGTATTTAATACAGCAAAACATTCAGCTTTTATTTAAAAAAGTGTAATATGCCAAAGTGAACATAAATATTTCTTTCTCCCTCGTGTGTGTGTGTGTGTGTGTTATATATATATATATATATATATATATATATATATGACGGTGTATGAATTAGGTACTTCAAGTATAAATATGGTTATTGCATTAAAATCTAACAGAAACATGGGAAAGAAAGATGCAGATCAGCTTATGTAATTTACTGGAATTCTTGGAGGTAAGCCACTAACCAAAAGATTATACTAATGCTGAGAAGTTAATATTTAATAATATTATAAGTTTAAATGTTAAAAAATAGTAACAAAAGGCAGTTTGATATATAGGGTCAAGATAATCCTCTTAAGAGATTAGACAAGCTTCTAATTTTTGAGAAATGAGTGCTTTTCATAACAATCTACACCAATGCTAAGAATGTACTTTGGTATATGATTTTTTTTATTTAATTATTATTCTGAATAAGATTGTCTTTTTTTTTGCTAGTTAATATTCTACAAATAGGAATGCCATGCTTTCTTCTGTTTTCATGAGAAATTGTTTGAATCTAACAGAAATCTTTAGATGAACCAGGAAATTCTATATGAAAAGGGATTAAAATAACACCTTTTTATAATAAAAAATTAAGTTATTGTGTTTGTTATACTGCTATTATGGATAGAAAGCCGATATCACATTTCTTGACAATGTTAAACAGTCTGAATGATGTCATTCACTTAAAAACAGTTGTTATTCCTTGTTAATTATATTTGCCAGCATTTTGATTAAAACTATATTTCTCAAAGTTAAATGAATTTTAATAACAGAAAAGAATAAAAAAAATTATTTATTGGCAGGACTTGAGTTAAGACACCATAAAACCTGCACTGGTATTATGTATAGAAGGTGGATTTTGATAGCTAGGTAGTGAAGATGAACAGTAACAGAACCTAAAAAAAGAAAAAGGCAAGTAAATTCCAAAAAATGTCCAAATAAAATAAAGATGTTATTAGCCTGCAGATGCATCATGAATATGTCTGATAGTATAAAATCTAAATATTACTCAATGTGCCAGTATTATGGAAGGAAAATGTACAGTTGAGGGTTTAGAAGGAGTAAGAAAAATATGATTACTTACATTATTCGAACTGTTATCCTCATTATTGCCATATTCACATTTCAGCTGTTGTATGACCTGGCCTTCTTCAGGTGACTGGAATTTCAAACCAAACCATTTATTTCATCAACTGGGGTAGAGTGTTCTAGTTCCACGTGACATGCCTCTTCCAAATGTCCATTATTTCCTTTTAACTCAACTCCAAGGTTTTGGCTCACTACTGCTGTAGCCTGGTATTGAACTCACAACTCTTTAGGTCTAGTCACTGGATCTAATCAATGCCTATCTATCCACTGAGCCATGTGTCCTTGAGGCATGGCATGTGTAACTAGAACAATCTACCCTGGTGAATGAAAAAGTGTTTGGCTCGAAATTCCAATCACATGAAGGTGTACAATGACCAAAACATTGTGGATATGGCAATGAAGATGTCTGAATTAATGTAAATAATATAAGTAATCATAATACCTCATCTCAGAGATATAGACAGATAAGAAAAATATACAAGGTGCCATTCAAAGTTTTAAGAAATTGTAAGGCATGACATGACTTTTTGAAAGAGAGAAAAAAAAAAAAAAAAAGAAGCAAAACTTGATAGAAAATGTAGTTAATTATTTCTTGACAGAGGGACTTTGGTGGTAATTTTTGTTTAAACACAGGAAACGATAAGTGACATGAACAAACTGCTCATTCTGGAGAAATTCCTTGAACTTTTAGTTAAAGCATCATGTCCCAACACAAACCAGAACAAAGTGTTTGCTGACATAAAATGCATAAAAAAAACCCCCAAAACAATATGATGGCAAATGTGCTGGTATTACAAATGTAAGACTGATCGTTGTAAGCTATGGTAGAAGTTTTTCTTCCTTAGTTAAATAGATGCTTCTAAGAGGAAAGCCAGTGTCAAATCTTTTATACAACAGTTCATTTACTGCCCAATTTTGAATTGAGATTGATCGAGGAATTATTTTTTTTTTTAACATCTTCACCTTTATTTTCTTTTTATAACATGCCGACAGAAAATTTGGGTCCCGATTTTCTAGCTTTTGTTACATATTTTTCCAATATTGAAAACAAATTAGATGATTTAACAATCAATCAGATGAAATTATTCCAAATGAAAATCCATAATGCTGTAACATTAAATATTAACTGGAGTATGTGTATGTGTGTGTGTGGGGGGGATGTCCCCAACTAGCTTAAGCAAATTTTTGTCAATAAAAAAATAATGCAAAAGGTTAAAAAAATGAATAAAAAATTGAAAGATATAAGCAAATATTTAAAAAACAATGTTAAAATAAATAAGCATTTCATGATTAAGAGAAATTTACTTTCTTTTAAGTATAGCTATTTGATGGGAACACCAGAAAGTAATTTAAGATATTAAAGATATTTTGTTAAATTATATGCTATATGGCAGGTTTCTAACAAATTAACATTATGAACTTTTAAGTGTTGCTTTAAAAATTTATATAAAAAGTTAAAAATGGAAAACTACTTTTCAAACTGATCTGATATAAAAGCTAAAATTTAACATCAACACTGAAAATGAAAAGTTTCCTATCTTTTAATAATATATCATTATCAGTTAAAGGTTAATCTTAGATTGAAGTGTTTATTTGAATTTATCTTTTTTGGAATATCAGTACAGAAAAAACAAACTTAATTCCATAAAACATTGATCAAATGAAAGATCATTTTAAATGAAATGAGAAAAATGTAAAAATGAAAAAGTATTTGGAAGAAGGAATAAGGAAGCTTCTTATGAGATTTGAACTCTCAGCTCATATCTGAAGAGTTCATGAATGGTTCTTTAACCAATTCAATCAAAGAAGTTAGACAAGACAAATTTAAACATAGAAGGCATATTCAAGTTAAGGTTTTTCAGAAATTACAAGTTCTTACTTCTTGGGACTCACTTTTAGTAGTCAACCTAAAAAGTTGGAAGAAAAAAATTATATATATATATATATACATACATACACACACAGAGAAAAAGATTAGTCCTAATTCTTGACTTGAAAATTAGACTTAATTTCTAATGTGGGAAAAGCTCTATGATTTTTCTTAAATCTGAAAAATTATTGTAGTATTTTTTAATATGAATATCACTATTTTTTACCAAATTTTATAGGTACAACTCTGGAAGGTGTTTCCACATAGGATCAAGAGATGCAAGAAATGTGACAAGTTGATATTTCTTTAAACTCATCACTGAATTATATTGAAAATAAGAAATAAACTATATTCTACCTCTGTCCTATAATATTGGTTACATTTGCACACACATTTCATACACTGAATATAGCAACTATTATGAGACAGAGGTAGTATTATTCAATTATTTTAAGCTCTTTACATAACCTGTAATGATATCATGAGATGGATTTATTTAATCCAATAAAACTTTCATCCACTCTAATGATTACACACATTATCATGCAACAAAGTTTGAAATCACAAATAGGGTAAAAAAGTCAATCATAATTTTATTTTAGCATTGAGGCAAAGTTTCAACTCTTCTTGTTGCTGGCCACTCACTTTATAACGACTCCACAAATGATCAACAAAACTGAAGTCGTTTTATGCATAAACAAAATATGCAAGCAAACATTAATACTGAATTTGCAATTTTTGATCATCGGTATTAAGCATTACTAAGTGAATATATATGTTTAAGACAAAATATATAATTCAGTTGCTTTATTTTTAAATAAGTTACTGTATATCAGTGATTGTATTCATAGCTATTTTGTCCATCAATAATAGAGCAACAGAGATGTATTTGTTAATTACATTGCATAATTATGTAAATAATTTAATCTCAAAATGTAAATTTGAATGAGAAAAAATTTTGTCCTAATATTTTAAATGTTGAATGCCACTTAAGAACTGTGTGAGTTCATAATGTCTTACACTTTTTAACAAATAGATTGTACATCGAAAAGATCACTTTTGATGCTTTAAAATAAGAGGTGTTGTTTAGTAATAAGCTTCGCTAACTCAGCATTTGGAGTAGAACTACAAAAACATTGAGGAATTTAAATTTGTAATTTTTTAATTCTATAAATGGAATTTGTTGTTTTATTGGATTTAATTGAAGTCTGGAATATTTTTTTTTTTTTTTTTTTTTTTTAGACTAAAACAATTTTTTTTTTTGGTTTAATGATTCAAAGGATTTTTACATCACCTCCAATTTAGGCTGAAAATCATAAGAAATTATCTCATTGACTCTCACTTTTTTTTTTTTTTTTTTTTAAGAACTTCAAATAGACTCCCATCCACTCAAAAAAGGAAAAAGTCATTTTGAGCTATAAATGAATTTTTAAAAAATGTGATATTTCTTCTATTTTGTTTTTTTATTGCAACGTTGATTAAATCAAATTCTAGCTGTGGTAGTGGTAATCATTTTACATTAATGCTTTTGGGAAAGGAATTACACCACCACTTCTTCCACAGCTAGGGTTTAAATAACAGAACAGATTGGGCTCTCTAGCCATGGTTGACAACCAAGTCTAGGAGAAGAACAACTCTGAATTGAAAACTAGAGTTCATTAACTATTTTTTTCAAGAACAGTCATCACAGGTCACAGATGTTAATGTAAAAGAAGCTGGGGAGATCAATGATAGCATATCCTTTCAAGATGTGAGCTATTTAAAAAAAAAAAAAAAAAAGAAAAGAAAGAAAACAGAACTATTTAAACACGGACAGCAATTCTGCCTAGGAGCATACTCTCTTGTACACACACACACATATATATATATATACAAAGATAGATAATAATGCTACTCTAATAAGATTAGCAACTGTAAGCAGCAAAACTACTGCCATACATAAGCAATGGTAAATTGACTATAAACAGCATTGCTGATAAAGTGAAAATGTTCAATGCCCACCAAACAGTAGTACTATCAAAATCCCACAATGAAAATACATAAAAATACTACTAAAAGTTTCACCCAACTATGTTGGTGTCTGTCATGAAATCACTAACCTAAATAATCACACACCTCAGCCCAGGTAGATAATTTTCTTCAGTCAGCCAACCATTAATCTGCAAGTCTGTTGACACTGACACTTAACGAAAGTTTTTTTTTTTTTAACCAACTTCCAGGATGCACAAATTCTCCTGCAAGCACGTCTTCCAAATCTTGCACCACATACATATACCCTCAATCTGATCACTGGGGGCTACACTTACCCTGAACTTGCAACTGTGTGTATATATATATATATATATATATATATATACAGTGGTGGAAATAAGTATAAGAAACCCCATGAAATTGTTAATATTTTTCTTATTACTGCACAAATTCCTCTGAAAATTTGCATGTGGTACCTAGATCTGATGGTATTAGTATACATATTTGATTTTATAACAACTTTACAGCAAAAAAAGTTAATATGTTTTTGATGATAGAAATAAGCACAAGACAGTTTTGAAAATTTGTATTTAACAGCAAAATTGTACAAAATTCAATATTTACATTTATTCCCTTTCAATTGTAATTCTTCAACACACCTGTTTTACATTGAATCAATAAGTTTTCTGAGAGCTTCAAATAGAATTTCATTTCAGTACTGTTTAATGAAAGATTTTAATGTTTCTCCATCTTCAAATTGACGTTTATTTTTGTATACTCTTCTTGACAAAACTCCCCACAAATTTTCTATTGGGTTTAAATCTGGAGACTGAGTAGGCCAGTTCTGTTGAAAAATGGCATTATTGGTGTCTAGACGATTCATAAATGGGACAAGACTTTTTTCCAACACATTGATATATCGAGAAGTGTTTTGTTTCCCTTCCATCACTACTAAATCAGCCTTTCCAGACACAGAAAAAGCTCCCCAAACCATAACAGATCCTCCTCCAAATGGTCTTTTTGAAAATAGTTGCTTCTCCTTTCTTAAATTATGCCACTAACACTGGTAGCTGTCAGGCCCATACATATTAAACTTTTTCTCATCAGAAAACGTCATGATTTCCCATTTCTCCTTTGTTCATGTTACTTTTTTCTTTACTCTCTTGAGCTTGATTGTCCTTTAGAAGCTTCTTGAAAAAGTTTTTGTCTGGCTGCATTTGTAATTTTAGGTGTACAACCTGGATGTTTTCTGATGCCATATATCAGGGTCCTTTAGATAATTTCTCACAACTGTTGGGGATCTTGAAAGCTCTCTTGCAATGAAACAGATTTTCCTTCCAGTTTATAGGCAGAATTTTGCCCCTTTTTCATTTTTATTAAGTGAGGAGTTCCTAGGCATTTTGCAATAACTGTATTCAATTATGAAATGTTTAAATAGGACTCACGTGGCTTAAAATCATGATAAGAGTCTTTTTATAATCTGCACATGCACTTATTCTTCCTTTGGCATTCTGAAGTAAACCAGATATGCAAATTTTCAAAACTGTCTTATAATTATTTCCATCCTCATAAACTATTTTTTGGTGGAAAGTTGTTATAAAATTGAATATGTATACTAATACCCATCAGATCTAAGTACCACACACAAATTTTCAGAGGAATTTGTGCAGTAATAAGAAAATTATTAACAATTTCATGTGGTTTCTTATACTATTTCCACCACTGTGTGTGTGTGTGTGTGTGTGTGTGTGTGTGTGTGTGTGTGTGTATATATATATATATATATATATATAACCAAGTATATGATTGGCGTATATGGAATGAATTCCAATAACCAACAATTACTATTCTTAAAAGAGTGCTCAATACAAAGTAGAGCAGATATAATTATTTATTTTTAAAGAAAAAAAATTTATAACATAAATATGTTATAAAATCACTACAAAAATAGCCATTTTGTTTCAACACCCTCGGCGTCTTATCAAGTGAACACTTGATAAGACACCGAGGGTGTTGAAACAAAATGGCTATTTTTGTAGTGATTTTATAACATATTTATGTTATAAATTTTTTTTTCTTTAAAAATAAATAATTATATCTATATATATATATATATATATATATATATATATATATTGAATGACATTCCAACCCGCAGTACCTCAGGTTTAGGGTATTTCTATTAAACAATTTGTGTAAGTGCTAGTTACTGAGAAATGCTTCACAGTAAGAATTTTTTTTTTTTTTACTTTGGTCATCACTGCCTGATTGAAAGCAGACTGGGGAGGTCAAAGTTTGTTTTTTTGTTTGTTTTTTTTTTCAGTTATTTCCCTTCAACTGTTTATTATTTACTTTTAAACTGGTCCTTTTCATCAATATTGTTTCATAATCAGTTTTTGGCCTTATTGGGAACATTTCTATTAGATAAATTGGCCAACAGACTATGAGTAGATAGATAATGGAATATGCTTGAAAACTGAAGGAGGGTGATTAGAAGCTCTGTTAATATGCATTAAGTGTTTTCCCTTTTCTGTACATCTGATGAATCCTTTTTTCAAGACAATGTTAAGTCAAGGAAATTGACCTTTTTGGCTTGTTCTAATTTCAATTGCAAACTCCAGATCTTTAAAAAAAAAAAAAATACTCTAATCAAATCCATATTTCTTTGGTTTCAGTCCTTTCCTCTCTAAAACATTGGGGAAAGATACTAACATACTAACAAAAAACCTTGATAGAAAAACCTTACAGAAACCTTTGAGAATAACTGTTCTACACATTATTTAGGAAGTCAGTATTAATAGAATCCCTTTCAATGTTTTTAGTTGATAGCAGTCATAATTTTAGGATTTTATAATGTGAGTAGTTAGTTCAGTGTCGAATATCCGGGTCCTCACGGCACCAATATGTGACACACACCAGTGGTCGTAGTCGCAGTCCAGTGCCAATATGTGACGTCCACTAGTTGCGACGTCAATATATGACACTGCACCATCGGCCCGTGGTCAACTCCCAGTTGCAGCACGAAGCTGTAAGGTTTCTTCCACCAGCATTTGGTGTTGACTCGTCGCCGCCACCACCAGCCTGTGTCCCGGTCATTCCCTGTTCAATACCAACTTCTTGTTCCCAGCTCACTTCCAACGTCTGGTTACCAAAGTAACTACTTTGATCTCAAGTCTTACCTACCCATTTGTGATTTTGATCTAAGGCAGACAAAATCAATCAGGCGTCGGGCCATAGTGCAAGCTGAATCAGGGGTAAAGGCAATACTGCACAAGCGTAAGTAAAAGAAAAATAATAAAACAACTCAAGAGGTTCAAATATGTTGAGAAATAACAATTATCTTTATCTATCTGTTGAATACAGGAGTGTGTTTCTCTTCCAGCCTGCTTCTATGGCTTCGTGACACTTTTTGCATTTCTTAGGCAAGTTATAGTATCTTAAGTTGTTCGTCAATAAAAATTTGCTTTTGGTAGGAAGACTAAGTTGAAAAGGATACGGAAATCTTTCGGCAGTGTGGGTGTGGCTAGACTGGCTCTCATGTTTACAAAATCCTTTTTTTTTCTCCCCTTCGGCCAAAACATTTACAATTCCCAGATTGCCAGTCAATTCCTTATCACATTCCAAATCCACTTTAGCCAACTTAACTGAGTGGTCATGTTTACCTGATAATTAAATTCTTCATTTTTTTTAGGTCTTAAAATTCTCTTATCCCCAGATGTTAATTTTCGATGACACTGCGTCTGACGTCAACAGTTTGAAAAAAACTAACGACACTTTCATCCGCGATTTCCTTTCTCATACCAAGATTTGTACATACAACATATGGCTTCCCTCACTGGGATCAGGAATTAAAATTAAATGGTATCACTGAAAGATAATTAATGGCCACTCTCTAGGGTGGTCTCAAGCTGAAATTTTTTCATTGCCGCATGTGTCTGCCAACTTTGTTTATCTTTCAAAATTCTGTTTTGTTTGACACGTCACTCCCTTATTGGGATATTAATTAATTTGACAGAATCACAGTCTCGCTTCTTCTTACTAATTTTCTGTCTTTTGTGAAAAGTATCTTCCTTTTGTAAATAAATAAATTCTTTTTTTTAATGTCACTCAGTCTATCTTTCGGTATAGCTCTTTCTCACCTTAAGTATTTCCCGTCTTTCATTTCTATGGTTAATTAGTTAGCCAATTACCATAGCTAAATAGTGTCACAGTAAAAAGCCACAAGCAAAAATGTCTTTTCAATTACAAAAGTGAATATTCTCACAGATATAAAATGTTATGACATGATTGTGTCAAAATGACTTCTTTGCATACATTGTTTATAAAGAATTAAGCAACATAAAACAAACAGATTGACAGCACTCACTTCTTGAATCAAAAGTATGAGAACAAAACAAGAACTTCAGTCAGTCTATGGATGAATTCTTGCTGCCTAAATACACACACACACACACTTATATATAAAAAACACAATGTGTATTGCTGATATATATATTGTGCCCATTAATATACCATGATGGATCCCTGAGGTATTGGATGCAAACTCGTGTATGGACTTAATTTGTTTAAAATTGCTAAAGTTTTAATTTAGAGTGCTGAAAAATAGACCAGCTAAAAACCTAATAAACAACAAGAAAAATATGTGTAATAATGAGATTATTATCTTCAAATGTTAAAATATTTGTTTTAAATACCTGATTATAGAATTTGTTGTTTTTTTTCAATCAGAACTTATATTAATAAAAATTCAGTTCCATGACATGTCCACAAATCAAGATAATAGAAAATTTTTTTTCTTTATAAAACAAATTACCAAATCATGCAATTCCACTGGTTTTATAATAAATCAAAATTATTTTTGTTCAAATTAATTAAAAACATTTTCTCAAAGAAAGAAAAGTCAGACTAGAAAAGAAAGAAAGAACTAAAGTCAGACTAATGATGACAATGTGTTGGAATGTGTCACGAAAAAATAAATGATTTCGTCTCTTTCTCTCCTGCTGTCGTAGCGACGGACACAGTCTTCACTTCTGAGACTGAAAACTGCCCTCCTTCTCATTCCAGCCCTTTACATAGAGCTTGGTAACTCACCTATGCAAAACACCAACAAGCCAGCTACCAATCACAGTTCCTGCACCTGCTACCTCCACTCACTTTGGGGGTTTCAAGCTGACCGACCAACTCATTACACGCATCCCTGATCTTAAGATCACAAAGCTTCTCAGTTTGAGAGATGTTCGCGGCTGTCTGGTGACTGCGTCCGCATATATGCAACTTGCACGCTTGACATATTGGGATAACCACACATGTGTGAACTTGTTTGCTCCGAAGTGGCAGATTTCCAGATTCATCCCGTGTCTTGCTGTCATGACCACACACAGTGCATCTCGGGGTAGGCCTCTTCTGCAGGGAACTCCTTCTGAGCGGGATGACAGGGTCCTCATCCTCAGATGAACTCATCTGTTGAGCTACCATCCGCCTCTGGACAGCTGGCCACGTTGACATCTGCAGGTAGAATACTGATGTTTGAGGTAAAACTCAGTGGATCCGACTTTAAATACACCACTCGCGCACCATCTTCAGAGTCACTTTCATCATCTGATGACGGTTTTAACCCTACAACTGGCCGCAAGTCTTTAACATGACGAGGCACGCCATCAACCCGCACTGACTGCGGGCTGATAATCTCGGTAACATGCCCCATTCTAAGCTTGTCCGTACACTTGCTGTGCGGGGTCTTAACCCACACAGCGTCACCAATTCTGTATTTAGCTTGCGTGTCGCTCGGAGCCATTGCGTAAGTGATAGGCGTGCACCATGAAAGGGTCAGAGTGATCGGTGGACTCGGACTTGGAGGTAGGCCCTTCTTAAATCGACGGTGGCCACATTGCTCCCTTGCTGTCGCCATTCCCGCAATTTCTGTGCACAAATGTCTGCGTTGGCCGTACATACATCTACAAAGGTATTCAATTCCCTGTAGTCCATGACCGGTCTCACTTTCCCCTTATTCTCTTGCACTATGGCCATCAACGGAATCAGTCCTCGAGGCGGCCCTAACTTCTCCTCGGGGTACGGCGCAAGCCAGCCGTTTGCTGTCAAAAGCTGCAATTCATTTTCATATTCGTTCATGATATGCTCTGGAATCAGGTACTCTGCTATTTTTCAGTGGTGTGGGCGTTCGTCTACCCGCCCACTTCCACGTTGCGGTCCATACGCGCATGCGCTGGTCGAAAGTTGCACTGAAGTCAGGTTCGTTAATCCTCAAGACAGCACAGATGGGCGGATCAGAAAACTCAACTTCGCTCACCTCTGATGTGTACGCCGCCCAGCTCCTTAATAATGTCCATCCCAAGGAGCAGATCAAAACTTAACGCGCTGTCCACGACCAACACACCGACTGTAACGGGGTTACCATTGTTGATAGTGAGTTTGATGTTTCCAACTCCCTGGCTTTTGAGAGCTTTTCCATCAGCCGTTAGTACGTCCATCTTTTGTCTGCGCCACTGTTGACAAATCAAACCGTTCGTGAGTGACCGAGAGCAGCCTGAATCTACTAAAGCGGTACGCGTTATTCAATTGATGTGCACCTTAATCACAGGGAGCACCTCTTTCATGCTCGGTGCGGAGAAGAGACCATCTGACGTCGCATCTCCCATTCTATTTCCCAGACACTTAGAGGCAATGTGACCTACTTTATGACATTGGAAACATCGTAGATCGAAAAGTGCCTTTCGTACCGACCCGCTGTGCATTGCTTTGCGTTGATAGTCTTTGACAAAATGATTTGTCCCAGAGCACTGATAGCAGGTGATATCGCCATGGCGACGGATGGCTGGGGTCAGACCTTCTTTTGGTTGAACAACTGCGGCCACTGGTTCATCAGTCTCTTTTTCGTCGATCATGATAGCACGGGCTCTGGTCAACAATTGATTGAGCGTCATGTCTTCCATTCTGGATGATGCACGGATTATCTCCTTAACATAACTAGGCAATCCGGACACGAAGGCACAGGTCATCCATTCTTCAGGAAGCGGTGCGATCGGTACGGTGAGCTTCTTTAATTCTGCCAAATATACGTCTACTGTCTCGCCAGGTCGTAAACGCCGCGCCTGGAGTTGATCAGTTCCAAATGCGGTTAGAGCGTGCTTTGTTTGCTCAATGTCACTTTTCTGTTCTTTGCTCAACTGCCTGTACACAGCAAGAATGCCGCCTTTCAAGCGCAGTGGAAGAATCCGTTCAATCTTCGTGATCTCGCATAATTCGCAGACCAGTTCCACCTTTTCGATCCATTCAACCACAGACTGTCCACTCGTATCACCACTGAATTCGGAGATCAGTTTTATGTTGAACGGTCTTTCCGCCATCTTGCTGGAGACGAAGTAAATGCCGAAATAGCTTGTGTTGGAATGTGTCACGAAAAAATAAATGATTTTGTCTCTTTCTCTCCTGCTGTCATAGCGACGGACACAGTCTCCACTTCTGAGACTGAAAACTGCCCTCCTTCTCATTCCAGCCCTTTACATAGAGCTTGGTAACTCATCTCTGCAAAACACCAACAAGCCAGCTACCAATCACAGTTCCTGTGCCTGCCCACCTCCACTCGCTTTGGGGGTTTTAAGTTGACCGACCAACTCATTACACAGACAATTTGTGATACAAAGGGGTGTTGAATATTTCTTAGCCAGACCAAGAAGGAATTAAAAAAATTGTTTGGCTATTTGGTCAGGTTAGGCTGAGAACTTTTCAGAAGCCCTTCATATTCACTGAGTTTATCTGCCACAAGTATGGGGGTAGGGAGGACTTGTTAAATTTCAGGCTCACCACTTGATAAATGTTCCTCTATGACAAACACCCTACATAGATATCTAATAAACTTAGCTTGGGTCACAAATGTAAAACTCACACACACATTACTCAGGCTGTATTGATAGGATTATTCAAAGTGTAATATAGGCATTTGATTAGCTTTGCCTAGTTTGTCACAAGGCTACAAGTACAAGATAAGAAAGAATATGATGCACTAAGCTTGTTAATTCTTGAATGTTGTTAGTCCAGAAGAAAGTTATTAAATGTGAAGATATAATAAATAATGAGAGAATGAAATGACTAAAATAAACTCCATAAAAATAAAAATAAGCAAAAGTGGGAAAAAGAAAAAAGAAGCAATGTTTACCTTTTGCAGGGTTGACTATAATTCCTGAGCCATAAAGTCTCTCTTCAGTCTCCCAGTCTTGATTCCTCAGTATGGTTCTTACACTGAAAGAGACCAAAAGGCAGAGGACACTAAGTAGGACGACTCCCTGGCGGATTCGGTTGGAATGATTCTGGGTGTAGAGTTCACTAGCACCTTTAGCAACTAATAGGCAGAAGCCCATGCTTGGTATATAAAGGACACGCTCTGCAATAACAAAGCCAACATAAAAAAATAAGTTTGTGGCCGGAATAAACGGCACGATCATCACAGTTACTGCAATCACAAGGCAGTGAAAAGCAGGCTTGTTCATCTTGGGATGTTGAGTGGGAAATTGATCTTGCTTCATAGAGTTGGAATCAAAATAACGTATTTTTCCTCTGTGA
Organism: Acanthosepion lycidas; assembly: GCA_963932145.1. Taxonomy (NCBI): domain Eukaryota; kingdom Metazoa; phylum Mollusca; class Cephalopoda; order Sepiida; family Sepiidae; genus Acanthosepion; species Acanthosepion lycidas. The sequence continues at coordinate 29,895,550 of OZ010594.1, read as the reverse complement.
TTATTGAGAGCCTTGATAATGTGAGAATTGGTTCCATTAGAATAAGGCTTTGGCGAAGAGCAGTCTGCTATCTGAGGAATGGATTTTAAAATATAAATAGCAAAATAGACAAGTCCACAGTAGAAAGCAATGGTAGAGAGATTACGCGAGTCAGTGAGACTTTCCACAAGAGGTATAGAATTCATTGACCAATCAAAACTGAGGATTCGAGGACAGATGAGTAGCCCAAAATTCAAAGCCAAAAGGTGATGGAATGTTAAAGTTCTTGTCAGAAAACTTTTGGAATCTGCAGCTGGATTATCAGAAGGTGCAAACTCTGGAGGTTTGTTTCCCATCAGGAATATTCGCAACATCAGCAATCCAATAGCAGTAAGGAAAAGTAAAAAGAGGCCCTCCAACAGTCTTCGATATTTATTCTGGAAAATAGAAAATAAATCAAGTCAAATTTGATCATTTATACAGGTATTAATACTGTGATAAACAAAATACAAATAACTGATATAAATGATGAAGATGCCAGTAAAAAACAAATTTAAAATTCAAACAAACGATCTTTTTGGAGTAATTCACAATCATCTGTAACTTTTCTGAAAGAAAACAAAACTTTTCATTTCTGTAAATTTCAATGAAAATGTCATTCAAGTTTATGTAATAAAATTATTCAAGATTTAAACCAGGATGAGCCTATGTGTTAAATAGAGTAGGATAAAAAGTTTGAAGTTTCCCCCCCCCCACACACACACCAAAAAAAAAAAAGAAAAAAAAAAGCAGGAAACACTAATGCAATAGTGAAATAATCTGAGAAGAGTCAGGGTGAGGATAAAAATGTACTTTTATTTCTTGTACAGTTTTTCATTCTTTTATTCACTTACATAAGACAAGTTATTGTTATTTATTTTTATTAGCAACAAAATATAAGGGTAAAGATGTTACCCAAGTGATTTTAAGAAATATTAAAGTAAAACTGAATGTGTTGTTTGCTTTTGTTTTTTCATCCTTTTTATACTTAATTATTGCTAGGGAATAAATCATGACAGAATTGTAAAAGGAGGAATATCAAAATGGCTACAGACTTATGCTCTGCTTAAACATAAAATCTTCTGTGACTAAAATGTTTAAAGAAATGTCTATCACAGATGAGTTCCTGTGTTAATCCACACCAGTTGCTCCTCTTGGACACTCCCCTAAAAAGAAGGGACAGTTTTACTTAGCAGAAGAGGGTAGCCATATAGGTATTTATTTATACAACCACATTGCAAATAGAATGTAACGTCGGAGTTTTTAATGTAGGCTTTCAGCAAAACCATTAAAAATTGCTCTTGCTTCCTTGGCACTTCCCTTTTTGGGAATGCTTTAGGAGCTGGGTAATGATTTCAGCCCCCTTCCAAAGGAGAGGTATTGTTTATGGGAATTATCTCCTAATATTATTTTCAACTTACCCATCATAAATGACAGGTAAGTATATACCTATACAAGGTAAGTAGAGTGTTGCCATGTAGCAGTTGACATCCATGTGGAGTTAGAGTAAATCTTTTCTCCCTACATTACTCATCAGAAGTCTATCAAGCCATATTGTTGGGATAAAAAACAAGAGAAAATAAAACCAGTAATAAAATAAAATTAAAGGCTGAAAGATAATTTATGGAAAAGTCTCATCTTCATATACAGGACAAAGGATTTTTTTCAGTCATTTTGTTGGCAAGGAAAAAAAATGTCCTATGTGTCATCAAAATGCATTGTCTACTATTTTCAATTTAATATCACTTTCAGGGCACACTAGGCAAAAGGATTAAAGATGGATTTGGAGGTATAGTCAGTGTAAGTTCAATCCTTGGGTTGAGTAGTACAGACTTAGTGGAAAACAGGGTGAGCAATAACTTATAGTGTTTAGCCAGAATGGAATTTGCATTTGGTTTCACACCAGATATCAAGACAGCCAGGTGCAAAGTTGACCTGAGGTGACCCCCTCAGCTTCCAAATGCAGAATCATGTGACCTCACAGCTGCATTTCATTTTGCAAGCATGGAAACAAAAAGCAGGAGTAAAATAGATATAAACAACACCCCAGAGAGTAGTTAGACAATCTCTCAGACATTGCAGATGAAAATGTAAGGATCAAATTTTGAATGAGAGCTCTACAGTGGGTTATGATAAGTTTTTAGCCACCCTTGATTACAGCAATTTTGGCTTGTTTAATAACATCTCTTCTTTTTTTTCAGACAATACCATGTTAGTATCAGGCAACTCTATGAACAATAGTTGCCTTATATTTTGCAATGAAAGTTTGTGGAAGTAAGGAAATGAGTGAATTTCAACAAAGGGCAAATAATAGGATGACATCAGTGTGTCAAGTGAAATAGAGAAATTGCTAGGCTTTTTCCCAGGTTAATCATCAAACGGTTAATAATGTTGTCAAGAAATTTAATGAAGAAAGCCATTGTTGTGTGGAACAATGTTTAGGAAGACCAAGCATCATGTCTGAGCGAAGAAAAAGGGCACTGAAGAGGGAAGTCATCAGAAACCATCGTCAGAGTGTCAAATATGTCGCCAACAGCATGGAAATGTTGCCATATATGGTGAGAAAGACTGAAAGAGCTATGGTATCAAAAAAGAGTTGCAAGAAAGAAGCCCTTGATTTCAAAGGTTACCAGGAACCTCCGTATGGACTGGGCAGGAGAATTCAAGAGCAAAGATTATTAATTTTGGCAGCCTGTAATTTGGTCAGATGAAAGTAAATTCTGTCAATATTCGAATTTGAGATTGGAATGTTTGGAGAAATCAGAATGAGACTTGGAACACTGAATGTCTGCAGGCAACAATGAAACATGGCATCGGAGTAATGGTGTGGGGTGCTGTCTGGTTTGGAGGGAAATCTGATCTGATTCTTGTTGACAAGCAGTTGAATGGTCCAAAATACTGTCAAATATTAGAGAAAGGACTACTTCCACTCTTTGAAACCAATCAGATCAACAAGAATGTCTACCTTTTTCAAGAAGATGGAGTGTCATGTCATACGAGCAAAGCAGCAAAGGCCTGGAAGGAATCACAAGGAATCAAGTCACTGCCATGGGTAGACCAAAATCCTGACATGAATCCAATAGAGCTCGTTTAGGAGCACCTTGACTGAAGATTTAGAGAGCGCACAACCAAAATCACGTCAGTGGCAACCCTTAAAGAAACATTGCTAAAGGAGTGGCAAAATATGGCTCAGACGATTGTTGATAACTTCACCAAATCCATGAAAAATTGAATACAAGCACTGAAAGTGGCAAATAGAGGACCTACTCCATACTAGTTCCAAATACTGCTTGTTTATATTGAATAGGGATTACATAATTAAATTTTGAAATTGAATGTAGTTTATTTCTCCTGGTTAAAAACTTTTCTTAGGCCACTGTACACTGGTTGAAAGTAACTAATGAAATATTGGCAGTGAAATAAAATGTAATGTTAAATAGGAGAGATTAAATATTATTTATTAGTCCATACATGTGCTATATTGTTTACTTACATCTCAACTTTATTAGTACTAAATAGAACAAGATATTCCTAGACATAGCTAGTGGAAAAAAAACAAACAATCTATCTGTGCATTAAATAAAGGGAAATTCCCCAAAGGTTATCTGGATCAACAGATACATGATGAAATTCAGAGGGAAAACTCTGAAGCCATTAGTCTGAATATAAATAAAATCAGTTTCAAGATTTTAAAATAATTAACAATGTCACATGAATGTAAATGCTAGTTTCCATATATGATGTCATATATTTACTAAACTTACATTAGTCTGGCACAAGGTCCCAAACTAATAATACAAGTGAGATTTACTACAGCAGATAACTGGCATACTTAATCACTAAACCGGTTGACTCTTTAGCTTTTCTCAGCTTTTAGTTTTTGTTAATATTTCTTGCTTGCTTGCTTTTCCTCCTCTTCAATTGCCACCAACCAAAACATAAAACACTGAAAAGTAAATGAATAAAAGTGGGTGGAGGAGGACGAGGATGCTTGTTTGAATGATTTGTTAAATAATGACATTCACCTCAGAACTTCAGGCAAGAAAAAAAAAAAAAAAAGAAAAAGGAAAGGCAAACCTGTTTGTTGAGATTTACTCCGACTTGAAAAGCATTTCTCCTGGATTTTGAATTGTAACTTGTAACAATCAAAAGGTATTGTCTGTTCTTTTCAATGTCTGTCAGATTCAAAAACTACCAAGATCACATTAGCTTAAATGGTAAAGCAAAGTTTTTCATTTTACTTACGAAGTAGTTACGATTTTTGATGGCATGCAGCTATTTACTAAGCTTAGTCTGACACAAGGTTATAGTTCTGGAACATCCAGTGAGGCTAATACTCTGATAGTAGTCTGGCAAGGATATTACATAACCGTTAGTAGTAAAATAAGTTTGAATGTATTTCTTCATATGACTTTATATACATAGTGACACAAAAGATACTATTAAAGTAAATGAAAGCATTGACCTAATTAATAACCTACCCATGATATCATGGGTTACACAAATATAACTAAGATGGATGAAATGAAAAGGCAAACATGCGAATAGCAAATATTGTTCAGTTTCAATAGAAACAGCATATATATGAAACCTGGAACTAGAATAGAATACATTTCCTTTTCTAAGATGGAAGAAAACTAATATAAAACTACACTGAAATTCAGAATTAGAAGCAATAACTAAGGAATGGTGCAATTTGTACAGCTAGAGAGAAAAAATATTCAGAAAAGGTAGGGGGAATCATGTTGAAAAATAGAACGATTGCAATTTAAACTGTTTTTACATGTGTTTCTGATTAGAAGTTCATAAACCTTTTTCTTCATCTGACAAATAAACTACTTTATCAAAATAAAAAATAAAAAAACAAGAGAAATGTGTAAATATAAACTGAATTAAATAAAGATTGGTAAGACTTATCTTACAATAACTGCTCATTTCTTGATAGTCATAATAATTGCTATTTAAGCACATATAGAAATGTAGAATTTTAAATGCAGATTTTCAACATACAGATGAGTCCTTCCCACTTGAAAGTTTGGCACAATATAATCTTCCTACCCTCATCTACCATTGTTCTAGATTAAACTAAGTTTAGTAAATATCTGGGTAACCAAGATAAATGGGTATTTCTCACTAGTGTAAGAAGCTAGATTCTGAGTCCAGGTAAAAACTTCAATTTTGATTGCTGATTTTGAAGGCAGATCCTCCCTACATTGGTGCAAATCTTCTGCCTCTATTTTGGCTTTGTGTTGTAAAAAGATAAAAAGAAAATTCTTTAGGATAAAATGCTTTTAATGTCAAATGCAGAAAATTTTGCTTTTTTTAATTCCTGAATGAAATTTAAGGATTAAAGACTTGTTTAAATTTGTAGGGGGATTGGGCATTGTATTTCAAATGACTGGGAAAAAATGTCAGATACCATATTTAATATTAATACATAAAATGCATTAATCACATGAATAAACAGCATATGTATCATTAAGTACAAGTGCTAAGTAATTATAAACATTTTTTAGTATGAAGAAACAAAAAGACATTAAATATAAAAAATAACTGAAAAACAAATGGGAAAGTTTGTTACTTTTTGACACTGATTTGATATTAGGATTCATAGCTTTTTTGGACTTGGATTGAAAACCAGAGCAGTATACAATTAGCCATAGCATGTCTTGAACAAGTAGACCTAGTAGATTTCATCTCTCAGCTTATGTCAAGGACATGAAAGGCTCACGTGAAACGAAAAGCTTGCCTCAGTCACAGACGTGGTCATTGATTCTGGGGGTGAATAGGGCCTCTAACCAGTCCATCACTGTGCTGGCTGCATACATATGTAGTTACAGAGTCCAGTGTAACTTCATGGTGCTAGATGGCCATTGATCCTACAAGTAGGTTCACCTGCCATTTGACAGACCTTGTTTTTAATTCTGTTGGGTATCTATTCCCCACAACCAGTAAAAGCCTGGTGGGAAAGTCAGTTTAAACCAATTAATATTTCATCAAATATAAATAATCACAAATATAACCTCCACAAAAAGGTGTATACTGTTATTAGCAAGCTTATCTTCCTTGCACTGAGTTTGTTTACTGGGTCATATCAGTAAGACAACTACAATTTTGTGATCTGATGCTAAATTAAACGAAGCTTATTAAATATTTATTATGGTTATTTATCAGAAAATCAGTCATACAGGCCATTACTTGTGTTCAATCTTTAATCATACACTCCATAACTGACCTTATACCAGACTAAGAAAAGCTAATGAAATATTACCATCAAAGTCTCCTTATTAAATTTTAAATGGCACAAATCATAACTTAAAAAAAAAAATGAAAAAAAATTTAATGACATTTTTAATGACTGCTAACTTTCAATCAAAAATTTAAAAAAGTAACTGCAGAATTAAAAAAAAAAAACAAAAAAAAAAAAACAAAAAAAAAACAGTTGTTCTTAATTCAGTTGTTCATTTCAAATGTTATTTGATCAATTGAAGTATTACAAACTTCTACTCCAAAATTGATTATCCAAATTTAATTATGGTTGATCTCGCTGGAAAATTACCAGCAGTCAAAGAATGTTTGAAGATGCTAGATTTTCAATTTGGCTTGAAAAATGACATGAAATGGAAATTCTTCAAAACTAAACTTCTTTCAGCTTTTTATTTTTTTAACTTTCTAAAATTAAGTCAAACTGAAAACAATGCCAGGGAAAGTAAGTGTTGCCTTGTAGCTGAGATACTGACATATTTCCCACTAGTGCCAGTGTTCAAATTCATTAAAAGCCAAAATTTCAAATGCTGCTTTTCAAGGTAGGAGATTTTAATCTTTCTAATATTTATTAGGTTGGTGCAAAAATAATGACGTAATAATGTCGTTTTTTGACGTTAAAAAATACGTCAAAAAAAGACATTATTGCGTCATTATTTTTGCACCAACCTAATAATTTCCCTTCATTAGGTCTTAATTTATAAAATACTTCCCACCTGTAAATCAGTACTTAAGCCATGATTGGCATGGGGTGGAGGGATATGGTGTAACATTTTAAACATTGATATTTTTTCTCTTTTTTGATAACTGACTCCTTAGTATTTTTCTAACCATTATTTACCTCCGTTGTTTAGCCCTGTGATGGTCTAAGATAAGATCAGTGTAGGAGAAAGAAAGAAAAAAAAGAAAAAAAGAAATGATGATGAGGGGGGTGGTCAAAAGGAAATGGATTGTGTGACTCCCTTTCTCAGCCGTTACACTGGGCAGTTGTGAAACAGACACCAACACCATGCCTAATTCGACTTCCTCTTTGTCCGTCTGTTAATCCAGCTCTATTACATGCAGTCTGCCAAATGACTCCCTGACACTTGGTGCTGCTGGCACCCTGCTTTTTATGCTATTCTAAGACGGCCAAAAATTGCATGTGTGCAAATATCGTCTCGTTTTGGGCGAGATAGGTGCACATAAATTGTGTCTTCAATAGCGGCCATATTTCTTTCTGTCATCACAATTTATTCAGTAATTTCAAAAGGTTAAATAACTTTGCTGAATTGAAAGTTTATGACATATTTTCTCAATGACAAATTGCTAGATCAAAGAAGATTCAATATTGAAAAGAAACCAATTCACTTTTCTTGGATACATCAAATGAATAATGAAGATGTTTACATCAATTAAACCTATATCGGTACACAAAACAACCACAAATGTAGAGTGAAAAAAAAAAAAAAAAAAAAAAAATTGATAAAGGCATGAGTCAGTTGAACTCTAATCTAAAACAATAGGTAGGCAGCAGTCAACCCATAGACACTGTATAAATGAATGTTGAAAATTTTGAATTCAGAGTTAGTTGGATGAAAAGTTTTGCAGTGGCAACAAGACTGGAAGTGATGTAAATGTATCAATTCTTTTGTTTGATTTAAAAAGTTCTTGGTCAATGTAGCCCTTCATGCCATTACACTTCTATAGAGTAAATGGCTGATGGAAAACCACAAGCCGTTATAATAGTTAGGCAATGGGAAGTGTGTTTAATTGCTTCTGTAAACCTAACATTTTTGTTAATCGACTGGTGCTTTTTTATTTTCCATTATTTAGCATGGACATTATTTTTGTGTTTCTATACAGAAATTTCTATACTACATGAATGTTTCAGCCAAAGATTTTGTCATTTCACTTACGTGGAACTGCAAATCACTGCATAAGAACAAGAGCCAGGGACAAAATGAAAGGGGGGGCAAACAATTACACAAGAATTACACAAAAAGTTGGATAAATCATCAAAAAGATCATTTATAGATTTAGGACAAGCATTTGGTTTAATGGATTATTACTCAAAAATTAAATAGTAAAATATCAAACAAAATATCTTCATTAATCTTTTCATTGCAATTAGTATATTCTTCAGGCTTTCTAAAGTGATTTCAAGTTTGTTACTTATTACGAGTATCTTAATTTTTGTTGTGGTCATCAAAATATTTTAATTGGTGTGTTCTATATCCAAGAAAGTTAAATTACAGGCTAGAAAGATGTGACAAAAACAACAATTACAAGAATAATAGTTTAAATAATTTTTGAAATAAAATTCATTTCAGAATTTTGCATAATACTTGAGAAGTTGAATAGAACATTGGGAGAAGTATTATGATGAAAAGAAAGATGAGTTTAGTAGAAGGAATAATTAATGGTATAATGGTAATATCGCTTCATGTTCAGAGAACTTAAGTCTGGAAGATTCCTTGCTTGAAACAAGGATAAAAGCAACGACAGTTTGAATAATTAATAAATAATGCCTTCTATTCCCTCAAACATTAAGTTTTCTGATCTTTATGCAATAAAATAAATTGTGACAGGTGTTTTAGGTTTGCACACTGCTTACACCGAGTCATAAAATTACTTTTCTCACAGTATCTTGAAAGAAAACCAGAGGGCATCTAAAATGTGAGTTTCAATGGTTATTACTTATGTTTGCAAAATTCTTAATCCATAGATATTCAGAATAACCAAGTGCAAGTTTAGCTGTAAGTGAGGGGCTTTTTTTTTTTGGCTTGATCCAAATTAGCTATTTGCTAAGTGTAGTAAGGTTCAAACTTCGGAGATTTTGGCCTTCAGTTCAATGCCCTAATCACTGAACCTTACCAAAAATTGAATTACAGAAAGTCTCACTATTATGAGTAAGATTTTCTGGGTTGGCAGTCATCAGTTTCACAATATTGGTGGACATTGCCTGGAGGGAGGAAGATACTTTCCTTTACCATATAGATTGTATATAAGGAAATTTGAAGAATGGATCAGATCCAATATCATCATAAAACCAATAATAAGGCAAATAACACTTGGAATTTGAACTCATTTTATATATATATATATATATATATATCTATATATATATATATATCTATATATATATATATATATATATATAAGAAAAACACATACACAATTCCCCTTCAGTTACTTAATCCCACCCAACAAAACTTGTTTATCTAAAAGCCTTTTTAAAATAACCTACTTAATTGATGACAATACTTATCAAAATAATCAATGTAACAATTTTGTCAAAAGTATGTAAAATTTAAGTGACTAAGAGTTGTTGGTCTCAATGCCCAAATCCAAATGATAAAGTGTTATTGATTTTTTTAGGGTATTTTTATTAAGGACAAAAACATAACATGTTAAAACCCTTATGAAGAGTTATGAGAATTTCTTTATTTGCAGATGAAAGAGAAATATACAAGACAAATTATATTCCAATGGGTAATGAAAAAACTATGCAGTGTGTCTTTAGCAGATTCAGTCAATTTATCATACGACATTGCAGTGCAGAAGTTTTGACACAGGCACATATAGTAACACAGTAACAGTCCTAGAGAAAAGAAAATTGATATTTTCATGCAATAATGTAATAAATATGGATCTGATATTGATCTACCCAAATATATAATTCACTCAACAGTTGTTCAAGGGTTGGCAGTGTTGCCTGGATAGACCACCTGCTAGAGATAAATATTAGAAGAGATAAAATATTGAATAGTATTGAAAGTTTATTTATATTTTTTTTCATTAATTTTCATTTTTAATTAAAATCAATTTTGTTATTTATTCTCAGAAATGTTGAAATTTCATGTAAAAGAAAATCTAAGAGGAGGAATTTTAAAAGAGGAATTGGAGAGAAACTTTAATCATATGTAGAAGTCATAAGTATAATAGTAAAAAATAGATGTAAACTCCAAATGAAGGGAGGAATTGAGGGAGTCTGGGGTTACAATAGGAAGAATTTAATTTGGACTTCTAGAATCACTACTGTAGAGAAAACTTGATCCAACAAATATTACTTTTGGTCTTGATATTGCAAATGGTTACCATTCTTCATTGAGAAATGCGTACAGGACAGGAATTAATTATATAACATTAAATTACATCTACTGTAGAATAACAATTAACAATTTCTTTATGCAGATCACTACTAGCATAATGAGTTCAATCTTCATTGGGCATCCCACTATCATGACAAATTGCTAAATAAAGATAAATATCTAACTATTGTTATAGCAATGGTTAACAATCTAGTTTTGAGAACCAAAATTTATGTAGCAAGTTTCAGGCTCATTGAGTGCTTCTCTGTAATGGCTTCATGTCAGACAAGAAAAAGCTTTGTATATTTCCTGTGAGCACATTTCATAGATCAGGTAGGTTAGGGTGCCAGTGTCTAATATTGCAGATTTTCAGTTTACTCTTTACTTGAAGACCACTATACATGGCCTTATGCCATACTATGCCAAAAGTTCAATAGTGAATAGGTTAGTTTTGTAGACTGCTTGTAGTGAACTCGGTCTTCACTCACTGCAAAAGCAAGGCAAGAATGGTTGCCCAAGTAAAAGTCATGCTTACCTTAAAAATCATAGCCAGTGTATAGTGAATGCAACTTCAAGTTGCCCACTATTGGCATCTTGTTCCAGACTAAGAACATTAATAAATATTTAAGGAGGAGAAGGAAAGAGAAAAAGAAAAGAGCATATTGCTATTTCTTACAATATGGTTATGTCATTATAACAATAGCACTTCACGGTTATTTTTTTTTTTTATATATAATCATTTAATACATTTTAATTTTTTTCAGTTAATTATAAAATTATTAATTATAAAATAGGAAAAATTGCTGAAACTTAATTCCTGATATTTATCAAGAGGTTTGTGAGAATAAAAATTGAGACGCTCTATTGTAAAGAAAACAAAGTAGAAAGCTGACACTTCAAGTGCAGCTGCAATAGTAATTAGTCAACTCTTTGAAACAACTTGAATTAAATTTAATGAGCATTTTGAGGATTGCTTAAGCAGCAGATTAGTCCATTTTTAAAAGGTTTTTTTTACTAGCTTAAACTAAATTAAGAACAATCTTGAAACAAGTCTTTCATTTCTTTGTTTTAGATTTGTCTGAAGAATAAAAAATATTTAAAATAAAACTCCAAATATTATACTTTTTAACAGCAGAAAAGAAAATTTTTACTGTAATATCTGTTAATAAAAAAAAAAAAAAAAAAAAAAAAAAAAAAATGGATGAATCCAAAAAGTGGCTTTGTGACAGATGAAGTTAAACTTAGTGAAGAATTGAAGATGGAAATTCTTTAAGATGCATAATTTGAAAATTTCAAATATCAATATAAATAGCAAGTGGAATCAAGAACCATATTTGCCAACATATAAGGTAATTTCCAACTCCTAATCATTTATGTGAATGATATCTCAACCATTTTACGTACAAAAGTTTTTACAATACGAGAGATTCATTTTGGAGTCATTCTGACAACCCCCTTTTTTTTTTTTTTATTTCTTATGCTGTAATGTTTACTAACAGTAATTATAATACTTTTAAGTTGATTTTATATTCTGTGAAGGTATTTTATTAATAATACTAGTAGATTACCCATAAAAAGATGAGGTTATTAATACAATTAGCACTTTCATCTAAGATCAGGTGTTGTTCCACATCTATCATGTTCTTGCTGAATAGTGCAGGATGCAGCACTACATTTTCATCCAGGTAGGTCATGGCCAAGCAAAAAACCTTGTCTTAGTGATCCCAATCCTACAGTACTACCTTTACTCTGACACATGTGACAGTGGTTGTGAGTGCTGGATAATTTTTGTCTGGTCCATAAGCATGTGTCTAAGCATCCTATGTGAAACTAGTCATGTGTCACATCCCACCGCACCTAAATAAATACAGGATCATAGTGTAGTACCTGTTTTTATTACAGGGTTTCTCAGTTCTTTGAGGACGTTTTTTTAATAGCTCTAACTTGTTCTGGTTATCATTTCTTATCTGACAAATGATGAAAACCATCAAGCTAATTCAGTTAATAAAAAGGCATGGCTGTAATTGAAGCCTTGAAGACAGTGCATAGCAATTTAGAGATTTTGCTCCCTTCCTGAAAGTTGCAGAGTCATTTGTTGTCAACAGTAGCAAAATGTAAAATGCCTGCTAAGGGTCTGAATATCATCAATATCATCTGAATTTGTATGAAAATCGCAGAAAATTAATAAAAGTCTATTAACACCATTGCTAAGGAGTTCAAGGTTTCAAGATACTCTAATGGAAAAATTGTGCATGATGACCTTCAATACAAATCATATGCAATATAGATATACTATTTAACATGCTGGTTGAGTAGGTGGAAACATCAGCCTGGAATATTTTGGTTTTTCTCTGATGAGAAAAACTTTGATCAAGACCAAAAGGTCAAATGAAGGAATGACAAATGGTTATACAGAGACACTAAGGACATTCCAACAGTCATGTACACACAGTTTCCAGCAGCACTGCTGATTCTGGTAATTGTGAACAAGGATCAATGCTGATAACTAAGTGGGTATTGGAGAGAGGATTGTGAGGGCCTTGGATAGAGTGTGTGACTAAAGAAAGACTATGCACCTGAAAAAGTCTGTGCACTTACCAACATAACTGTAGCATCTCATAGGCCAAGACAACCAAAGAATAGATGTTACATTTTCCACGATTATGTCACTCCAAGTATATGGCCTCCTAGCTCTCCAGATCTGAATCTGTCAGACATATGGGCACAGTCAAGAGAGAAATCGATCAGTCCCTATAAAACTATAAAATATCTGAAATCCACCATAATGAGCACAACGTCCAAAATAGATAAAGATCATCTGATGTCAATGTTTCAGACCTCATACTGAAGCAGTCATCAATGCTACTGACCAACTTTTTCTAAAATAAAACTTTTCATGACATGCATATTTTACTAAATTAATGCAAATGTCCTCAAAGAACAGAGCAACCCTGTATAAATGTTTTAGGTGATCAAGATTTTTAGTCTTAACACATTAACTGTGGCAGAAATTTCTATCATTTGTACTAGAGCTATAGCCTACAATGATCAAAATCCTCATCATCTGCAGTTGATGAATGCAAGTAAACAAAATCAGAATAGAGAAGTACATTCCAAACAGACGTGAACTGGTAAAGCATACAAACTTGTCTTGTATTTTTAAATACAAAGTTGTAAAAAAAAAATAAAAAAAATAAAAAATAAGAAAATTGGTGATAGTGCATTAACCATGTCATAGAAACAGTCAGGCAGAGCATGCATTTGGTTGTCATTCATTGAATACAAATTCTTTTGATTTCAGCTTCCTATTAATAAAAACCTTCTTTCTTAGCATTTTCTTACTGCAAGTAGTGATGAAAAAAATTTCAGAATCACTGATATGACATGGGCTCAAAATATTCAGTTATGGTTTTCCCTGAATTTCAGTTATAACATTGCATGCTACAACTAATTATACATCTACATTGTCCTTTGCAATTGAGTATTCTTAATACAGTATTATAATTACATACAAGTGTTTGTTACTACTGCATCCCTAATTATAGTTTTCAGCATGGTCGGGAAAACAGGGGTGAGAAATTTTGTTTTTCTTGCTTAGTGCTTATCTGGTAACAAATTTGGACACATGCAAGATGCTAGGATTTGCAGAAGCTAGATACATTCTAAATTTGTGATAATACAGCAGACCTTTTTTTAACCACTTCTTAAGCTTAAGTCATTGGGCAAGTTGGAATCTCATTAAAAATATAAATTAAATTTTGAGTATATTTTCACTAGTTGTGGTCTTGATACAATTTTTCAACGATTGTGTTCTTGGTATAATAAAAAGATTGAAATCCATCATAATACTCATTGTATTGATATTTATTTTGTAGTTGGCATGCAAGGGAGGAAATCCAGACAACACAATACTGTGAAATTTTTGGATCTCTCTTTCCTGCCATGGATGGCTGGGTAGACCAGACATAAGTCCACACCAGGCAATATCTATCTGTTATACTAAAACTTGCCTATGGTAATGGCTGAAGGAACCAAGCAACCTCTAAATTCACTGTAAAATGTGATCTTGGCTTATATGCCATATTGGTTGGTTATGTGAACTTCCACATAAAAAGGAAAGATGTTTTACACGCTGTACAAATCTGTGTGAGAAAAAGATCAGATTAAAAGTAAATCTGAATTTTAATCTTCATTTTTCTGACCAGCAAATAGTTATCAGGATATTTTCTTGATCCACTTGATGAATATTTAAATCGCAAATTCCTGGCAAAATGCTTCAGTTATCACATGTACAAATGATTAGAAATAGGATTACACAAGTTATTATTGATCAGCAAATCAAAATGCAGAAGAAATCTTATTTAATTATCTCATCTTTTTGGCTTCAGTCACTTTCTCACTGCTGCAATATAGCTTCCCTCTGCCTTTTCTATAAATATTTTTGTGCTAATTATTCTGACGAGCTTTCCTCTTTGCTACCTAGACTTTATGAATTTAAGTGAAGTAGTAGATTGCTAGCAAAGGGTCCTATCATTTTACAGGTGAAATTGCTAAGATGTGACCATAAGTTCTATTCTTATAGTTTCTTCTATTGCACTTATCACTTGTGAAAATCTTTTCTGGCTTCCCAGTCAACTTCAATCTTAACTCCTGTTTTATTATTTTTACTCCTTAATTGTGTTTTTTCTCACATTCTCTCTCTAGTTACACCTTGTGTCTTAGCGGCTTTATTGTCTTGCTTGGGATAAAATAAAATATATACAGAAAATCCATTTTTAAATACAAATCAGTATGTAAACATCAGCCAACAGTAATTTCATTTAAAGCTGGTTTATTTTTCTCCCATTCTAAGCTTACATAAACGTCAAATTTAAATGCATAGTTGATGATATATCTAACACTTACTCTGTCTATAAACCACATCACTACTAAGCAAAAACATGCATATTTGATATCAAGCTGAGCACAAAAGTACATAACTTACAACTGAACTCTTATTCCAGTTCAATATTAATGTGTGTAACTAAATCGTGTAGGTAATGTCTGGGTCTTGTTTATTTCATCCGCCATTTTATAATTGTTCCTAATGTTTCCCAAAAATTTTTTTTATAGAAAGCTGATTACCAACTTTAGCATTCACTTTACTAATAAATGGCAACCATTGTTATTGGGCAGTTCAATTTGTCCCTTTAACTGTTGCTGTTATTATGGGGGAATTGAGAGCAGAAGCCTGCCTGTAACCTATCTGCACAGTTCTAGCATAGTCATGTCTCAACTCCTTCACATTATTGGACCATCTCTACTGGTTCTGGTATAAGTTATGGGATAAAGGTCAAGAATTTTCCAGACAGCAGACAGTGACAGATTCCTTGATTTGATTTTATTGATCATATACATCACCACATTGTGAGAGAAAATACTAAAAGATATTATCAACATCAATGACTAATGTTTAAAGACTAGTAACATGTAACTTAAGTACCCATCAAAGGGTAAACAAAAGTTTTTATAATCAAATTAAAATTCAAACTTTAGAGCACATAACCTCTAAGTTCAGTATTCAGCTAGGAAGCTATCACTGTGGTACAGAATACGGGAATTAGCTGTTCAAATTTAGAACAGACCAACAAATGCGTGTGTGAACTTCTGTGCCCAACCCCAATTACACACATGATTATCTGGTAACATCAGATCATGTACACACATCAACTTTGTACACATCTAACACAAACAACCCACCCACTTTAAGCAGGCCTCCAGATTTACACACAACAGTATCGTCATAAGAGATAATATATAAAAATTGTGAAATCATTTTGAAATAGCCATTGTTATTGCCTTGAATCCGGAAGCTGGCTCCTCTGATTTTTGACATTTAACTGCAGGATATGGCTGCGGCTGGGCAGCATAAAGCATTTAACAACCCCATGTGACTGACAACTTACAGTTTCCTTTCTCCAACATATGTGTGTCATTTCCTGTTTCTGGTGACAAGAATTACAAAGATGTGATGTCCCTTCCCCATCTTTTTCAAGGATCAACAACCAATACTTCTGCCTTTAAACCACAGACACACAGACGCAAAGTACACACTGGCTTAATAATAACACTAATATGGTAGGCAACAGGACAAATACTCAGTCTATTGGTCTACAGGTGGTTTAGAAGAACTAACATTTCTCTGTTATGAAAACACTAACTTGGAAGGAGTGTTTAATGGGAAGAACAGTCTTAAAAAGCAAAATAGAAAGTGTTTTCTTTGTCTGTTAAGTACACTTTTAGAGGGACTTGTATGTGTTAGTAATGAGCAAAACAGAGACAAATCAGCTTGACATCTGGTGTAAAATTAGGTGTCAGATTGTCAAGAAGTGTGCTTTACTGTGTATAAAACAGAAAATATAGCTAAATGAGCAGAATTTATGCCTATAAAATTAGTTAAACAGTTTTGAATATTATTGTTCACTTGTTTCCTTGTATCTTGAAGATTAGTTTAATATCCTCACCACTTGAGTGTGGTCAAATATCACCCTCCCTAAGATTTGACAATGAAGCATACCTCTCTCTCACTAAAGCAGTCTAATGAAAAGAAATAATTTTATTGAGAAAATTTAAAAGATATTCATATAATGTATAAATTTTTAAATGCATTATTGCCAAATTTGTTTTGACACTTCCAAGTTTATCACCTATCATGACCTTTTGCTTATCAAGTTCAATTCAGTGTTTCATCAGACATGACACTTTGCACTTCATACCTTTTAAGTCACCCCAGCCACTGCCACCTTTAACCAGCAAATAACATGCAAAAGAAGAATGACAACTTGGAGCATGTTGGCAGAAATTGGTTTACTCCTTTTAGCTTTAGCAATTAAACATTTTACCTTTTACACTAGTATAAGGAAAGTTTGTATATTTGTAAATTCACAAATTAGGCAACTATAGTTTTCTTTTGTTTTTGTTTTTTCAATTAATGCTTATAATATAATAACTTTCACCAAGCATATGAATAGCAAGAGAGAAAAAAAAAAAAAAAAAAAACTAGTATCAAGTTATATACAATTCTATAAATCTACATCTGTCTATATTTCTGAGATGAGGTATTATGTACAGTATTCAGATTATTGTCCTCATGGCGGTTGTATGCTCCAGCCTTCTTCAGGTGGTTGGAATTTCAAACTGAACCCTTTATTTCGCTCACTGGGGTAGACTGTTCTAGTTCCACGTGCCATGTTTGATGGATGTCAGTT
Organism: Acanthosepion lycidas; assembly: GCA_963932145.1. Classification (NCBI taxonomy): domain Eukaryota; kingdom Metazoa; phylum Mollusca; class Cephalopoda; order Sepiida; family Sepiidae; genus Acanthosepion; species Acanthosepion lycidas. Next base: position 29,877,948 of record OZ010594.1, on the reverse strand, counting down.
ATCAGTTATCTCCTGCTAATTTCCCTCTGAAAGTCCTCCACTGCCTTAACTGGGTATTGAACTCACACTCTTTGGGTCCTGAAGAAACGTTGTGATAAATATGGCGACAAAGATGAGGACAATAGTCCGAATAATGTAAATGTAAATCTACATTTCTATAATGTAAATCTACATCTATATTTCTATTCTATTTGCAACATTTGCAAAATACAAATTTTCCTTTAAAATATTACTTGCTAAAACAAAGTTATTCTTTCATTGCTACAAAGCTAAGCAGTTAACATATGAGAAATAAGAGCAAGGGGATTGCAAGAACCAATTGTACAGTTACAACCGAAAATTAAATGATATAAAAGAATAAAATTAAAAATATTTAAAGGAGAAAATGTGGATATATGCAAGGAGCAGAGCTTAGCAAACATGTCTAAGATTTACCTAACACTGTGCTTACTAAGGACTTTCAGTTAACTTTAAGAAAGTCTTACACATTTAAGATTTCCCTAACACTCTGTACAAATCTTTTATTTCCAACTATTCGATTAATAATCCTCATTTACACAAGTTTCGTTGAAGGTTCTATAAGAATTTTCATTATTTACTTTTTCTATATTTCAAACCATTTTCCTGGTTTCAAATATATATTAAAATGTAAAGTGTCTAATGCCTTCTGTGTACTTTTGGCTTCCAGAAGCCATTCTGTAAGAGTGGTTTTATTTTTGGTGTTATGTCAGTTTCATTGTTTTTCAAAAATCAGGTCTTCTCAGGTCATGTGGGCTTTTAAAGTATAGCTGTTTTTAAGCATCACTTCCTGTTGCCATATATCATCTTGGTTTATTTATTAAATATATTGAAAATGTTTGTTCCTAAATGTGATAACATTTTGATATTAGATTTGTTTTTTTTATGCTTAAATGCTTCTAGCTATTGTAGTCATTTTTTATGGTTTAAGTGATATAGCATTTTTTTTTTTTTTTGTTATTGGTAAGGATTTATCATATTTCTTGTGTGGGTTGGTGATATGTTATTTACTTGAACTATTATCAACTAAATGACATGCTCCTTACACACAAGCTGCTAATGGCCTGCTGGCAGGCCACCAATGACAATATCAGCAGTCCTCTGGTGGCAACCACCCACAGGCCATCTGTGGGCCTCTAGCGGTCCAACAAAGATAACATTGCCAAGATGAATACATTGGCGGTCTGACAGCAGGCTACCAGCGGTAAATGCTAGTAGCATATCACCCAGTGGAAGATTAGTGATTTGTATGTAAGGTTAATTAGTGCAATAATGTAGTGGTTGTGTAACTAATGTATGCGCTGTTTGATTTAGAGAGACATTTTCCAAATGGGTAAAAAAATATTCTTTATTTGAAAAATGAAACTAACAAAAATATATACAAATTACACCAATAATTTTAACAAAAAAGAAAAAAATCCACTTTCATAAAATATGGATTGATATCAAAGAAGTTTTGGGAATTTGACTATTAAGAAATGAATGAATAAATTAAAAAAGCTGAGCTTAACAACTACCCAATACTACATTTTTCAAAGTAGTTCCCTTGGACATTTTTTTTTTATATTAATTCACCTCATGCAAGATGACAATGTCACTAAGACACAAGAGGCTACTGGGAGTGAAAGAGAATAAAAAATTCAAAAGACCAGAGAGGAGTGTGAACTGGCAGCAAATATCAGTATTATATTCAAATTTTTGGATAGCGTCTTGTAAAGGTAAGAAAGGGAAGATAAGTGAGTGTAGGGAAAGAAAGAGAGTTGAAGATGAGAAAATTAATCAAGAGAATTTATTTGTCAGGCAGAAAGGAAAATCTGTGCAATTTGCAAGCATTTGTGGTAGAAGAAGCAAAACGAGAGAAATTCAGACAATGCTATGGCAGCATGAATTTTGAAGCTCTAAAATGAATTATGTTTTTGTTAACAAAATACCACAAACATTTTTTCATTAATCATTTCACATGGGCCACACAAGTTGGTGAAACTTAAGTGAACCCGTGTTCAAAACTGGATGTTAGACTTAGAAAAAACATTACACTTGATGTAAATGTCAAATTGACATCACATATGGTTATGAGGTTATAGTAATTTTAGAATACCCCCACCCTGACAGTCTACAAGGAAAGCTTGTTAACCACCAGGCTAATTCATTAATATAGTGAATATGATCCTTACTGGCTGCCTCATAACTGAAATCCTGTTTCATACTAAGTTTTATCAACAACTTGAGAAATTAATGAATGTCATGATTTTTAAAATTCAAGAGGAATTCAATAATGAAAACTTTTACGAGAAGTATTTTCTTTGCTAATATATTTACTAGACATCCTCTGATCTATATCACAGTTGGTAATCTAAAGTAGAATTTAAAAAATATTGTTACTTTACACCAAAACAAATATTAGGATTGTACCAATTTGAAAAAAAATATTGTCTTGCAAGTGAGAAAAACCTATTTTAAAGCTTACCAAATGTGAAGGTGACCATAGAATGCAGTGTTTAGAAGAAAAGTGCCAAGGGACTATATTGAATAAATTTATCTTGGAAAATAAAGTTAGAGAATGTAATGCAGTTTAAAACAATCCACTGAATGAAGCTTAGTGAATGTACCAGCTAAAAGGACATGATAATAAAATTAAAGAATAAAAATTATTTTATAGTTGATTTTAATAAAAAAAAAAACAAAAACAAAAAAAACAAAAACAAAAACAAAAACAAGTAAAAAAAAACACATTTATAACTGAAAAAAAAGTAAAAAACAAAAAACAAAAAAAAAACAAAAAAAAAAAAACAAAAAAAAAAAAAACACATTTATAACTGAAAAAAAAAAAAACAGAAACACACACACACACACACACACACACACACACACACAGTAAAAATAATTTATGAAGAGAAGTGTGTGTTTCCAATCCCAAAATAGAAACTGTTTAAATGTTTTATTTTTTTGGTTTGGAGACATTTATGCTTAACTTAGAGAAAATAGATGATTATTGTAAAAATTCAAAACTAGGTGGAGTATCCCTTGTAACTGCAAAATGATCAATATTTACTGTATTTTTTTTAATTTTAAATGCAAAAAAAAAAACAAAAAAGAAGAAATGAAAGAATACCTTAAATATAAAAAAAATTACCTAAAAAAAAAAAAAAAATTTTTATATAAAGATATAAAAAAATTACCTAAAAAAATATAAAAAAATACCTAAAAAATATTTAAACAATACCTAAAAAATACCTAATTTAAAAAAAAAAAAATACCTAAAAAAAATTCAAAAAAAAAAAAAAAAAATACCTAAAAAGTACCAAAAAAAAAAAAAAAAAAAAAAAAAAAAATAAAATAAATAAATACTTTTTGTTCGTCTTCAGAAAAGCAACAAATTAGTTAAATTCACTTTCAATTTAAAAGATTGTCTGTTTTATGAAGGCAAGTTTTAAAGTTGCCCTGACAAAGAAAAATTTAAAAAATAAAAATTTTATGAAGAGGAATTACTGACCATTAAAATTTTTAATAATTGCATGAAATGTACCCAAGATCTCTACAATTACAAGGAGAAAAATTATTTTCCTTCCTCGGATGAGGCAAATACAAACCATTTAAAAGAAAACTTCTAAAAAAAAAAAAAAAAAAAAAAAAAAAAGTGTGTAGGCTCTTTCTCCTAATGGAAAACATTTTAAATGAATTCTAATGTTAAAAGTCATAAGAGCAAAACAGGAGGATATATTTACTTGTCTGAAGTTCTAAGAACTATTTTCCATCTTCTATATGAAGGGGAGGGGGCTTCAAAAATTGGTGGAAAAATGACAGTATGAAAAAATGGTTTCAGTTATGCTTATTTTTCAACATATGCTCCATTAAGGTCAATACACTTCTGCAAATGTTGATACCAGCCTTTAAGTCCATCTGAGTAAAACTGATGGTTGTGTAATCTGAACCATGTCAGAGCAGCTTTTTACATCTTTAACTGATGGAAAATTGGTACATTTCAATGATTTTTTTAAAGTTTGGAAAAAAAAAAAAAAAAGTTAGATGGGGCTAAATCAGAGCTGTAAGGTGGATGTTGGAGGATTTCTCATCAAAATTAACATAACATGGCTCTTGTCTGTCAAGCGCCATGAGTGGGTGCATTGTCATAGTGCAAGTGGACATGTTGATGCAGCTTTCCAAGGCATTTTTCAGAGATTGGTTTTGGACAGCTTTCTCAAAACATTTATAATAAGCAGATGTAATTTTTTTCTTGCCCTCAAGGAAGTCAACCAGCAAAATCCACTCTGCATCTCAGAAGACAGTAGCCATGACCTTTCCTCTTGAATGCTCAGAATTTGCTTTGACTGGTCCACTTCCACCTCTGGGTAGCTACTGAAATTTGTCCTTGGGATCCCCTGTCACAATTCTCTGCAGAAAAGCTTCAGAGTCCTGATCCCACTTGTTCAAAATTTGAAAGATCTGCCCTTGTTTACTGCTGATCTGGGCGCAACAGCTTTGGGATCCATTGAGTGGAAAGCTTGCTTAGCCCCAAACTCTCCACTAGAATTGTGTGTGCAGAACCCACAGAGATGTCAAGCGTGTCTGCTACTGATTCAGTGGTTATTCATCTGTCCTTTTCAATCACGTCATCAACAGCATCAATGTTTTCCTCACAAACTGACGTTGATAGCCTGCCACTGCAGGGCTTATCTTAAATTTCGTTTCTTCCACTTTTGAACCATTTTATCTATTTGTAGGTTGTTGATTTCTTTGGGGCACTGTCACCATAAACTTGTTCCAGAGCATCAATGATTTGCCTATTCTCCCAATTGAGTTTCAGCAGGAATTTAATGTTTGTCCTGGTCTTGATTTTGGTGGATTCTATGTTGCTTGAATGGTTCCTGACTTCCAACTGGTGGCATTGCATTATTACCTGTTTGAACACATTATAACATGTTGGTACAAGAATGTTCAGGTGCATTGAAATTAAAATCCTTCCATATGGTTTTTAGTGATGGACTTTTTCCACAGACTTTTTGAAGCACCCTTGTATATGCTTTTTATCAGGTAGTTTTTCTATGTTCAACTCTTGCAATTTAGAAGGCTAAAGAGATCAACTGAAAAATGTGATGAAAAATAGCATGATATAAATAGAAATTTGAAATCGAAACATTTGCTATTAAAAAAAAAAAAAAAAAAAAAAAAAAGATTTACAAAGATGTTTTCTTCCATTTCTTTCCCCATCAAAAGAGTTCTTATCCTAAGTTTTAGAAAAAAAAGCCCTAACAGAAGCCTCAAATAAGATAGGTGAAATTAAGAGTCATTTCCTATTTTTATTTTTTTTTACAACTTTTTTTTTAGATTGGTTAATGAATCAGTATCAATAATACTTTGTTTTATCTTTGCTTATTTAATAGATTCATTAACAAAAGGTATTATCTGACTGAAATTTTCTTATGCTTTCTGATCATTAAGATGTCTGTCAAAAGAGTCAAGATAAAGTGAGTGAAAATGGCCAACTTACCTAAGGAAAGCCATTATCAGGTGCATACAATAACCAAATATGTGTGCGAGTTTAATTCTGTTTGGTTGTTGGTAACTTCCACAAATAAAATAAATCAAATTTTTGTAAAGAAAAATGAAAAAAAAAAAAAAAAAAAAAAAAAAAAAATCTAATTTGTCAACCAATTGTAGATTTATTGCAAAATTGAAAGTTTAAGACAACTGTATGCTACACTATTATTTAATCGATAAAACCATATCAATAACATTGACTTCCTGAAATGAACTGTTCTACAAATAAAAATCAATACAATTGTGTGAATTTAAACTGAGTGAAAAGTCTAGCACAGTATGTTTTATAAACATTAATAATGAGTACATCCTGGGAATGTGCATTAATTTTTTTTAAAATGGTGCATTTTAAATAGTTCTTATGAAATTATGGTTTCATAAAATCCTATTTTTGTATCTGATTTGTATGAATGTAGGTAAACATTTACTTTGCTAAGCCAGAGTTAAGATTTGCATACATGATACACATTTTGACAAAACTGAAATAAAAGGACTGATCTTTGGTGGAGTTATACCATCAGATGGCATAATGTGATTGGACAATATAAGATATCAATGGATACAAAGGGTCAAACCTCAAATGACATTGAACACAATACAACAATGTTCTATGTTTACTTACTGGCATACAAACATATTTAATAATTCTACCAAATCAAAGATCTCTTCAAAATGGAAGTCTTTCACAAGCTTCCAGAGGAACTTGTATCACATGTACAGAAAACAACATTTCTGTAAATGCACCTCCATTCACTTATATTCTTTCTGTATTGTTTGCACAAACAATAAAATGTTAATTGTATCATATTGGTTTATAATTTCATTCCTAATTCATCTACTGGAGAAAATTGCATAAAACACCAATATTACTCCACATTCTTTCTATTTAGTTTACTCTATCATTAATAGTCACCTCAAAAAAAAAAAAAAAAAAAAAAAAAAAATCTGCCTTGTCAGGCACTCTCAAAAATAGTCAAAGCTCTCTTCCCTCAGACACTGGGAAAAACCTCCAGTCCCCACCTTTACAGGGGTGGTGTTGCCTGAAGGAGCAGCATTTCAGGAGAGAGGCAATAGCTGATCCTATGTTTAGGAGTGCCAGAAATTTAGTAACTTCATTAACTAAATAATTAATTAAAAGATAATGTAATATTTTGCAAACCTTTGTTAACAATATACCACAAAACCAATATAAAAAAAAAAGAAAAAAAAGAAAGTATAATTTGGCTTGAAAAGTTATTGCTAAATTGGGGCAGTAAAAGAAATAATTGTGCTTAAGAAGAGCAATTAAGGGCGGAATAAGCAATAGAGGAAGAAAAAAAAAGTACAAAAAAGGAAAAGCGGCCTGGATGAAGCAGGGCAGAGAAGGCAATCATGGTCAAAGCCAAGACCCAATCCATCCCTGCCTCACCAGCAAGAATGAAGTCTCCTTTCTTCCCCTTCTAAGCCTCTTCTCCCTCCTCCCCAACAAGCATCTCCCAGAAGGCCCTCTTGAGGCCTTTATTTTAACTATCCACTGTTGACAGGAAGTCAACAGAGGACCCTGGAAATTTCCCAGATGCTCAAGAGGTAATTGCCATGATTTGGTAATTGGTCGGCAGGTTAAAAGTATGGGACTTCATTGCTGCTACCAAAAAGACATTCTCAAAAATTACAATAATGCAGGTAGAGTCGCCAGAACTGAAAAAAATGTTCAAACTATGTGCAGGGAGGGTTCAAATTTTTCTCTATTCCTTACTATATAGGACCTTAAAATTAACATTTCTTACAGATGTTGGCAGTATTATCCTGGATGAACAAATTATGTTGGAGATAAGTACAGGAGCCTAGGACAATCTTTTGAGGAGTCCTTTCTGTCCAGTTTGTGTCTAAAGGGATAAACTTTTTAAATGTCTATCAAGCTAGCCAGTACTCATGTACTGTCTAATGACTGTCGTCTAATCAGCATACAGGTGACCAGTTGGCTAGAGATGTTTTCTTATTGGTTAAAAGTACCCTGGGTGCAAAGGTGAAACTTTTCAATGTTGATGTGGTGTCTGGTTGATTGTGGCTGATATTGCAGTGAACAGTGATTTGTTTCAGATCATTGCAGTTTATGCGTTTAACAATCAGATGGAGCATATCTCCTTTTTCTGTTGGTTGGGACCATTCTTGGTGGATTCATTGCACTTAAGCTTAATAGGAAACTGGAATGCTGTCCTGGGTCTCAAATTAGACAGGTGAAGAGCAAGTGGGAAGTTGGGTGATCATAGTTTGGTTGATCTGATTGGCAAGTTTGGTCTAGTCAACAGATACCAGGTTGATCACCCAAAGGGTGGGCTCTAAAGTAGAAGTCTACCTGGGTAGCCAGCTACCTGGATACTATGGTCAATCTAGATTTGCTATCTTGTTCCACAGGTTAGGCTATGCAAACCATAGTTGTGCTAAGCCTAGAATCACTGGATACTGTAAGTTTAATCTGTCCTTACTGGACTGGAGGGACTTCCAGCAACAGTTAACTAGAATTGGGTATAGGTGGTACGAGAGGCTTAAGGATAGTATTAGGTCTTTCACCAAATATAGCTAACAACTCATCCTAGATAAGACTAAAAAGGATAGCCTGTCCTGGGTAGAGGCTTGGGAGAGCCCCTAGAGATAGGCCTAGCTAGGCAGGCTCTGGAGTGAGCACTTAGTAAGCACTTCCGGGGTCAGATAGTTAGACATAGGTTAAATGAGATGTCAAGCAAAGTCTTGAAGATGGGCACAGAATTGTGCAAGAAGAGATCTGTTGAGGTTCCAATCATTACATTCGGGAGGTTGATAAGGTGTACTAAGGACATGTGTGAAGCATTTTGGCAGCATTTTGAGAACTTGTTTACCAAAGAGCCTGGTCTCTTTGGCAAAGAGTTTCACAGCTATTTGGTTTACTTTCCTCAGCTTTTACTGACTGAAGTGGCTAGCTGTGATGGCGAGATCACAGATGGTGAATTGGCATTGTCAAGTCTCCGGGACTTGGTCTATCCTACAAATTGTATTCAAGGCTGTCGCACATCTTTGAGCTAATTTTGCCAGTAGTGTTCAACAACTTGTTCCAGCAGGGGTCCATCTCCATCTGTATATCCAGGGGTGTGAACACATTGTTGAGGAAGAACAAGGATGGTGGGTGGGATTTAGATAACTACAGGCCCATAACTCTGCTAAATAAAGAGCTAAAGATTTTGACCAACAGATCATTTGCAGTCCGTTGCTGAGATTCTGTTGGGACTTGAGTAGACTTGTACTGGGAAGGGACAAACATTTCAGAGCAAACTGCATTTGATCTGCACAATCCTAGTGGATGTAAATGGTGACAATCAAGCTGCACTGATCAATTTGGATCAGTCCAAGGCATTCAATAAGGTCGATCTGGCTTCTGTGCTGCAGGCCGCCAGATTTAAGCCAAACTTTTGTAGGTGAATCAGCCTCCTGTATCACTCCACCAGTGCAGTGGTACAGGTGAACAAAAAGCAGTCATGTGCTTTTGCACTGTCTCCGTTTGTCAGGGTTGTCAGCTGATGCTCCTACTTTGTGTTGGAGCCTCTCCTTCACCAGCTAAGGGACAGGGCATGCAGTCCAGCCCTTCATGGAATCACTGTCCCTGGTGGGGCTTTAGCCAGGCTTTCTGCATATGCCAATCCATTTTTGTGCCATGCTGCAACAACATGGAGGTGGTACAGAAGGTGCTCAAATGGTACAAGAAGGTTACAGGTGCCAAGATTAACTGCAACAATTCTTTTGGCTTGTAGTTAGGTGCTTGGAAGGATATTGCTCTTGGGGGCTATTTAGCTGGACTGATGGTCCCATCTGCATTCTTGGAGTGTGGTTCAGGCCCGATCTCCAGCTAAAGAATTGGAGGTAGAGGCAAAGATAGGAGTAGCAGTCCGGACTTGGCTACGAAGGTGGTTGACTTTAAAGGGTAGAGGAGAGATATGTGCACATAAGTCTTTCCTCTTATCCTTTACCAGAAGAAGGCAATCAAGTGCTTATTCTCCTTCCTCTCATGTCATTTTTTTCTAGGGAATTCCACACTTGATAAATCACAAATAGGCCTCAATGTTAGCTTTCCTGTTCATGGAAGTTTTGATCTTGGAGGGGAGTATTAAGGACACCTTCCCTATCCTTACCATTACTCCCCCAATTTCTAGAGCTGAGTGCCAAAGCAAGCCGGAGAAACAGTTCATTCTTCAAAGAGTGTTGAGAGGCCTTGATGGTGATACCTTGGTCTACTGACCTTTCAGGGCCTAGAAGGGTATTTTATCAGGCTGTAATGGAGGGATCGTGTTGGACCCACTTTGTAAGTGGCGAGCGAGTTGCACTTTTTCTGGTCTTGGGCACCTGTAGTAAATTATTTCAGCAACCCTGAGTTTTTGCTTACCTTGTAATTGATTTAGAATATGCTATTTCTCAATGAAGTATAGCCTTCAGACAAGGCTGGGCAGATTTGCCAAATTGTCATCAGTGTGACCTTGGTCTAGAAGAAACAGCTTTGCACACCTACAACTGTCCTAAGGTGTGCCTGTTTTGGGACTATGTTGGCGAGTTGCCGGCTCATATCACTCCCAAACATCTTAAGTCCATTGATCTTGCATATGCATGATCATGTGTCACCCCTGTATTCTAGATCGAGATGAATGTTTTTCATGTTGCTAGTTGTGGCAAGAATGGTGATATGGATGTCACGAATGGAGGGAATTTTGTGATACAAACACCATTCTTATCGCAATGTGACTTCATTTGCTGTACAAAAAGTTTATCCTGTCACTGAAGGTGACTGATCCCTGAACAACAGTGTTTTTGAATTTTATAGTTGTGCTGTCATATCCTTGTATGGCAACAGAAATAACCGAGTGAAATTAACAATATGGACACTGCAATTGCAAGGCTTTGAAAAAGAATGCAGTGAAAAGAGAAGTAAAATTAATAATGCAATATGCTAAAGGTTAAGCTAGGCTCTTTGTGCACCTAGTTAATGTGCATGAAGCAAATTAATGCGATGTTCCCAGCATTCTCTTTGATTATGATCCATGTTGAAATTCACAATCTCCCCAGTTTGTCTTTGTCCCATTTGATTTTGGCTGGGTCAGTCTTTGGACTTTCCCATCCCATTTTGCCATTCCTTCTGCCTTAGTGTGTGAGCCTCTTCAATCCTCCTATAGGCAGAATACAGTGGCTGCTCTTAGTTTTGTGAGGAGGATAGGTCCTACTAACATATTTTAGTTAGTTTTTTGTGTTCATCCCCTTACTCCTTCATGTAAATTTTTATGTATTTTTATATCAAAATGGTTTAAAAATAAAAAAGTGGACATTTTATCATGTTTTTTGTACTGTAGGTTCTGTTTACATGTGATATTGTGGTACATGTTGGATTGAATGATGGAGTTCTTGCAGTGAATGGGCAAATTGTAATATATGAAAGGGTTATGAGTGATTAGCTAGGTATAAGAGACTCTCCCCACATCCTCCTAGGGCTTGTGCCACAATTGTTCATTTTGAGCAATAAATATATTATTAAATTAACCATTAATGTTATAAGTCAAGGAAAATTGCAATATAATTTGCAAAGCAATAGCACTTATCTTAAGCCTTAAGTGCTATTGTCTTTTTTTCCTTGACCTGAACAGTCTGTTTATTTTAGGGAGGGGTGGTCAGGAGCATTTTCAACATTTCATTTTTTAAATGAAAAGTAAGCATTACTTTTTTATAAACATATCTAGAACAAATATTGGAGTTTTAAGAGACTTAAGTTTGTTGTTTTTATCTATAATAGTGGTTCAAGGAGTTCACTCATCAAATCCTCATCAATGCCAATGTTTCAAAAATACTTAAAACTTTATTTACATATATAAATTAATATCTATTTTAATACAGGCTATTATCTTTCAAATAAAACCAAAATCTAACTTCCAAAAAATGTCATTTTTAAATTACTTAAAATGCGTTTTATTTTTTTCCAGGAAATCAGTGGCAATAAGAAATAATTCATTTCTATGAACAGTGGCAAAAGTAAACGACTAAAAGTAGAAAGCAAAAAATGCAGTAAAATAATTTATTAAGGAAAAATTAATATCACAAAAAGCTATGGGAATATTTGCCAAATGAACAAGCACATGAAAATAGGAATTTGTCAGGTTGCATAACATGTTTTTACTCAATTGTTTTTTTTTAATCAAAATAAAAATGTGTGTGTGTGTTTTAAGAAAGTGACTCGATAGAGAAGGAGATGTAAGCTGCCATTTTCTTTCTCTTCATGTCACTTCAAATTAACGGCTTTAAAATAATCTAATGAAAGGCAAAACACTTGTCAACTTTGCAAAACATTTTGGTACAGATGTAAGTTGGTTTTATTTCTTGGATTGAAATACAGTTTGTGAATGTCATTTACCAAGTGAGTAGGAAAGGAATTAATTAAAAAAAAAAAAAAAAAAAAAAAAAATTGAGAGAATCTAGTTAAATATCAGTTACTGTATCAAATATACATAAAAAAAAAAAAAAAAAAAAAAAAAACACCACCACAACAACATGAGAGAAAAGATTTCCGGCTACTGAAGCTTGAAATGGACAGCTTTATGGCTTGAATGAGTGGCAGTGAGCATTAATTACCTCTACTCCACCATGTTTGACACCATATATCCTTGTGAACCTGTGACTTAGTTGCTTGAACATAATGTACATAAAAATTAACCCATGTGTTCATGTTTCCAGTAATGAGTGTATGATTTTTCAGAGTTACTAAAAAAAAAAAAAAAAAAAAAAAAAAATTCTAAGCTGGAGCATAAATTTTTTTACTTTGCTCAAAGAATTGCCCCGCAATAAGACAGTATTAAAAATACATTTTCCTCCATGACAGCAATTTTTATTTATTTTACTTATTACTTTGATAATGTTTATTGTTTGAAAAAAGTGATGATTAGAATTGAAATAAAACCTAAATTTATACATTTTCTTTGTTCTTGGGAATTGACAACAAAAAATAAACACTATTATATTATCTACTGGAATTGTTGGAAAAATGTTGTGAAGTAATGCAGAGGGCAACAGGGACCAGGGTTGCATGCATTTTTGGAACAGTCAATATAACACTAAAGAGAATGGCTTACCTCCAGGAGGAAAACAGATTCAACCATATCTTACATGTAAACTATCCCAAAAAGAAAAAATGATGGCTTTGTGGATCACACATTTAAAAGTAAAACAGATCCCAGAGTCAGAATGTCACAAGAGTCTTTTTACATATGTAAATTTTGGATGTCAACAAGGATATAAAAAAAAGTGTGACAGTGAGAACTGAGTGAAGGTAGTTAAAAAAAAAAAAAAAAAAAAAAAAAAATCATGAGAAAAAAAAACTGTACTTTTGACACTACTTATCGTGGGCATGTTTATCCATGTTTGCCAATTAGGCTTCAGGACAACTCGTTGAGCAGCTTCGAATTTTCATAGCAACTCCGAAAAACCATGCACTGTGACACTATTTAGCTATGGTAATTGGCTAACCAATTAATCAGAAATTAAAACAGAAAATAGGCATTCTTAAAGTGGAAAAAGAAAGAGCTATAATGAAAGATAGACTGATTGACGTTAAAAGAAAGATTTTATTTACAAAAATAGTCTGTGGAAGAAGCCACATGTGAGGTCTTGTCCTGTCGAGTTATCACTGAGGGAGATGGAAAGAAAGGCAATTATGGAATTATCAGCCAAAAAACATATTGGATGTAAAAATTTCAGGCAGTGAGAATCAATGTTAATTACCTTTCCAAGATATTGTTTAATTTTTTTTTTCTTGGATACAGGCAAAGAGAAGCAATGTGGCAATTATAAAATTTTGGCATTGTTTCGATATAGGTGAGAGGATTGTTATCATTTACTTTGCCAACAGACGCTAAGACGGTGAATGGCAATGTGACAATTGTAAACTTTTGGCAAGCTCCAGAAAATAGTGGAGAATTGAGATTTGATGAGAAAAGAATTTAATTCCTTAACAAGTCAAGGATTCCATGATAAAGTAACTTGGCGTAAAAAACTAAATTAGTTGACTTACGATATCAACTTGCTTGAAACATAGAAGTGTCAGATTTCATAGGAAACGGGCTGGGAGAAAAACACGCTTCTGTATACAACAGAAGGATAAAGTTAAATTGTTATTTCTTAACATACTTGCACCTCTTGGGTTTTATTTCTTTTTCTTTGCACTTGTGCAGTGGCACCTTCAATTTGGATTCAGCTTACACCACGGCTTGACGCCTGATTGATCTTGTCTACCCAAGATCAACATCACAATGTGGGTAGGTTAGACTTGAGATCGAAGCAGTTACTCCAGTAACTAGACGTTGCAAGTGACCTGGGAATGATAGAGTTTGCATTGAACCAGTACAACTGGTGAAGCCATTAACATCATTGACCAGAATTCGACCCTGGTGCCACATATTGTTACCGTGACCACTGGATTCGAGCCTGGATGGCTGAGTGTCACATATTGGTATCCTGACCAGGGGATTTCGCCGAGTAGTGATGACCACAGAGACACAGTCTGGTGGTAGCAACAAAGAGTCAACCCCAAAACGCCGGTAGAAGAAACCTTACAGCTTCGCGCCACGACTGGGAGTTGACCACGGGCAGACGGCTTGGTATCACACACTCATTACTGAAAACATGAACAAATGGGTTAATGTTTACAAGGGTATATGGTGGGGGTGGGGTATTACTGCTCACTGATACAGCTGAACATTTCAAGCTTCAGTAGCTGAACACGCTTTCTCATGATACCATGGTGTCTTTTTTTTTTTTTATGTGTGTTTGATACAGTAATTGATATTTTGCAAGATTTCTCACTTTTTTGACATTACTACTTATTGCGATACCTTTATTCATGTTTGTCACCCAAATTTTTTTTTTTTTTTAAACAATTGGAAACTCCTTTTGTTGACATTTTTGCAATCTTCTACCATCTTCAGGTGAAAAGAAAGGTCTCATGTTTATAACTGAATTTTACTAAACCAAATAAGAAAAATAAAAGGAAGCCCTTTCCTTTACACTTGAACAAGACTGTAGAATGGATCAGCCAAAACATTTTCATAAGAGCACAAAAAAAAGGAATTCACTTGCCCAAACAAGGTTTAGAATGGCAATAATTCTTCTGAAACTGTCAATAACTGACAACAGTTTGAAGAGCCTTATATTTGGTAAGTAATGGTCATTATTTTTGTCTTAAAGTGAGATTAAAAATGTTTATATTGAGAATAAACAAAACAAACTTGTGTCAATGAAAACTATTTCAAGACAGAACTTGGCCTAATGCCAAAAAAAGCTAAGCTTAGTAAATATCTAACAGGATGGATCAATGAGTTTGTAGCTTGACGCAGTTACTAGCTGAATTTTAATCTGAAATTTTCACGGTATACTGTTCATCTATGTGATTAATATTCACCACTGATTTAAATGCCCAAACAAGTAAGGAGATTATGTTGTAAAATAAATGGCTTTTTTTTTCTCTTCAGTATTACACAATGAACTTCTTACATATTTAAAGAGTATTAAATTTTGGTAATTGGTGTAAATATACTAATGGAAAATTGCAACACACTGAAGGACAATACCGATTTTGACCTTAAATACTATATGTCTGTACTAAAGATATTCTGATAAAATTTTCAAAGTCTTTAGCCATCTAGTGACATAGTAACATTCATACTAGACTGCAACTGAACTTTAGATGGTTTTAAGGTTCAGTGTTATAAAAGCCTCTAATGTAAGCAGGTGTCCTGCCACAGGGGGGCAGAAATGTTTCTTTTGTCCAGGGAGGTGTTTGTGGGTTTTCAAAAGTCAGAGAATTGCTTTGATGTTGGTAATAGTCGTTAAATGAATATTCTAACAGCTGTAAACCAAATACTGGATGTCTATGTAATACAGATGCTCACCAAGATTGATGCATTGTTAAAGTCTGTTTGGGATTGTTTAATTATAACAGAATTATAGACATACATGCCTTAAACCAAACTTTTACATACGCTACAACACAGTCATGCATGTCTCCAGTGATGCTGTAAGAGAAACTCCTGGATAATTGAATGGTGCTCTGTTCAATAAGAGTGGGTTTACCTTCATGTAACTGGTAACTGTTTGAGTGCATGGCACAGACCTGGCATATATACTTGCTCATGATATACAGGTCCTGGCATGATCGTGTTGGGTATCATAGGTTACAACACTTGCTAGTCATCAGTGATTGTGAAGAGAACTTTGAAGTGTCATGTATATCTAGGACATTGTTCAACCCATTCTGTCATTGAAAATGAGTATATTGTTCCAAGAAGGATAATGCATGCCTGAAAGATGCCACTCAACATGGTATGTAAGATGTTTGACAACTTTTCCAACCAGCAAGATCATTAGACCTTTCTCCTCACTGAACAATTATAGAACACAATGAGACAATACCTAACTCATTAAACAAACTTTCCTACAACAGGTACAAGAAGTGTGAAATAATGTACTGTTGTATGGACAGTCATAAGAATGTGACATAGGTCTATGCCCAACAGGGATCTACAGTGTGTATTAATATGGAGTCTGAGTATTGTTGATACTTTTTGAAATCTGGATATATTTTGTATTTCTGATAACTTACTGTAATGCAGTTATATTATCTAAATGTTTAATATAGAGTAAATTAAAACATATTCAGGGTGTTGCAATATTAATTTCTGTCAGTGTAGATCAGTTGGTATAAACATGACATCTTAGATTGATTTCAAAACACCCACACCATCTGAATTATGGTATAAAGTTGCATTCAGTCAACACTGATATTTGAATGTTAAGTTTGTAATCCAGTTTCAGATAAGACAGGGCCTTGTGGAGAGATAGAGAGAACAAAAAGGAAAGGAAAGAATCTAGAGATGGAAAGAAAAAAAAAAAAAAATGCTGAGAGCCATTTCAGGTAGGAAAAAAAAGTTCAAAAAGGATAGAATTGCGATTCAAAAGGCAGCCAGAAATTGTCATTGAAAAAGCCAACACCAGCTGACATTGCCTGCTTTATTAGTGGGAAGACACTGAAAATGGCTTTATGGGGAAAAGCCTGTCAACCCAGAGAAATTATAAACAATCTATGATTTGTATAAATAATTCTTTGCTAATACAAAGTTTGGGGGTAAATATCACATGAAACTCTAAAGCAGACATGTATTAAATTCAGTCCTGCAAAGAAGGTGACCTTTTATGATTAAAAAGTATAGATTGTTTCACTAACTACAGCAACTGAATATCACTAATGATATGTCTCTTGGATATAATTTTCTTTCTTTATATTTATTCTTTGCTACAGTAACAGTATATTTACAATATAAAACTGCTTCACATGGAATTCAATCTTTTAATAAATTTTTATTTATATTGGATTAAAAACATTGAACCGAAAACAAAGATTATGATCTGAAATGTCTGTTTAATAAACTGTCATTATTCTGATTGCTAATTTGATGTTAGATATATTTACTAAAATTATCCAAGATGAAGAATTTTTATTATTCTACATTTTTATGAATGTCTTCACCTTTTAATTGTGTTTTTTTTTCAGTCAAAGATTTGTGAGTTTACTCATATCAGCAGGGATAACCTCGTGTTCACATGGATAAAAAACATGCACAAGAAAAAACTAAAAGCATGTTAAATTTTAAATTAAAATCATAATTTATTTTTGTGTGCTGGTGTGTGTGTATTTTGGTTGCATGTGATAAAAGGAAGAAGTCGTTTCATATTATGACAAGCAATTTCCCAGAGAGAGGAGTTGAATGTCTCAACTTTCCAACAGTCCTTAGCAAAGAACCTGAATTCAGCATCTTTTGGTGCAAAGCCCATTTTCTGGTAGGAAATGTTTCTGTTGCATTCTGGGAGAACTTTTCTTTTTGGTTTATTTATTTTATGTCTTTAATAAGTTCTGAGGTTAAGTATTTTCATTATTCCAAACAATTTTAGATTTTAGTATCTATCTTTTTTCTTTTTGTTGTTGTTGTTGTTTTGGCACATTTCTAATTTATTCTCTGATCTTTTACATTGAAGGATTCTTGCAACTAAAATAAATACAACTTTTGTGAAGCTGGAAAAATTCAGATGGTTTTCCACGACCAATTAATGAAGAGGTTATTTATTCCTTAAAAGCCAGCTTATATGGCACATATCTATTTGAAGTGCGTGTGTGTAAACTTTTCCTGCAAAACACAATGTCAGTAACAAATTACAGCACAAATGCAACCTTTGACAAGGAAACTGCTGATGTGCATTACAATTTGGATATTTATTACCTTGAAAACCAAATCTGGAATTAAAAAAAAGTTCAAAGGAGTTGTTTGTTTTTGGCTTTCTTTCATTGTAATTGAGTCAGGTGATAGGCAAGAAAGTGGACATGGGAGACAAAAAAAAGAAAAAACAAAACCATCAGAATTAATGTAGGTCAAAGGAGAATTCCCCTCACACCATTTCATAAAAATGTTACAGATACCACCCCATCTGAATTGCCAAACACAAAAGCAAATTCTTAGTTGCATTGACTGACACACTTTTGTTTACACATTTGAGCCTATGTAAGAATGTCTTTCTCACCACGTGACTCATTGCTTTGATATGTATGATTTCCAAAAATAAATAATTCACTTATACATAACATAACAATTTAATAAATCTTCAAAATATTTATATCATTAAAAAAAGAAAAGTTAGACAGTATGGTTTCTAAAATTAGTCCAATGAGTTACTGTTACTTTTTTTTTTTACGTCCTGCTAAAACTGGAAACTACAAAACTAATCACAAAAACATTTTAGTTTTATTTATTGTTGTAAAAAAAAAAAAAAAAAAAAAAAAAAAAAAAAAAAAAAAAGTAAAGAATTGTGGCTACTAAAAATATCATTATGTGTTAAACTGTTTGAATTATGTGGTTTAGAGGCAGAATACTTTAAAAGAACAAAAGAAACAAAAAATAACCTTTCATGTACTGACATTTTTATAAATTTTAATTAAGGATTTATGTTTGTCAAGGTTATTATTCCTGCATGTGTCCCAAAAATATTTTTGGGAAAGGTGTTTTAGAAAACAGAAAATAGAAAGGTGATTTAGAAAACTTGGGAAGGAAAACTTGGGCTTTGATGAATAGTAGCACCAGTCCACGTTGATACTGCTAGACTGAATTGCTTCAGTATATATGGAGGGCCCTAATAAAAAATATAAATATTTTATTTTTTTAAATTTTCTTTTTTTAAACAAAATAATTAGTTTTTAAGAGCTAATTGTGGAAAACATTCTGTCACATGAAATATTGAATATAAAGTATATCGGAAAAACTGATACATATTCTAAATGTATTATTTGATTATGATATTTAAAGAAATAAAATTTTCATGGTGAAAAATTTAAGAAGCAAATTGTATTTTCAAAATAAAAAAAACCTTTTAGCTTATACACATGTGAAGTACTGAAGCAATCAGAAGTTTTACATGAAAAAAATGCAAAATATTTGACTTAAAAAGCAAAAATGATTATGAGTGTGCACCTATAGTTAATAAATGTAATATATTTTTGAAATTACTTTAATTATTGTTTTCCACAATATCTTTCTATATCTAATTTAAAAATTTTTTTATAATAGTACAGCTTTTGAAATAAATCGACATAAATATTAGAAAAATATCGAAGAAAATTTTTGATTCTTTTGTTAGTAATGGCTTTTTTAAAATTTATATTCTAATAAAAAAAATCTGTTCAACAACAGCCATTTTTTTTATTTTTCGAAAATTTAAAGTTTAAAAGTATCCATATTGGATTTTCTTTTGGTTTTTGAGTATATGTTTTTCAATGAATTGAATTATCTTTATAAAAGAAATGTAAATCTCGATGTAATCCACCACTATGAGCAATTGAAAATCAAATTAAAGAAGTGGGGGTGCAATGGTGTGTAAATTTTCTAAAATTTTATTAAAATCTAATAATTAAATGAATTTGAGGATTTTTAAAATTCCCTTGTTTTTGCAACTCACAGAACCAATGATTTTTTTTTTTTGATTAGTAAAAAGAAAAATCGTAAATTAAACTTATTTTTATACACAAGTCTTTTAATCAGCTGTTTCTGCCATGATAATTGGAGACATCAGATATAGAGATTTAATATTTCAAGATTTTTCTTGAATTTTTTTAGTTTGTTTTCTGCATATTTCATTTATTTGCAAGTACATTTTTAACACCCATCTTTTAAATATTTACTCTGAAGGTGAAAAAAAAAAAGTTTGTCAATCAGAATAAGATTGAGTGATTTATTTTATCATAAGAATGTATACTATGTAATATCAATGTCTTCATTGCAGTAACCGATAATATTGATGAGGTAACACCTATATTGAATACAATGACAGCAATACACAAGACTTTTATGCTCCTTCACCACCAATTTTTTCTCAAGTTGTTTCCTTAAATAACTCAAAAGCAATTGTGCATAGTACTTCTCAAATGTGGAAAAAAAAAAAAAAAAAAAAAAAAAAGTTGACTCCAAAGTTACTAAGCACATTAAAAAAAAACAATGGGAAGAAGTAAATGGATTTGTAACTTCAGTGATTAATGATTATGTTTTTGATTATGCTAGTGAAAATGTTTTAAATTTATGGAGAAACCAATGCACAAGAGTAAGAAAAGTCAAAATCTTGCCCTACAGATAAAAGGTACAAATGCAGTTGGCATTAAAATACGATCGTAAATTAGTGATGCATATTTTTCTCTTCTGAAGGAATCTGATGTGTCAAAATGAATCAAAGTTTTGAAATATTCATTTTAGAAATTCTACCCAATTACAAGCTACATAAAAAATATGGTGGAAAAATAAAACAATGCAATTTCAGAATTGTGGCAACTGAAGCAAAGCCCAAAGGAAAAGTCGCGCACTTGATAGAATTTGGAATTACATAGTTCTCCCTTCTTGGAGTGGGGAATCAATTATATGTATCTTTTTGTAAAGTTGTAAAGAGTAGAAATTTGTCTTATATCCTTTAGTTACTGACAAAAAAAAAAAAAAAAAAAAAAAAAAAAATAACCACAAACACTACACTGGATATTGGAAAAGGTTAGTTAAGATTCAATCTATGTAGATAGAATGAAAAGAAAAATGTTCCAACAGACAGTAAAAAAAAAAAAGATCTCTGGATTAAAAAGTAATTATGTAAATTAGGAAAATATTTTGAATAAAAGAATTTAATTCAGAACCTATATTTACGTTTTCACAAATTTCGATTAAATTGGAACTATTTTCTAAATTGTATAGAGCCAAAAATTCTTATTGAATCAGCATTCCCAATTGTAGATTGTCATCTTTTTAAAGCAATTACAATTCATTGTAACAAACTGAGGCAAGCTTGATAACTAGTTTACCCAACCCATTAAAAACAAAAACGAAAAACAAAAACTGTCTATTTTGTGTCCTTACTATTATTATGTCTTCACATATAAATCTTTAAATATATATTTTCCACTTATTACAATAGTCTGCTCTTTTATACAGTCACTCTTTTACATCCCAACTTTGTAAACATTTTGAAAGTCAAACAATGCCTGCCACCACTAGTGTGCAAGGGAAATAATTCTATGATAACAAAATGAGGCTAGAGGTAAAAATATGGCAGTTAGTGCCAGCATGGTGAGATTTATTACCACAAAAACTTATGTGATAAGAAATAAACTTAATATTTCAGTTGCACATAAACAGGACTTGAATAATAAAATCTGACTAACTTTGAAGTGCTTCATTCTGGAAAATACACAAAATAATAGTTTGACTAAGTGGTCAGAAACACATTCACCTCTACTCCTACAGAATGTAGATAAATAATCATTAGAATCTTTTCTCTTTTTCCACACCTAATTACATGACACATCAAGAGTAATGTCCACTGAGCCAAAATGCTAGGTGCCATATTCAGGCTTTATTTCTGCTCTTCTGGTAGGAAGATGAGTATATTTGTAATATGAGTGTTTTTCTTTCTTTCTTTTCAAGAGGTAAATAAACCAGGAGATGATGTTACTGATTGTATATTTGAAAAATTGTTGGTCTGGTGTCTTAATGCCATTGTAATACTCAGCTAGTAGTAAAATATTTCTTTGCCTTGTTATTAAATGAATGATTGGAGTGAAGTTAATTTGATCTTAACTACTGCTTTCAGATGACTTGCTTCTTGCTTTGTGTCTACTTAGTAAAATGTTAAATAACTGGTCATTAACTCTGGCTTCTCATGAATGGCTTCTGGTCACCCAATGGATTAGTAACCGGGGTGGGAATGGCTACTAGATAAGCAAATGTCTGGTTCATCTATGTTCTCCAACAGTTCACTGCCCAGGGAAGTGGATATGACCTGCTGGCAACTTCATTAACCTCAGGATAATTATAATGGAACAACTGTTTGAGGTTTATTACCTATATTTTCTCTGTCCTCATTGACCTCAAACCTTTCATTGCTGGGTCACTTAGTACAATTTGGCTTCTTGAAGTTTTTGACAGAAGAACAACAGAGTTGTTTCTGTTGGGAATATAAAAGCTTTCTTTTTTTTAAATTGAAAAGAAAAATATTTTTTTCTTTTCCTTTAAATTGTCAACTTCCTTTTGAAACCGTTTCTTATACAAATTTATATTGTTGCTGTTTAGGTAGATATTTAGTAAACTTAGCTTAGTCTGGAACAAGGTCATGAGAATCTGTTTAGCAGTGGTTCACAAGATGTTAAGCTTAGTCTGGCATAAGGATGCAAAAGTAGAATTTGTTAAAGAATTATAAGAATCAACCTTCAATACATCCATTTCTAATATATGTCTATTTGTAGATTTTATATGATTTGGCTACAATTCAGTAGCTTAGTACTAAAATCCACTTTGAGTAAGGGTAGAGAGTTTGTAGCTTCAAATGATTTTTTTTAGTCACCTGTGTGAAAATATCTGAATACTTAAAATGTTCCACTCATTATTTTGTTTATTTTAGTTGATGTGCCTTAAATGGGTCCTAAAGAATCATCTCTTCAAAAATTCATCTAATAATTATTGTATCACAAAAATAAAAAAGGATTAAAAGTCATCTGACAAATTAAATAAGAGGCAAACTTTGAGTAACATTTTCATTAACTTTTACCAAAAAATTCAAATGTAGAAAAAAATATTAAGTTGGTGCAAAAATAATATCGTTTTCTCACATAGTAACATATGTGAGAAAACGATATTATTTTTGCACCAACCGAATAGCAAAGGTCAGATCTGGCAGATTTCTTATGAAAGCATCTCAAATTGAGGTTTCAACAGAAAATGTCTGCAGGAAGTGCCTTCACTAAGAAAGCATCTAAGAAAAACTGAAGGTCACAGGGAAAGATGTTTATGAAAGAAACAGACACCTCCACACTTTATAAACATAGTACATATTTAAAATGCAAACATTAAATAATATGCAAATATACTAATACATATACATGATGATAACCATGGCACTTCGATGTCTGGTAATGGTTAGCAAGCTTGTCTCACTATATCAACTACAATTGAATTGTGAGCTCAAATCTCTTTGGGTGCTTCATACTTTCAAACTTGTACCACATCTAAGCTACACTTAGTAAATCACTACATGTTAACCAAATGTTTGGGTATTTTGATGATAAAAAGAATTTTTTTTTTTTTTTTATGTGAAGTAATATCAACCTTTATCAAATTTTTGACTAATATTTTTTTCATTTAAACTTTAAAATGGATAAGTACTGATAGCAATAAAGGATAATTAGTACTGCTACTACTATCTGAAAGATGTTTCTTTCTGATACATGCTAATTTACAGACAGCTGTAGACTGATGATCTGAATACTTGTAATGAAAAAGAATTATATACTATACAAAAGACTAATGGTTAGAAATTGTACTAACACCAAATTTCTACCATTTGCAAAGTAGTCCTTTGACTGTTGTTTGTACACTAGCTCACAAACAAAAAGCTTAGTAAATATTTATGTATAATCTTCCCAAGATGAAGATATATATATATAAAACAAAAAGGCAACATTTGTAAACAGTAAGGTCCATGTGTATATCAAATATCAGACATTTTCAGCATAAAGGTTACCAAATCAAAGAAAGAATAACAAAATGCCTACCACATAGCCAAATCCATTGCCACTGAGTATAGTTGAAGTGGAAACAGTTCAAATCTCTTAGCCTTTTTCTTGCCAAAGATTTTTACTTCTGACTGCTGGCATCATAATGCTTACTTATGATTCCAGCCACTTTGGCTCTCTTAGTGAAATATATTAGCTGGCTTCAAAGGGATTTGTTAATATTGTTGCTGGCAGAAGCTAAGATGGCTTTTCATGTGTATCATGAAGCCATTGTAGAAGTGTTGAAAAGATAAAAATTTAATTAACACACATCTGTAGAAATGCACTATGGTTTTATAGAGATCAAAAAGTAGAAAGCAGAAAAGTCCAGAATCTCCAAATAAACATTCTACATGTCAGGATTATTCTTCAGTTTTAGATTTGTTTGCTAGCAAGTAGGGAGAAGGATGCTTGGTAAAAAAAAAATGATAGCCCCAGGGACATAGCTTCCCAAAAGATTAGTTTAAACAAAAGTTTATCATATTGATCCCAAGAAGCTTTGAATTAAATATATATATATATATATATATATATATATATATATATATAAAAAATACAATATTTTTTTTTACCAATCTTTGAATGTATGGAAGTGTTTTCCAAGGATATTTTTGGACTACTGTTCATGTTATAAACTTTGGATCTGATGGTCAGCTTCTGATCCATAATACCAATGATTTTGATGCTGCTTAACATTTAATGATACCATTTTGTAAAATGTTATTTTAACTATTTTATCAATTGAATATAAAATTTTGTCGATAAGTTTGTCAATGTGAACATTTTTTTTTTTAAAGAATATGCATGTACATTTATGTATTTGTTTTACGCAATATAACCACTGCTTCATCTGCATGAACAAGAGCATTTTACAAAAGCATTTTCAAGATGTCACTCATTCTATTATGTAAACGAAGAAAATGTAGAGAAGATGCAATATGTTCAATTCTCACATTGTTTCCAGTAAAAAAAAAGTATGTGGCTATCCTAAACAACTAATTTTCAGGGTATAATACATATTTTATTCTGAGGTTTTCTTGGGACAAATAGGGAGGTTGCCAAATTATGAACCTTGTGATATGATGTACAGGGATTTTTTTTAAAGATAAATTTCTTTGGTAAAAAACGGGTTTATGGTATTAAGGTTAGCCAACGTTGAAAAAAAAAAAAAAAAAAAAAAATTCTTGGTAATTGTAAAATAAAGATGGTGGAAAAAATTGGGAGAAAGGGAACAGAATAATAACAATTTTGTGACTTGCTTAATTCTTAATGCTTCAGGTGGTCATTAAGATGGTGGTCATGAAAGACTGATTCTGAAGGTATGTGATAAAAGTTAAAGTCTCTTATTTATACTTTTGCACTGTTTGCTTCAGTGATTTAAGAGAATACTACTGCAGAGTGTTGAAAAAAAATAAAAATAAATAAAAATAAGACAGTAAAAGTAGTAATGCAATAATAGTAACAAAAAAGAGTTTATTGACAGAGTACAATACAGTTAGATGCCTCCCCTCAGTGCCAATTTTAAAATAGAGGTATAGATGTTTACTGGGCTTATTCTGTTGCAAATATCTAGCATTTTTAACATTTTAACAACCCTACACACAAGATACTTTTTTTCAAATAAATAGAAAATGCTAAGCATAGAAATGCTTACAAAGAACAAAAGTATGAATGAATTTATATTTCATTATGGTTTCTATTGTAGATACTGAAAATGAACAATGCAATTTTTTGCTTACTGTAAATAAATTGTAAGATTGCAAGAAATGGTTTACAAAGTAATTCAATGTGTACTGCTATTTATCGAAGTTCAAAAATTGTCCATATGGTACCCCACATAGTATGAGTACTTTGGATATAGTGTACTATTTAAAGAATACTTTTTTTTTTGTTTAATTAAATGTATTCCTTATATAGGAAGATTTTTTAAGAGGAAAGCATTTAACAAGATTACAATTGAGCTTTTATTTTCAACATAATGATTACTTTGATCAAATCACATGATGCTTTTTTCTTTTTTTAATCAAAAAGCAACAATTTCAAGAAATTTAAATGAAAACAAAATCAAGTTCTTTATTTGGATAAATTAATGGAATCTGTTTAGTGAAAGACTGGATAAAAATAGTCAAAGCAATTAAAATATGAAATTAATTGAAGATTTAGATAAGCTCTTAAAAACAAATCTTTTTTTTTTCCAGCAAGGAACAAGAAAAAAAATACAGGTAATTACAAATAAACATATCCTATTGGATATTGAATGTATTCAAATTACAGCAAACTGGATTTTAAAAAGCATTTTTAATTATTAATTACTTGAGGTTTACTAGCATATTAATTACTTGAGGTTTAGTAGCATATTAACACCTCTATGGGTAATTTAATGCCAAAATTTAAAAATTTAGAATAAAATTTTATGGCTTCAACTAAATATTTTTAGTGCAATTGTATGCCTTTAACAAAAAATGCATTGTCAGTAATTCTACTCTAAATATGTATTGTTGATAATTGTTGATAATTTTTAATATATGAATATAGTGCTGGTATTTTTATACTTTCATAGTGTTTTGTCTGAAGGTTCACTATTTGCCCATAGTTTGAACACTAACAGCTACCACATCAACTCAGGGTGGATCAGGAAACAAAAGCAATTAAGGTGGTTCCACACTTGTCAAAATTGCCAATCACCCAATCAGAGGCCTTGCTGACAGATGTAGTTTATCATTAATTAATAATTTGATAGAATTGTTTGCATATTGCATTAATTAAACTATGATTAGTTGCAACAGGTAAGTAATAATTTGGATGTTCATATATTTTGTTTGAACACAAAGAAATCTTCAGCAAAATCATGTGTCAAATCATTTTATTATGTGGCCGATCATAACTCTCCACCACTTCCTGTCTTTTGTTGCACTAAGTATTTTTTTTACCCTTTACCACCCCTCTTTATTCATCCTCGTTAAGTATATTCCTCCTGCTTCACTTGCCTTCAATTTGTCCTATGAGTATTAAATTCTCTCAACCCTCTGTCCTCATATCTCCCAGAAATTTCATGTCTTTTTCTGATTGCAAGTTTCTTTTTTACCCATTTTTCTTAAAACTATTATTACTCACTATTCAGTCCATGGTATTCTTAGCATTCCTCAGGAATGTGATGAAATTGCCCAGCAGTCGCTTCCATATAGATTAGATATGACATAGCAGTTCATCACTCTTTGCTTTGTTTCTAATATTTTCTGACTTAATACTTTCCTTAGTTTCTAAAAGACATTTTTCTAATACTTATGCATCTTTGAATGTCTGTAATGTTTTCCATTATCTTAGAAAACACTGAGAAAACAAAAGAACTTACCAATTTGAAGACTTGAAAAATTTTCCAAGGAGCCACTTTCTGTTGGATTAACAGTTCATAAACAGTACAGATGGCAAGCACTGTGATTCCTTGCTCTTTGGTTAACATGCTCAGAGTAGCCAGTATTGTTGACAAGAAGAAAAATAGAAATCTTTGTGGTGATCTCTCTTCAGTGTCTCTCCCCAATTCTACTTGGCCATCACAATAACCATCTCGGTAAAAAACATATTTTCTATAACTTAAAAATCCAAGCAGGAAAAAGAGACAAGCACCAACGTCAGCACGTCCCACAACACCTGCAACAGCTTCAGTGTGTACAGGATGAGAGGCAAATAAAAGTCCAGCAAGAATTGTGGGTAGTGCCTTCTGGAGGAAAATGCTTGAAAGATGAGTGAAAAGGATTGTTACCAGGGCATGGAGAAGGACGTTGGTAAAATGGTAGCCCCAGGGATTCAGCTTCCCAAAGTAGTAATTCAGGCGAAAGGAGAGTACACATATTGGGCGGTATGACTTGTGTGACCCACTGTTGGTCAGGGGAGTACCCCAGAAGTCATTGTAGAACAAGTTGATGAAAGGAGTCTCGGGAAGCAAGTCAGGATTTTTCTCAACTGCACGGCTGTTAAAAGAAAAAATAGAAATTATGAATAAGTTAGGACAAAGATTAAAGAAAAAATATTTGTAGGTAATATTTGAATAATAGTAAAAAAAAAAAAATCAAAACAAAAGCCCATTAATCCTTTTACTAATATTTCTTTCATTGTATTTCTGTTGATTTTTATTGCAACTCTCAAGAAACTTGTTTTATGATTATTAACACGCAATGGAATAAAGATTTGGTAAAAGTTGAACACATCCATTATTAATTAGGAAGCTTGACTGTCATTTGATGACAGTTACAATTGAAATTAAGATGTAATAAGTACTATTACTATATGTAAAAAACAAAAATAGCTGTAGACTTTTGAGGAAAATGAAGGATATTAGAAATGATTTGAGTTTCTGCAACCAGCAGTTTTTGTAACTTTAGCAGAGCAGGGGCTGTATATAGAAAAGCTTCTTGAAGAAAAATAGTTTCAAGTTTGAGTCTTGCCAAAAGAATTTTAAAAGAATGGTTAAAAAAAAAAAATCTATTTTTTTTTATGTGCACATCATTTTTGGTAAAGTATTTTTGAAATCAGCATTTTGCTGATTTAGAACAGGGCTCTACATTGCAAGTGAAACAGTTGCATTTGCGAGTGATTTTTCCAAGTGGCAACTAGAAATAATAAAATGCTTATCTTTTGGCGACTGTGTTTTTTTCACCGACAATCTTCCAAAGCTCATTACTGAGTGAAAAATGTCTGTTCAACCTTTTTTTTTTTTTAATAAAACAAGCAAAGTCAAATTATTTAAAGAATAAAAGGTTTAATAGAACAATATATAAGATATTAATTGGCATTTTGATGACGGCAGTACACATTTTATTCATAGTTTCATGTTTCATTCGTCTTTCTGAGCATGCACAAAGATTTAAAGAAACATGGCAACAAAGAAAACAATACTAAAGCCGATATCGTCTTTCTTCACAAAATCAAACAATGCCCCGAATGATAAACAAGGTAATGATGACACACAAAATGAAAGTAAGCCGTCCATTGTACGAGAATTCCGACAAGTTTGGTTGTCAAATTTCGCCTGGCTTCATTACGATAGAGAAAAAAACGTGATGTATTGTGACTTGTCGTAGAGCTGGTTCAACTTTGGCTGGAAAAACTGATTTTGTAGATGGTAGTACTAAATTTAAACGTGAAAACTCCCTTGCCCATAGTAAAAGTCTTAGAGACGACAAGTGCCACGACTATAAAACAAGCAAAGCCCCTACTCTTACTTCAATACAAAAATGAGCTACCTGTGTCACCTGCATACAGTAACGATGTTAGGTGTGGTGAAATGATGTCTACTATTGCAAGAACGATCAGAGATGAGACATTGGAATCTATCAGTGACTCATTATGTGTCAGTTATGATTGATGGTGCCACTGACAGCTTTGTGTCAGAAAATGAAGCAGTTTATGTGAGAACAGTGCTGAATGGCAAAGCAGAAAATAAACTTGTTGAAGTTATTGCCATTGAACATAGCCATGCTAAAGGCATTATCTCTGCTACTAAATCTGCTCTTTCAAAAGTGGGGATCAGTGATGATGAAATGTCATCGAGAATTGTTGGGTTTTGTGCAGATGGGGCAAATGTGAATACAGGACAGAGGAATGGTGTTGTGTCACTGTTAAGGCAGGAAGTTCCCCATCTCAGACTTTCACTGTATGGCACATAGGCTTGAATTAGCCCTATTGAAACTACAAAAACAGACTCCTATTATGCAGTCTGTCAATGACTGTTTCCATTTGATATGGAAGACTTACCACTTCAGTCCAAAGAGCAAGAGAGAATTCAACATCATTGGAGAAGAACTTGAAGCAAGAACCTACTCACCAGCGCCAGTGAAGGGTACCAGATGGATTCCCCCATGTAGACAGGGCAATGAGAGTCTTTCTCCAAAGAAAGAAAGATGGTCATGGTCAATACGCAGCAGTCTACATTCATATGGAAAAACGCAGCAACATCATCAAATGCAGACATTGCTGGTAGAGCTAAGAAAATAAACAAGCAATTGAAGGATCTTGTATTCACTGCATTTTGCCATTTCGTATCCGATCTATTTGGCAAGCTAGCTTTGCTCAGTCTAAAACTACAGACAAACAATCTGATTCTTCCTGTAGCAGTTGCATAAGGAGGAATACATTCCTGGGGGGAATGTCTGAAAAGTATCCTGTGTATTGAAGAACAACAGTCTGAAAATTTGCAGGGTAATCCCAAATTTCAAGGAGTTGAAATGACTGGGAGTCCTGTTTATGAGGCCAACGAAAAACTAAAGAAGCATGTTGAGTATACAGTTGACTTTACAATCAAAGAACTAGAGTCAAGGTTTCAAAATCTGTTGGGAACAAATACAAGTATAGATGCTCAAGGTGTGGTGAAAAGTTTCATTAAGGTGTTCAATCATGACACATGGCCAGAATGCAAAAGGGAACTTGTCCATTTTGGAAATCATGAAAGACATTATTTGTGACTGGTTTGGAAAACCTCTTGTGGCTGCAGGATGCAATATGGAAGTTGTTCAGATGGAATGGAGACATGAAATTCTTTGGTGCAAATACTTTCAGGGAGAAGTCTAATTCTGATCTGTGGCAAATCCTACTGACCAAGGAGCCATACAAGACTTACTTCTGCAATGTACTTCATCTTGTGAGAATAATGCTCACTCTTCCAATCAGCTCTGCAGAGTGAGAGAGAGCCTTTTCTGCACAGAAGAGGATAAAGAGCAACATACGGAGCAGCTTGTCTGTACAGAGACTGTCAGACTTAATCTTGCTTTCTTCTGAAGGTCCAGATCTGGCTGAATTCAACCCAGAGAAATCCATTGACAAGTGGATGGCAAACAGCAGAAGAAAGATTGCTGGGGTGCCAGGACAGTGTGACTGGCCAGCTAACATTGTGTCTGTTGATCGAAAGTGTAAAGACAAAGCAGTACTGTTTGAAAGCAAAAAGATTTAGATGTTTTTATGAGGTTGTTGTTGTTTCAAGTTTAATAATATTGAAACTGATGCGATCTTCAAACATGTATTTGTCAGTTGACTGAATTATCCTGAGTGATATTTGCCAGGTAACTGTAAACAGTTCTACAGTTTCTAGATTCAATGTAATTTATTTATGATTTTTTTTTTTGTTGTTATGATCTTTTTGTTTGATGTGGTGGTTATTATGATCTTTTTGTTTGACATGGTTGTTGTTGTTGTTGTTATGATCTTTTTGTTTGACGTGGTTGTTGTGATCTTTTTGCTCGAGGTTGGTTAGTAATATTGAAACTGATGAGATCTTGAAGACTTCAAATTTGCATTTAAATTTTGTCAGTAAGTTTACTGAATATTTCTAAATGACACCTTCCAAAGTTTGCCAGGTAACAATTGAAATGAATGTAATGTTTTTATGAGATTGTTGTTTCAAGTTTAGTAACTAATATTGAAACTGATGAGATCTTCAAACATGTATTTGTCAGTTGACTGAATTATTCTAAGTGATATTTGCCAGGTAGCAGTACCACTGAATGTAATTGTTCTTGAAATTTCTAAATTTCCTCCCATAAATTTCATCTGTATTGTCTTAAAGAATTAGAAAATAAAACAAAACTTCATCTGGAATTGTTTTATTCATAACATTAGAGTGAAATAACATTACATGGATTTGGCTAGTAAACGAAAATATTTAGTTTCAAAGGTCAACTGAAGGTAAATTTGTCCATAGAGCCCTGTAGAATCTGAGCATTTTTACAGTCTAATATTCACACTTTCTTATTTATATTCTATTTTGGTACCCTTTTGGGCTTTTGTTCATCACCTTTGTTTCTCTTAAGTCCCATACGCTTAACTTTAATACAAGGCCACAGCTTCAGCATGCTAGGTATTGTTACTGCAATTTTCATAGCAACTAAGTTTTTCATGGGATGGATTTGCTAACCTCATGCCTAACAGGATTTGAATTCAGATTTGTCCTTTTAGATTGGTTGGCAACTAAGGGTGAATAGCCTAGTTTTTTCTACTATTTAACCCATAGAGGGAGAAGAAATACCTTTTCCCCACACCTGCATGTATGTACAAAATCTGTGTGTAGTATCTGTGCAAAATTGTTACACATACAAAATTATATAATACTAGCTATTTACCTGCACCTTGCTGCATACACTTTTTTTTTGTTTTTTGTTAGAAAATGATGATTGATTTAAAATCAAAGTTATAATTTGTGGAGAAAAATGATGCACTTCAACATTGCTCAATGATCTTGCCAATATGACCTCCATCTTCTGGCTTTCTCCTATATTTTGGATAGGTGTCATTCCCTTGTTCAAATTTAAATTAAATCAAAGAGAAAAAAAAAAAAAAATTCAGTGTGGGGGGGGGGGGAGACCGCTTTGATTAAAATGAAATACTTATTCAAGTACCCTGGGTAATGTAGTTTCCGAATATATATGGTTATGAGGGTCTATCTCCAAAACACTAAGAATTCAATAACAGATAGAGGCTACAACTTTTTATATATATATATATATATATATATATATATATATATAAAAATGGACAAACACTGTTTTATATATGCAGATAACATTTTTGAATGGCATGATGCTATGGAGTGACACTTCTGCCTAAGAACAAACGTGTTGTTCCTTGATATCTTGTATAGCATCAGAGTGTAGTATCTGCTTACTTTCATTAATTAGTTTTGTATGGCTTTTCAACTTTTTGCAGGTTATTTAAAGCTGGAAAACATTTGTAGATTGTAAGATTTACTTATACATGTTCTACTAATTAAACCATATGTGGAGAGACAAGTGGTGGATTCATACATTTCCTAAAGGTATTTGTGTGTGAGTAAATATAACAAACCCAACTGAAATTCAAACTTAGCTCTCAAATCTCCAATTCTGAGCCATTACACCATCTGCACATCTAAGCTTGCACCACTTGATATTCCAATGCATACACATTTATTTAGTTGATGTTGCTTAATTTTGGTGATTGTATGCAAGAACCAGTGTTTCAATGTGATATGGGCATAAGCCCCTGCATACCCTGATATATATATATATATATATATATATATCTAAGAGAAGTGCAAGCATTTTATACATGTGGATTGAAGATGCACACGAGACCCTCATGAAAAACAAAATTTTTAAGTTGATGATAAATTTCAAAAACACTCCCATGAAAATACTAATCTGTAAATACAGATCCTGTATAGAGAGTTGACAAGGATATTTTTACAGAGTTACTTTTATCCTTGAGCAAAACTAGCATGGTGGTGATGGTCAGGATTGACCTATATAAAAAGTCAGAGAGCTTTGTTAGGTTGAAATCTGTGCATAGTAGGAAAGGCTAGGTTAAACTCTTAACTTCAGCCATTAAAAATATCCACTCATCTAAAAACTGTGGCATATATCCTTTTTAGAACATTCAAAATTTTCGTTAAAAAATTTTTTTTTCTTGCCTCAATGGGGGACCATAAGTTACTATATGAAATTTTAGCATCTTTTTGGCAAATGAAAAACATTGATTTGAAAATTCTAGCAAAAATCAAATAATTGTTGTATAAATGAAACTTTCAGGACTTATTCACAAATGAATGAAATTATTTTAGAAACATTTATTTAAAAAATTTTGATAATTTTTATTTTTTTTACTGTTACTCCCACTTATTTAATTTTATGAAATTTCAAGAAATTTTTGTTTTTACAGCTTAATATTTTAGTTATATACAGAAATTAATTTTTTTTTTGGTAAAATATAATCCTTAATTATTAAGGAGAATCTGCTTTGAATTATAAAATAAAAAATGCAATCAAATTAAGACATTAATTGGAAACGCTTTTGTTTTTATTTATAATGATATGTTAGAGACATTATTGTCTTAAGAAAAAATAATTTTTTGATGAATAATGAATTTTTACAAGAATTGTTTTAATTTTTAAAAAAATTTTAATTAGAATAATTCATAAAGTTTTAAATCTTAAAACTCTGTATTAATTTGTATAGGTTATTTATTAATCATAGATGGAAAAGCTTACAATTCAGTGACCCCAGTATTTAAAAAACTTTTTGGTGTCTGTATAAACGTGCCAATTTTTGTAAATATAGATGTCCCTACAAGACATCAGAAAATAAAAGTAATTACTATAATAAATTTAGAACCAAAATTAAAATTCAATAAAACATCAGATTATGGAGAATATTCTCCTAAATTTTATAAGATTACTGTGTACTTAAAAATTATATAAAAATGATGCTCACGTTATATTCCTCAGGTAATTTTTTTTTTTTACAGCTAAGTCCCCTGTAGAAAATATTAAATTTCTGGTTGTCAGGCTGTCAAAATTTTTAACACCTTAAATAAACACCTACCACTGTGTTATAAATGCATTTCTGCAATATTTTAAACTAAAAGTAATATTTGTTTCAAATCAGATTAATTAAACTTTAAATCAACTAATATTCCTCAAATAAAATTTTATTTTTGAAAGATTTTCTAATAAAAGAATTGTGCTGACAGATGGCTAAAATCAGTGATTTTTAGAAGTTTAAAAAAAAAAAAATCCTTCCAATCAAGTCGAATTAGTTTTGAAATACAGCAAAATATTTTGCTTATTGTAAATAAATTTAATCTATTAGCTTGGAATTAAAACTAAAATAAAAACTTCAAGATTTTTAAAAATTAATTTTAAACTTTTAGGTATCGTTAATTATCTGTAGTTGAGAATCCTCATTTCATTTGAAAATAGAAGATAGTGATAGGTTAGAAGCTTGTGGGTAATGAATTGTTTCCACCTTACAACCCCATTTCCCCAACAGATGAAACATGGCAAATGTCTTGTTATTCTATCACTGTTTCCATGGAAAAGCTCCAGATGAGCTATACACCTTAGTTCCCAACTCTAAACCCTCCTAGCTAAAACTGACCATGTCACATACACTGAGGTGAACTACCTTCATATTCCATTAGTAAGGAGTAAGTTCCACTTAGATAACTTACTCTCAAGAACTGTTACTTTGTAGAACAGAATCCCAAGAGGATGCTTTCCCCAATCACTACAATCTTAACCTCTTCAAGTCTAAGGTTAATGGTTATCTTTCCCCACATAAATTGTGCCTCTTACCATTACCACCGACACAACAATTGCCTCCAATAATCCTCTACTTGAGTGCCCCTGAGGATATGTATGGGGTGAACATTAGTTACCCCACCACACACACAAAAAGGCTTCTTTATTTTAGATCATCTAGTCACTTCTGACAATGTGGGTTGCAGCAGTCCCATACAAAACTGTAGGGTACTTAAAAAGCTAAGAAGTGTCTCTATTCTGAAAAAAAATTTTTTTCTTTGAGAATGCTTACTTGTTGCATTATATATGTATTCCATTATGAAAGCCATATCAGCAAGACTTAGTTGGTCATGTATCATCTACATGATGTTGCTAAATATGAAAGAACAACATTTGATCACACTTTCCATGACCTTTTTGGTCACCCCAACATTGCTGAATATATTACAATATTAATAGAAAAAAATTAAAATCTTTTGTGCTTTCAATACTGAAAATGGTTATGCAGTCATGAGTGCACTTTCTTCATTATATAATAGAGAATATTGACAACTTCTCTACCCAACCTATTTCACAAAAATCAGTATTCTGATGTTGATTAAGCAAAGTGAGTAAGGCCAAGAACTTTTCCACACACCTTTGCACAATGCCATTAAAAAGCTAAGGTTTATTTTTAGATTTTACATAAGCAACTTTTATTAAATGAGCAACAAAATTATAGTGTAATATATGTTCCAGTCTGTTTCATACAT
Organism: Acanthosepion lycidas; assembly: GCA_963932145.1. Classification (NCBI taxonomy): domain Eukaryota; kingdom Metazoa; phylum Mollusca; class Cephalopoda; order Sepiida; family Sepiidae; genus Acanthosepion; species Acanthosepion lycidas. Next base: position 29,842,441 of record OZ010594.1, on the reverse strand, counting down.
TTTTCAAATTGGCTAGGCACATCAATGTTGGCTGTTGGCATCCTTGGATATACATTTGCCAATAACTTGAGATTATATTAGGTCAGTAATCAATATTTTTTCTTTTTGTTCTATATACACTGTTTTCTCCCTTTTCCTTTCTAATTTCACAGGAAGTCCTGAAACAAGCTGTTCTCCAAAGCCTGTAATCTCTCATACAAAAAGCACAGGTAAGGCTGGGCCTGTAATGTGCATGACCAACAATTGCTAACCTAAACAATTGCTTATTAGAGAACTCCTGTTTGTTAAAAGGACATTCACTGAGTAGAAGAAATGCTTCAAGGAATAGCTGAAGACTATCCACAAGGATATATAATATATACATTTGACATCAACTCCTTATATATCATGGTTCAGAAGAGTACTACATGGTAGTGCAAAATCACAAAAGGGGCAAACGTAGTAGACATCAGAATTTCTAAAATTGAATGAAAATGGTAAGGCCTCAGCTGCTACTATTCTATCCAGAACATTTGCAAATGTGTTCTATATGTAGGAGAAACTTCATAGTACAGATTTGTTTCTTCATTAGTCACCTCTGGATTTGTTGCAGTACTACTAAGCCATGATCATCATCTAATATAGAGGACAAACATCAGAAAAGGAGATTTAAAAATAGGAAGCAACTTTTTAACCATGGCTTATTTATAAAGTCAAAATTTCATGAAGTACCAAAAATATTTCTTTAGAAAAATTTCAGAATATTTGTTTTTTCAAGAAAATAACAGCAACATACAAAAATTAACTATTTAGATAATTTCTCTTCATTTTTTTGAAGTTTTTCTGAAAATACACAATTATTCTCATGTAAATTTATTTAATTTTTTTTCTTTTTAAAATGACTAAGTTCCTGGTCTCAAAAATACTATTTTTTATTTCCAGAACAAGTTTCAAGAAATTATACATTATCCTATATGTCTAAGGTTACATTTTCTTTTGTTTTTATGTTTTTTTCTTTTTAAAGAAAGAATTGAAGTGCATCATTCAGGTTAGAGCATTCTCAATGTTGAGACAATAGCCTAGTTGATTAAAATGTTGGTTCATGGAGTCATTCATTAGTTCAATCCCTGAGACATGCAGTGTAAACTTGGACACAGTGGAAATAGGTGAGCAATAATGGAGCAGTACTAAAAATAAGAACTAAAGGAGATATATCTTGACATGAGCAGTGAAATGAGTTCTCTTCAGAATTTCTTGTAGGTTATCCAGTTCAATATACACTTGAAGGTCAGAGAGTACAACAGTCAAAACTTTGTGATAATAACAAAGATGAGGACAATAGTCCAAACGTAAATAATGCAAATAATGATAACTCATCATGACAGAAATTCAGACAGTTTTGTTATTCTTTTTACAATTTGTATTTCTCTTCCTATAACTCCACATGTTCGTTCAAATAATAAGGAGTAAAAGTTTCATAAATAATAGAGGTAATAATGAGCACACTGAAATTAAATACTTTACCATTTTATTGAATTAGTTGCCATCATGAATCGGCAGGGGATGTGTTTGATCAGCAGTAGCAAGGGCATTGATATTTGGTTGGAAATTGGCGAGTTTTAGTTGGAAGACACTTCTATGGGTCATTTCCCTTCAGGACCTTGGTAATCATGGATCTCCACAACTCCCTGTCCTTTGTAGCCCTTAATCTTTTTTTTTAATCTTTCCTAAACCCTGTTCTTCCATCCATTTACACGAGCATGTTAGTAGGATATACACTTGTTTTCCTCCGTCTTGTTGTGTCAGTGTCAAATTATCCAAGCTCTTTTTCCTCATTATATTCTCTAGAAATTTCAACTCTTTCTGATATCAATTCTTTTTGATCCTCAGACATTTACCACCACCAAATAATTCCATCAACCACCACAGGGCAATATCAACCATTTTGGGAACACTTTGTCTAAATGAATTTTAGAATCAGGCTGTGCATGAAATTTGAATTTACATCTCAGACTTGATTAATTATAGGAGAGTGATAATGGTATTAGTTTTCTTATAAGGAAACATTCAGTATTTGCCTAAGAATTCCCTTCCTGAGCAAGCAGCTCAGCCATTTCTAGCAATGGGATAAAAAGAAATGGGTTCATGCCTTTTCCAAAGCATGAGGAAGTGAACACAATCAAACCCAGTTGGAATTTAAACACTAATGATTCCATTTTCCTGTATTGAATAAATATCTGTCCCCTTTCACACCTCCTCCCACACATACACACATTTGGCTTGCTATCCTTTTATTTTCATTTGTTTATTTGCCCATCATTATCAGACAAGAAACAATCAGAAAACTAACATGTATCATTGTGGGAATTTGTCCATAAGATAACAATGTAAATTCTATTCAAGTGGTAACTTGAAGAAAAATTGCTACACCCACTGGCTATGATGTGTGTGAGAGTGGTGGGATGCAAACATGGAAGGCAGTTAATAAGAGTTTTGTGATGAATGCCACTGGTACCTTGTAAGTGAAAAAAAAAGTTGCTGAATTGCTACTCTCATTCAAGGCAACAACCACAAATTTGCTGAAAAGAAAATGATAGCAAAGAGAAATAGTCATTTTCACTAAAGGATTTTAAAAATGTGTGAATTTTTATTGAAATTTCAATTGACCTGAAATTTCAAAGAGAATAAATGTGTACTATATATATATATATATATATATATATATATATATATATATATATATATATATATACACACACACACCATAAAATGAGCACAAATAACCACATTCAAATCCAATTATTTCTACTCAAGCCTCAAGAATAATCTGAAACATAACATTATTGCCCACCCAATAACTGTTAGAATAATACAATAAACATTTTACTCATAATGCACCATTGACCAGCATATATAGTGAAGCAAAAATGCAACACACTTTGCCTAAATATTACATTTAAGTATGAAACAGACTGTTGCCAGTGGGTGTTGACCTCAATGTCCACATTTATATTCACATACACTATCCCTGATATTGAGTACTTTAAAACTAAATTTTTATCATTTTATATATATATATATGTGTATATAATTAATACAAGTAAAAGGGTAGTCACTTAGCAGATTGATGTTACCTTAAGCATCCAGATTTCAGTTTCATAGATGGACCTGCCTGTCCACTTGTCAGTGTATATCAGTAATTGACTACACAGGCACACACTAATATATATATATATATATATATATATATATATATATATATAGAGAGAGAGAGAGAGAATATATAACTACTCCTTATATATATATAATTGTATATTTAGGCAGCAATCCTTCGTTTATGCATGTTTCATTAAAAACGACAGACAAGGTACTACGGTTAAGCATTTTATTTTTCTTGTGTTTGAATGAGAGCTTTCTTTTCTGGACAGAGTGTGTAAAAACTGTCCAAATGTTTATAATATATAACATTTGGACAGTTTTTACACACTCTTTGTCCAGAAAAGAAAGCTTGTTCGAACACAAGAAAATTTAAATAAAAAACTTAACCGTAGTACCTTGTCTGTCATTTTTAATGAAACATGTGTATATATATATATATATATATATATATATATATATATATATATATACACACACACCATATATTTCCATGTACAAGGTGAGCTTTAGATAAAATGATGTAAAAAAAAAAAAAAAAAATAAAAAAATAAATAAAAAAAAATAATAAATATATATATATATATAGCAAATTTTCATGAATTTATCCTATACTTGTGGTATAAGATGACTGCTTCTTGATTATATAAAGATGAGGTTATTGGAAATGTTACTTTCTGTAAATTCAAAATAGACAAAATAAAACCAATTCTATATCATGTTTTTCCTACACATGTCTTCTAAAAGAGAAACCACAGTTTTGTTTACTTTTCTTTGGTATGGAATTATTCTTCAAATAGGTAATTTATCATTATATTATGCCAGGGTAGAAATGGTTTTATTATTTTTATTATCAATTTATTTGATAATGTGAAACTTTTCCTGTATACCTACAGACAAACATCACTGAGAGTTTAAGGTTTCTTCTTTAGAATAGTAGTATAAGATCTCCAACTTTTAAATGTGATTTTTGGGATTTAAAGGTCATCTTGATAATTATCTATCAAATTGGATAAGATTGGTAACCACTGTTATATTGACACAGAATTAAACACAAAGCCATCAATACAGAAGTCAATAAATTTTATAAAAAAGTGGATGACAACTGGGAAAACGCTATCAACTGTGATGCCAAAGCAATAGTGACTGAACTAAAAATAGATGACAGAATGCCAAAAGTACACAAAAACAGGCATTAGTCCCGATAAAAGACCACAAGGAAAATTTCCTAAATAACCCCCAATATCAACTGCTCAATCCATCTAAAAAGAAGATGGATATTATCAGGAAAACCATTATGGAAGGGGCACATAACTATGCTAAAAAGGCTTTAGGCATCAACCAGTGGCGAAATACAACCAAAGCTATTGAATGGTTCAGTAATATAAAAAAGAAAGAATGCACATTTTTGCAGTTCGATATCTGTGACTTCTACCCATCCATCAGAGAAGAACTACTGATGGTCGCTATTACTTTAGCAAAGAACTACTGCCATATTTCTGACCAAGAAGTAAATATAATAAGACAGGTACAAAACTGATACTATACCATGATGGAACTATGAACTAAGAACAATAACCCAGATTTTTGCATATCCATAGGAGCACATGATTATATGGAAGCACATGAACTTGTAAGGATGGAGACTCAGATTTATCTCCGACATAAAAAAAACAACGGTATATACAGAGACAATGGGATAATTCTCCTTCGTAAACTGAGACCAAGACAAGTGAACTGGATGAGAAAGGACCTAACTAAATTCTTTAAGAGCCATAAACTAAATATTACCATCAATACTAATGCTAAAGTGATCAGTTTCCTAGACTTTACATTAGAACTGAGCAAGGGCCTGTATAAACCATACACTAAGGATTTGTACAACCACAGGTATGGCAATAGAAAATTCAACTACCATAAAAGTGAAATTATAGTATGTAGAAAGAAATAACAATAAAGATAAAGGTAAGCTAAAACAATGCACCATAGAATAGTAATGTCCAAACTAAT
>OZ010594.1:29607296-29832296 GCA_963932145.1 Acanthosepion lycidas | reverse complement strand
AATATTAAAAGTAATGGAATGGTCTCAAGACTCCATCAGTGACAAGTGATGACAGCTACTACGGATGACCATAAATGAAAATTACTAGAAATCTGAGTGAACCCTTTTATTTTTAGTTTTACTGTTATGTCTATTTATTAGAATAAAGGGACAAAACTCTTTTTATAATAATGGCAATTTCAGTCTACTGTACATGGAAATAAGGAATGTATTAAGTAGAAAAATACAACATAAAAAATTATTTGAAAAAAAAGTGGAATCACTAAATTTATTAAACTTGGCAATTTTGAACTCGTAAATTTTGTTTCTACTTAATTACTAATTATCAAAAGGAAATAAGCTAATACAGAGTTTTGCACGATTTTTAAACTATTATAAATTATTATAATCAAAATGTAAAACAAATAAAAAATTCTTGTAAAATTTAATTATTCATCAGAAAAAATTTATTTCTTCAGGCAATAATGACCTTAATATTACTTATTTACAAAAGCAATTAAAAGCTTTTCTAAGTAATATCATAGTTTTATTGGATTCATTATTTTTCTATTCAAAGCTCATTTTAAAAAAGTTGGAACAAATTAGAAAAAAAAAAGTAGGTGATTTACCATCTCCAATGACTCTTACTTTAAACAAAAAAAAATTGTAAGGAAATAAAAAGAATTGAACGAAATTTCGGGAAAATAAGTAAGTGGGGTGTAACATATTAAAAAAAAAAATATTTTTTACTAAAATTTACTAAAAAGAAATATTTCAAAAATAATTTCATTCATAGGTGAATAAGTCCTGAAAATTTCATTAAAATCGGACAATTACTTTAATTTTACAAGAATTTCCAAATCAATGGGTTTTCAACGGGAAAAAAGCGCAAAAAAAAACAATGTTATTTTTACAGCACCGCGATGACGTAAAAAAAAGAAAACTTTAACCAAAATTTCGAACGTGTTAAAAAATATTAAAAAATATCAAAAAATAATTAAAATACACTTTGGTCTTTCATCTTAATAATAACATAAGCGTTTTGACGATAAAAATTTATTTTCGGTAAGTTTGTGTCATTTGTTTATTACGCTATGCTGTTTTCCCGCGAAAAAGTGGAGGTACCTAGAGGGGTCATATTTTTATTCAAAAAGACACTATTTTTTTTATTTAAATTAAAAAATACTAACAAATACTCTGTTAATGTGGTTTTCAAAAAAAATCAAACTTAAAGTTTGATAACTTTTCAAATTATTATTAATAAAAAAGTAAATAAACTTATATTTAAACATTTAATCATTTTTTCAAGCAAAAACTGTAGCGAGCCTTATTTGAAAAATAATTATTTTTACTATTTATTTTAGAGGGGAATTTAGATATGTAAATAAATTTTTACTTTTAAAAACACTGCATTAGCAAACATTTCTCTGTAAATAAATTTATTTTAATTACTATTTTGAAAGAGTAGAAGCAAGCAAGTAATTTAGTTTTGAAAAGCAATCGTTTAATTTTTCAAGTTATTTGTATTTGAAAAGAAAAGAAAAACTTTAGTTAAATAAATAAATAAAACTTGAGACAGACATGATGACGACTTATGGTCAACATTAGTCCTGTGGAATATTTGTTTTACTAATTTAACTATATTTCATTTAAATTAATTTCCCCCCAAAAATTAAGGCTCGCTATAGTTCTTTTGCTTAAAAAAACAAACAAACTTAATAATTGAAAATTATTTACTTTTTTATGTTTAGTAGTTACAAGAAGAAAAAATAAAATGAGGTTTATTTTTTAAAGATTAAATAAAAATTTTTCTTTCATATGATGTACCAAAAAATAAGTCAATAACACACAAACTGCTCTTTAGGGTGATACCGAGTCTCTCTCATCAAAGGACTAAAAAGGAGTCTAGTATATAGTGTTAGTTAAAGAAAGCCAATCGTCCATAGATGGGAAAAGAATAGATTTTATTTTTAAAGTTATAAAACCACTAGTAACTACGAGTTAGTATGACAATGTATATAAACATGTATATACGACATATACTTATTATTAAGTTAATTAGATAAGCAAAATAACAAAAACACAGCTACTTTCTCACACATGTGCAGCTGTAAAATGATACACTTTCTGTTTTTATTTACAATTGAAAGGTCCGCCACCACCACAACCACCAAGCAGTTACTTTGATAATACAACTCATTCCGCTAATCCTGCAATTTTTTTTAAATACATTGTTAGACAATTTGGAAGTTTTTTGCCTGCAGATTATTTTTTATTTATTTTGCCTGCAGATTTCGTCCATGGCATCTGAAGTCCATTGATGGGTGGTTTGTGACTTGTCTGTATATATTTATTTTGTAGCCAGACACACACTTGCATTTGAATAAGTAAACTTTTTGTCAAAAATTGTATTTATTATTCTTTTAAGATTTATTTTGTTGTTTTAATTTTTTAAAGTTATGCTTTTATTTTTACTATCGATGTGAAAAAAGTTTCTTAAATTCTTAAATGTTTATTTAATTATTTTTATTTACTTTTTATTTAATCCACTCCAAAATAAAAAAAGTAAATAATTATTTTTCGAAGTAAAGTTAGCTATAGTTTTTGCTTAAAAAAAAAAAAAAAAAAAAAAAAAAAAAAAAAAAAAAGAAAAAAGAAAGACTAAATTAAATTATGTTTAAAAAATAAAATATATTTTAATTTAGTTTATTTACTTTTTGTTTTATCTGGACACACACACTCCGATATTGGATTTTGGAATAAATTCCAAACTTTTTTTCCAAATAGTTTTATTTAATATTCTTTTAAATTTACTTTGTTTTAATATTCATTTTTTTTTTTTTAAGTTACACTTTATTTACTATAGATGTAAAAATAAATTCAAAAGAAAAGAAATTTTAATACATGTTTGGATAGCGTTTTAGCAGAAAAAGTAAAAACGAATGGTAATCTGAATAGAGAGAATAAGAATTCTTACAGTTCGTTTTTACTTTTTAATTCTGAGAATTTTCAATGCATTAATGCATTTTTAATTTTAAAATATCTAAATACAAATCATACGATGATATTTTTTTTTGTTTTTTTTTTTTTTACAAAAAGCTGGCTTGGGTGATAATGAGTCAGTTTACTTTTTCATAAACTATTATTTTTTATGGTTTTTTAGCCAGATGCATGCACACGCAGACATCTGCCCTTAGATGGTCTATATTTTTGGGACTTAGATAAAAAAATTATATCGTACTTTGCATAATAAAGCTTGATATTCCTAAATCCAATTATCAGATTGATATTACAAGCTGAAATTCATAATAAAATATTCATATTTTCATGCTGAACATTGGTTGGTTATACCAGTTTTATTGTGAAAGCATTGACTTTAAATAAAATAAAATGAATGCAAAAAATGTGAGAAGACTAGCAAACTCATGTCATAACCTACCTAAGCTGTTAGCACCATTTTAAGAATATAGCGAGGTTCCATTTATCATTAGAAGGGATTTCAGTCAATAAGTAGAGAGAACACAATCATCTTTGCTTTATAGGGTTTTTTTCCTTGCTTTATGAACCATTTGTATTATATTTATTTTATTTATTTAAATAAAATAAAAATTTAGAAAAAATTAAGAACAAAGAAAATTTATTCAAAACATAGCATAATGTAGTTCTTTGTTCTAAAGAAAAATAATGGAAAGTTCAAAATTATTCATTAATGAGAAATTATTATTACAAATCTGTGTGTGCATAAACAAGAGATTGCTAAAAAGTTCTTAGTCTGACTCCAAATCTGACAAAACAGAATTTCTTTTTTTAAAAACTTCTTCAATGAGCCAAGAACTTTTCCACATCCTCTTATATATGATTTTTTAGGGAAGTTCACCTGACAGAATTTATTTGCTGAAATTTGATCTGAAATTTTTCATTAGATTTCACAGTATTAGCCATTTTGTTTTATAGATATCTAAATACATTGAAATTTAAAGGTTTATTTGCTGAATGATGACAAACATCTATACAGGACAGAAGATTTGCATGAAATGTACAGTTTTGAAATCTCAAATTAATGACCACATTCCAACTTTTAAGTTTAAAAATGTGTCATATTTAGTGGATTTTATAGAGTTTCAAATTTTAAAGATGTGGCTTGGGCCAAAAACTTTTCAGCACACTGTTGTAGATATGAATATTGATAGAGACCAATTATTCATGGGTTCAGACTGTCCAGTCAAATTGTATATTAATGTTAGTTTTGACATCTTATAGTTAATTATTTTGTTTGTCAGCTTGTAAGTAAATTTGAATATTCATTAAAACTTTGGCAGATATAAATCTGCTTGTATTATGCAAGACTCCAAGAGGTTCCTTCACTAAATAGGTGGAGGGAGAAAGAGTTCTTACTCTTTCAAACAATTACAAGCTTTCATACTGACATGAACAAGACTAAAGTTACTTGGGGAATCATAGTAAAATACAGCAAAATTTAAAAAAAAGGCTAGCTCAGTAAGATTTCAGAGAGTTCAAAAAGCCACACAATACATTTGAAGTAATAAAAATGTTGGATTAAAAAAAAATTGTGTTTCAGATATGAAACTGAGTATGCAATTTTGAGAAATTCTGAATGAATGAGTGTGCTTTAAAGGCAAACAGAAACAAGTGAAGCTCTTTGTAGCTCAATGGTTAAAGCACATTAGATCAGACAGGTTTGAATCTTGCTTGAAGGAGCATTTTTTTTTTTTAATAAGTATGCAGACCAAATAGTGAAATAAATAGTTTTAAATAAAACAAAGCATATGCTCAAATACAGGTATCCACAAAAAAAAAAAAAAAAAAAGTGAAGTTTATATATATATATATATATATATATATATATATATATGCATGCAAATTCAATATTCCCAAGAAAAAAAAATCTAATAGATCAGAAATTTGCAGGTGTAGAAGAAAAGCAATCAAATATAAAAAGAATATACAATTTTGCAACAAACTAAAAAATGCCAGCTTATTTTCACAACTATGCCAAGTGACTTGTTTTGTCCCAAGAAGTGATAAAGCAGCTAGAGATCAAAAGACTCATTGCTTACAAGCTTCACAAATTCATTTTACTTCCTTTTCTCCTGTAAAGTGTGAGTAATGAAATTATTAAAATATATTAACTTTTCTGTATCAGACACATCTATTTCTATAATAATTTCAAATAAGATGACTTTATTATAGAAAGATATGTCCAAAGAAAATCATACCTTTACAAAGTTTTTGTAAATAAATTGCAGTTTTAAATTTTACTATAATTACTGGAATTTTTTTTCTACTTATATTAAATGTGACTAATAATCAATGTCACTATAAATTAAATGGAAGGGCTATTTGAAATAATGTCCAAATGTGAAAAGTACCAACTAAAATACAGAAACTTCGAAGTTTTTATTCTACCAGCCAGATTCATCTTGATTTAGTTTTTTTTAAAATGTTTTATTAAATTCAATTCCTTAATTCAAAGTGGTTTCCTGAGATTGTCTTTAAAAATCTAAAGGGAAGTTTGTTTTCCAATTTTCTCTGATCAAACTAAGTAGGAATACTTGTGGCTCACATTTATGGTCTTATGTCAGACAAAGCATGATTCCTGAATGCATGTCCTAAAACACTGATCAGCAAAATGATCTTACAAACCATTATTGTTGAATTGAGTTCAGTTGACATTGAGAGCTCTTATACTTGTAATCTTGTACCAAGTTAAGTTCACTAAATAATCCTCAGTAATAGAAGTATTAAGTTAGAGCAAGTGTGGTTCAGTAGTATAGAATAGGACTAAGGTTCCATGATTGGTATTGGCTTAAATCTTTGATTTGAAATGTTGGCAAAGAGCATTTGCTTTTAGAAGACATTTTGAAAGTGATAAAACACTTGAATCCTTCTCTTACCATCTGTTGATTAGGAATTATTTTACTGTCAGCACAATTATAAGATGTGATTTGACATTTGAACAAAAAGAATTTCATTCTAGGTGCCAAGTCTATGAGAAAACTCACAGGAGAAAATGTTTTCTTCTAAGCTGATTTTACAAGTACAAAACATTTATGTGCCAACTTATTTGATGTATTAGTAATGCATTCTTTGGGTCAACTACTTACTGAAATCAAAGAATTTAGTACTTATTCTTCTTTTTATAGTACTAGTACACTGAAGATAATCATTTAAACAAAAAATATATCTTAGAAACTGGCAAATTTACTAAACTATTATGAATATTACATTTAACAAAAGAGAAGTGTGTTATGTAAAACAAGCAAGGTATAAATATGGGTCAGAATTGTATAGTGCTGGGAGTAGGAAAAATGAAGAGTACTTGCTTAATTAATAAGCTAAAAATATTTAATAATTAATTTAAAATTATTTACATTTGGATCATTGTTAGCATCTTTATCAGCACAGCATTTTAGCCACCGTGTTCTCTTATTTAACTCCTCACCCCAGAAATTCAGACAAATATTAAAATTCTTAAAAATCTAGAAAAGATTATAAAATTTAAAAAAAAAAAAAATTACAGTACTGTCATATGGACTTAAGTGCTTTATTTTAAAATTTGCAAAACTTGTTAGATAAAATCCTTGTTCATTAAATTGTTTTAACTGTATTTTATTCTGCTAAAAAAGAAAAAACTTATTTGTAAGGGACATGTTCTAAGACCCTAACAGATGTGCCTAAAATATTAGGTTGGTGCAAAAATAATGTCGTTTTCTCACATGTTACTATGTGAGAAAACGACATTTTTGCACCAACCTAATAGCAAATAATACTGAATGTGGTACATTATTTTTTTCCTATATATACATATCTATGATAGTTAAATTTATAAATTGTTTACTACAATATTTTAATATGAAAAACTCATAAGAAAACAGAACAGCCATAACACTATATTATAATAGAAGTTACATAACAAAAGTTTTTTTCTTTCCTTATTCAGTCAAGAACTCATTCCAATTGAGTCTCATATTCAAACTGCTGGCAACACTACTTTTGCAGTTTGAAGCCCTTAAGTGTATATATCTGGTGTTGCCAATAAGTAAGTAAAACAGAGGAAGATGAAAACATAAGTGGGGTTCACTGTACACCAACGGAAACAAAGAATCACTCAGAGAATTATGGAACAATTGAGCTAATGAAAGCTGATAGACTTTCTAGCATTATTATTGACTATTAAGTTCTCATCTATTAATAAAAGCTAGATTCATTAATATAGTTATTTATTTAAGTGTTGCTTAGTCTTACACAAGAGTAAAAATGTGGAGGATCTGGTAAGAAGCCAACTCCACTTGATTGCCGACCACTGGCCTATGGGGAAGTGACCTCAGATTCATTAATACAAAGGGCACTTTGAAAGGACTGTGTCCTATTTATTTCCATATAAACAATAGATAGGAAGAACACAATACTGTTGAATAGAACAAGTTTTCAGCTACAAAACACTATTTTCCTATATAATCATCACTATTGGCTAAGATTTTCAACATTGATGAACAAGATTTTTTACTGAGACACAAAATACATAAATTGTCATACACATTGCTGTCATGACTACTGAAACCCTACCCAACACCTAACTGATTATCTCTGAAAAAGGTTCAGTAAGAATTCATGAATTTTAATAGATTCAAGTTTTTTTCACATGGAGGGAATGAATGACACCTCTGCTTACTTTCATGTCATATGCTATTTTGTCAGATTGTTTTTCAGCTGCTATCTGTAAGAAGGCAACAATATTATAGATTAGCAAGGTGGCTCAACGTTGACGGCTATATCACCAACATTCACTTCTGGTACAGACCACCAAAAGCAATCACTTTTGAAATAATAGAATATTTAAATTTTAACCAACATGTAAATACATTTCAACCTTGCACTTCAATCTTTGACTGTCAATATACCAGCAAGATTTATCAGAGACAAAGCACTCAGTACACACATACTCACTCTCTCTCTCTCTCTATATATATATATATATATATATATATATATATATATATATATACACACACACAATGAAATGGACAAAATCAGACAATTATTATAAGACATTTTTATGTTTATACATTTTTTTTTTTTTTATAGATACAAATATTTAAGTCAATGCTCCATTTTATATGAAAATTTCTCGGACATTCAGGCCAGTAAATGTTATTAATACTGTTTATTATAAAACAGAGAATTTACTTAAATATTTATATCTATAAAAAGAATGTATAAGCATAAAAATGTCTTAAAATATATATTATTTTTGATGAATACTCATATTTGAGTAGAAGCTGTTTTTTTTTTTTAAATTAAAACAATATTTTTTGTCCAACTGCATATATTGGCCTGAATAGTTGGATAAAAAAATTACTGTTTAATTAAAAAAAAAAAAAAAAAAAAGAAGCTGAGTATCTATCAAAAATAATGTTTAAACACATTAAAAATGTTAGATTTAATCCATTTCCTTGTGTGTGTATGTATATATATATATATATATATACACACATACACACACAAAACATGCAATGCATCAGTATATTTTCTAATATTGCTTTCTTCAATGAAGTTTTAAGAATTTTGGGCTGATGTTAAAGTAAAGAAACATCAAATTACTCTATGACAGTTTTATTGCTATGTACTACCAAAGACTTATTAGTTTGCTTAGCTTAATCTGGCACAAGGCTACAACAGTGGATATTAACCACACCCCCACTTGAACAGAACATGGTACAATACAGTGTATAAAATCCCACACAAACATGGGATTAGTAACAAAGTTTACTATCCCTCTGAGCTGCTCTTTATCCAGACACCAATGACCAACCCTGAATAAATAGGTCTGAAAATTTATTAGCATTTTGTTATAATAGCTACTTTTACCTTAATGTGCTAAATGTGGTGCCCAATATATGAGCACTATTTTCAAGATAAACTTGTTAACTATCACTCATGGCAAGTATGATTATATGCACAAAATTTCTTGACATTACATATTTAGTGTGTTGACAATTATTTATAAATTGTGAATTGATGTTTTGCCTGCTTACAGTTTCCATGAGAGAGAGAAAAAAAAATTGGGGACAAGCTACACTTTGCCACCGTTTCGTTATATATCACCAACCACAAGAGTGAGATAAAGCAATAAAGATTATAGCAAAATATATGGCCAGCTGGTCATGAAATGACAGCTGTAAAAATATGCATAGCTCTTTAAAGAAATACAGCTAGTATTTAATAGTGAACCAAGAACTAAAAATAAACTAAATACAAATATATGAGAGAGTGAGAGAGAAGCAGAGAGTATACCAGAGACAGAGAGAGAGACAGACAGACAGAACAATAAAGTGAGAGAGAGGGAGAGAGAAAGGGAGATAAAGTGCAAAAATATGATATAATGATTTACATAGTGTAGCACAAAGTCATAGTGAACATGTAGTTTCAACTCATAACACTAGATATTTGTTTGTGAAATTGGCTTGTTAAACATTACTCAATAACAGGTGCCCAAGTATATAATTACTAAGCTTAGCCTAGTCTTACTCGCAGCAACAACAGTGTGAAATCCAGTGAGGATTAATCTTAAGACACTTGTAAACTAGTTTGTTAACCATGTAAATATTTTTATTTAGTATTTGTCAAATACAAGACTATAACAGCATGACAACCAGTGAGATACAATACAAACTCACTACAACAGCTAATGAGTTAAGGCAGGCACTCAATGAGAGAAGGAAATTTTTACAGTTTAATGGAGGTTGGTTTATGATTTAAGAGGAAAACCAAAGTAATATAAATCAAGAAATGGTCACCAACATTAAGTATCCTCCAAAAATTTCCCTTGTAAGTCTGATATTTGTGCTGGTTTCCCTCCAATTTGAAAATGGTATATAATAAAAAAACCATTATCAGTATGAGGAAAACCTTTTCAGCAACCCCAGATGCTTTTACTTTGCCCACCTGCTTCAATGTTGAAAAACCCACATTACACTTTTAATGTAGCAAAGGTGGGCAGTGTGAAATACAGCAGTATACTTGACTGTTATGCATCTCATTTTGTTAGCATTCAAGACATCCTGCAAATCTGCCCAAAATCTACATGCCCTTTCAGAATTACTTAAAGCATTGATATTTGTAGCAAAATACTCATGTAATGCTATTTGGGAGAGCTGGAAATACTCAAATTTTTTTTCTATATAAATTAATGATAACTGCTTTATACTATTTAGGCTTTTGGAAAGAGAAAATCTAATCTCATATTTTAAGAGAAGATCTTGAAAATGACTTTTTACTTAGTGAAGCATGTCACTATTTTTGGTTATAACCATTCTAATTGACTTTACAACAGATCTTGTTAGCTGTGGTGATTTTGTTGTGTGATTTAAACAATTATGGTTAGAGTGTACGTAAAAAAAAAAAAAAAAAAAATCCAGTAATATATAAATGCAGATTTTCAAGGCAGACAAGTTAATCCCATTTGGAAGTTTGATGCAACAATCTTTTAGCAGACTAAGTAAAGTTCTGCAAATATATATAAGGACTTTGTGGCTAAGAGAGTAGTATATATGCCACCAATATCAATGGTCATTCTAGATCAGGTGAAAAGATAGAATCTTGACTGTTGATTCTTAAAGTATGAAGAATTACCACACTTAAAACACTGAGGCAACAAACTTCCTTTTATTTATTCTTAAAGGACCAATGAATGCAATGTATGGACTGCATACCTTACGGTTTTTCCAAAGTAAATAGTTTTGTATACTATAAAATTAATTCTTGATAATTTTCACTGTTCTCTTCCTACTTGTATTTTTTTGTATTCCCATTTCTTCATTTCTTAGGATAATTGTTACAAGCAATATTATTTAGGGAGTAAGTAGAGAAAATACTTGATGTTTAGTGAGAAAAGACAAGTAAAAGCAATGAATTTACTAGCCTTTTTAGTAGGGAGCAGGAGATACAGAACATGAGTGGGTGAAAGAGGGAGAGTCACTGAAAAACTAAAAAGCAGAAATTCTTTTGCTTGCATTAGAAGAGGCCATGGCTTTAGCCTTCCCTGTCTTATTATTGCCTTCAAGTTGGGTACATGAAAACGAGTCAGTATAATAAAGTTGGGATCACAGAGAAAGCCACTGAAAAACAAATTCTTTTGCTTGCTTTACAGCTATATTAAGCCAGCAAACACTCTACTGAAGTGATGTTTTTATTGTGTGTGGTTGATATCAAAGGACTTATAGTCAGACAGATTTAGATGAAGAATTTGTATTATTTGGTTCTAAATATATAGGGAACATCTGACGACTTTAGTGTCACTTTAAAAATTCTTTTTTTTACTGACTTAAAAATGCATGGAGAGTATTCTTGACTTCTTAAGACCTGGATTCAGTCATGTGACCTTTACCCAGAAAGTTTTGACCAGTTCATATGTGGAGCAAAAAGAGAAACTGGCAAAGTCTATTTTTAGTGATTAAAAGGTAAATTTTCATCTGTTTAATTCTAAATGTTCAAACTTATTTTTTTAAAGTTATATAAAAAATTTCTTGATAATATACTTGAATAAGTTCTTGCTATTTTCCAGCACATGGCATTCCCACAACTGTATGTGTGTAGTTTCAGTTGGTAACACATCCATAAGAAAGCACTATAAACAAGCTTGAAATTCAGTACATGTCATTTTGTCAAAGTGTAAACAACTTTGTTTTTCATAGCATTAAACATGTCAGATTTTGTGCCAAAGAAAGTGTATTTGCAAGGAATTTTACTGCACTACTTTATTCAAAAAAAATCTGCACAGAATTCTTGTTGAAACTTATGGCAACCATGCTCTGTTGGAAACAAGCTGAGACTGGTTTAGACGCTTCAAAAATAATGATCTTGATGTTGATGATAAAATATGTTCTAACACACCGAAAAAGTTTGAAGACGAAGAATTGGAGGCATTACTTCATGAAGACTCAGCATCATCACTGGGTGCCATACAAATTGAAGCCAAGAGACATCGAATGGCATCTTGTCACATATGAACAGCTACTTTAACAGCAGAAAAGGAAAGGTTTTGGCATCATATTGTAACTGGCAATGAAAAGTGGATATACTACTATAACCCCAAGTGTAGAAGATCATGGGGTAAGCCTGGCCATCAACATCGGTGGCAAAGCTGAACATCCATGGTTTGAAGTTTCTGCTTTGCATTTGGTGGGAGCAGCTGGGTGTCGTTTATTAGGAGTGGCTCAAATCAACCAAAACCATCATAGGAGATTGCTATTGACTATATTTGGGACTCATCAGCAGTGTACATCCACTACCAAGAATTAAAACCTGGACAGTTACATTATCAGGTAAATGTCATACCAACTGTACAAACGATGATGAAGTGGTAGCGAATTAGACTATATAGCGCTGCTCAATCACATATTCCGTGGTGGAACTCATTCGAGTTTCTCCTTACCCATAGGACTGTGCCCCCACGAGCCACGACTACTATCACCAAGCTGGTTCAAGCAAAGATATATAAGTGATAGAAATTATTAGAAGGATTTGAGATAATTATAATTAAGTAATTCTTTCTGCATGCTGTTGAGGTTTCTTCTAGACTCAACGTCTAGAAGAAACCTCAACAGCATGCAGAAAGCACTGGACGGCCATTTCGTTCTATATTTGGGACTCATCAGCAGTATGCATCCAGAATGAGATGAGTTTGCCTGATAATGTAACTGTTTGGGTATCAATTCTCGGTAGTGGATGCACACTGCTGATGAGTCCCAAATATAGGACGAAACGGTCATCCAGTGCTTTCTGCATTTTGTTGAGGTTTCTTCTAGACTTTATGAATTATAATTATCTCAAACCCTCCTAAATATTTTGGATTCCTGATTATTAAATTATATTTTTCTTTTATCCTTTTTAGAACATTCAAAATTTTGGTTAAAATCTTACCTTCTTCCATCAGGAGAGGGACCATAAATTAATATAGAAAATTTTAGTGTCTTTTTTGTAGTGAAAAACACATTAATTTAGAAATTTTTGCAAAAATCAAATAATTGTCAGATTTTATTGAAACTTTCACAAGTGAATTAAATTATTTTAGAAATGTTTCTTTTTAGAAAATCTTGGTAAAAAACAATTTTTTTCACATCTGTAACATCCCACACCAATTTAATTTTATGAAATTTCAAGAAATTAATTTTTGTAGTGCTTAATGTTTATATTATATACAGAAATCCTTGGAGAATTTAAATCATTTTCTTTGTAAAAGAGGAGACCCTTTTACTGAAAATCTACCTTGAATTATAAAATAGAAAATGCAATAAAAGTAAGACATTATTCAATTAGTAAAGATTTTAATTGCTTTTATGAATGAGATATTATGGACACTATTGCCTTAAGAAAAAAAAAATTCTGATAAATAATGAATTTTTACAAGAATTGTTTTCATTTTTAAAAATTTAGAATAATTTATAAATTTTAAATCTTAAAATTATGTATTAACTTGTACTGGTTAAGTGATAAGTAAAACTATATTTACTAATCATAAATGGAAATCTTACAATTCTGTGACAACCTCTACTTTAAAAAGAATTTTGAATTTTTTTTTTTTTTGGTGTGTCTATAAATGCGACAATCTTTGTAAATACAGATGTCCATTATCAGAAAAGAGCAATAACTATAATAAATTTAAAGTTAAAGTACCTAAAATTCAATAAAACATTAGATTACAGAACATTTTCCTAAATTTTCAACATTACTGGGTAGTTAAAAATTGCATAAAAAGGCATCAATTCCTCAAGCAACTTTTACAGACATGTCACTAGTAGAAATAAATTAGATAACCTTATTGTCAACATCTAATCAAAGCACCCACAATTATGTTAAAAGTGCATTTTGGTGATATTTTAAACTAAAAGTAAGCAATATTTGTTTCAAATCAGAATATACTTTAAATCATCTGATATTCCTCAAATAAAGTCTCAGAAAAGTATATTTTAATTTTGAAAGATTTTTTTTAAATAAAGAGAATTACATTCTGCTCACAGATGAAGAAAATCAGCAATTTTTAGTGATTTAGAAAAAAAAATTCTACCAGTCAATTTAAATTAGTTTAGTAATACAGCAAAGTAATTTGCTTATTGGAAATATTAAATTTAATCTATTAACTTGAAATTAAAAAAGCTTTAAGAAAGATTTTTAAAAATTAATTTTAAACCTTGGGTATCGTGTTTTTTGGGAGGTGTATATATATTTATTTCAGAATGTTATAACAAAAACATTTAAGAATTGTTACACAATTGCAGTAGTGTTTCAACACATAACGATGCATCTCCTGAGGCAATTGTAAATTACTGGTGAGTGAACAATTTGGTTTCAAAAGCAAAATCCGTCCTCAGTTTTTGGGGGAATAAAAAAAAAAAAAAAAAAAAAAAAATATAAAGCTTGAGAGCGTTACCCTGATCAACCATTCAAATATGACTTATGTTAAATTCAAAGTAAGTGAAAAATGAAAAAATTAGAAATTATTATCTTAGAAAATGTGTCATGGCTAAGATTTGACATCTAACAGCAGCCAGACATCAACTTAAAGACCAATACAAATGGTTACAATAAGTGTACACATGTTAGATGACTATCATAAGAAATAAAAATTTCCTACTTAAATTTTTTTGTAGTTGATAAGTAAGAGGCCTTTTTAAGAAACTAGTAAATAATCTAAATATATAGAATTATTTGGTAAATAATATGCAACTGTTAAATATCATCCATAAAAAGATGTTAATAATATCAACCAATCAATGTAAAAAGTCAAAAATACTAAGTAAATATCAATACATCAATACATCTGTATAAGGTGTTAATACTACCAGGAGATCAATACAGAACTAAATTAAACCCAAATTAATCATAGAAAGATAGGCTATTAGGTTGGTGCAACAATGTTCAAGTCAAATTCCAAAGTTTAATTGAAATATTGCAGCATTAGGTATCCTGCCCTCTTCTAAATTAAATGTTACGAACACTGGAAGTGTACTCTATTCGTTCTCATGATACCTGGAGATGAGATTATATATATATATATATATATATATACACACACACACTAAATGTTCAACCAATACAGAACCTAAGATAGGTTACTGAATGAAGTTGTTTCATAGACAATAGGAGGCGGTAAAAGGTCAGATTTTGAGGATATGTAGAATAATAAAGGTTAACAGACTTATGCTTGTAGTGAGTGTGGGTGAGGAGGCATCTGTTCCACAAAGCACCAGTTCTTATGAAGATACTGCTCCTGTGGAACTTTCAACTTACCAAAGAAATATGAAAGGGATCAGGATGATTCAATGCTGTGTACATGGCATGGGAATTCTTAGCTGGAAAGGTCTGAACTGGTAGAAATAAGAAATGTAATTTGTCTGAACATTTGTCATGAAAATAGCAATAGAGCAGTGATGAGATTGCAACATTTCATCTGTGGGAAAGGGGCTGTAAGGTTGAAAATCTCCCACAAGCCTGAGTAAATTATTTTGAATTCTGTCAAAGCCGGACATTGAAAACTGGGCAGCTCCAGACCAAATATGGCAGCAGTACTCTATTTTTGGTTTGATCTGGCTCTTGTAAAAGATAGTACCTGACTCTTCCTGCCAGGCTCTTTCTGGAGTGGTATAAGGAACTGACCATTTTTCTAGTATTTTTAGCTATGGATCCCAACAAATGTTCAAAGCAAGGAGCCTCATTGATAGTACAAACATTCTTACTGGATTTCTGTTCAAAATCTTGAAATGTTTACTGGTGTCCACATATATAAAAGTGTGTGTGTGTTTGCATGTGAATACATTGCTCCTAGACTGAAGTGCAGAAAGCAATAATTTCTTCCTAGGTAAAGCATACAGATACTACACTTTGATCCTGAGTAGATAGCTGGAGATTGATTCTATGCAAAGCACACAGGTACACTGCTCCTAAGCAGAAATATTGATTCATATATAAATAATCTTATTTTTTATGGTTATTATACTAGTAAAATAAATGCAAGGTGGGTGTTGAGAAGTTCTTAGCTTCAACAAAAAGGAATTCTTAAATAAATTTTAATGTTTGGCATTTTGTCAAATTTTGCATAGTGGATTGAGCTGAGAAGTTTTCAGTGCCTTATTCTCCGAGAAAAAAAAATAACTCATGAAAATGTACAGTTTAAAATGCAATATTGATGCTGCAAATATTTCAAAGTGAATAGATATTTGAGAAAAGGCCTACAACCATTAATGTAATAAAAAAAGAAAAAAAGAAAAGAAAAAAGAAAAAAGAATGAAGCAAGAGAAAGTGATGAATAAGAAATGAGATTGTCCTGTCCTCTTACAACCCAACCATCACAAATTGCTTTAATTGTAAAAGGTTATATACACACTGGAAGAGTAGAACAGTGTGAGTTCCTTTAAGGTTTCTCTCCTTTTTGCAACCCCTTTCTGGTGCAATGATCAGCAGTGATATTTACATCTTTGATCACAGAGTCTCCAACTTTAGAACAAAATTCTTATAAGATTATGAAACAGAAGATAATGTTTGATTTTCAAAAATTTTCCAAAGCAAAATCTTCTCACTTTCATTTAGCAAGCTAAACTATAAATTGCCCATTTCATAATATATCAAATCCAGGTTTTGTCACACAGTGAACTAAGACCAAAATGTCCTCAAGAGCAATTTCAGATTTTCCAACCCTGCCAGTACTGTTTGGTGGTGTTATCTGTTGCATCTGCTATATTTTTGCACTTTTAAACATTAGTAAGGCAGCTTTGTCTACTTTGTTTATTTTTATTATAACCTGCTGATATTTAGCCCAAGTCATGGCACCAATGTATACAGAAAGTGCCTCTTGGGATGTGAGGTGTAAACACTATATGTTGTCCAAAACAGATAAGAACACTGACAAACTTATGTAACTGAACCGAATTACCATTGCCCTTTATTTTACCAGTGTTTCATTTAAATTTCACTTGATTTTCATTTTCTTCCTTTATTAAAAAAGTAATGTATTGATTTACAGTGTATTTAAAAAGGTAGGATGAAGTGGTTAGCTGTTAGGATAAGTATTCTAACATAACCTGACAAAATCACTTATCCAGGACCTTACAGATCCGAGATGACAGATTAGTGATGATAAACATGTACTTAAAATAATCATCCAAAATATAGTCCTTTTTAAAAAATGATTTAAACATTCACATGTGCCTCAAGAATATTGAAAACTGTCAATTGTTAAATAGTAAAACAGGCAGATAACTGAAGATAAAAAGAAAAAAAATACAAGTATAGAATCATATATTGTGATATGCTGACAATTGCATCAGTTCTGTAGAACAATTATTAATTGCTTTTCTATGAGAATTCTTCTTTCAAAAAAATACTTAAGGGAATTCATAATTTTGACTTTTGCAAATGGAAAGAGAGAGAAAGAGAGAGAGAGAAAGAGAGAGAGAGAGAGAAAGAGAGAGAGAGAAAGAGAAAGAGAGAGAGAAAGAGAAAGAGAGAGAGAAAGAGAAAGAGAGAGAGAAAGAGAAAGAGAGAGAGAAAGAGAGAGAGAGAAAGAGAAAGAGAGAGATAAAGAGAAAGAGAGAGATAAAGAGAAAGAGAGAGATAAAGAGAAAGAGAGAGATAAAGAGAAAGAGAGAGATAAAGAGAAAGAGAGAGATAAAGAGAAAGAGAGAGATAAAGAGAAAGAGAGAGATAAAGAGAAAGAGAGAAAGAGAGAGAGAGAGAAAGAGAGAGAGAGAGAAAGAGAGAGAGAAAGAGAAAGAGAGAGAGAAAGAGAAAGAGAGAGAGAGAAAGAGAGAGAGAGAAAGAGAGAGAGAGAAAGAGAGAGAGAGAAAGAGAGAAAGAGTTAAAAATATCAGCTGAACAAAATGTGCAAATATATTGGTTAATTACTGTAGTGTAGTTAGTTTGCTAATCTTGTAAGTTCAATCCTTTCTAGATTCTCCATTGCTATGATCTTGTGACAGACAATGACCAGCAGTAACTACCATAATAGAATAATTAGCAAGCTTAGTTTCAAAGTCCAAATCACTTGTGTAATAAGTTCAAACTTAACTGAATATAACTGTAGCATTGTACCTGAATAAACTTTTATCATCAGCACAAAAATTTGCTGTTTTTCTGCTTGTTCAAACTGGTTAACACCATCTTGTTTAAGAAATATTCAAGAATTCATCATTGCAGAAAAAAAAAAAAAAAAAAAAAAAAAAAAAAAAAAATTGAATGTAGCAATAATTTTACATCCAATGGCATTTCAATCCTGAGCTATTTTTAGCAATTATATATTAAAAATATAGCAAGACCATGTTTGTATTATTGCTGGAATAATTTGTTAAAGTGATTCATTATCTAGGAAATGTATGATAACTAAAGTAGAGGATAATTAAAAACTTTTGATCCATCAACATATTTTAAAACAAAAGATAAATGGAAAAAGCTGCCAAAAATAAAAATTTTCTTCATGTGACATCAGTTTCATTATACACAAGTTATAGATATTGACCTATGCAAATCCATCTCAAACATTAAATTATTAGAACAAAAATGTTAAACAGATTAGAAAAAAATCTTAAAACAATACTACATTTTAAATGAAGTCTTTAGAAATTTCAAAGAGATTGCATTAGATATGATTATATGTCCTTTTGAATATTGTAGCCTTCTGTCATAGTTTGGGTGCCTAATGCAGCAACAATAAGATATGTAAAATGACAGATTTCTGTAATGACAAGCCAAAAGCTCATGTGTCATGGCTAATTGCAGGTCTAAATCATGAGAATTTCTGAGTAGGCAGCTGAGAAACAGCATCTCAGTTAGGATAAGAAACTTTTCTCTTGTCCTGCTGCTCATCAGATGATTAAATCTTGTTTTTCTTCATTGCAGATGTCAGTTTCCATTTCTTAAGAGAAGAAAGCCAAAAATAAAGCTGCTTAACTACTTCTTTTGTCGCTGTACACTTATGTAATTAAAGTTCATTGCATCAGAGAACAAGTGCTCCCAGTGGCATAGGGGTCAAGTTATTCAAAGATGCATTGGAAAACTTGTCCTAACAGGACTGGTAAATCTCATATCAAAATAGACTTCACTACACAACCTGCAGGTTTTAGAATTAATTTTAATTGATGAAAGGAGTTTACAAGGTAATAAATACAATATCTAGCAAATTCGGTTATTTTCAGTACTTAAAATATATGATTGCAAGATTGGCTTTCCTTCAAAATTTCAAATAAAATATTGTCCTGTATTCAAAACCAACAATAAAAGTAGAACTTTATTGAAGGTGAAAAATTTAAAAGTATGAAAAATCTGAATTTCCATGAATGTTCAAATGAATTAGCATCCTTTAAAATCTTGTTTGCACAAAACATTTGCCCAAGATTGAGATAACCTGAAATACTTAATGTTTTAGACTCTTATTTTATTTTGGCCTGAGACATTCACATGAGTTGTTGTTAGTAGTTAGTGAATGTTTTAACTATCCTCATCATTCTTGTCTAAGATAAAAAACAGAACTGATCAAAATGTTAATCGAATATTAAGAACTCATCTCAAAGTCTTAGACAAAAATAACAATGAAGATTAGGGTTGTCAGAAAAATGTTAATGGTTTGTATTCAATTATTTAAAACAACTTAGTGTTATATTTTTTTTTTTTTCATCTAAAGTATATAAAGATTCTTGCTTTCTGTTTTGGACTCAATAAAATGATAAAATACATACATGAAAATCACTAGAAAACCTGTAAATCAATATATACTAAATGAGTTCATTGATTAACTGCAATTTTTATTCAGGCTCACATTTAAATGCTTAGTAATCAGGTAATTACTGGAACTACTAACATACCTAAATGAATCAGATTTTCTTTCTACTTTACAATAAACAATTTGAATTCCCAGTTTGAGTAGGAGTCATTGCAACAGATGATAACTCTTTAGATTTAATGGCAAAGAAATGCATCGTAGCACCTCACTACTCTGTACATATTTTGTGACCTTGCCCTTCCTATGTATAATCACTGAACCATTTTTTTTTTTGGTGTGATGTAATGAGTTTATTTAGATTTAATGATCAAATACATTTTTCCTTAGATGTTTGATTATTGAGGTACAATCTAAATACTCCTTTTGAATAATACATAATGTTGTTAGTAAATCCTATCAACTCTTATTTAATTATTAACTATAAAGAAATTATGAAACTTTGCATTTGTTGCAACAACCATCTTATAAGATCTGTAATCTTTTGCTGCATAGGGGGAGAAGGCGGAATGGTCTATACTGTGACCAGGATACTTGAACTTGGGGGTCTGTATTAAGTTATAGGCCATTTTTTTTTTTTTTTTTGTTTGCCAACTGTACACTAGTTGGAAAATTTTGAGCAAGTGTCATAATCCTGATAGTAAGTTTTTGAGACCATTTTGGTCATGTCTACCCAGACTAAATCTAGCCAATGGCCACACTGCCTTCTACTCCTGCATTACACGCATTCCTATTTTAAAATCTATCGAATGCCATTTTTCGTAGGAAGCTGCTGTCAGCTATTTGTCCTGACAACAAAAATCTTGTTTCATAACATTGGTTAATTTCTACAGAGTTTTCCATCCTGACATCAGCCCAGTCCATCTCCATGGTTAATCAATGTTTTTGACAAATTCGCACCCAATTTCAAGGGGGACTTAGGTAATACCTGATAATTTAACAACCAGCAACTGCGTGACATCTGACTAATTACTTTGACAGTTTGACTTTCAAACATTGTTTTATTTCCAGTCAATCTGTTTTTTTTATCAGAGGACTCTACTGACTTTAATTCAAATATTGACTTCTCGTTGAATTAGCTGCATATCGCTTAACTCCTCAAAGTCAATCAGTATCCTTCATTTTTATATCAAGCATCGGTTTATCTTTCTGTGTAAGCAATACAGATTTGGTGTGTTATATCATCTATTACCCACATGAATCTTATCTACTACCAATTTGATACATGTAATCAT
The DNA here is from genome assembly GCA_963932145.1 of Acanthosepion lycidas. Taxonomy (NCBI): domain Eukaryota; kingdom Metazoa; phylum Mollusca; class Cephalopoda; order Sepiida; family Sepiidae; genus Acanthosepion; species Acanthosepion lycidas. Next base: position 29,811,296 of record OZ010594.1, on the reverse strand, counting down.
GTCAACATTCAGTTCTGAATTTGTACTGTTCCATACATGAAGTTTTATTACTGTCAACTTAACACATGAACCAATTTCACACCCTCTTCTTCCTCCCCATTACATTTCTTAGTTCTTTCCTTCTTAAGGTTTCTTAGACAGCTTCCATTTAACTGACAATTGATTATATGTTCTGATCTTGGACTTGCTGCAAAAATCAGACTTCAGATTCTATAAGGATTCAAAGTAATTCTACTTCACTTTGGGGATCATCAACCATTTTTTTTCCTTCTTTATATGCAATAACTGTTGCAGTTTTTTGGGTACCCTGTAAGTATTAAGTTGGTGCAAAAATAATGTTGTTTTCACACATGTTACTGTGAGAAAACGACATTATTTTTGCACCAACCTAATACTAGTGAGCTAGCCAAAATGAGCTGACTCATTTTATAGTTCACCACTAGAAGGGTTAACCAATCAGAAAGCTCAAAATATTCAATCCGATGTGTATAAAGGCAGCCATTTTGTTTTTTCTCCCAAATCATCCTCACTGCCAACCTGATATTGAAGACAAAGAATTACTTAACAGCCGCTACTTTCTCTGAATCTTCACTGCTGACCTCTGATATTGAACAGATTATGGACTTCACTGGATTTCACATTCAGAGACTATGGCAAACATGGTCAACATTGGTTATGAGCCCAGGTTACGACTGTATTTTAACGGAGAAGAAACTAAGTTTGAATTATGGGAAACCAAATTCTTAGGCTACCTTAGAATAAAAAACTTCATGACATCATTCTTTGCCAAGATGACCAGAAAGAAGATAATGATTTTATGGAAAGAAATGCGACTGTGTTTGTCATATTAATACAATTCCTGGATGACAGGAGTTTGTCTTTGATAATGAGAAAAGCCAAGGACAATGGATGACGAGCTCTACGAATTTGGAAATGGGTCAATGTAATATCTGTGACATTGACTGTTGCTATTCAGTACAATGTATCCTGAAGAACTATCAAGAAGCCATAAATTCTGACAATTCCAAACGGATAGGCGCCATGCAAAAAGAAATTGAATCTTCATTATCAAATGTCACTTTTGAATTGAAAAAGGCCCCAGATGATAAAAATATTATCGGCAGCCATTGGGTTTATACTGTAAAACGAACTGAGGACGGATCACCAGTGTATAAGGCTCGTTTTGTAGCTAAAGGATCTTCACAGATATACGGAGAAGATTATGCAGAAACATTCAGTCCAACAACAAACATGACAACAATTAGAATTTTGATGCAAATGGCTGCACATCATGGTATGGATATACACCATATGGATGTTAAAACAGCTTATTTGAATGCTGCAATCAACTATGAAATATACATAGAACCGTCAGAAGGTTTTGAAAAAGGTGATAATTATGTATGGAAACTCAAAAAGTCACTATATGGACTCAAACAGAGCGGAAGAATGTGGAATAAATTAATCCATTCCTATTTAATTGAACAACAATTTGAATCCTCCCAAGTTGACCCATGCCTGTACACAAGAATATTTAATAATGAAATATTAGTAATTCTGATTATTTGGGTCGACGACATGTTAATTGCTTCAAAATGTGAAGCTGCTCTATTAAAAATGAAAATTTCCTTAAATATAAGGTTTAAAATGACTGACTTGGGTTGACTATCATGGTTTCTTGGTATACAGTTTGAATTTAAGGGCAACGCTATTACAATGAACCAATCTAGATACATCAAAAACTTATCTAAATTCAGCATGCAAAATTGTAAAACACGAACTACTCCATGTGAAATGGATTTAAACACAATTACGAATAATGAAGATGGTATAGCGGCATGTGAGAAAGAATACAGAACATTGGTTGGAAGTCTTATTTACATCATGACATCAATCAGGCCAGATATCTGCTATACAGTTACTAAGTTGTCCCAAAACTTAAATAAACCAGGGACTGTGCATTTAACAAGAGCTAAGCAAGTATTACTTTATCTAAAGGGAACTAAGAATCGGTGCCTAGTATTTTGACGATCAGAAAAACCATTACATCTGGAAGGATTTTGTGATGCTGATTGGGCAAACTCACCAGATCGTAAAAGTATAACAGGCTATTGCTTTAGATTGGCAAACGATAATCCAATGATTAGCTGGAAATCTAAGAAACAGGGAATGATTTCACTTTCTATTTGTGAAGCGGAATATATTGCATTGTCAAAAGCAACACAAGAGGCTATTTTTCTTAAATTACTAATAAAAACAATTACAACAGTGATAATAAGTGAGCCAATAATTATTTACTGTGACAATCAGGCCAGTATTGCTTTGGCTAGAAATCCAATAATACATCAAAGATCAAAGCATATCGATATTAAATATCAATTTGTAAGTGATCTGGTACAAAAGAAAACAGTACAAATTGAATACGTTCAATCGGAAAATAACATGTCGGATTTATTTACAAAGCCAATTACAAAATTGAAATTAGGTGCTTTCATTCCTGTTATATTTGGTAATGATATCTAAGGTCCTTATTAGTCCTGGGCAAGATATAAAATTGCATCCATTAGTTACTGGATTAAGAAACGTCAGTTTTTGGTATGAATGAGAGTCCTTAGTTTCGGGGGTATAAATGTAAATAGTCCTACTTTTAGCCCAATCCTCCTTTTAATGACCCTCAGGATTACTCTGACCCGGAGTGATAGTGACTGTTTTAATGGGTTCCAGCTATGGCTAAAATAATTTTTTTTTTCACTTTTTTGTTGTGATCCCAACCCAAATTTATAATATTGTTGTTAATGTTTATTAACCTGAAGTACTTAACAGTGGACAAAATGATAACTAATTTTTGTGGATATTTTCTTTAAAAAAAAAAAAAAAAAATTTTTCTGAATACTAAAGTATTTGTTTCATATGAATATTGACTTTACTAATATTTTGAAAGATTCCATAATATACCCAAAAATGAGGGGGTGTTGCAGTTTTTTGGGTGCCCTGTAAGTACTAGTGAGCTAGCCAAAATGAGCTGACTCATTTTATAGTTCACCAATAGAAGGGTTAACCAATCAGAAAGCTCAAAATATTCAATCCGACATGTATAAAGGCAGCCATTTTGTTTTTTTCTCCCAAATTATCCTCACTGCCAACCTGATATCGAAGACTTAAAGAATTACTTAACAGTCACTACTTACTCTGAATCTTCACTGCCGACCTCTGATATTGAACAGATTACAGACTTCACAGGATTCCATATTCAGAGACTACGGCAAACATGGTCAACAATAACAAGTTATTGCCAAAGTTGTGTAGCCAAGTAATTCTCTTATTTCAGCAATTTTTTCATATGAGACAGACAATGTCTTAGAGAGTAATTATTTTTTAAAAAAATCATTTAATTATCCCAGTTTCTAAGTAATACTTAAATATAAAACATACATTTCAAGACACTAAAATTCTACTTGGCTTTGGTAATTGCTTCATTATATAAAGAATACAATTCTGTCCTTTGTGAAAAGAATTTGACTGAATTTTATTGTCAGTGGTCATAAATTCAAGCAAAAGTTATTGACATAACATCTCTGTATAATGACAGCTAAGAATGGGTTTTTAGTTGGATGCGTTCAATCTTATAAAGTTTTGTGTGCAGAATCTCAGCCAAGAGGTAGTTCTTTTTACACAAAACAGACTTTTTATATAGAAAAAGGAAAGTAGCCAAACCAAAAATTTCAATTGATTTAATAGAATCCAAATGAGTGGCTGATATTGTTGCGTGGACAATCATGGACAATACATTACAAGGACTGAAATGCAGAGGGTAGGGGATGGTGTAGAGTAGACAGGATGCAAGAGAGATGATTCAGGATAAATACAAATGGTGAGAAGCTTCTTTACCATGTCACCCATTTCTTAGAAACTGGCCATTCAGGTGCTGAGGTTTTGAAAACAAGAAATGAGGAGCAGAAAAGTAAACTCAATTCAAACAAAAGCAATTAAGGGAAAATTATTGCTGAAGAGAAAAAGAAAAAAATTGTCATAAGGAAAATAAAAAACAAATAAAACAAGGGACAGCAAGAAAAAAAGAAAAAGACTAACTGCAATATCTTGTTAACCCTAAATATCATTTACTATGTTTAATTTGGCACAAGGACACAAATATAGGCTACCCAGTAAAGATTAATTCACTATTTTATAGTCAGAACCAACTAACCATTACCCTAAACAGAGAGCCTTAAGATACGCTATTGAATCAAATGAAAGGTTTTATTTAGCATTCTTGGAGAGTTACTGCATGTGACAAACACCCAAGGAAGGTTAATGATAAACTAAGAAAATCAATTCTTATGTAGAAAATGTATAAATTTTAAATTTTGTATTCACCGTATAGTAAGCTAACCCATTGGGCAATTTGTAGAAGCAGTAAACATTTAAATTTCTGAGAAATCACCATTCCAAAACTTTTCTGAAAAATCAGACATTATTAATAGTCAAAGAATTTAATAGAAACCATTCTTTACTTTCAGATATGATCTGTAATCCAAGCATTGCAAATTAAAACTAAACTTTTAGATAAGACTAGCCAAAAAAACACCTGCTGTCCCTTCAGAGTCAAATCCTACCCACCTACCATCACTTGCTACTTCATTCAAACAGATAAATATTAGCTTTCCAAAGAGGAGAAAATGTATTTGAGCACATTCTTCCTTCAGCTACACCCCCCCCCAAAAAAAAAAAACACAAAAAAAACTCATGGTTCCAAGATAAAAATCCCATTTAATAGAATAAAAAGATAAATTTATATTTACACAAATGACTCAACATTTGTTATACAGAGGAAATTATTAGAATCGTGGGTAATGTTATCAAAATCAGTCAATCCCAGAGACTTTAGAATGAATTTTAAAAATTATTTCAGGCCAATAAATTTGTATTAATTTTTCATGATGTATCTTGTTTATAACAAGGAATATAAACGATTACATTTTTCATATTCTCTGCTTAATACCAAAAAATACCCTGCTGTCCCAAAATGATCACAGTAAACAGATTACTCTGAATATGATACAAATAAAGTATTTTTAAATCTGAATATAAAAATGGTATATGGTAAACTATAGGCAGCATTACTTATTAATTCCATTCAGTAATTGGTAACTTGCAAAGGAGTAAGAAATAAGTAAGTTTGGCCTTCAGTCAATGCATCACATGTGAGACCTTATCCTAGATTAAGCTAAATAAATTCTCATTTTCCTGTGGGTGAGAATTATTTTGGATGTGTGAGGTAGGGGAAGAGTTAGCATGGAAAATGGAATCCATGCAAAATTCTGGCTGAAGCTGCTAGTGTTTATTTGGCACCTGTGTGGACTAATTGGACATAGGTAAGCATAAATAACAAAATTATCAATAGTCTCTCTCTCTCTCTCTCTCTTATATATATATATATATGAGAGAGAGAAATGCAGGTCAAAAAGTAAGAACTGTGTTCCCTTGCAAAAGGGATACAGTTGTTCCGACTTCTGGGCATGAAAGGACAAAAATGTGAAAGATGAAACCAAGAATTGTCCATTTTTATTGATTAAGAAGAAATCCCAGAATGTATTTGTAGGATTTATTTATAAATTTGGGGAGGTTATGTTTGAAGCAGTAATTCCTGGAGATTGTAACTAACACTGAAATAGGCAAGAATCCACATCTCCCTGCATTCTATAGTGCTACTCAAAATTTGAAGTAATTTTGCCATGAAAAACTTAACACTTAGTTTTCACCATCTCCTTCAAATTATATAAAACTTAAGATTTTCCAGATTGTAAAAGTCATATCCTCTTTAGAGTTAGTAATGGTTAACAAGTTTCAAACCTTTCAAATATATATGTGAAGACAAACAATTCATTGATATATTTTTTGAGAATGATATATATATCCTTACTGAAGTCACCACTCCCACCTAAAAGGTGGATGATTGGTTAGTACATATATATATATATATATATGTGTGTGTGTGAAAAAGAGAGAGATTTGAAATGGAAGTGGTGGAATGTACCTAGAATCTAGCATGAAAATTCAGGATTTGGAATTAGTAAATGCTAAACACTTAAAATATCTCTCTGGATCAATTATAGCAAATTTAGTATAGGGGATAATTGAACATAGAATAGGCTACACTAGAGGTAGTTTTGCCAAACATTGCAAATTGATCAAAACCAAAACATTAACCTTAACTCTAGTTATGTTCTTAAACAGCCTTGTAAGATCAAGATTTTCATATGGATGTCTTGCATGGCACAGATCTTGTTCAGAATCAAAACTGTCAGCTATATATAGCCACTTTCTCAGATCAATGGTTAAAAATGGTTTCAAGCAAATGAAGCAAAGATATTAGTGAAGATGATGCTTCTTCAAACCTTACAGAATCACAAGTAACTCTACCAAATAATAGAAACCACATCACTTGAGGACTTTCAACAGCAACAATAACCAAAATGGAATCACATATAACTAAGAGGAAATAATGACAATCAGGATGTTAACATTCCACACTTACTTGAACAAAAGGTTAGAAAATGAGCCCCTGTCAATAATGGAAAGAGTGATAACAGTTAATGAATTTGAGAAAACTACTTTCCTGAAAAATTGTTTTAAGAGAAAGATTATAAATTTTGACTGAAATAGCACTGGCAGCCCAGTCAATAAATACTGAATGTTTCATTAAAAAAAAAAAAAAAAAAAAAAAAAAAGTTATATATAACTATGTATGTAGTAATCTGTTGGTATAATCCAGGTGAGTCCTATTAACACAACATAGAATTTGAAACATGTTAAAACTGACTGACAAAAGAGTGCTTATGTTTATTCTCAATAAACAGAGCAACTTTTCTTTAAAATGGTCATTTACTAAAGGTATCATAATATCCAATATATATATATATATATATATATATATATATATATATAGGTAGGTAGTAATCCAGTGGTACAATCCAGGTGAGTATAATTTGAAATATTAAAACTAACTCACAAAAGAGTGCTCTATGTTTATTTTCAATAAACAGAGCAAATTTACTTTACAATTGGAATTATGATACCTTTAGTAAATGACCATTTTTACCTACAAATTTTAATTTTAAAATTTGCAGGATTTTTCAAACTGTTTCTGGTATTGGTTTGTAGTGTACTGTTTATTTGGAGAAAGAAGGGTGAGAGGGTGTGTAATTGGATTACCTATTGGGAGGTAAGATGTAGAAGGCGGCGGCATCATTACTGGAATCATATTATGGAGGAGGAGGTATATTTTCAAATAGTCTTGTAATTGTTCCTCTTTTTGTATAGATTTTATGCCTAGATAAAGCTGTCTTATACAATGATTTATTTTTTTTGTTTTAAAAGCTCTCATATATTCATCTGCATTGTTTTTTTTTTTTTAATTATAACCTTAGCTTTTCTTAGGTGCACCACATTTAGTAATCTTCAGGGAATGTTGAGAATAAACCTTTATTTCACCCCTGAATGATTTTATTCTTTGCTTTCTATCATGGCTTATGTCTTTCCTACATCATCCAGCTAGCATACTTCTCACACTGCCTAAACCAGGGATTGAAATAATTTTTGACGAACAAGAATTTATATAGCTGGAATCAGTGCTTTTATCCACTAGGTTCACTGAATTCAAAAAGTAAGTGAATCATCTAACTTGATTATCAGGAAAACTAAAAAAAAAAAATTTAAGTATTTTTTTGTTTTTTTAAAAATAAAATTTCATTTCACTAGATTTCTTTCTACCACACACACAATTATACACAAGAGATGCTGAAAGGTTTTCAGCCCAATAAAGAATGAAGTTTAAACAAAATTAAGTAATTTACTAAGGTTTTTATAAGTGGGCGGTGTGCATATATTATCAGCATTTCATCCACAAAACATTTAAGATAAGATAAAATCTATTCAAAGTAATTTTTTTTAAACTGTTCTAAATAACAAAAATAGAACTTTTTTTTTTTTAAACCAAATTGATGTGAAAATCAAATATGAAAGCTTGGCATTTCTGAATATGAAGCTCTCTATATTCTTTCTTACTCCCACATAAGAAAGCATTCAGATAAACACTATAACTGGACATCTTAAAAATGATCTTTAGTAAAAGAAAGAAAATTTGCAAAATCTGCCAAAGCATATAAAGTTTTGGTTTTAATGACAGGATTATTTACATGGAATATTTTTTGTGCATATATTAAATTGGATAAATAACAAGTAATTATTAATTGAATTTTGAGGTGAAATTTTTACTATATAAAGTCCGATTTATATGGTCAATAGTTGCTACTAAATTAAGTGCCTTGACAAGGAAGGAAATCACGTTGAAAAATAAATTCATAGAAAATAAATATTTTCATTATTAGGCTATGGATTTATTGATCAGTTTGTATATATCAGAATTTGGCTAGGTTGAGAACTTTTCAGCATATTCTTGTATATGTAAGGAGAGTATATATATATATATATATATTACACACACAAATTTTCTATGTATATGTAGATAAAATATCAAATGATGAGTGTCTGAATGAAACTCTGGGAAAAGAATTTAACAGTTGGATATTTATCATGAATTTATATCTCATAATATTGTCTCAAATGCAAGAAACAAATTTGAATACTTTCAATGTATTTTTTTATATTTATCACTATTTACCATAAGTCCCTGAGTTACAACAATTCCAACCTATAATAATTCGTAGTTATGACCGAATCTTCATTAATCTTTTGACATTTGCCTTCTACATAAGGCAACATAGGTCAGTTCCTGGTTTTATGCTATATTTGATTGTTGTGCATTCACTCTTGTTTGTGCTTTGTTGTGGAAACTCATTGCCATTCATCATAGTTCCTAACGATCTTCTGATAGCAAAACATTGAAGAAAAGGAAAGCCATCAACATGGAAGTCAAATTAGACATTAATCATTCTGAAAAGGAAGAAACCATGATGAACATTGGCCATTTCTTTGGTTTAAGCTGTTGCTTAAAAAAATACATATGTGTTTCCCCCGTAAGAGATGAGGACATTTTCTTGTTAAACTATAAGTTGGTGAATTCCCAATAAAAAAGAAAAAACAAACTCATGTTTGTTTTTCTTTCTCAGATTTACTGCTACTTCTGAGTACTGCAAGAGAGACGAGATCCTACACTTTGTCAATCTACCAATGACATCACCGCAACGCCATACCTATATCAGGCCAGGAAATCACACTTTTCATAGCAGCCACTGGAGGCAAGTTTTCTCAGACACAATTTTTTTTTAGTTGGTAACACTTGTCTTTCATTAATCTGACAACAAATTTATTCTGAAAGGAAATTCTCACCCATCAAATTTATTTCATTTGAGGTTCTGTATTTTATCATAAATTACATTTGGATTATCATAAGTTCATGAATATACTGTAGTGTAAAAAGTCAAAATTGAATTTTATCGAGATTATTTTTTTGCCATTATTTATTTTATTGAATTACTTTCACTGTTTTAATGTGCTAAACTACTATTATAAGTTTATTAGAATATAGCAAATAATTTTTTTACAAATATTTTTCTTCGTAATAGCAGTATATATTTAAAAAATATTATTTGAAAGTTAAAAAATTTACACTTTTTCAAAAACCATCCACCAGATTTTAAAATCTCTCAATCTTGTTCCAACTTTATTAACAACTATTTTAATTTCTCATATAATATATCTGCTATTCTGTTAAATTTTGATATAATTTTGTATGAACATTTTCTTTTACAATAATGTATCTGTTGAACAGAGTCTAATATTTTTAATAAAACACAAACCTTTTCCCAAAGTTTCTTTTTGTATTTCAGCTCAAATTGTTTTTTCTTATAATCTCAGATGAAATAAAAATCATCATCACGAGCATTCTTGATTATTTGGAATATATATATATATTAAAGTGACAACGCATAGAGAACACTGTAAATTTTAAAAAATCTGACTAACCACAGTCTTGATTTATAAAACTTAAATTCTTTTAATTCAAGGGAAACTAATCTCTAATTCTGTTAAAAACTGAGTGCTACTGTTAAATATTATCTTAAAATGGTCAAAGTTGTTGTGTGACAGCCTGTTGAGGCAAATATAATTAGCAAAATAAGGTCTGGCTGCTTCATCTCCCAAAAGAGCAATTTTGCCACATCTCAGTTTCTTTATAACAGAATTTGAGATCATTACAAACTACCCAGCATAAAAACACTAGCGGATAGGACATCAAAAATTTTGAAAGTATATGATCTGAATGTTCTTGATGTGCTTAGCAAAATGCCAGATGAACAGAAAAATGTATCATCTTAGTTGATGAAGTTTATGTTAAAGTGAGATTACAATACGAAGGAAGAAACTTATTTGGTTTTGCCAAAGATTCTGGAGAGGCATTAGCAAAAATTGTATTGGGTATTACAATTAAATGTTTACATGGCAGACCAAAATATTTTATTAAGATGATCCCAGTTGCCAAACTAAATTCTGAATTTTTGTTTTGGAACATTAGAAATGTTGTTGATTTAGTCAATCATTTGATCATGTAATTGCAATTATTGGTGACAATCATCAGACTAATCAAGCTTTATTCAATAAATTTGATACTGTTGAAAATAAGCCTTGGATTACTTACCAAAAATGGTTTATACTTGCTTTTCAATTAAGTATATATATTTAAAAGCATTCACACAATAACTGGATAACCGAGGCTTGTTCAGAATTGTTGTCTTATTCTGATGGTAAAGAAATGACAGCAAAATGGAAAATAGTGAAATCACTTTTTGCACATGAAAAAAAAATCAATTTGTTAAGTTATTGAAAACAGAAATAGCAGTTCTTCAAAACCAGTTGAAAGACAAAGTTTTCCACTGTTTGAAAGTCTTGTGATGAGACTAACTGCAATAAAAACTCATCCATTATTACAGAATGATGATACAAGAGAAATTTACTTTCATCAAAGAAGGTTTGAAATTTTGGAAAATAGTGAGTATAAAATATATTTATGAAAGTGCCAAAACAAATGATCCACTGAAAAGAGTGGTACCAGATTGAAATGATGGAAATTTGACATTTCTAGTAAATTTTGGAAGCATGGCAAAACAAAGGAGGGGGAAGCAAGGAAAGAGAATAAAAGCCTTCACAAGAGACACTATTATGCATACAAGTAATGGTTTAATTGATGTTTGCCGACATTTACTTGACAGTGGGTTCAATGGTGATTCTTGGAGAATTTACCACTATCTTGAAACTGAATTTGGTAAATTGAGACAAGATTCAGACAGTACTTATATAACTTAATGTTATTCAGAAATTTCATTAAAAAAAAAAAAAAAAAAAAAAAAAAAAAAAAAAATTCTTCTTCAGTTGAAAGTTGATGATAACTGCTCAACTTGCGGATGAATTGACATGCCAAACATTTGATCACCTGTCAGACCTAGAAACTGGTATCCCCCAAAGATATTAAAATGTTGCTTTTTTATATAGCAGGATATATCACATGAAAAGATAGTCTTGCAGAGGAGGAGGAAATATTCAATGATACTGCTTTTTATTATGAGTATGGAAGTTTTCTGAAAGATAAATTGTGGTGATTTAAAGGTTCCACTGGATACCCCACTGTTCAGTGAATGTTTTTCCATTTTATAATGTTTAATGCTGTCAAATCAAAGGTTTGCAGAAATTGTCAAAAAAAAAAAAAAAAAAAAAAAAAAAATCATTCATTGAAATATAATGCATTTGTTTATTCAAAGTTACCTGTCTCTTCATTCATAGGAATTCACCAATAATCATCAAATTTAACAATTAGCTCATTGTGGTTCTTGTTTTGGTATGTAAAACAAATCAAAACATCAACTTAATCACACAGGGGAATTTTTCCTTTTGTTTGCAACTGCTATATCGATTATCTAAGGAAATTCACATTGCCCTCAGTAAGAGACCCCAGCTGCATGATTGCCTGGCCTGTTATAGGTATGGCCTTGTGGCAATAAATATACAAGCAGTTTAAGGCAATTATATGTATTATATTTATGTCCTCCATGTGTTTTTAGTCCTAATTCATATATTCCATAAAAATGTGTTCTGTCCTAGATTATTACTTTTCTATTGCATTAGATCACATTAAAATGCAGGAACAGAATTGTCATAAGTCAAAGACCCCCTTGTATTCCTATGTAGAATTCTCTTTTATGTAAGTTAACACTTTATTAAGTGATCATTAATTTATACCTGTATATAACTAAATTTTTGTATTTCATATTCCATATTTTATAGAATATAAAACCTATTTTAAAAGAAACCTTCACTAAAAGGCAAGTGTTTTCTAAGATAGTGAGCATGAATTACAAAGGCAAAATGCTTGAGACTTATATGAATGTATTTAAACAGGAATGAGGAAATATCTACTCAGCTTAGAATAAGACCAAATAGAGAAGAGGGAGATTGTGTTGAATCAGTTTTCTGAGTAGGGAAGATCTACTGTCTTTGAAACATCAGTATATTCTTCACTCAAACACAAGTGAGAGAAATACACAACAGTATCACCAACTGAATCAAATATACAAAAAATAGAGTATAAGCCTAAGAAAACAGTAGTTTTGTTAAAAACTATTTAAAAAATTTCAGTACCACCATAAACAAATGGTTTAAATGATGGAGGGTTAACAGTCTTACTTTTCCTTCAGGTTTCATGAGTGCCAAAGACACTGTAGAGATTATGAATTGGCAGATCTAAAACTAAGAGTTACTCCTAGATCTTTCCGCTATGCATAGAAGATAACATCATATGACTACTACTCATTTACAGTTCAAATTTTAATGTTTCCGCTTAAATGACAATGTTTCATTGAATACCTTTTAAAAATTAACATTACAAGTATACATTAATTAAAAAGGCCATAGCATAAAAGTCTGAAAGTTGTAATAAAAAAAACTGAAAGTAGTTGAAAAATTAATAGGACACTGTTCTTTCACTTTTTCCATAGATCTTTCCACATAGTTGAATATTTTGTGAAGATCAGTAGACATTCAAAATTGCTTTTCAGAATTTTCTCTATGAATAACATTTACAGTTGTGCATTCATTTCTAATAGTTTAATAAGTGCAAATTATCCATTTTGTCAAGTGACTTAAAAGTCTGCCAGACATTTTTAGTTTTTTGTTAAAATCCATCAGGGTGTTTATTTCTAAATTTTACCAGTTTTAAATTCAATCTGAGATAACTATACAATATAACCTCTCAATAATGCAAACATACTATACACATGCAAATATAATTTAATAATATTTAATTTAGGTGAGATAGGAGAGGTATTTTTACTTAGGAATATTTGGTTTTGGGCATTGCTCAGATAAGCAAATACAAACAGTCCAAATGTGTGTTTGACTGGAGAAATCTCATTGGTCTATCTGGAAAGACAGAAAAATATTAAAAAAAAAAAAAAAAAAAAAAAAAAAACATAAGCCAAGAAAAAAAAGGATTCAATTTTCTATTATTCAAAAACATCAACTTGCAATATTTTCACCGATAACATTGAAATGATTTATACAATTACATTTTTTAGCCTTCCTGGATTTAATCTCAGAATTTTAACTTGTTTTCTTTGATAAATAAGACTCGAAAATTTCAAATTAAAGCAAGAAATGTTTCCAGTGGGACTAATTAGCTCAACAAGATTAAAAATTTTCTTTTAAGTTTAGTGGGTGTGACATTGCAAGTTTTGAGACAACATTACAGACGAATGGATTTTCAACCATTAGAAGTATTTTGGAATCTCCTTTAAATATTCCTTAGTGTTAAAAATTTTTTTATTTTTTTTTTTTTTTAACTATTATTTAACTGCCAGAGGAAGTTATGTAACATCCCCTTTCGAAATTTACACTTGGTCTTCATTTTGTCCTCCTCATACTGCTTCCCAGCTATGCTATTCTATCTCTGAAGAAATCCCCCCATTTTTCTATTCTTGGCCTACACAACACTGGTGCTGAAAACTTTCAGTAAACAAAAAGATACATACCACTGGGGTTCAATTAAAAATGGCTACATGTATTGTTACAATTTCTATATTTTCCATTATGCAAAAGATTAATTTCTTATTCTGTATTAATTGCCGACATAATTTTCCTTCAATTTATAATAATTTTCAAGAGAAAAATACAAAACGATTACCTTAACAAAAAATAACATTCCAAACACCCCTCTTTCTTACTAGACAAAAAAAAAAAAAAAAAAAAAAAAAAAAAAAAAAAAAAAAGAAAAAAGTTATTGTAAACAATGCCCCTAACACTGAGCAATAAATATTTTTCATTGTTGGGTTCAAATTGAATTACATCGAGTAGAAATTAAAAAATATGCTTGCAAAATTTGTGTTTTATAAGCCAATAATAACCAATCTAATTCTCCAACCAAAAATATAAACTCCATCTCCACTAAATAAGACTTTACAATGGAATTTAATTATATATATCTAAAGGGTTGTAATATTTATATCAATTAAAAATAATGTGTGTGTTTAAGTAAGAGAAACAAAGTGTACAGTAGAAGTACAGTGTAACCCGGATATAAGAGAGTTGTCGGGACCGGAGAAGAAGTCTCTTATATCCGGGTTTCTCTTATATCCAGGTAAGTATGGCTCTAATCTGGGACCAGAGAAAATCTCTCATATCCGGGTTACACTGTAATAGGAAGTTCAATAATATTTCACAATACAAAACATCTTTATATAACTGTACAGGGCGTTTTCTTTATCTATTTTTAAATATTTAATATTAAGTAAAAAAAAAAAAAAAAAAAAAAAAAAGTCACTAAGTGCAATGATGCAAATGGTCAGCATTTTGAGCCAATCATGTAAATGAAGATTTTATCTTTGTAATTTCTTTTTATTATTTTCATATTCATATGTGCATTGAGGATTAGGTGTACAATGACTAAATATAATTATGTATACCATTTACAAATATTGTTTTTCTTTTATAATAAAGGATTATTTACTATTATGTTCTTAATTACCAGATTATTATTACTTTTGTACTAGCCTATAAACACTATAGCATTTGAATCTTTTGGACTGGCTTAGATGCCTTGAAATAATGGGAAAGCAGATAACAGAACAATCAAAAGAATTTTCCTTCCAAACTCTTAAAAAAATTATAAGGAATCCTTAATTCCAAAATCCCTGCTTTTGAGCAACATCAACAACAAGTTAATCAGCCAGACCAGTGTCTGAAGTTCATTGTGGAGAACTTATTTTTCCCCAAAATTGTTTAAATCAAGAGAAGACAAATAATATTTAGTCTCTGGAGAAAAAAAAAAATGTAGACATGAGGAGCAGGTAGAGAAGAGAATAATGTGTGAGGAAATTCTAGATCCTTTCAGGAACAAGAGAGAGAGCGAGCAACAGAGAACAAGAGAGAGAGCGAGCAACAGAGAACAAGAGAGAGAGCGAGCAACAGAGAACAAGAGAGAGAGCGAGCAACAGAGAACAAGAGAGAGAGCGAGCAACAGAGAACAAGAGAGAGAGCGAGCAACAGAGAACAAGAGAGAGAGAGAGCAACAGAGAACAAGAGAGAGAGCGAGCAACAGAGAACAAGAGAGAGAGCGAGCAACAGAGAACAAGAGAGAGAGCGAGCAACAGAGAACAAGAGAGAGAGCGAGCAACAGAGAACAAGAGAGAGAGCGAGCAACAGAGAACAAGAGAGAGAGCGAGCAACAGAGAACAAGAGAGAGAGCGAGCAACAGAGAACAAGAGAGAGAGCGAGCAACAGAGAACAAGAGAGAGAGAGAGCAACAGAGAACAAGAGAGAGAGAGCAACAGAGAGCGAGAGAGAGCAACACAGTGAGAGCGAGAGAGAGAAATTTTGCCACATGTTTGGAAAACAAATCTCTTTTATCTAACTTAATTTTGATAAATACCTAATTTTACAAGTTGAGATCAAATATTGGAGGAAAAAATCTATAATTTATCTGTAAAAGTTATCTTGTAAAGCCCTTGTCCAAAATTGAAAATTGGTTTTCAAGAATGGGTACCAATGATGAAAGTTCATTCAAACAGATCTTGAATCTTCTCACTCCTTGGAGGAACACCCACTCTGATTTATCATATCTTCAGGGATGAGAATAACATTTAT
The DNA here is from genome assembly GCA_963932145.1 of Acanthosepion lycidas. Lineage (NCBI taxonomy): Eukaryota > Metazoa > Mollusca > Cephalopoda > Sepiida > Sepiidae > Acanthosepion > Acanthosepion lycidas. The sequence goes on along the minus strand of OZ010594.1, from coordinate 29,795,150 downwards.
AATAATATTTGTTTACAAGAATAATACTTCAATATTTCAAATACATTATTAAACTGTACTTGTTTGTTTGAATTAGAAGTTAAAACTTAGCTGCTACTAACATATCTCTTGTAATTAATCAACAATTCTCTTCATTTGCTGTTAGTAATTGTACAAAAGTATTAAATCTCGTGGCATAAACCTTAAGGTCATTAAAATAGAATCAAAAGATTATAATGAATTCAGTCTTTACCAATCCATCTGTCAGGAAATATTTCACTAAGATTTGACATGACAATGAAAATAGGTAATAAAACACCTCTCTGTGAAAGGATCCTTTGACACAATTGGTTTCTGAAGCATTTCAGGAGAGGACATTTTATACAAAAAAAAACTTTCATTAATTTGATGACTATCAATTTGGATTCAAAATGAGAAATTAAATTATTCAATAGAATGAGAAATTTAAGCTTCAAATGCTTGGCAGAGCTGCCAAGCCTTTTTACAGTTAGTTGACCTTATATTCAAAAACAATTTAATCATCACACAAGATAGAAACTGACATGACTTCTATTTGAGAATTAGTGTTCTAGAAAAGTGATCACAGAAAGGTAAATAGCCAAAGACATTAATTGTTAGAATATAGAGGAAAAAAAAAAAAAAAAAAAAAAAAAAAATCAGTCATTCAAATTATATACTAATTATTTATATAAAAAAAACCCCAAAAACCTTCAAGATTCAGAATTGAATGAAACCTATACATTCAGGTAAACAGAAAAAAAACTACAAATATTCAGTCATATGTAACCATCTTTGTTATATGGTTCTGGTTAAAAATCTAAGATTTGTTTGGATAACTGTTGTTACAATGTTTTGGAAAAGCCATTCTACAGCCTTCTTCAGATACGTAATTATAAAGGAAAATGGGGATATTTTAACAGCAAGATGACAGAAAATGGTAGCAACAACACTAACAGAAAGGAAGTGTTCAATTATCTCAATAAATTGAAGAATTTTAATGCCTTTTCAAAATGACAGCATTTTGGTTAAAATGATTTTCAGCTTATGTGTATGCAGTATTTAATAAATTTTTGCAAGTTACATTTTTCAAAATTTTGAATAAAATCACAATTTTATGAAACTAAGTACCAGTATTTGGTTCTTGGAAAAACTGATCTTATATTGAAAACATCCAGAAAAACAATTCCTGAATACTGGTTGCAATATGGTGTTCACTTTTGCACTTGACTTGCTTATACATTTAGTTTTCAGATTTCTATGCAGTTTTTCCTTCCTCTTAAGATAATCACTTGAAAAATATGTGGAATAATAAAAAATATCTTAAAATGTCTAGTATTAGTTAATGGGTGCTGAAAGTTCCCTGTTCAACCTGTTTGACCAAATATTTTTGGAAAGGGCTTCTTGGCTCGGTCAAGAGTTTTTCAGTGGTACCTTTTATTTATTATTTTAAAAACAAAGATTCTGTGTCCAAACAAAACAATACCTCCAAATTAAATAAATCTCTCTCTCTCTCTCTCATATATATATATATATATATATATATATATATATATATATAAAAAATGTGGATTATTGCATTCATAATGTTTTAATTCAGAGACCTTGCCAATATGGTGGAAGACTAAAGACTTAAATACAGACTTGAAGACAATAGTCAGAATAATAGATGGAATAATGAAAACAATTATTTTGAGGATTTTAAGGAATACAGAAAGAGTAAAAAAAAAAAAAAATCTACAAAGTGTTGCATTAAAAACAAGAAACACAATGCCTGAAAAATATATGTAAATAAGTAATTGATCTCAGAATTTTAGGCAATACAAGAAAGTTGTATATTTTTGGCAGTGCCAAGATTTGATGAAAGCAAAAAAAATGAAGTCATTAGTTTGAGAAATATATAGAAAATAACATGAACTTCAGCTGAAAACCAAATTAATGAAAACCGATTATAGAAAAATAATTTTCCTTGGATAAATTTCTAAAAATAACTATCTTTAACCCTTTTCATTCAAATATGTATAAGCTCAAATGTGATTGGCTTTGAAAAAGTAATCAGCCTTATAAATCTAAAAATTTTCATATTTTTTTTTTATTATATAACCTTTCTTTAATAATTTGATCCTACGAGAGATTGGGCTCAAAACTAATTCATTCTGTTCAGAAAATCCGATATACTTTTAAAATCTGATGCTTGCTTAGAGGAATCCCAAACATCAGTGGGTGCCATGACCTAAACGATAAAGAAGCTGATTTTCTAAACTAATTAGTTGATTGTTATAGGTTTTATTCGAAAAGGTGTTATGCAGTCCTTGAGCAAGTCTTCTCACACACAGAGAATAAAACTTGTACATAAATACAAATATTATTCTTAACATTTTAATTATAAATGAAAAGCATATAGATGAAGGAATGAATGACCAACATATTCAAATGAAAAAAAAAAAAAAAAAAGTTTAAATGTGTCATTTAAGATAAATTCTAGCCAAATAAAACTTTTCCATATATTTTAACACACTTTCTATGATAAAAAAAAAAACCAAGATGTAGAAAACAATACAAATTTTTAAAGAGAACTTACATCCCTAATATCTCCTACTGTTTCAAATGCTGATTTTCAAGACAAGCCCTACCCACTTGGAAATTAATCCCCATTTAACATTGTAAGGGAAACTTAGAGAAAAATTGTGAATCTTTTATCAAAGAGAAAACAAAAATAAAGACTGGCATTTGGTTTTCAATGCTCTGCTTAAAGCAGTTCAGCCTTACGTTGCTTGTGAATTCAGTACTTCTTGGGGGTTTTCAATTTTTATATACTTGAACCAAACTAATCTGAGTAAATATTTACTTTTTGCCTGCAAAGTTTAAAGTTCATCCATGAAAAGTGAAACTGATTTAACATTCTCAACAGCAAGTTTATTTTTCTGTAACATATTTCAAAGAATTGCAATAGGCAATAATTTTAAATTATTTTAAATTTTTAGTTACTTGTTATTTAACCAAGTAAGCCACCTCATTTATACGTGTCGAAAAATTAAACTATAGTTAGAAACATATTAAAGTTATTTTTGACAAATTCTTTTCTAGAATAGAAAAATTATTACTCATAATCAAACAATTTCAGATTAATTTATGATATAATGATGTTTTTAAGAACAAACAAATTTAAAATCAAGTTGAAATAAACATTTTTTGTAACATTTTAAACTAGATATAATATCTGTTAAAAAAATTCAACCGATTTATTTTACTACTGATAAGGGGAGTAATTTCTGTGAACACTTCTGTGTTTGAAGTCTTCGAACATTTAGTTCAAATTTACTATTAATGCTCTATTTGTTGAGAACTTTAATAAAAACCTGCCTTCCTCAAAAGCAAAACCAAAACTTGTAATAATAAAATGAATTATTTATATATATATATATATATATATATATATATATATATATATATATATATATATATATATATATACACACACACACACAGAGTGACAGAAAATAAAACTACATCACTGAAGAATGATGACAATTTCAACCTTGGTACAATCTTGTATGCATTCTAGTGAAGAGAGAGAGTAGATATTCTGATAAGTTTCAAAACCTTCAGCCATTTTGTGACATAGCACTTATATCAGTGCACCATTTGTGTCTGAACTTTAGAAAGTGACTCATACTGTAATAAGATTATTCAGTTGTGAAAGAGCTCAGTGCAAGCAGGTGTCATGCTGCATAGAGATGCACACACAAACACAGAACTGGTTGAATTTGATAGGGGTGACCAGATTCTGAATCTTTAAGAGGTTGGATGCTCATTTTGGAGAATTGCTGCAGATGCTGGACATGATGCATCAAGGTACTTTGATATTGGCAACAGTTGTCAAATCAGCATTTCTGCACTCACAGATTGCATTCTGGATAGGCACATAGTAAAGATGCCCACTCACATGGACACACTGTAAGGGCAGCAGTGGCAGACTGCATGGCATACACAAATTAGATTAGAGCAAATATGACCACAAGAATGTAATCACAGACCACTGAGAATTATTTACTTGCAGCAGAATGACAGGTACATATGACTTGAACCCAGACTTCCACATGAGACAATATCATGCACAAATCTAGTGGTCAGGTTTTAAAATTAATACCATCCTGGGAAAGAGGAAATGTTAATGCAGAATGACTATTGAGATTCTTTTCAATGTTACAAAAATTTTTTAATCAACAGGCCATTAAGTTTATTTAAAAATTAACTAATTTCTTAAAAAAAAAAAAAAATGCAGCTTACAAATAATAGGCTTTTAATAAATGTAGGACACACACATAAAATTTCAAGCACTTTTTAAACATGGGAACTTTTTTTCAATGTGAAAAACAAGGGTTGTAGGAAATAATTTTGCTTTAATAAACTAAAAAAAAAATTATATTTTTCTGTTAATGTTTTGGTTAAAAAAACGTGAATGAACAAACATTTGTGTTATGCTTTCTGTTTATCTTAAACTAAACTGAAAATGGAAGGGAGAAATCAAGAAAGGAGAAATGAGGAAACATAGAAATTTAGTCACAACACAGACAAAAATAAAAAGTAATTAAAAAGATGAAAACTTTTTGATAAAGGTTTTAAAATCCTTTTTGAGTGTGAATAATCGGAATATTCTTTATATAGAAAATGAATGCATAAAGCACAATTCTTAAATTAAAATGAAACTTACTCTCAGCATGAAAATTAATTAATAAGAACATTTCCATATAAAACTATGCAAGGTGATTACAATATTCATTTTTAAAACTTTAAGATTTTAACTTTTAATTTATTTCCTTACTTTGAAACCTGTGCAAATATTAACCTATATGAATGATTATTTACTGAAATCCAACTATCTCACCTGTACATTTAGTATAGAATTGATTGAAACATATGTAAGATGGTAATTTTAATTACCACCAGTATATATCTTTTCACAGTCTTTCCATTTTATTTAACATTCTTATCTCCTCCTCAATATTATGTCAGTTTCCTTGGCTTTTCTAAAACCAGGCATTGAGGACAAATATTAATAGTCTATACCAAGTAGGTTTCAGTTTAAATTTATTCTAAGTTTATTTACAATATGTCACCGAGGCGATGACTAATATCCAGTGTTGCTATAATAATCTGGACAATCTGATATCAATGAAATTTTTTCTATTGTTTGAGATTTCTTGAAGTTTTTTTTTTTGTAAACCCTTATGTGTCAGTCAACAATGCTGCAGAAGAGAAAAGAAAAAATATCAAAAAGAGGCAAATAAAGACTGCATTTCATTAAAAAGGATACACATGTTTGAGTAGACACAGTTTTTTTTGTTTTATTTAGACAGTACGAATTAGATCTACCGGCCTATGTATTCAAGAGACTTATAAAAAAAAATTTACTCTCCAGTAGGTTTTAAATCTGTGTTCCATATTGTAGGGGAATGCAGGAGAATGCTGGAGAGCACATTTTCTTTATCAACTATCTCAAATGCACAGGCCTGTAGATTTAATTCATACTGTCTAAAACAAAGAAAAAAAAAAAAAAAAAAAAGCAAAAACAGGGCATCTACTCCAACACGTGTATCCATGAAAATAATGTTTGGAGCAATATATATATATATATATATATATATATTTGTGTGCGTGTGCATGTGTGTGAGAGAGAGAATCATAACTTAGCACTTCAAGTTATGAGTGTCAGTATATTTGCTAAGAAAATGGTCTGTGCATTTGCTTCCTTGTTTTTATGGAAGAGTGAAGAACCTGGTGAACCAGAATTTGCTCATAATTGAAATATAAAGATCCAAGATGTAACAGGAGAACTTTACACTGAGAATAATTGTAGGTGACAGATGGCACACAAGTTGATATTTGATCAGCATTGATTAGGTCACCAGTATGATGCTGTAAGCACAAAATCCTTAATGATCATCAGGAAACATCCCTGACAATATGTACGAAAGAGTCAAATAAATGTATTTGCTAATATAAAAACTAGAATGCTCAAAAAAACAATGGCATATCTAGAAAACCGAAAGTCAAATGAGAAAAACAAAAAAAAAAAAAAAAAAAAGTGAAACAGTGAGTGTAAAGTAAAAAAAAAAAAAAAAAAAAAAAAAGAAAGAGAAGAAAAGAAAGAAAGAGAGAAGGCCAAATAATCACAACATTCTATATATATGCACATACACATGTAAATGCACACATACACTATGAAAAAAAAAAAAGAAAAGAACAAAGATTTGCACCTATGAAAAGTGAATATAAAAGTGAAAAATTAAAAAAAGTATAATCAGTCAATTGTTGGTCCCCCAGCAAGTGGACAGAGTAATTCCTGGAGGGTCTCTCTACAAAACTCTGGAGTTGGAATACTGAAGGTAACATCAAATGACAAACCTATTGTATTAATTTTATATATATATATATATATATATATATATGCTACAAACATGAATTTATTTAAATGATCATATTTATTAAATACTTCTGCGATAATTTTTTTTTTTTTTTTTAAATAAAAAAAGAACAAAAAAACTGACAATAGTGTAGAAAAGAAGACAAACTTGTAATGAATTTTCTGGCATTTTTAGTGACAGTTGTATTTCATTATATTTCAGTTTCCTTAGTTTTTGGTATTAAATGTTGCCGTTGTAGTTATAATTCATTTATTTAAGCCACTTTTCATGCTGGAAACCTGTGAACAACAACAGTCTATCTCCACAGATTTTTTAGAATTATAATAACCAGCATCAATAAGAGGCTTGAAAGATTCCATTTATTTATTATATCAAAAATAGCAGATGAAATTATGTGCATTGACATTTTGCTTCAACCAAGATGGGCAGGGATGGGAGTTAAGTGCTGGTGAAAATAAGGTTTCATATTTCATTTAATATCAATACTTTTTATTTTGCCTTTTATAGCTATAGATAAATAAAACTCGATTAAGGACCTTATTCTTTTATTTCTATAATAGTAGTAGTAATCATCATCATGAGGAGGAGGGGGGAGCATTACAAAGATTGGCCAGTATATTTAGTTGAAGAAATGTCACTATTACAGAGCATTACATACTGAAAAATGGTATGAACATCAGTCTGAATCAGTCATAGAAAGCTATGAGGTCACTATTCTTTGGGACTTTACCATTCATACTAATAAGGCCAGACAAATAAACAAAAGAAAAAATTACCTTCAAATAGATATGACAATGACATCAAATATACCTGTTAAAGAATATAACAAAAGTAAATATAAAGGTCTTGAAATTAAAAAAAAATATGCAACCATAACCCTCTGAACCCAAGCAGCCAATATACTGACCAGTCATATGTATTTTGCATATAAACAATGGTCTTACAAACTTGAACTTCACCAATAATTTGGCCTGGGTGTTTCAGCCAATCATGGAACATTTTATCTAAGGTCAGCAGAGAATTTTAACAAAAATTTCATAATTTTGACCATGATTTATTTATTAAACAAATGTTATTTATTGAATTGTAAACAGTGCAAAACTGTATATTTTTTCTAGTGTACGGCCTTAATGAGTTGAACAGACCATGAACTCATCAGTGGGTCAAGTGTTGAAAGGTTTAAAACTGCTGATATGTCTAAAATATATGAATCCCTGGGTATGATAAAAAAAAGGGTAAAAACAAAAACATTAACAAAGTTGCTGGCAGACCTTGTTTAACAATTAACAAAATTGCACTGTGTGGCACTGTTCATCTACTTTGGACATTATTGTCAATGTTAAAATATAAACATTATACATGTTAAGAATCACTTATCAGAATTTGTGCAAACAGAATGTATATATTGACTATATTGTCTTATGTCAGGTCTTTGGTACCCAGCGAGAGGGTACTGAACCGAAAAGAAAAGAAAATAACAAAAATTGTTTCCCTATTGATGAATAGGAGGCACAAATTTTCCAGTTATAGAGTTTTTGTCAGCATTTTGGGGGGATAACATTTTGGAGGTAATTATCTTTTAAAACAAATTTCTTTCTACAAAAATTTTTTCAACAACTATTTTAATATCTTAAGCAGTGAGTTTTTCTACTTATAAAAGCCAATATATATTGCAACATGTCATGTTATATTTTCAGCTTTCTGTATTGATATATAATGAAAGCCCACTTAAATTTGTGAGCATTTCATGACAGTTGATGAATGGCCAAAAGTGACATCAGCTACAATAACAAAAGAATATTAACATTAAAACATTGTTGTATTACAATAGCCTCATTGCCAGAGTGTTTTAAATGGAGGCGGGCCAACCTATAAGTTGAAGAGTAGTGGAGAGGAATAGGGGCCAGAATTTGCACACAAAAGTTTTACAGGCATTTGGGAGACAAAGGATTTTCTGAGAGAAGTTCTCTTACTCATGCTGCTCCTTAGCAATAAGTCTCTATATCACAGGTAACACCAGTTATTAGCCCAAAACTGTCCACAAGAACAATTAATTTGACAGATCTCGAAGAAAGATCAGGTTTTTTTTTCCTGAAAATATGTCTTTGTTCATTATTTCAGTATCAGTTTTTCTATCTAATAAAGAGAACAGAAAGACAATACTTGGATTATTCTGAAAGTATCAGTAGAATTTGTATTTTATTTAGCTTGGCACAAGACTACACAGTAAAGATAGTTTAACTTAGTGGAAACATGCTGGGCTTGTAACCCAGAGGTCTGTAGATCAAAACTACACTGCTATTAATGTTGATCTAATTAGATAGATTTCTATTTGCCTGGTGAAGTTACATCCGATTAGATCAACATGGAACATAGGGTTGCCAGTTTCTCCTTGAAGAGAAATACAAGACACTCTTCAATTTTAGATTGAAATGATTTCTCATATTTTTAGCATATAAGTTTGTACTATACATCCATGCATATTCAAATAAGAAGTCATTTGAATGAACAGAATGTCCATTTCAAATTTTGTAAATTTGCCAACCCAACTGGAACAAGACCATAAGATTGAACTCATTATTCTAATGAAGTTGTCTGCAAGATAAATTCGTTATGGTAAGCACACAAGAACTTATAAACTTTAAAATGTTGTGGTTTCCATTGCAAACAACCTGAAAACATTTTCCACCTACACTTTTGTAATAATCTTCAGATTTCAGAAATGATCATTTGAAATGATAAATGCCTCAAAAAATAAAATCAACACATTCAGTAAATATTTATGAAGTTTATCTGGCCTCCTATATGGCATTGAATGCTGGACATTTTTCTCACAGATGAAGAGGAGATTTGAGGTAACAAAGATATAGCTTTATAGAAGGATTGAACTCACAAAAATAACTTTTACTCTCCAGCAGGCACCCAGATCAAGACAATTATCTGTTTAATTACAAAGGTTAATTCTTTGAAATGAAGAATCATAATTATACACCGATTTTTTTTTCAAGCAGTTGTCTCTTTATTATAGTTAGATTTCAACCATTATACCCTGTTGTATTCACTAGCATTCTCAAAATTTTTTCCATTGACAGGCCTACTGAGGAAATTACCAAAGTCTAGCATGTGTGCAGATTCTTTTTAAAAAAAGAAAAGAAAAAAAGTGTCAGGAATTTCTGGCCAACTTTTTTTATTTATATATATATATATATATATATAACACACACACAACACCTTATGTCATTTCAGTAACTGTTTGCTATAAGCATTGGTGAAGAGTTAGTTTATCAGATTGGTTGGAAGTTCAATACCCGAGTCAGTGAGAGAATTCAGATACTTGGCTCAATGAAGAATAAATTAACAGAATCAATGAGTTATCTCCCCTAACATAAACCGTCGAATTAATTTAATTGAATAAATTTTTTTTTTGCTACACTTTTTTGCTTAAGGATGTAAGGCAATCATGGCTCCAGATTTTTTTTATTACCTGTGAATTGCTATGACTTCTTGGAAAAGATAATGTAGAGCTTTCCTGTTGTCTTTTCTATAATTTTGAATTTAACCCATAGTTAAGAGGAGAAGAATTATATTGAAGTCTTTAAAAGGAAATAGTGGAAAGTGAACATAACAGACTTGAAGACTTTGAACTCAGCCTGTCAATTCCACATTCCTCTGCCATTTGTGCTACACATGCATCTAATGGATTGATTACCAGGTCCTAATTTTCATCAGACCCTTTGATATCAGCTGATATAACATCAAAAAAGTCTAAATAAATAGAAAAATAAAGAGGTTTTCTGTGAAGGCAAACACTTTAATATCAACCAGTTCCCATGTTAAATCAGATGTTATTTATACAGCAAATATTTGCCATGTAGTTTTAGATAGAGTAAGCAAAACGTGATGCTTTCATTTAATGAACAAAACCTTAAAAAGGTTAGGAAAATTATTTTCAAAAACCTCTTTCTCATCATGGCAATTTCTAGAGAATGAAAATTATCTTGTGGATATGTCTTATAGGGAAAATGTATTGATCTATACATATGTGTTCAATTATTGACAGAAAAAGGATGATAATCAAAAAGAATTTTACTAAGTAGAAAAGCATTTATTTAACTCGCACTTCCAAGAAACTTTCATCTTAGAAAATTAAAGTTCAAATATTGAAAGATCTAATTTAAAGTCATTAAAAAAGAAACATTTATTCTTTAGAAATTGTTAACTTTAAATAATAAATTGATATTTACTTGTATAGAATCATATAGAAATTCTTTTTAAGTGTGCATTTGACAGTATGCATCCTATAATTGTTAAAGAATATAAGTAATGATTGGCATTTACAAGCCTGTCTTGGTCTGTCACTGGGTTCGATTCTTACCGAGTGCCCCTGCAGAGGGAGTAGCCATGGTAAAATGTAAAATAAATAACAGTACTGTCCAACAAACTGAATTGACAAAGTTTGCAATAACAAGCAAAAGAAAAAAAGAACAGGGTAAAAAATAATATAAAGCAAGAAAATATATGCAAGATAAAATAACAGTAATAAGGTAAAGCAACAGTAATAAGTCAAAATGTTCACAAACTAAGAATTGGCATTGACACACACACACAAAAAAAAAAAAAAAAGAAAAAAAAAAATAGCAAGTTTGGATGAGCAAACATAGCGTTCTGACAAAACAGACCAGGACTTCAGATGAAACTGCAAACTGGCCTATTTTATTGGTCATGAAAAAATCCCAGCATGCATTTGTGTGCTTCTGCCTATAAAAGAGGAGGGGAAAGTATTTTGCAGAAACCAACAGCCCCAATATTGTAACATTTGGATTTATACAATTTGTGTGTAAATATAAAAAATAAAAATGCCATTAGAAACCTTCCTTAGTTGTAAGAAAACTGACCAAAAAATTTAAATATTTTATTTTTTGCAGGTAGATATTTATTATATATTTGTTTATATTATATTTTTTCAATTCTTTATAAATATTAGGTTGTCCAGAAAGGTCATACTGATTTTTAGTCGTTCATGTTCCAACACATTAAAACGTCAAATTTATCGACAGATATTACGCTTGCATTTCCAATTAGTGCACACTTCAAACTATCTCTTTAGGAAGAAGAAAGTTTAAAATTACTTAATTCATGTTAATTTTGCATCCCTAGGAAAATGGAAGATTTAGACACTTGATGCTTTTTTTTTTTACCGTATTGGCACAAATGACTTACAAGCAACAACAACAACAAAAAAAAAAAAAAAAAAAAAGATATGTTCTGTATACAGTAAAGGTGCTTTAACTGACAGAACTGTATGGAAGTGGCTTGCTAAGGAAGAAAAATAGATTTATTTTTCAGCAATATCCTTCTTTGTGAACAAATTTCTGTGGTGAATATTAATCACATTGATCAACCTTATACAGTGAAAATTTCAAATCAAAATTCAGCTGATATCTACATATCAGGTTACAGACCTACTGATCCAAATGTGTATATATCATAATTATTACCAACGCAAAATGGAAGTGGCAAACCAAGATTGAATATTAGCTGAGGTTGTTTATATTGAGAAATGCATGAATTCAGTCCTTACTGCATTGTCAATTAGGATATTTTGACTAACATATTTTAATATATATGGAGAAGAGTAGGTGAGTCATCACTTGGGCAACCCCTCTACTATAACTACACCCTACCTACAGATTAGGCATGTGTGTGTGTATATATATATATAAAGATTTACACAACATTAAACTTGATAAGCTAGGTCACCAGTTTTATGTATTACAAAAAAACAAAAGGAACGATATTGTGCTATTGGTTGTATAAAACACAGTACAATATGTTACACCATAAATATTATCTTACCAGAACTGACTTTTCAAATCTTCCATTTTTATACATTTTGCAACTTTGAAATAATTTCAAGTCATTTTGAATAGTGCAAATGTAGCAATAATTATAGACATTTTCTTTTGTACAATATTTTTTTTCAATGCAGTTAGTTACCTTAACAAAATTATTTATATTGTTGTTTTAAAGGCTGACTTTAAAATTCAAACTCTTGATTTTATGGGAGGAGAAAAAAAAAAAAATGTAGTCGGCATTTTTCAAGAGAAACTTTTGGGAATTATTCCACAAAAAAAACATAACATAAAAAGTTCATTTAGTCTATTAAGTAAAAGAATTGCTTCAAGTGTCTTCTACAGTCTTCCAGAGAACTGTCTTTTTTTTTTTTTTTTTTTTTTAAATAATTCAAAGGAATGCGAGAAAAATTTCACAGCTAAAAATTTATAACAATTTAAGACCACTTAATAATAACATTGAACATTTTGGGTATCCAAATATTTCCAAATTTGGCCATTAATACCCAATTGGATTTTCATTTTAATTTTTACAATTAATATCTAATTTCACAGTCAGCATTAAAGGGTTAAACTGATTTTCATTTGCAAACTGCATTACATTAGGACTTTTTTTTTTTTAAATTAAGATTGAGTTGTTAATATTTAGTGTTATTTTTTATATTTCATTTTTTATTATTACTAGTTTATTTTTTGTATTTTATTTTTGTTGCTATTACAAACTAAGATTACTTTTAAATTTCTCAGGCTTACAGCCAAATCACATTGAAACACCAGTTCTCGTATGATCAACAAAGTTAAGCAATGACAAGCCTGGTCAGTAGCTAAATGGGTGACCATTTGGGAATATCAAGTGTTGTAAACTTGGATGTGCATGTGGTGTAATGGGTAATGGCTCAGAGTTGAAAATTGGAGAGCTGAGTTCCAATTCCAGTCAAGCTCAAAGTATGAATCCACCACTTTACAACACCCCCCCCCCCAGCTATAGGTTAATTGATGTAACCTTTATCAGTAAATCATTATCGCCAAAAAATTCTTGCACTCTAAAAACATTTTCTGGTTTTAAATAACTTACAAAAGTTTGAGAAAAAAAAAAAAAAAAAAAAAAAAATATCAATCAGTCAATCAAATTTACATTCTAAGATTAAGTAAGCATCAAAATTGCTTCTGATCAGAGCTGAATTTGCATCTCATACTTTGGAGCCACCTTTTGACTTGGATGATGCTTTACCAATTTGGCCAGAGAAAATCCATCAACAGGCAAAATTCAAGTTTAGTTATTTTGTTACATTCTTCTCAGATAATTTCCACACCATATTGTTTGTACCTCATAGTAACAGATATAATATTCTTAAATTTAATATTTTTGTAGTTTTTACTTTTGCTATATTTTATGACGCACATGGATCATCAAATAAATGACTTAAGTAGTTTGATAAATTATAGCAAAAATGATCAAAACTATTAAAAAAATTAATAATGACAATGTTTAATGTAAGAAATTCTGGAAAAATTATCTTCATTCTTATTTTTTTCTATATATTATTTTTATCCGAGATTTTGAAATAATAATTGTTATAGAAATTAGGTTTTAACTAATTTTAATGTTTTTCTTCAAGCTTTATATGTATCCCAGTTTGTTTCAATTCTAAGGAAAGAAATTGAAAATAGCCCAGTTGTATAATAATCTTAGTGGATATATACAACATGACACTTGATGCATTTTCATTTGAGGAAATCATTCACTTTTTATTAAAATGGTGTTTCTATATTCATAACATGGATGAAACATTTTGAGATTCAAAACAATATAGAAGCATAAAATGGACTCAAAAATTAAACACTCATCATGTGCTACTGAGATATTACTGATCACAATTTTAACTTTGAAAATGTTTTAATTAAAAAGGAGTGAATATAAGTAATTATGATTGCCTTGAAAGTGCTGCGTTTTTTAAACTATTAAAAATTGAAATTAAATGTGAATCATATTTTATCTCTATAATTTATATTTGTTCCTTGTCAAAATAAAAGTATTTTGGATGACACCAAAAGAGTACAGGTACACTTTTTTTTTTTTTTTTTTTTTTTTACAAATTGTCAATTGTAAAGTAAAATCAGTAAACATTCCTCATTCTGTTTACCAATTTTACTTTACTGATATATATTTTTTAGCAATAAGATATTGTGTGTATGTTTTCAATATTAAACATACTTCAATGTACAGTCTAGTGTACATCACTAGGTCATCAATGTCAGGCTCATTACAATATTTAAAATATTCTATTCATATAACTTTGATGCTAAAATGATGATTCCTTTACTCTAAAGTATATAATTTAAAATCTCTCTGCATGAAATAATAATAATTAAAAACAAAAAAAAACAAAACAAAAACAACCCCCCCCAAAAAAAAACAAAAAAAAAAAAAAAACTTTGATATTATCATTAATTGTAATAATTGTATAAATATAAACATTTGAAAAAAATTTTCCAGACATGCAAGAAAAAAAAGTGAGAACAAAGTCTTTGATATGTTAGTCTGTTTATTGTCCCCTTTTCATTTTTTTATGGTTTTATAGCCTGGTTATCAAGTCACTGATGGTAGAGTGTGTGTTTGTATATATGTCTATGTGTTAGTGTATTTATGTATCTCTGAATTTTTAGTTTATGATTATGATCAGTACTCAACACTACCCCAACCCTCCAGCCAATGAGTTAAGGCTGTTACTTTTTGATTTTCACTGAATTTAAGCGAGTCTAAATTTAATTTGCCCTTTCTCAAAAGATATCTATGCTAAAAGAAAAAAAAAAAAAAAAAAAAAAAAATATAAATAAATAAAATATATATATATATATATATATAAAAAATGGACATTTGAAAACAATACCTGAAAATAAAAGTGTTCTTTCAAAAACAGGGCATGCAAGTTACTAAAGATTTTTAAATTTTTTGATTTTTAAAAGATTATAAAATTAAAGCAAGAAATGCATTGCTTATTAAGTATGTCTCCAGCTTGAAAGGGCTCAGATTTATGCAGCCTGACTAGTCACATTAATTGTTTCATTCAATTGTTTTTAATTTTTATTTTTACTTCCCTCTTTATTAGGAACAACATCAACAAATTTATTTTGATCAATATTTTGAGGCATGGAGTTAAAACAATTTTGGATCTAGCTTAAGTCGAGAATGAAAACAATGCACTATGAAAGATTTTGTTGTTTTGAAATAGATATACTTGAATGCCGACTTGCTGAGCCCAACAAGCCTGGCACCCAGAGTCGCCATTGATACAGTTGCCTATAGAGAAAGGCACCTTATTTAATGTTGGCTGCTTCTCTTATTACAATAGCCTCTAGAATTTGGAGTCTTTCTTTGCACTGTGTCCTATATATATATATATATATATATATATATTAGTTATCTCCCTGAGATCGCTAAAAAAAAGAGCATAGTTTGATGAAAAAGACGTCAAACTTGACGAAAACAAAATTATGACCTTCCGTACTATGAATTTCCACACATAACATGTCAGTGCGTGATGAAAAAACATGCACATGTCATTTGTCAATCAACACCACAGTTCAGACCGGCTTTCTCCCATTTGAAAGAACATGTTTTCAACACAGAAAATAAGCAATCTTTGTTTCAAAATATATTTATTTAATATATATAATAATTATAATTTCTAATTTTTTTAAAATTAGTTAAAAAAAAAAAAAAAAAAAAAAAAAAAATTGATTTTTTAAATAAATTTTAAAAGGCAACATTCACTTTTGTAAACAAAAGTTAAAAAAACGGCTGATGATCAATTTTCTGTCAATTTTTCAGATTCAAAAAAAATTGAAGATTTTTAACAAATTTTGGACATGCTAGAAATTACTAAAAAATGTAAAAAAAAAAATATTCAAAAAATACTTCGACTTTCCTCTTGATAATAACATTAACATTTAGATGATAAAAAATTATTTTCATCAAGTTTAAGGCCTTTTTTATTCATGGTATACTATTTTTTTATCGATCTCATGAACATACCTAATATATATATATATATATATATATATATATATATATATATAGATATATATATATAATTTAAACCGATTTTTTTGTTATTCTAGGAAAAACTAATAGATTGAACAAATTACTAAACAACAATTAAAAAAAAAAAAAAATTTTCCTATCAAGTAAACACATTAACATTTTTAGTGAAAAAACAAATGTCTTAATTATAATTGATGGCATACAAGAACACCTTGGCATTTATATTTAAAAATACAAACTTAGGGAGTTAAGCTACAAGTGTTGGTTGTCAATGATATCTAGGAAAACATTAATTTATTGCATATAAAAACAAAGAATAAAGTGTTAGGATTCTAATATTCCATCAAATATGGTAACTTTAAATATTTTAATTCATTCTTTAATTCTGATACTAAGAGATAATCCTTAGATTGATATAGTTAAACAAATATATATTTAAAAAAAAATCATTTCAACTGAAACAAACATTTTACTTTTTGTGCAGTGTAGGTGTAGTTTTTACTGATCTCTGGGCGTGGCATGTGAGCAATATGTTCTGGTATATTAAAAATCTATTTGGTTAAGCTAAAGTGAAAAATTAAAGAGTTATTTGATAAAAAAAAAAAAAGAAAAAAAAAAAAAGAAAAAAAAAAAAAAAAAAAAGAAAAGAAGCATTATACTGTGAAGGTCAACAAAAATTTACTTCTTTTCATGTTTCTGTTTGTTTCTAGGCAAAAGATGCACTTTTCTCTACTTTGAATTGCCCATCTGTCTCACCATTGGGCTTATCACTAATAGAAACAAAAATCTTCATCTCAGCTTAAGCAGATAAAGACACCTTAATCCTGATTTACCTACTTATCCTCTATAAACTTTGCAAAGTTACTTAGCCCTGCTTAATGTTAATCTGCCTGAATTGTTCATGTTAGATCATGCTTCAGTAAGCATCGTATGCCACACACACAAAAAAATCATACATTCTCAGTTCTCAAATCAGAATTATAAATAAAAGTGACAAATTAAGACAAATAATTCATTAACTTTTGGGAAAAAAGTTATCAGTGAAGGAACAACAATATTAGCTTTAAAAATTCACAAATGGAAATTTCAATGAGAAAGTGCATCAAAGCAATCAGTCAATGAAGAAGGTTTGAAGGAACTAAAGAAAAATAACTCAGATCTTCATTGAAAACAAAACACTTTAATGTATTGATTGGAACCATTTCAAATATTAGAAGCTCAATAGAACAATTGCCATGAAAATTGTTATAGAAAAAAAAAACAATGAAGCTAGATCATGGCAGTGAGAAAGTGACTGAAGTCAAGATACCAGGTCAAGAGTCAAGACCAATAACATTTGAAACCCTTATTGGATTAGTGAAAAATCTCAAGATATATAGCACCAAATCAGATGTGGTAGTAATATTCAGTGCCCGAACAAAATGTGCAAGATGGATTCTGGCAAGAAAGATTGGTACAACACAGTGAACAGACTTTCCTAGTAGCAGAGCCTATCAATTGATTCAATATAATGATTCTACTTCATGTTATTGAAAAACGTGAAACCAAGGGGGTGTAATGTGTTCCTTCTCCTGGAGTTTAGCATTAGCCATGCAGATCAAAGGCAAAAAAAAAAAAAAAAAAATTAATATCTGCAGAAAGCCGGACAAACAACTACTCAATGATTGAATTGTTAATGTCTTTATATAACAGAAAAAGAATAGTAGAGAAAAGAAACAGCTTACAGAAAAGAAAAGTAATTGACGTAAAAACGCATACATTGGATTCTGGACAGAGTGTTATGATTAACTTGTTAAATCGTCTCAGAACGATATACGACTTATGATAGGGGAATAAGATTTCTGTGCACAGCTTAAAGTTTATAGTGGAATTCCTCCTTAGCAGTAGTAACAGTAATAGTAATATTCGTGGTAGCAGAAGCAGCGGTACTTATATCAATATCAACAGTACATGTTAGCGGACGCTTCGTTCCAATCTCTGATGTCACATTCTCTCCTCCTTGAGCCTCCAACTTGACTGTCCACTGTCTAGCCGAACTCTTGCCCTGGCTAATTCTCTTGTGTCTCTTCCATCTGCCTCTTCCCTCTCAATGCTCGCCCATCTGTTTCTTCCATCTCTCTTCCGTCTGCTTCTTTTTCAGCATAACTACACGTTTATATAGAAAAATCCAGCTGGTTACAACTGAGCCTTGGCCTACTGCTTGGCCCTACTGCTTCGCACATGATTATCATGGGGTTTTGGCTGTTTCCACCAAAATCATGTGGATTCAAAAAGGTCCTCCTTGCTTACTCGGCTCTATTCTAAGTTTTAATCAATAAAAATTATTTCGACCATTTAATGACTCGGTTTCAATGGGTACAGCTCCTGCCCTAGATCAGGTTTCAACATCAGTAAACAAAAATGCTCTAATTTCACAATTCAAATCTATTCCAATTTCACTAAAAAAAAAAAAAAAAAAAAAAAAAAAAATGTGTGTGCGTGTTTCCCCAAACTGTCACAGCATTAAAATTCACAAGCCATTTCTTGCCCCAGTTAACAACTGATTGAAGGTCATTTTAAAGATCAGCTGCTAGTTTTACATTATTGGACCTATCAAATTTACTATTAAGACAGGAGTAAATAGTTGTGCCATCAGCATAAATACAGAGTTGGGGACTGATGACATTGAGAAGGTCATTGATGAAAAAGATAAAAAGTAAGTCCAAGGAATGAACCCTGCATTAATGTGAAAGGATCTAGCTGAGTGACTGTCCAATATAGGATTTTATGAAAATGACTTAAATGATTAACTTAGAAAAAAAACAAAAAAAAAAAAACGTTTTACTTTAAACGTGACTAGTGTGTGTGTGTGTGTGTGTGTGTGTGTGTGTGTGTGTGTGTGTATATATAATTCATTTGGTTTGAAAGTATCAGAGGTATGATGACTTGCATTAATCATTTTCTTCATCCTGAAGACTTACAGTCACATCACATTGATACACTGGTTTCTGTATGATCACTGATAAGTAATGTCAAGTCTGGTCAATACCTAGATGAGTGACCACTTGTGAATACCAAGTGCTGTAAGCTTGAATGTATAGGTGGTGCAATAGATAATTGCTCAGAATTGTTAATTGGAGAGTAGAGTTCAAATTCCAGTTGGGTTTGTTAAATTCACTTACACGTGAATACCCTTGGGAAAGGGTATGAATCCACATTCTCTCCCTCCAGCTATGGATTAATTAGTAAGATTTGTAATGCTAAGTCATTATCAAGAAAAAAAAAAAAATCTTACAATCTAAAAATATTTTCTATTTTATTTAAACCAGCAAAAATTTGATAAACCATGGAAAACTAATCTAACAACCTGAAATTGAACCATTTTTAAATCCCTTGCCAATAGGATAAATTCTAACAACCAGAAAAGATCAACCCAATCACTGGATATACAAGAAGCTGAAGGATAAATTGAAAGTATATTTTCAGCTCTCCATGGTTATGGCAAGATTTTAGTATAACATGAACATTTGGCTAACAATGTAGCATCCATTAATAAAGTAGCCCAGGTATATAAACAGGCCAACCAAATTGAAAATGGTGGATTCAAAACAAAGTAACAAGTTTGCAGAATAGAAATTTGCTGTATGATTATGTAATTCTTCAGGGAATTGATGACTTACAACCAAAGTAGAATAAATCTATAGAAGCTGAAGTAATTGTATTGTGATGAAGTTGTTGTGCTGATGAATGATAACAGGAGACTTAATTTCTCATATGTAATATTACATTTTATTTCCTCTGGTATTTTGTCAGTTACTATCAGCCAACGTGTGTGTGTATATATATATATATATATATATATACACACACACACACACACACACACACACACAGCCTTGGTCCCTGAAACCGTAAACCCAACTTTCTCCTCTTCAATATCTTTCCCCTTGAGTGAATGTTTATACAACTTCCTGTAATAGGGTTCTTTCTTACACTTGCAACCTAAATGTCTCATCTGGTCATGTGTATCTGCACTTGGTGGTTGGGTGGTTACATCAAATCAACACTGCACATGGCTCCCTTGATGGCTTGGTGTGACATTTAGTGAAAAGTCTACTCTGGTTGGATCTGGGGTGATTGAGTGAATATAATATTTTTTGTTTAAATAAATTGGTAGCTGCATGCAAAACAGAAAAATTGTTTCCTATTTACAAGTAAATGAAGAAAAAGTATCCCAATTTAAAATGGAAAATTTCAATGTCTTTGACATGTGAAGATCACCAACATACAGCCTACCATACAAACTTATTACAATATTCTATCAAAATTCTCTGTGAAAATCAACATACTGCTATAAACAAAGACATATAGAGCTGAAAATTATATACTAATGTACAATGCATTCATTGCAGTTTAGTGTTGATGCTGTTGCCAAAGCGGGGGTGGGGGTGCAATTAGTTTGTGGTAATATCAAATAGTCCGAGAAAGTTTAACCAAATTTGAGAAAAAAAAATCTTAATATTTTAACATATAAATTTGGATTAGTTACAAGGGTCACTCTGAAAGTCATTTCCATTTTAAAATGTCTTATGAAATATGGGAAGACATTGGTAGTATAGCAAAGGAAGTTGAACCTTCTCACCAATATCCCATAATTTTTCCTTTGTTACAAAAAGCAGCTGAGTGGCAATCCAGTAAAATGGTGTGACACAAAAATACATATAAAGCAGAGCGGTATTGTTGACATTCATCAATACTTTCTGAATTTAAAAAGATGAAATAGTGCATTTGTGCACAGTTATTGTGTAATGTATTTCAGCAATAGCTCTTCTGTTAGGTTTTATTACATGAAATTTTGAGCAATATCCTTGTCTTTGTTGTTTTAATCACTATTTTAGCCAATGCATTCACTGACCATCCTCAGTTGCTTGTCAAGGCTGATAATCTCAAAATTATTCATCCCTTCTACAATTTTTATTGCTTCTGTCACCCTTAAATGAGAACAAGACACTGATTAGATTCAATGTTAACATTAAGAAAAATAGTTTGAGAAGTAACCAGGACTGTCTCAAATTTATGCCTCTACCTGACATTCAAATAACTGACAGACTTGAGAAGCTAAGTTTAGGGAAATTAAGGTTATAGGAAGATTATGTTACACCAACCTTTCAAGATCTTACCTGTTTCAAAATCAAAATTTCAAATCCTTATATTTTATGCTGCCTGAAACATCAACCTTTGATGGTATATATACAACTTTCTCAGCCACAAATCTCTATAATGGGCTTTTATAGTTTTATATATATATATATATATATATATATATAAATGATAGAGATACTAAGTGTTTAATGCAAATATGTGTAGTAGTGATAGAATCAAAATATCAGTAGCAGTAATAAAATAATTCACTTAAATTTCATATATCAATCTAAACTTTTCATTTTTTTTTTACATCTAATCTTTGGCTGATTTTTTTCTGAACTAAGCTTACAGATGGTATTTTTCATTTTTTGTTAAAAAAAAAAAAAAAAAAAAAAAAATTGCTATTTTTATGATGGCGTCAGATTTTCTTAAATAATTCTATAAATGACAGAAGATTAATGTAAAAGATAAAATGAAATATTTGTTCAGTTTATATATCACACATATGTATATATCTCAACTGCTGTTCTTTGCTTTTGTGCAATTTATCCTAAACCTAGCAATTGCACAAGTTTTTCTGTTTCTTAGAAATATGGACCAAAATTCTCCAATATAAAACATATATGGACCTTAGAGATAAGTTTGCCAGACTGGACTACTTTTTAAAATAAGCTGGAATGAATTGGGCTATAAATGAAAACAAAGTTTATCCAAATATAATAGCATCAAGTTATGTAGCCCACTTCACAACTTGTAGCACAATACCAATAATCTGTCAATGTTGATTGAAGTTGCATAGCCATCCAATTCACAAATGTGTTGCATTCATTATATTTACTAAATTTAGCTTAATATATCTCAAGACCAAATGAAAGTAGGGACATTGTAGCATGGTAATCTTAAGTGTGCAGGGTTGGTGAATCTGTCTTAAAGTCAGCATTCAAGATTTTAATATCAAGCTACCAGGATTTATTATCAGCAGATATAATTTTAACAATATAAGGTGATGACACTACAGTGTTGATGGCAAACTCAGAAGAAAAACTGAAAGAACCGTTAGACAAGAAAGCAAGAAGAGACTAACTATTAACTGTAATAAAACAGCCTAAAGTGTGTGAGCGACATATAAAACAGTATCATAGCTTAGTATGACACAAGGCCAAATGGAAGATTTTTGTCTATGTTCAAAACAAAAACAAAATACAACTCACACTCATCCTAGTTGTTATAGTCAAAGTTTTGGCATTTTTTGCATGTGATATGCCACAAGATGTACACAGGTATTGTGACAGTAAATGTACTAAAATTCATGTTTATATTAAAATGGTGAAAAATTCAGTTTTGATTAAATATGACCAAACCCCATTTCATTCATCTGCATTACTCATAAACAAGTAAAAGATTTTCTGTTCATTGGTGACTTACATCAAGAGAATAATTAAATACTTAAAGGCTCAATTTTGATCTGAAATTTTCACTGCATAATGTATCAAACTATGTGATTAATTAATGAACTGATATAGATTAGGTTGAAAAATAAAGCTACAGATTTGATGTACCTACATAAGCAGTCACTGCTCATAAAATTTAAGAAAATCTCACTTTTTTCTGTATATGTAATTTTTTTTTCCGACCTGGTCAAGGCAACACAGAACTAAATTCTTCTAGTTGTGATATGGAGATGAAAACAAAATATTCAAATAATGATATGGAGATGAAAACAAAACATTCAAATAATGATATGGAGATGAAAACAAAACATTCAAATAATGATATGGAGATGAAAACAAAACATTCAAATAATTAGAAGCAATATACATGCGAAAATGGCAAAATAATTTATATCAGCTAAAACATTTTGGTAAAAACTGTAGTAACACAGAGTATGGCTTATCTAGCATGAAGTGTGTTCAAGTTGCCGCAGCTGTAGCAGAAAATCTGGTTTGAGGCCTATGGATGCACGTGTAACAACCATCATTTTATGAAATGACAACACACCTATGCAAATGTATTAACCCCAGCCATTTACTATATAAGCAGCTACATTGCTTGCTAGTGGGAAGAGGGAACTCTGAAGATGACACTAGTGGTGTGTAGTACAGTTGAGAAAGTGGTAAAGAAGACATTCACAAGCTATTTCAGCATTTGAGATGGATGGCAGTTTTGATCTGAAGGTGGAACTTGTCTGCAGACTGTACAACATGAAACAGCTAGAGCACATTGTGTTGAGACCAAGTGGTGGGCGTACATTTGCCATCTACCAGCAATTGAGAGAAGAGGAGAAGGAGGATACAAACAAAATAAAGACACCTTTATATACAGCCTTTGCAACAGACAAATTTACAGTATATAAGCAATTCATAGTGCACTGGATGCAACACAATGAATTCATCGATGTTTAGCTGGCAGTGTTACAGAAACTTGCAGTGTTGTTTAGAATGGTGAGTGACTGCACACTCAGGTCAAGCAACTGCTTTGTGCAGCATCGAGAATGGACATACTGTCCATTGACCAGATGCTGGTGCGTGCCTGGAGGATTCTAAAAGATGACATGCTGGAACCAACAGCAGTAGTGGCAGCAGCCACACCGACTAAGAATCTTAATATCCCTGCCTGTAATGGACCAAACCACTGGACTGCCTCAGCTGTCAAACGGCTAACATATTCTAAGGCAGCAGCAGGGTGTGTGAGTGGGAGAGATGCCTTGTTTTCGGTGCCACACTATAGATCACCTGGCACGTACTTGTCCAGGAAATGAGACTGGGGAATAGACAATAGTGCCAGTCTCTTTCCTGGAACAATTAAAAACTTGGCACTACAAGTAATTGCAGTCCAAATTGACGGGAAGCAGTGTATAGTTTTTGTTGACTCCAGTTGCTCCCAATCTTTAGCCAGGAAAGGACGTGTGCTGATCATGGATGAGAAGGTTTGTGTGTGCGACAACTATCAATGGAGATATTAATATCTGCAGGGTTGGGGTCATCAACATGAATCTGAATGGTGGGACTCACAAGAGGCCACTTGGGTTATGACCTTCTGATTGGGATGAACACAAAAAGAGATGGGAGGGGTAGAAGTCACTCCATCAGGTGTAGTTGAGTTCTGTCACAGTAAACCACTCCTATGTGTGGTGATAACCATTGACAAACAGGACTTCAACACTGAATTTGATGAGGCAGCAAAGGTTTGGACTGCAACATAGTAGCCGGGAGGTCAAGCCCCAATAGTGTTGCATAATACAATGGCAGAATATGCTGTATCCAACTTGGTGCGAAGAGAGTACAAGTGTGAACTGCAAGTCTGATTGGATAATGGCTGGCTGACACCCTATCCAGAGAAGCAGCTTGGTCCAGCTAAAGGTTTAATTCCACTGATGGCTGCAGTCCAAGAAAAAAAAAAAAAAAAAAAAAAAAAAAAAAGGAAAGGTTCACCCCGTCATGGACTACTAGGAGCTGAATAAAAATGTTTCCATGTTCAAAGTGAATGCCGACATTTGTTTGCACAAATTAAGAGAATGGCAACAGTGGAGGAATAATGTATTGTTTCTGGATTTAAGAAAGGCTCAACTGCAAGTGTATGTCCACAAGTCATTGTGGTCATCCCAGACTGTACTTCTGAGGGGGAAATAGGTACTGCCTTGTACAGTTGGGTTTGGGGCTGAATGTAGTGCCCCTTATAATGCAGTCGATAATCAATATGGTATTGGCTCAGGATGAGTCAATTAAACATGAAACTAGTTTTGACAAAACAAATCCAGAAGCACTTTAACAATTTTGGGCTCTCATGCAGGGTCCCTGAGAAGCTGAAGGACGAGGACAAGGTATTGGGCTTGTACATCTGGAGGGAGCATGGTGTACTTCAGTGGAGACAAAGGAGCAAGATCCCACTAGTTCTGTCCAACTTTACTCATTAAAGCATGTTTTCCGTATTCAAGAAGCTCACCAGTCACTTTCAAACATATGGTTGGTTCAGACCTGCGACCGAGTTTCTGAAGTAATGGGCAAATGCGATGACCAAAGGTTGGAATGACAAGACCTGCAATTCCCTAATAAAACACATACCCTGGTAACCATTTTGGTGAGTATGTCAAGAGGACCCTACTGGAGGGAATTAGTGTGTATGTGGTCAAGAAATAAAGGTGTGGGTTGATGCAAGTTCCCTAGCTACTCCATAGCATTGGAAGTTGACAGAGACATCATAGAAAATGCGGTTTGGCTGCATCCAGATGGTGACTCACAGAATATAAATCTTGCTGAGCTGGACGCAGTGTTGAGAAGCATTAATCTAGCACTCCAAAGGAAAGCAATGGTGCTGCACCTGTAAACTGATTCAACATGTGTGCACTGGTGGATCTCTGACACACTGACCAGGAAGGCAAAAGTGCACACCAAAGTGGCCACAGAGATGCTAATAAGATGTCAGCTTATTAAAGAATATGCCCTAACCATCAATGTGACCTTGGTAAAATCTAGTACAAACTGGGCTGATCATCTTACTAAATTGCTGCAGTGATGGCTTGACACAATATGGAAAAAAAGGCAGTGTCTACACAGCCATTGATGATACTACTCAGTATCCATCAGCAAAGTGGACATCCTGTCATGAAGTGCATCCTGTATTTTGTGAGTCAGGTCGATCTGACAATGTCCAAGGCTGTGATTAAGGAAGCAGTGGGACAATGTGAGTTGTGTCAGTCCATAGACCAGACTCTGGTATAGTGGAAGACTGGGTGGCTAGATGTAACAGACACTTAGTGCCGAGTAGGTGTGGATGTGACCCACCTTGGCAGCAGACCCTACCTGATGCCAACAATGGTGCAGCATTCTGTGAGAACACATTCAAAACAATTTGCAGAAACATGGGACATTCACCTGCACTTTCAATGTGCTCACTTCCAAGCAGAGAACTGCATCATGGAAAGGTGCCATCTCACCATCAAGCACATTGCTGTCAGAAAGCAGTGTTCTGCAGAGGAAACAGTGTACCTCTAAAATATAAAACTGAAAGAGGATACCTCAACCTCCACAGCCCCAGCAAATGAAATTTACATTTACCAGGTGTGGGTAAAAGGGAATAGATGCATCTCCACCAGCATTGCAAGGAGAATGCAATCTACAAAATTGGAGATGTAGTCTAGGTGAAGGCTCTGCATACCATCTGTACATCCAAATTTGTAAAAGGAGTGGTGACTGTACACCATGGTCTACACTCAGTTCTGGTCAACAGGATGCAACATTAGGGACTTTTATCCCATAAAGGGCCATGATGGTGAATTCTCAGAACACAAGAGCACTGTTGTGTGCAAACCAGTAAGTGCTGTAGAATGCAAGGATTCCACACAAACACCCAGTGACACAATGGATAATGATGACCTGCCAGACTTAGACAAAGAGATTTCCTCCGTCTGATTCACTTCAACTGATAGTCCTCCTGCATTATATGCACAAACCTCTGAAGCACAAGACAGAATTGACCATCCCCCATCTGTGTGATCAGGAGGAGTGTAGTAATACAAAGCATGGGTTACCTAGTATGAAGTATGTTAAGAGTTGCTGCAGCTGTAACAGGAAATCTTGTTGGTCCTATTGGCAGACATGTTCAACAACCCTTATTTTCACACCTATGAAAATGTATTTACACCCGCCGTTTATTATACAAGTGGCTTCATTGCTTGCTAGCAGGGAGAGGTAACACTGAAGATAACATTAGTGGTGTGTAGTACAGTTGAGAAAGCAGTAAAGAAGACATAGGCAGAAGACGCTTCACAAAAACAACAAAGATGAAGATATCTCTATATCTCCGAGATGAGGTACTATGATTACTTGGATTATTTCATTATTCTGACAGTTATTCTCATCTTCATGCCATATTCATGTTCGACTGTTGTGCATTCCGGCTTTCTTCAAGGACACATGGCCCAGTGGACAAAGACGTTGGTTAGATCCAGTGACAAGACCCAAAGAGATGAGAGTTCAGTACCAAGCCATAGCAGCGGTGAACCAAAATTTGGAGAGCTGAGTTAAAGGGAAATAACAGACATCTGGAAGAGGCATAGCACGTGAAACTAGAACAATTTACCCTGGTGGATGAAATCAAGAGTTCTGTTCAAAATTCCTCTCACCTGAAGAGGATAACAGTATGAATGTGGGATTAGGAAGGTAATCAGCTCATTTAAATTAATGTAAAACATTGTTTTTTGTGACTTAAGCTCTACGATCCCCATTTTGAGTAAAAAAAAAAAAAAAAAAAAATAAAGATTAAAAAGATTATTATAAGTAAGAATTGACAAACTTCTTACAGGGGCAGTTTTAAAAGATTTGGTGTAGACACAATGAGTGATTGAGAGAGATTTCATAAAAATTCACCAGTAAATTGCTCATGCATATTTGTTTGTGAATGGCATTTATCACATTGCTGTTCAATGTAGTTCTTAACTAAACAACTTTATTTTACACAAAGCCAAATGTGTGATAATCACTGAGTGACCTATCAAAGTTTCTATAACTAGCTATAGTTGAAAAAATTAGTATGGTAATGCCACAACAATGTGATGGTTAGTGAATTTTTTATTATCTTGTGCCAGTTTAACCCATTAATTGTCACTGTCCCATTTGAGAGACATGGACATTAATAGCTTATTAGGTAAAAATCTAATTAATACCAGAGTTTTTAGAAACCTCTAATACTAGATTGTATGGGGGAGATTAATGGGTTAAATTAACTTTAGGAACTATCTCATACATTATCATACCAATCCAATGAATATATTTCAACAGAAGCAGATGTAATAATGCATTAATCATTGGAGGTCACAAACATTATGTGCTTCCCAAAAGCATATATATATATATATATATATATATATATATATATATTACACAAATGTTCAGAATATTTCAGGCATGAAATGGCTTCCCTAAAAAAAAAAAAAAAAAAAAAAAAAAAAAAAATGAAGAGAAAATGAATTTCTTTATTTCCTAGTGATTTCAAGAGATATGCTAAATGTCTTACAAGACCTGGGAAACTTGACAAATGATCAAAATGTTCAATTTTCCTATATTTTAGAATAGCAACTCATATTTGAGTGTGCATAATCAAAAAATAAAATCATGAGAAAGTGGGTTTATGCATGTGTGCCATTATGGATGTGCATATGCATTGAGTAAAGGAGCAGCAAAGATAAGATGAGAATAGTGGCCATTAAGTAGGAGTCATGCTGATAGACTTGGCAGACAACAGTAGAAGTATGAGGAAGGGATATCATTCATGGACCTATCCCCACCCACTAAGTTCCAGGCAGATGACCATGGTAGAGGACACTCAATGATTAAATCTGATATATTGCTCAGTCAGTGTCCAAGGTTAATACTTGCCTTCAAGGAGGATAATATATGCAAAAGCTGACCTCCAATCAGAGAGGGTTAATTAGAGAGAGAGAGAGAGAGAGTGAGATTTAAATAAGAAAGGCATACATTGAATGAGAGAGAGAGAGAGAGCAAATGAGAGTGTATATGAGAGAGAAACACACTGAAAACATAAGATGAGATCATAAAAAGAGAAACTGTGTGTGTGTTTGTGTACACATGCTATGTACAATTTGTCAGGCCCAATAAAAAGATGAATCAGTGGGGCCAAAGTTATTGGGGAGCCTGATTTTTGTTATGACTCATGATGGATACTGACATATAAAAGTGATGAAATAACAACAATTGACAGGGGAGAGGGACACGGAGGGAGCATTAGTTGGCAACTGGAATGCAAGGGATTTAATCAGGCAAAGCAAGACAAGCAAGAAACTAGAGGTAGACTAATGAATTAGGAATTGGTGCCAACTGAAAGATAAATGGGAATATATCAAACTAGGGAAATGTAGATGACCTATAGTTAATACACAATGTCCAGAAATTATTAAAATGCTGCAAAAAGGACTGAATTCTTCTTGAATTTGGTGTTTTATACTTAGATTACAATTCACATGAAAGTGAACTGCTGATATACATCTTAATTGCTTAATTCTATGTTTAATAGTCAAATAAATTTTGTAAGTAAAACTCATTTCTTGATGTCTAGCCATTATAAAAAACAAAAAAAAAAAACAAGAAAAAAAGAACAAAAAAAAAACAAAAAAAAACAAAAAAAACAAACAAACATGTGGATTTGATTTTTTTCTGTTATTTTAACTCTGAAAAGCTCACAGAGATTATCTGAAAATGACAATGTTCGAGTCAGAAGAAAAAGGATTCTTGCATAGAGTGGGTGAGGATGGCACTCTAATATCCCTCTGATTGCTGCAAAACCTATAAAATTTAAGGAAATCTTTATCACAGTGATGTGCAACTTTTTCAGGAACTCTGATACTTGACATAGCACAGAAAATGGATATATTGGAGCAGATTAAATGATGAATTGTAATAAATTCTATAAGAAATCCATAAAAATGTATTGGGAAAATAAGCCAGGTACAACAAGTATTGGAAGCTTTTATTAAAAACATCATGTAGTACTTGCACAGGCCAAATCAAAACCAGATTTGTGGAAAGGCCACAAATTAACCAGCTGTTAATGAGCAGAGATGATTCTCAAAGAGCACTTTGACCTGCAAAATGTCATCTAGACAGATGAAAAACACTTCAATCTGGATGGGCCTTACAATGGAATTTTTTTTTTTTTTTTAAAGAATGATCTATGATGAGAAACTCCAAAGAGGATTGCTTGTAGGTTTGGTTGTGAAGGAATTATGGCATGGGAATGGATTTAGTGGATGTGAAATCCACTATTGGTAATGGAATCGTGACAGTGCTCAAAGACCAAGAAATACTGGAACACAGCTTGATCCCAAAGCTATATGCAAATAGTGGAAAAGATAAAAAAAGTTGATCAATGCAAAGGCAACGCAAGTTGCCATCCTGCAAAATAATTGTTTTGTGCCTCAGCAAATCCCTTTTTGTCTGTAATGATGTGACCTGTCTTGTCTCCAGCATACAATCCTGCAGGAATAGCAACAACCACTATTCTACTTTTGAGAAACTAAACCAGACTATCATATAGGGTGTGATGGATAAATTATTGAAATGACACAAAAATGAAAACACTGACATCTCATTTTAACAGATATATTTTATCAAAATTACACGAAAATATCTTGAAATATTAAAGTGTAAATTTATTCAATAAACTTGCAATTGACTTCAACCATGTCCTCCAGATGACTTCAGAATCTGCTGCAACTCTTTTGGACAATCTCTTTGTTTAAGTTAGAGAATGCTGCCATAATCCTTGCCTTCAGTTCATCTTTGGTGTTACAAGGAGTTTGTTGGTCTCCCACTCAACTGTGCCCTACACATAATAATCAAAGGGGTGCAATCTCGGGAGTTAGGTGGCCAGATGTAAGGGGTGATATGGTTGCAGAAATTCTGACAGCCATGACTGGGTTCTCCTACTTTTATGGCATGGTGCAGGGTCCTGTTGCTAGACAGTGTCTTCCAGCAGCCACCCTGTTGACCCAGAGAAGCACTACGTCCTCAATGTTGAGTGAGGTTCTCACCAACAAATTTGAGAGTTCTTTTCTTATCAGAATGATCTGAGAGAGCATTCCAAGTTGCTGTACCTTCATAATCACTATTAGGCTCATCTAACTATTTCTGAATCCTCTGCACCGTTCTCAGATTGACACACAAACACTCTGAAATGTTCGCATTGGTGCTTCTGGCATAAATTTCAAGCATGCCATTTCCAAATTCCTGGCAGAGTGAATTGCACCATGGTGCTCTTTTCCTCAGACAACTGACCCAACTATACTGTTTAGTCAACAAAATCAAAAAACAAATATGCATGTACAAAATAAATGGCGAAAATTTACCGATTGTACCCTGTAGATTCATGGGATAAAATCCTGAAATCTACATTCTCTAGATTTAGAAACTGCATTACAGATCATGGTATTCAGATTTTGAATGTACAAGATGCAGTCAGAATGTATACTATTTTTTTATAATTACAAGACATCACATTTTTAATGCTTTTATTAAAATCAACAAATGAAAAACTTAAAATGAAGAATAAAAATAATTTTGTCCATGGTGGAAGAGCAGGGTACAGCCAAATACTTAATACTTTAGAAATATTTAATAAAAATCAGGACCTAGTTTAAATAAATTCCACTAAAAAATTAGAATATTCATGGTGACTTTATAATTTCTAGTTGAAGTATATCACATAAAATGATGATTTCAAGTTCCTTTTCAGACAGCTTGCGTATAATTCCTACTAATAGCCTTAGCAAAGGCATGAATCCATTTCTTCCCCCATCCATCAGCTGTGTGCAAAATAGCAGGATCAACTGGGCAAACAATCCAAGAATTCAAAATCAGCAGCAAAATCCACTACCCAGCATTCTAGCTATGTGTAAATATAGCAAAAAGTGGTGGGTTGCAATACTGGTGTACAAGATAAAAATTGATCAGATTCTGGAAATGGAAGAGCTTATTTTAAATATTTATTCTGTTAACACAAGAAACTAAAACAGGAGACACTGTGGCACAATTTATTTTAAATAAAATTTCTAAATAAAAAATGTACACACACATAGATAACAACCCTGTTCTGTCAGTAATGTTACCTTTAATTCAAGACCACTGACAATCACTTTCTTATACAACACAAAATACACATTAAGTGTCAAAACTTACTCAAACCAAAATATTGATTAAAAACTTGATGTTTTTAAAATTCTTCTCCTCCTCCTCATACCAGACATATTTAATTTGAAGAGAATGACTAAAGCTACTTAATGGTGAAGTAATGGTAAAGTGAGTGGGCAGCAATAAGAAAAACTGTCATTATACCACTAAGTTCAGATAGAATCAGCACTAAAAATACCACAATGATTACTGCTTCATTTTCTTTTTTTAACTTGCTGACTATGAATATATGCCAGGTGGAAGAGTCTTTATTATGAAAATGGGAGGAGGGGGGGCATTCAAAAATGAAGTGAAGGAGTTAAAAGACTCGAGAAAAGAGTAGGGTAGAACAATAGGTCATTGGAAAAAACATCACAAGACTTAAAAGGTAAAAACCTTAAAGTATCAATTTTATACATGCTGGCATTTGACAACTTTTCTGTTTTAAAGCAACTTTTATAACATTTCCATATGTATTATATATATATATATATATATATATATATATATATTGGGTGGACTGAGGAGCAAATAGCATATCTATCTAATAATCTTTTCAGCTGTCTCTTGTAATCTCTTATAAAGAATGATAAATGTGATTAACACAATTAAATTTAGTCTGCCGATCTATTTCAGTCTGTAACTTTCAAAGCAAAAAAGAATTGTGTCATTTCATCTCCTGATAAATTTTTGGAGAAAAGTTTTTATCAAGCTAATTTTATACTGATAAACAATATAAAAAAAATTTATGCAGTAATTTTTAGAAGCAAAAGTTTTATTTTCATTGCATTCATTAATTTTGCAGTCATCCAACTTAAGTTTTTTTTATTTTTGCAAGACTACTGCAAGCAATATATATCCAAAAATAATGAAAGACAAAATTGCTTTTTTTTATGTGTTATAATGCAAGCAACAAAGGACAGGACTATATAAATAAACAACACTTCATCGAAAAACCTGAGAATTTATTATTGGTTTGCTTGTCACATACCAAATATTAAAGTCATATCTATTGTAGCCTTCAGGAGGGCTGATCGCTCTCCACAACTTCCTATCTTTTGTAGCTCTTGGAAAGGAGTGATTTTGTTAACAAGATCTATAAATTGTTAGTGAATTTTTAAATAATTTTTAGTTTCTTTCCATGACAGTTTGTTTATTATTATTACTTACTTATTGTTAATAGCCCTCTCACAGCTTCCGCAATGGTCAAGTTAAGAGAAATTTTCCTTTAAATTCTTCCATTTTAAGAATTCATGTTTTTGTTGATTTCAATCTTGCTCTGAATAACTGCAAAACACTTGCATGCAGGGATTTTTGTCCTAGCCAATAAAATAGGCCAGTTTGTAGTTTCACCTGACTGACTTGTCAGAATGCTACATTCACTTGTCCAAACTTGTTTTTGTGTATTAATGCCAATTCTTAGTTGTGAATATTTTGCCATATTACTGTTAATTTGTTTTGCATATTACTGTTAATTTGTTTTGCATATATTGTTTGCTTGCTTTATATTCATTGTGCATTTCTTTCTCTTGTTATTGCAAACTTTATCAATTCTGTTTCTTGGACAGTTCTCATATTTATTTTGCATTTGCCCATGGCTACTTACACCAGTTTTAAAATGTTACTGTTGATAATGATAGTAATAAGAGAATTAAATTTAGTGACATTTGTTAATGTTAATATTTTTTTTTAAACTCACAAGAATTTTATTCATGATAGGAACTCCCAAACTGCCTTACTTATATTTCACGATGCAATCCTTACTAAGTCAATATTTAGCCTTTGTAGGTTGAAGATATTTCCTGAATATTCTTAACTGAAATTAGAGACCATCTCTTTGCTTCTTGCTCTGATATGACATCAAATATGGTGTCCAATGATATTTACTGCTAGAGATAATTATATTTTATAAACAGATAGTGTCAAAATCAATATTGATTATAAAAATAGGGCAAATATAACTCAATAATAAATATAATAAAAATACAGTTTTAAAGGTATACTATATTTATGGGTTTTATGTTAGGTGCCATGTATGTTGGGTGGTAGCTCAATTATTTCTATATACAATTCATTGGGGCAATATGAGTTGCAGGGTCAGTTATTTCCAGTTTATGTTATTCTAATGGCTACTGGATTGATGGGGGATGGTTATTTTAAATTATTCCAATGAGTCTTGATGAGAAATAGTTATGGGCTAGAATGTGGCCATTTTATAGCTATTATATAAGGTTGTTTGTTAACTTACCTCATTATTATTATTATTATCAACTACTTTAGGGTATTTTGTATTTTTTTTTCCCTTATTTGCCGTTTATTATTATTATTAAATTTACTTAGTTGTAGTTATGCATACATTCATACAGTTTATTAATTTGTCTATTTCCTCAATTTAATTATTTTCTTTGGGAGGAGGTACCTTATTTGCTTGTTTAGTTTTAAGTACTAATTTTTGATTTTTAAGTAAATTTGTTTTCATATCTGCATTTTGAGAGAAGTTCTGAATATTATTTAGTAATTTACATTTTTCTGGGATGATTATGACTAGATTTTCCTTCAGACAAATTTACAGTTTTTGGAGTTCTTGTTGTAGACTGATGCTGTTTTCCTTATTTTTCCATGATATGTTACTATCATGTAAAATATTTCTATGATAGATAAACAAAAAGTATATATTGACAATTTTAAAATTATCAATTCTAATAATGTTGAAACAAAAATCTTGATAAGACAAATTAAAAAAAACTGTCTATATTCAAAATGATAAAATTGGAAATTAAAATCATATATTCATATTAAACTAGCTTAAAAGCTGCCCTAACAGACGGCATTTATGCTAGCTTCTGCAGAGGGCTCTTGATTGGGCCATTAACTTGTTCTAGAGCTTGCATATTTTCAGCATTGGAAGTTCTCCTGGCTGCTGTTTGATCAGGTTTTCATTTGCATGCAGCCTTGGCTCTTGATTGCAATCTGGTCCTCTGTTGGCAGAGATTTCTTTTTGCGAGCCATACTGCAGTCATATGTGATTGGCAGCAATAAACTACAGAAGAACTCAAAATTGATGACAGCATTTAAGTATTGCATTAATATTTAAGTTTACCTTTTAAGAGTTCAATGATAATTCTGCTGCTAAAGCAATTTTATGTATTATAGGTCCTTACTTTATGTACAAACAATTACTTTTGCTGGATTGTGCAATTATTACCAAATTTATTTCCAAGTTATAAAAAATTGTTATCATATAAAAAGAAAAAAAAGACTTGGGAATCCAAAATTTCAGGATTGCAAGTCCAGATCCAGCCTGAAATTTTAAAAAATTTGCTCATGTAGTCGGTCTGATTCTAAAATCATATTTATGTTGGGCTACGGCCTATAGGAATAAAGTTGTAAAAGTGTGACACATTTTAAAGTTAGTGAGTTGTGTACCTTTAATTGAAAAAAAAAAGAAAAGAAAAAAAAGGGTTGCCACACAAACATTATCGCATTTATTATATAAATGTAAAGATGATAGCTGTCTGGATTAATACAAGTTTACATTTCTATGAAGCTGTTTGCTAGGAAAAGAATTCTTGTAGACTATTCCCAAAAACCCATATAAGAAATTCTTTGTAAAGATTCATCTTTTGTTAAACACTTAATCTGTTTCATATCAAGTATACGTTTTGATATTGTATTTATTATCAGGTTTTTCTTGTACAAAATTGAAAAAAAAAAATATCGAAAGCCTTCATGGTATGTTTAAAATAGTTTGATTCTCATGTCAATCAGCTCATATGTACAACAACATACATAATATATGTATGAAAACAATAACTATGAAATATAAAACATGTTTATACATAAGGCAAATTTTTCAAAAATTTAAAAGCTGTCATATCAAAGTACATATGCAAATTTACTTTTTATTTTCACAAAATGCTACTGTATTGCAAAAGAATAAAATACTATAGTATACTACTATACTACTAGTATATACTATAATGAGTTATCTCAGCCATGAAACTAAATTGTTTGCTTGCTAAGATGTGTGATATTTCCTCTGAACAGGCTAATGAACTTTATGACATTTTGTAATTGGTTGAAAATAAAGAAATTTTATGTTTGATGATTCCAAGCTGAAGTGTTTTTCTTTTGATTAGATTTTTCATCTTGTTGACTTATGTTCATATAGCCATTCTATTTTTAGCAGATGATAAAAATGTACTGAAAATCAAAAGCAGTTTTCAGATACTGAGATTAAATAATTTAATATTATATCTGTTTTATTATCAATTTTGATTTTTTTTTTTTTTTTTTTTTTTTTTTAAAAGATTCTTATAAAATGGTATGAAAAAGAAAAAGTAGAAATGACTATGAGAACCCTACCTGGTATTGAACCCTTTCATGACTTAAGACATGATCCATAAGATGAGCCACCAAGGATCAAATTTAGGCTTTGAATTTCAAAAGCTTCATATAGTTTAACTTGACAGCTGAACAACAGATCAGAAAAAAGTGATTAAAAAAAAAAAAAAAAAAAAAAGAATATATATAATCAAAAACATGCCAACTATTTTTCAAGTATCAATTATATTTTCTCTGGGATCAAATACCTAAGAAATAGAATATTCTGTCAAATGTTCCTTAAAATAGGAACTGCAATCAAATATTTCCTAGGAAAGACGAGTTTTAATTTAATGAGTTGATCCTATTTAGAGGGAACCATTTATTCAATGAGTTTTTCCTCCTTTCTCACCTTTTTTGTTGGTTAATGACAAGATAGCAGCGGCAGTGGTGGTGGTTTTTGATTAACTCTCAATACAACATGAATGTACTGCTGATCCTTGTCACTTGATTGAACCTAGAAACATTTTCCCTTTTGTAAAGACAGTTGTGACAAACTTTGTGCAAAACTTCCTTGTTTTCAAAATGTTAAAGTGTCAGCCTTTTTTTTTTCTCTTGATCACTCCAATTCTTGTTCACACACCTGCGCTCTGAAAGGTGACAGGTAGAAGTAAAAAAGATGAATGTTCTCCAGGTTTTATTATCCAAAAGTAACCTTAAATGAACAGATGACCACAAGCAACAGGACATACATGAACCTAAAGTATGTTTTCAAATAATATATACAATAAATAACTAATATATATATATATATATATATATATATATATATAAAGGATTTTGTTTACATTTTAAAAAAATTGAAAAAGATACAGAGGTATTCCCATTTCTCTGGAAAAAAATACTTCCTAAACATTTTTTTTTTTTTTGTTGTTAACTAAAATCCTTATCTTTCTGTTTTATATCAACATCTTATGACCAAACTTCTTTGGACCCTTTTAAATTTATGTGAATTCAGAATAAAGTGATTCAGGATTGGATCAGAAGAAATTGTATAATGTAACAATGCTTATTAACATCAAAACTGTCAGTAGAAAGAAAAATAATGAAAGTTTTGTTAAAACAAACAAAAATGCTTATAAAGAATAAACTGGTTTTAAAGACATCAGCTGACAATTTGCTTTCATGTTTATAGATATATATATATATATATATATATATATAAAAGGGAAGAGATTATAGTAGTTCTAACAAGAGAAAAGTGTGTACATTAAAAGAAACGAGAAACTGTAAATGTTTTTGGTTGTAATGTGGATTTTAAAAAAAATATGCTTTATTTTCCATGATTTTGCTACACGAGTTTCCGGTCTCGCGACCTTCATCAGGCAAAACATGGCGATTTTCACATTAAAAATAATTAATTTTTTATGTTTTTCGATGTTAAATATTCTTGATACGAGACATTTTTTTGTGTGTGTGTTAGTGACCCAAATGTCTTTCCTGAAATGCAGTGATCAAACTACTCTTATGCATGCACACGCTCACATGAGGGTGTCTGTGAAACACAAATATATATATATATATATATATATATATATATATACACACACACACACACACATACAAAAACCTGATGAAGGTCACGAGACCAGAAACTTGTGTAGCAAAATTATGGAAAATAAAGCATATTTTTAAAAAAATAAATCCACATTACAACCAAAAACATTTGCAATTTCTCTTCTTTTTAATATATATATATATATATATATATATATAGATATGTGTGTGTGCGCATCATTATCCAAAGACACAAGAAAACAACCATAATTCTCCACTGATATAAAATATCAAACAGCAGTTAAAACTAGGCCTTAGTGTCAGAACACCCTTTTAATTTAAAAAAAAAAAAAAAAAAAAAAAAAAAAAAATTTATTGTAACATTAAAGTTTCATCATGAAAATTCTATTCATAAAAGAATATTAAATTTTTAAACCCATTCATGATTTTTAAGATGTCCTGTAATTGTTCTGAAATCTATTATATGTAAGTTTTTAAAAGTTAAAAATCTTTGGTTACATTTGTTAGTCTTATTGCAATATTTGCTTACATAGAAGTGACAAACAACTCTAGAACTCGCTCTGTTGCTCTCTACAATTCAATCATTCTTATAAATACAAGGATTAATTATTTTAACAAGTATAGAACATTGTATAATTGATTTTGATATTATCGACAAATAATTATATAAAAATGAAATCGGAGAATCAATAGATTTTAAGCTAACAGCTATTCTAATATCCTTATCAATACTGTTTTTCATTACAACATTTCTCTTAAGGGATTATGCCTTTCCTCAATATCTGAAATTTCAAGACATTTTGCTACCACAAATTATTCAGGTCAGTCCTTAAGGTTTTATTTTAACTGATAATTTTTTTTTTTTTTTTCCTGACATGTATAATTTACCTTGTAGTTTTTCTTTTGTTTCTTTGCTCATGTGAATTCCAAGTTTGAGCATTAAAGTCCCCTTCTAACAAGAGCAATGTGGAAGTCAGTTTGTAAACACTCACTTGAATTAAACACCCAAGTTTAACTGATAAAAAACATTCAATAATATTGATCAACTAAAAGAAGAGGAATTCTCTTGTTAAACCGATTCCAGGAATTGGAACATGAAATAAAATATTTTAAGTAGTTTGGTATCAAACCACTATACTTTATAATGTTAACAAAACCAATAAGTAAATGATGTTTTGATTAAAAAGAAACCCAATTAAACAAATTAGACAGAAGGAAAATATAAACAACTATGAGGATACTAGTTTGAAAAACTTACAAAATAATGACAATAGCTTGTTTCAGAATTTCACAATATGTCAATTCAGTCATCATTATTGGAAAGATGCACAACATACAATAATATTGATCATATAAAGGACAATACAGAAATTTTCTGCTTGTTAAACCAGGCCTCCAGAAATTGACAAGTGAAATAAAATGATACATTTTAAGAAGTTTCTCAAACAAATGTGTTTTTGGGATTTATAGAGAAAAGATAAAAATAATGCAAACAAACAAACAAAAAAAAAAAAAAAAAAAAAAAAATTATGACAAAAAGAGTGGCAAGTTCTCTATGATATAGAGAGAAAAAAAAAAAAAAACCAGAAATAAGGTAGAAAATGAAAAACAGGATTTTTGCTACTAAGAAATAAAGTATTCTGATGGTAAAACATAAATTTCCCAAGCTGGAACGTGACAGAATCATTATATGGCATAAATTTGCAATACACGGAGAAGTCAGTCACTTATGTGCAAGTGATGAAACATGTCATTCTATAAACACAAGGTATTTTCCCCTACTGATCTCAGTACTGCACAAGCACTATAACCTAATTAACCAGTTCACTGCTGGTCACCACAGGGCAAATACCCATATGCAATATTAGCATATGAATAGCATGGCATGTGCCATCAAGGGTAGTAAAAATGAAAGTGGTTTGTTTAGTAATTAAATTAGATTTTTAAATGCCAGTTTGATTAGCTTTTATGATGAGTAAATGAAAAGCTAGCAAACTTGTGGGTGCACACTTTCGGCAAAATACAGTGCTGAAGAGCCAGCTTTCCATGATGACTTTTTTCATGATACCAATAAATTATTTTGCAGTTTTTGTCAACACAAGAGATTGAACTCGGGAAGACATGCTTCTGGATCATCAGAAATTGCTGAAGCACAATAAATAAAGATGCCTACATAAGTAGGCTATATATTTGTATATTTTATTGTTTACACACAAGTTTGTTTTTTTCATGTGCTTTTATGACTTTGAAACAAAAACAGAAAATTGAAATTTACTGTCATGGAATAAAATGAAATTTGATGTTTTAGAACACCAAGAACTTGCCACTCTAAATTAAGAACTTTACCTTTAAAGTACCTGTAAAAAAGGCAAAATTATTTACACATAAATCAATATTTCTATCTAGGATCAGAGTGTATTACCCGTGAATTATAAAAGATACAGAGCATTTATATATGCAATACAGATTTACCTTTTAAGACATTCTGAAGAAATGGTGAAATTATAGCAGTGACAAATAAAACTTTCTGCTCGATAGTAAAAATAAGTAGAATTATGGTCAATAAAGCTTTCCATATCTAACAAGTAAGAAAGCCTTCAGTTTGTACTTTGTATTAGCCTAAATGTAGATCTTTCGGTATGTGATAGTCTTTAGCATCAGCAACAAAACTATGCAACTTGTAATAGCAAAGGTGAAAAAGTTAAAAAATTACTAAGAGTCAAGGAGTCCAGGGTGCAATATATACTTGAGGAAGGCTGAAGAACAAATCAGTCAGAACATTGTGATACAATAAAAAGGAAAACTAGCCTGAAGAATTCATAGAATAATGACAAAACATTTTAGAAAGAAAGACACTATCAAAGATAAAAATTTATAGCAAATGCAGTAAAAATGAGGCTATTATTTTATGACCTGTTTGACTGTATATGTTTGTAAATGAAACATGAAGGTGAGGCAGAAAATCAGTTATGGAAGCATTGATATTTAAGTGATTAAGACCATGAAATGCATGAGGAGAGATGGGAATTCAAACCTTAATGAAAACCACTTTATTATTTCTAATTTTGCATTCTTTACTCTAAAGATGGGAGAATATATCAACTGAGACAGTATAAAAGGGAACAATGAGAATTATGAAAATGTTTCATCTTATAAATTCAAAGATGGACGATACAAGTTTGAATAATTCATTGCCTACATACAGACAATTTATGATTCAGAGAAAAATAATTTAAAAGAATTTGATGTTTCATTTATTCAGATTTCTGTAGGGTTTAGAAAAATATTTAGTGTAGCCAAAAGTTATTTTATTATTAAAAGGGGGAATATTTACCATTTAATGAGTCAGTGTAAAATGAAAATGTCAGCAAAATTAATTCTGATTTTGAAGATATTTTTTTTCAAGCTAGCCAAATTTTTTATTTCATTAAAAAACAAAAAACAAAAAAAAAAAAAAAAACAAACAACAAACAACAAACAACAAACAACAAACAACAAACAACAAACAACAAACAAAAACAAAAAACAAAAACAAAAAACAACAAAAACAAAAAACAACAAAAACAAAAAACAACAAAAACAAAAAACAACAAAAACAAAAAACAACAAAAACAAAAAACAACAAAAACAAAAAACAACAAAAACAAAAACAAAAAAAAACAAAAACAAAAAAAAACAAAAACAAAAAAAAACAAAAACAAAAAAAAACAAAAACAAAAAAAAACAAAAAAAAACAACAAAAACAAAAACAAACAAAACAAAAAACAAACAAAACAAAAAACAAACAAAACAAAAAACAAACAAAACAAAAACAAACAAAACAAAAACAAACAAAACAAAAACAAACAAAACAAAAACAAACAAAAAACAAAAACAAACAAAAAACAAAAACAAAACAAAAACAAACAAAACAAAAACAAACAAAACAAAAACAAACAAAACAAAAACAAACAAAACAAAAACAAAAAACAAAAACAAACAAAACAAAAACAAACAAAACAAAAAACAAAAACAAAAACAAAAACAAAAACAAACAAAAACAAACAAAAACAAACAAAAACAAACAAACAAAAAACAAACAAAAACAAACAAACAAAAAACAAACAAACACAAACAAACAAAAACAAACAAACAAAAACAAACAAAAACAAACAAACAACAAACAAACAAAAAACAAACAAACAAAAAACAAACAAACAAAAAACAAACAAACAAAAAACAAACAAACAAAAAACAAACAAACAAAAAACAAACAAAAAACAAACAAACAAAAAACAAACAAACAAAAAACAAACAAAAAACAAACAAACAAAAAACCAAAAAAACAAAAAACCAAAAAAACAAAACTGCATAAGCAATTATAGATATTCATGTATACATACAAAATATACAAGCAAAAACCCTTCTCTC
Organism: Acanthosepion lycidas; assembly: GCA_963932145.1. Taxonomy (NCBI): domain Eukaryota; kingdom Metazoa; phylum Mollusca; class Cephalopoda; order Sepiida; family Sepiidae; genus Acanthosepion; species Acanthosepion lycidas. The sequence continues at coordinate 29,752,714 of OZ010594.1, read as the reverse complement.
TTCATGTGGAATTGAAATTGTACCTAATGTAAGGTGATTTTCTAAGCATAGCTTAGATGTGGCACAAGCCTGAAATTATGGGGCACTCAATGAGGATCAAACTCGCTATTCAGTTGTAACTGATCTAGCAAGCTGTACCTAATACAAGTAATGCATCAATTATAACAAATTCCATTATTCAGACTATTGTCCTCATCTTTGTTGCTATAAGGCTCTGTGTGCCACCCTCTGAGTTGCTTCCTTGTAGATATAATTGAGCCATTGATTGGAAAGTCCTTCATATGTCTGAAACTCTGCACACTTGTGAAAATAATCAAAGATGTCCCCATCCTATCCAACCAGATGGTGAACTTTGACATGGTGAGTTTGTTCACCAAGGTACCCATGGAGGAGGCACTCTCAGTAGTCAGAGATAGATTGGCCTTTGACTCATCCCTAGAAGAACCAACCAGTATTCCAATAGATAATCTGATGGAGATGTTAACTTTCTGTACACAAATAACACACTTCGGAATGGGGTCACAGATATATCGACAGGACAAAGGCTTAGCAATGGGCTCGCCATTATCACCAGCAATGGCGAATACAATACACGGAACACTTTGAGGAAATCTCTATCTCTAAAGCCAACTCCATGGTTAAGGTACGTAGATGACATATTCATACTCTGGCCACACCAGGAAGATGTTCAAGTTCTACGGGACTATGTGAACTCAATAAGACTTTTGATACAGTTCACAATGGAGAAAGAGAGTAACAACACACTCCCATTCCTGGACGTTCTAATATCTTGAACAGAGTATGGGTTCAAGACAACCACATACTGTAAACTGACATTCGCTGGACAGTACCTCAATTTCAACTCTCACCATCCATACAGCATAAAGAAAGGGATCGTTTGCTGCTTACAACATCGAACAAAAGTCATAAGTGGTGACCCAGAGACATTAGATGAAGAATTGGTCAGTATAAGTAGTACCTTACAACGTAACAACTACCCTGGGTACATGGCAGCAGCCCCCAAAAACTGGGATAGGCAGGTACAAGAGGAGGACAACAACACTCAGAAAGCGATCTGCCTGCTTTATGTGAAGGGATTATCAGAGAAAATACAAAGGATCTGCAGTGCACATAACATCAGGACAACCCTCAAAAGCTGGGCGACACTTCGCAGATATCTCTCTCGAGTAAGACCTCCTCATAAAGGAGAACATGACTAAAGATTGTATATGCTATCCTGTGCAGCTGCAGAAAGAAATATAAAGGGGAAACAGGCCACCCCCTTAAGGTAAGGCTTCAAGAACACCAGGAATCTGTTACATGAGGGGAAGTGGAAAAATCAGGTGTGGCTGACCACATACGGAGAGAAAAGGGAGATCACCACCCTCTGTGGGATCAAGTTGAGATCATAGACAAAGAAAATTTGTAAACTTAAGGAATCAGCACATAAGCTAGGCCACAAAATTCTCCTGAGCCAATGAAACATAGAAATGAATATAATATGGGAACCAGTAATAAGGAGTGCCAGAGAAAAGCAATAACAAAAACTGCAATATGAGCTCTGATAAAAACATGTAATGATAACAGCAAAAATTGCAATATGAGCACTAGTAAAAAATGAATGCTGATGACATTATGTTTATAATACCCAGAAGTCCTCAAGGACACACTGCACAGTGGATAAAGGCATTAGTTAGATCCAGTGACAGGACACAAAGAGTATGAGTTTAATAACTGGTTAAGGCAGTGGAGAACTTTCAGAGGGAAATTAACAGGAGATAACTGACATCCATTAAACATGGTACATGGAACTAGAACAGTTTACCCCAGTGAGTGAAATAAAGAGTTCAGTTCAACATTCCAACCACCTGAAGAAGGCCAGAGCAGGCAACGACCAAAACATTGTAATAAATACGGAGACAAAGATGAGGACAATAGTCTGATGTAAATAATACGTCATCTATCATAGATGAATATATAGACAGATAAATTCTGTTTAATGACCCACTACGTAAATACATTTTTAAGAAATTCAAAGCAAATCCGAATATGCCTTGCTTGGGGTGAAATGATTAGAAAGAAAGAAAAAAAAAAAACAAAAAAAACAAAATGAAATAAAAGGAAAGGAAAAGAAAAAAGAAAAAAAAGAAAAGTTTTTATGCAAAAGTTCCATAACAAAAAAACTGACAAGAAACTGAATATAGTTGAAAAATTAACTTTTTTTTATTCTTTTAATGTAAAGAGAAAATCACTTTTCCTAATACATGTTTAATGAACTGGAATTTATTTTGATATTAGTTTAAACTTTTTGAAATAAAATAAAAATCAAATATGACTTTGGGGTCAGCAGACAAAATTCAGTATCTTGCAAATCATTTGTCATGACCAGTATAAATACTACTATTATTTAATAGTTTTAGAAGCAAGGCTACCAGACACTGTCCAAATTCATGCAGTTTAAGATTATAATCTTTTTAAAAGTAATTAATTATGTTCTATTATATAATTAGCATACATTTTTATTTGTCAGAAATAAATTCATTTTGTGTTAGTTGGTCACTTCAGATGACTTTAAAAACAGATTCAAGAATTACTGCTGCTCCATCAAAGAGGCTTTCAAACCCCAACTACCTACGGTTTATCTAAAAATAATATCCATTTCAACTAACTTTCTTTCATCTTTAAAAATAAAGTTATTTTTATGCTTTGGTTAGAAAATCTTATAAAATGTTATGTTTAATTAATGTCCTCTTTTAGCCTACACTGAACACATAACATTGCATCTGGCAGATTATTTTTTTTATATGTTTACTGTCTACAGAAGATAGCATGGAAACATGAAACTGAAAGTTAACAAGCAACATTCATTCATAAACATCTATCTCATTGTGAGAACTCTTCCCATATAAATATGGCAAATTTTAAACCAATAAATCATCAGGTGGTAGTTCCTCACTGCTGCCTGATGTTTGTGATCCTGAACATGAAACTGTCAGTAATAATTTAATTTTGGGGGATGTATACTTAAAGTTTTTTTTTTTTTTTTTTTTTTTTTAAATACTTTAAATATTTTATTTACATTAAGCACTGTAATATTTTACTCTGTTGACAACTTTGATGCATAACAAATGGTCGACTTCATTTGAACCCTGCATAGATTCAGGTTTTTTCTGAATCTTTAATATTTGAAATGTTTTAAAAGGACACTTAAACTTTACGTTTTTTTTTTTTTTTTTTTTTTTTTTTTTTAAAAAACAATGATTTTCATTCTGTACCAGGCCCAAAAGGTTAGGTAGCAGGTAGAGTAAGAGGCACAGTTTATGGGGATATGTGAGGAAGATAACAGTGAAGCCTAGACTAATATTGTAGTGATTGGGGAAGCATCCTATTTGAGTGGAGTTTACATCTCACCAATGGAATACAGAAGAAATGAAGGTGGTTTACTAAAATTATGCGTGTCATGGTGGGTTTTAGCTGTGAAGGTTAGAACTGGTGGAACTAAGGAATGTAGTTCTTTTGAGCCATTTCCATGGACAGTGAAAAACTTGTGACATTTTGTCTGTGGGGTGGAAAATGTTACTCACAAGGACACGGAGATGCTTTTGGATTATTGAGACTGGAAAGTGAAGACTTGGCAGCTTCTGCCTATATATGATGAGCCTTGATTTGGTTCTTGTAAAAGTAGAGGAGGCACAGTGGAGTAATGGATAATGGCTTGAGGAATTGGAGAGCAGAGTTCAAATTCTAGTCAAATCCATTACATTCACTTAAGTGCTAAAACCCTTGGGAAAGGTATGAATCCCCCCAGCTATGGGTAAATAGCAGGACAAACTAGCTTCTATAGCCTTGGAGGGCAGCTGGTCTACCACAGAAAGAAATGTTAACCTACTGTGTGAAAAAATCTGCCTTGTCAGTCATGTATTGAAAGATATATGATTGCCTAAGTATGTATCATGCTTGGCACATAACTGAACTGAAAGGTAGAGGATAGCAGGAGGCATCAGATACTTAGTTGAGCAGTACAGGTGACAATCCATTTTCTAAGCATTTTTAGCAATAGACCCTATGTACAAGTTTCACTTAAGATCTGTGTTGAGTAAGTTCCAACAGGTGCTCAAGACTTGGAGGCCTCCCTTAAGACATTTGTTAATCATGATCAGTGAAAAATCTGGATCCACTTAGTGATGATAGAACACCATTAGTTTTCAAAGCATTGAATATGACAAAGCAGTTTTTACCCTACTGAGCTGTTAGAGGAGAGATCAGCTGCTAATCTATGGTCATCCTGTATACCATTGTATCATCAGTATAGATATTCACAAATGACTGGAATATACTCTTAGGCAGATCATTTATGTAAAATAGGAAGAGGGTTGGATCAAGAAGTGAACCTTGATGGGATGTGCCTGTGTTGATTGACTGGGCCTCACAGGACTGGCTATTAACAACTAATTTCAGGGCTCTACCTGTTAGGAAGAACTTGATGATTGAAGAGATGCTTCCAGTGATTCCGTAGCTAGAAAGATTGTGCAGTAACCCTTTATGCCACACTTATCAGAAAAAGACAATTGAAATTTCTAGAGAAGATAATGTGGAAAGAGTGCTTGGAAAATTTGGTACTCACAGAAAATATTGAAGGCAAGTGGGACAGTGAAAATGTCTAACTTACCTAACAAGCTTCTGTAAATGGCTGGTAGAACAGTGTTTAGGAAAGATGGCAAAAAGACAAAATTTGCTAAGATCTACAAAGGACAGGAAATTGTGAGGAGCCATGATCACCAATGTCCTGAAGGGTTATGACATAGAAGAACGAAAACCAATGACTTTTCATAAATAACTGAGGATGAAAATACTCTAGTAAAACAAGTTTTGTTTTTATTGGCATTGATGCTTAACAATCTAGACAAGACTACAAGTTTCTTGATTTTTAAATTAATTTACTTTCCCTGGAACTATTTCCCTTATATATGTGCACACCCACAATGTGTATGGGTGAGGAATATATATATATATATATATATATATATATATGGATAGATGTGTGTGTGTGTGTGTGTGTGTGTAGGAGTAATTCTCCAAATAATGAAAACGTGAAAGTCTAGGAAATATGACCTTGAAGGTAAGGTGAACATTATTCATCTTTCATCCGATGGCATTCATTCAAATCAAAAGAATTTTCAAAGCTTTGGCAATTTTGTTTTATTTTGAAGCCTAGAATAAAAATAAAAGTCATTCAACTGGGCCAACAAATGAGTCAGTATTTACTTGCAATCAAATAAACAAAAATGCATTTAGGGAAAAATTTTAATAAAAAAGTACTGTTTGTATATATAAAAATGGAAGGTGGGTGCATTTTTGTTCTGAAATCTATAACAAAAATCAATAACTTTATTATGACCTAACAAGAATATATATTCATCATTGCTCAACTTCTGTAGCTTTAAAATTTATAAGTTAGACAAATACAACAGACTGGCAAAGGAAAGCAAATATGTCTGGAGCAAGAATAAACTAAGAAAAGACAAGAAAAAAAAAATCTGTTTACCCTTATTTATCTAGTTGAATATTGGGTCATATAGCATTGCCATCTATGACTCCTCACATAATTTTATCACAACTGCCTCTGAATCATTCTCAGCATACAACTGCAGTGACAAACATTGAAACTATATTGAAAAAATATTTGTATATTCATATAGCCAACAGAGCAGAGGGGCACCAGTGAAGAGATACAGGGACACATTAAAAAGGGCACTCAGCTCTTGACTACTACCAATGGGAAAGTGAAGCTACTGATAAGATGATATGGCAAAATAAGGTCTTCCAAGCAATCTTTCTCTTTATCTGAAGCAAACAGCAAAACAGAAGGAAAGAGGCAGTGCCAAAAAACCAGAACCCATTTCACTTGCCAGACTTGTGTGAAAGAATCTTCCTGTTCTATGCGAAATCTTACTAGCCATTGTTAAACCTGCAGGGAAACTTCTAAATTTTGTCCATCAAACAAATCCGTGATTCTTATAATTGATAATGTAGCGAGTGATATTCAGTAGGTGTTAATTAAAATGACCTTATACCAGACTAAGCTAAGTTTAGTAAATACTTGTAATATGCAACTTTCTTTTATTCAAGGAGGGTATATTCAAGTGGATGCTTGTTACTATAAATAGCACATATGCTCAGACCTGTATAGAGCTACCTCAAATTCAGTGTGTGTGTGTGTGTGTGTGTGTGTGTGTGTGTGTGTGTGTGAGAGAGAGAACAGTAGCTTTCTCTGCCCTGTGGAATGCAGGTTCAAATCCTGCAGGAGAATGCAAATTTTTCTTTAATAAGATTTATTGAACATCTAGGCCAGTAGATGAAAATAAATATACTGTTTAATAAATAAACTGAGCACCTACTCCAAATACGAGTTTTCACTCATATATATATATATATATATATATATATATATATTACATGAATCATTCATACAAAAAACAAATATAGAGGTTAATGATTTAAATGGCATATTTTCGTTGTCCTCTTATTACTGAGAAGTAAAAAACAAGAACAAATCTATTTCCATACCTGAGGATGTCTGTAGGAACAGACAAAAGCTTGTAAAAACTAAAGACCTTATGAAACTGGAATTTATAAACAGGGATCATATACAGGTTCAGGGTTGAAATTGTTTGCGAAGATGTATTCTCGCCATTTAAATCATTAACCTCTATATTTGTTTTTTGTATGAATGATTCATGTAATTATAAGTTGAACAGCACCTATAATTGAAATTATATATATACACACACGTGTATATAAAAAAAAAACAATACCAATCCTTTTTTTATATATATATATATATATATATATATATATACACACACACACACACCCCCACCCACCCAAAATCAAATCATCCACCATCTATAATTAAGCATAGACCTTTATCTTTTAAAAAAAGAGAATACAAATTCAGCAAATGAGATTTTCTGTGAACATATTAATTTCTATAATAAAGTTCTAAAAGATAGTGGCTACAAAAACCCAAAACCCTTTTTATAGATACAAATATTTAAGTAAATGCTCTGTTTATAATAAACAGTATTAAACAACATTTGCCGGTCTGAATGTCAAACTTTCATAGAAAATATTCGTCCTTCAACAGGATTCAAACCTGTATCCTATACGGAACCGTCATAGTCTGACATGCCTTTAATCGATTCATCCACAGAGGATCGTTCGGTTAGCAAGGTCAAATTTACTGTTTTTAAACTTCAATCATCCATGAATCTCTCACGTACATTCATATCTGCTCATGGTGTGTAAACAAATGACGTCACACATTATGAAATGGACAAAGTCCGACAATTATTTTAAGACATTTATGTTTATACATTCTTATTATATATATATATATATATCAGTGTCATTCCAACATCTCAAATCAATTAGATGCTTCTTGAGCAATCCAAAATATTAGAACCATATCTTTTAATAAATTTAAAATCAGAGGATTTACTGCATTTTTTGTTTTGCTAAATAAGGCTTTCAACAAAGTTCAGTCCATTCTTAAGTTTCCATAGCATCTAAACTATTTGAAACAAAAGGTAAAACTGATGCTTAAAATTATTTATTCATATGGAAAATAATATGGGTATCAACTTACAGCTTCATATTTTCTTATGTGTCAAATTTATGAGGCCAAAATCAAGACTATGATTTTGATATGATCGACTGGTCTACAAAAAGATGTTTTAACTATAGAAGTTGGTCCACAAAACAATCTGTCATATGACCTTCAAACAAGTAAAAATGTGGTAAAAATATAAATTTCCTTAAACTAAATGGTCTGCTGAAGTTATGAAAATAGGTAATTTTAACAATGTTAAAAATTCAAATTGTAATACCGACATTCCTATAACAGGAATGAATAGTCACTGTTATAGAAACAATCTATTATTAGGTAATAAATGACACAAAAAAATTTGGATACTGTATCTGACATAATTTGTAAATGAAAAATTCTCCAAGTGGACAGCAATTTTTTTGCATTTTGGCCAGTTTCAAACAAGAGTACATAAAACATCTGAGAATGTGCATATTTTTCTAATCTACACTAATTATTAACCAATGCCACCAAGTCTCAAATCTGTACATTGATTTGAGATGGAATGACCCATATACAATATATTCATTTTACACAAGTTTAAAAGATTTACAACAATAATTAATAATAAAATAGAACAATTATAACAATATACTGTAATAAAATCTATGTGATGTATAAAAGATTTATTTTTACTATGGATCATTTTTTCCTTAACGAGTTGAGGATTTTCACCTTTTTACTTAAAGGGACCATTTTGTTGCAGATCATAATTGCTGGCATCACTACTGTTCTTTATACCATTATAAAAAAAAAAAAAAAAAAAAAAATTTTCTTTAAATAAGAAAGTGAATGATAAAAAGTTTGGAATTTGAGTTATATGTCTCCTCAGAGAAATACATGCTTTTCAAGGAGTTGAAACCATAAAATTAATTTTACACTGATTTAATATCCAATTAACAATGTTTTCTTCAAAATTTTTCATAATCTTTGAACATCTTTCAAATGATATTAGAAATTTATGGCAATAGTGGGGGGGGGGGATTTCCTTAAAAGATTTTTATCATTTTAAACAAAAATTATCTCTTTGAAAGCTTTGAAGTAAAAATTCAGTATTTTTTTTTTTTTCAGAAGAAAAACAGAGACAGAATTATTTAAAGATAAGTTGATTTCGGCAGTCGGAGTTAGTAAAAAGATGACCAATTTTCAATGAATTGCAAATGGCATTGTGGGTAGGAATTTAATCAAATGTATTTCTTCGAGAAAATGAATGCTTCATTCATGACTCATGATGGCTGATTTTGGGATTTCCAATCAAGTTACCCAGAATTTCCATTTCACTGTGAAAGTCTCCAACAAAGTCAGAATTCTCAGGTTTTGTTTCTATTTTTCTTAGTTAAGCAAAAATTTGATAGCATAAGAATGAAGTTGTTTTTAAGAAACCATTGAATACATCTCGTATTGCAACATAAATTTTCAAGCAAATCTCCTGGGATAAAAAAAACTCAAAATCTGTTTTCAGTAAGCTGAAAACTTAAATCCTTTCTGCTTCTTCAATCTTTAAAAAAAAAAAATAATTAAATAAATTAATGTTTTTTTTTTTCTTTTCAAAGATGATGACTTAATCAGGATTTCATTTCTCTGGTGATTAAAGAACTTTAAGAAAAAAGTCCTTTTCATTCAATTTTCAACCTGGTTGCACAAGCATTTGTTCATAGTTAGCATAATTTAAATATATAAAATGTAAAATGTGTGTGTATGTATTTAACACTTTGCTACATAATCATACGAGTCCAATGCACACAGGTGCATGAACTGCTCATGTATGTATTTCACTTTTGTTGAAGATGTAATAGAAAGTCTCCTATTATTTAAACATGATAAATAAAAACAGTTTATTTCTTAAATTATTTTTAGTTCACAATTAATGATCATAATTTTGTAATTACATATAAAAATATTCAAAACTTGTTTTTGATGACACAGGTAAATTTTTAAAAACGTTTCAAAATGGAAAATCCCAATATGAAAATAAAACAAATATATTTCAATCAAAAAATTATAAACTTTCAGAATTACATTTTTTTTTTTTTAAAAAAACAAAATGCATATAAATTTTTGGCAGTATCATTTATTTTTCACTCTGATTCATATATAACAACCATTGATAAAAATCAATAGGGCCTTTATTCAAGAAAATTGTACAAATAAAATGCAATGAAAATACCACAGTTCAGTGTGTGCTTAAAAAACGAGCTGCTTGCTGAAGTAGCAATATATAAGCTTTTGAATAGTGTGCTTACAGTACTGATATCTGGTAGGAGGAGGAAGGGGCAACAATAAAAATTCTCGCTTTCTCTCTCTCTCTCTCTCACACACACACACGTACGTGTGTGTGTGTGTGTGTGTGTGTGTGTGTGTGTGTGTAGCTGAGTGTATGCAATAAAAAGCTGTAAATATTACAATGCTCAAAATAAATTTTTTTTTTTTTTTTTTTTTTTTTTTTAAATATTATTATATTTCACTTTTTCAAGAGCCTTTTAAGCCTTGGACTTATGTTGGTTGTTATACTCACATTTAAACTATTGTACTATCCATGTGTATGTCATACCTGGTCACCTGGAATTTCAAACCAAACCCTTTATTCTATCCACAGAGCCAGATTGTTCTTATTCTGCATTACATGATCAGGGGGTAATAACTCATAGCAGTTAATAGTCATCAGTCTGATTCATGTTTGTATCTTCTCAACCAGAGTATGTGACATCTGTGGAAGCAAGCAGAAAGAAGAAACCAAGGTACCAGGTAGGATTAACTAACACTTTAATCTACTTGGCCATGTGTCTCTCTTGGACAATCCATCCAGTGATGTCATTTTAGAGCCTTAAACCTAATGTCTTAACTCGGTGGAACTAAGAGTGACTCGACCCAAAGAGGAAAATTTTTTTTTTGAGCATCCTTTCTTAAAGGTTTCCAGGGTGGTACTTGTCTTGACTGACGAGGTTGTCAGTGTCAAGTTAATTTGTTTTCATTTGTCTTTTTTTCAGTGTGGTTCTCTGTGATAGGCATACATAAAGTGTACATCAGTAGGGGATCTGAAGTTGACACAACTGGAGGATATTCAAAAGTTAAACCCTTTAAAAGATATCTGCTAAAACAAGCTCCAGGGAAGAAAACATGACCAAGAAAAGTGTATATTCCATCCCATGCAGGTGTAGCAAGGAATACAAAGTAGAAACCAGAAGCCTCTTAAAAGCAAGGGTGGGTCAGATATTAAAATCCAAGCTGATCATATATGGAGGGAAAAGGGTAGTCATCAACCCCTATAGAATGAAGTCAATAGACAGAACAACACTGAAGGATAAAATGACAAAGAATTAACACACATACCAGACATTGATAAGCTCCTCTGAGAAGGTTTACTGAATATGAATAAAGCCTGAAGAAGGCTGGCAATACAATAGCTGAAACCCGAGTGTAACAATTGAGATGAACATGCTGGTTGAAATAACAAGGCATATAATGATAATTCTGCATCACAAACATTCCAAATATATTTAAAACCTTACTTTCTCTTTAGTGATGATCTTCCAAAGCAGTGGTTAAAGTGTACCAACTCTAATCAGTAAACAGATATTCATGTAGATAAAATAAGCAAACATCAAATGAAATACTGAAGATACAGGGATGCTTAACTTTGGATTTCAAGTTTTTGTCATCTGATGTGTTCAGCCTACCCGACTTCATTCAGGTTCCTCCCGCTTTTGTTTTTATCATGGTTGTTTTCAAGTGGTTTTATTAAGGTAAAAAGCTGGAAATAAATCTACAGTGGAAAGAAACATTGAATTGTATATTTTTAATGCGTTTCTTTCATTCCTTCATAATTAATTCATATTAGCTGAAGAGGTTTTAAAATTAATTCTAAAAATTTTTTTATTTTATTTATATGCAAACTATTGCTCTCATTTTTGTTGTTGATATCAACGTTTCAGCTGTAAAATATTTATTAAAATCAGATAATACAGGAAAGCAAAGAGTATATTGGCTAAAAAAGTCAATAGAGACTGAGAAATTCTCAACCTTACCAAAATCTAATCAAATATTTTTTTTTTTTTTTAAAAAAAAAAAAAAAAAAAAAAAAAAAAAAAAAGGAGTTTCCTGGTCAGAACAGATATCAATAAAAGTATTATTAGTCTGAAGTGAATTTCTTTCTCAGAAAGAAATGAGTCACTAATCTTTCTATATATATATATATATATATATATATACACACACAATCTGGTTACAATACAACTTATAAACAGTAGCCATCTTTTAATTATTTCACAAAAGCATATCTCTAGATCGTGTCCTCCTCTCACTCTTACAAATGTCTGGCAAAATGTGAAAATATTACCAAATAAAGTATATTAGTGCAATATTGTCGGTTCGAGAGGTCATTTTCAGTTTAGAAACTTCACTGGAATTAGGTTAAGTTTCCCCCCTCCTTATATGCTGGTGTCTTTCTGAAATAGGCTCATGGTAAATGTTTGATCAGAATGCTGGTGAAGGTGGGGGTAAATACTTGTATATATTGATACATGATTGATCCTTTCTTTCAAACATTTAATAGGAGTTCCTGATCCAAGCCTTAGAAATTATGATATAATTGCATGTCCAACACTGGATAATGAAGCTTTGCTTTAGTCATTAGCACAAATCATTAACTGTTAATTTATTTGACATCTGTACATGTGTTTTACTTTAAAACTGTACATTTTACTTATGAGAGAAACATTTTGTACACAAGAGGATAAACATCTAAGATCATTTCCCAGGGGTTGCAAAGGCCCATTAACCACAAATGATTACCCTCTAAATTTTGTTTTTATTTTTGGCAGGGTGGTGGTTCATGGCAACTTTAAAATGGCTTCTTAAAGTGTTCATCAACCAATAGCAGCATTCTTAGCAGAATTACAAGATACATGACATACACAAGTATTTACTAAATTTCCTTATCTTTAAAACACCTGCCAGTTTTGGACACTGTTCCAAATTAAATGACCTACACTCATTATTCCAAATATATTTCCTTGTAAAATTACCGTCAATACAATGTGATATAATTAAAATAATTTTAGATCATTTGAATCTTGAAAACAAAAGCAATAAAAAAGTAAATGAGATCAACTAAGTTAAGCATCTAGATATGGTGGACAGACATCAACATTTAATTTTAAAATAAGCTGAGCTGTATCTAATGGTTTAATGTAAATTGTAACTGGCATTTGTCATATTTCTGCCATCCGATTATTTATATATATATATATATATATATATATTCTCATAGTCATGAAACTTTTCCAGCTTTAACAGAATTTTGTCAATAAAAAAATTTTTTTTTTAAAAATCAGAAAAACATGACTAACTGAACTTACTTAATGGCTAAGTTGCCCGTTTCTCCATCAATGTCATTGGTCAGTGTTTTCAAGCTGATTTTCACAGTAAGTAAACCCTCTCCACATTGGTCTCTTCTCAGAAGGCCTGCTGATGGATTAAGCTAAATTGGTTTTGATAACAGATTTCTGAAATGCAAAATATTCATAACAGGAACCACAAGAGTTATCTGACAGATATTAGCTTAATTTTGATAGGATCTTTTTTTTTACTGTATGTTTGATCTATGTATTTAACATGCCAGTGTCTAATCATTGAAACAAGTCATCTATAATTATGACTGACACACACTATTGCAAGTAGTATCCCAATAAAGGCAAATGCAGTGGCATATTATGGCTTATATGCTTGCAGCATGACAGTATACAATATAGAAGTTAACAAGTAGATTCCTTCCCAGTTTACAAAATTTAACACTTCTTTCAAATGAAAAGACTGAATTAAGTAATGTTTTCTGTGAAAACATCAAATTTCAAGTATATTTTTTTTTTCCAATTACAGTGTCCTGCACACTCCCAAAGTTACTGTATCAATGTTGATTGTTGTTGAGCATATACAAACATTTCAGTTACATTACAACCAACTTTGTTGTAGACTTGACATAAAATTCCATTGATGATTTAGTATCTGTCATATAAAGTTGAAGAATGAGATCTAAAAGTTGTATAAAATATAACTTAAGTTTGGCAGATTTTGAAAAATTAAAGAATTTAGTTTTATAACAGTTTTTTTTTTTTTTTTTTTTTTATATATATATGCAATTCATAAATCCAAATGGTTTGCTATAAAAGTAGAAATGAACCAACTAAACAGTTGTCAGGATTCCATCAAATTCTAAATCATAATCTAAATCCCATAAAAGCTTTATTCTGTCAATAATGCTTGAAATTCTGATCATTGGCAAATCCCTTTGTTCATTTGCAGTGATTTTCTACAGTCAAACATTAGGAGTATATCTACATTATACATATATTCCTGTATTTTGAGTAATGCTAGTTTTAATTACTGACAAAATCCCTTTTTACCTAATTTTCAACATAATATAAAAATGGTGAAATATGCTAAAACAAAATTTATGTATCACACGTGTTTAATTCTTATTATTTCCTCTACTATCTGAAATATATTCATTTGTTAGTGCAATAATTGACAAAAGCTAAACAGTTAAAGAGAAGTAGCAGTAAAGCTAGTGGACAGTAATTTAAACAAAAGTCAAAACTTATGCATAAAAAATTTAAATGCAGTCTGTGCTAAAATACACAACTGAGATGGTTTTATTTTCCTCTTACTGCAAAAATTTAATGTGATCATCTGTTTAATAACATCTACATAAATGTCTAATTATATATAAGTTTTAATAGTCTTGTTTATTCAAGATTAGAGGCAAACTAAAAAGTCAAACAGGACCTACTTAATGGCTGGAGTCCATTTCTTATTGAAACAAGTAGTCAGGATTTGGGCAAATACAAAAAAAAAAAAAAAAAAAATGTTGATTTTTAAGGTATGCAAGCCTGACTTCATTCATAATCTTATTGACCCTGTGCCAGACTAAGCTAAATGTTGTTGATAACTATTTCAAGGATAAAAATGTTAGGGTGTTCTTGACAAGATCTCCACACTGATAAATATCTTTTTACTTAGATAACATTTTGCTTTAATTTTTGGCATTTATAGAAAAGATGTTCATCTTTTACAAATTTACAGAAGAGATAGGAAATCATTGGCCTTTTCTTATGAAACAGAAGTGATAAGGAACATACAATAAGACAAATTTACTAAATTAAAACTTAATGGTTTACAAATAAAATAAAGATTTTGGGGAAATTGAACCCCCAAGTGCAAGAGCATTTTCCTTTATAAGATTATTGTTCAACATATTTAATGCTGCATTAGAAATTATTATATAAAAATCATATCAACAGTGAAAGGGTTGGGTGGAACAGGAGTAGAGGTTTATCTCTTTTTTCCTGTTTAAGATTGGGTTTCTGGTTCTTTTTAAAATCTACTTCAGTTCTATACATCTAACATCTCCCACCAAACTAAATAGTTTTTTTTTTTTTTGTTTTTTTTTTTTTTTGTTTTTTTTACACAATAGGAGTAGATAGGTTCATCTATAATCTTGTTCACAATTCCCTCTTATCTTTTGAACAAGAGTAGGGATTTATCCCTAGTTTCCTGTTTAGGATTGGGTTTCTATAGTACCTTGTAAAGTCTTATTCTTTTTTACTTCCAGTAGTCCCTTATATCTTAGTAGCATCATCACCTTGGGTGGTGTGAATTGATAAAAAAAAAAAAAAAAAAAAAAAAAAAAGTCTTATATGGAGAAAAATCTATCAGTTTCATTCCAGAAAATAAGTACAAGCAAAAATTGTATCAAAAAAAAAAAAAAAAAAAAAAATGTTTGGAGTAGGACAAAAGATAGAATGCCAAATCTTTAAACATCCAATTTATTTCTGCCCTCTTATTTTACAGCGCCCCACTTATTTTTATTTGGATAAAAGAAAATTCATTAAACTGTAAAGAATGATAAGAATATGTGTCCCCTTGGTACAGCTTTGTTTCTTTCTCTGACAATGCCATGCGGTGCGTTTGTGCATCATGGCAATAAATATGATAACAGCCCAAGAGAATTACTTCAAAGAAAATGAAAAGTATGTGTTATAGTCAGTAAGTTTTTTCCATGGTCAAATTTATTAATATTTCAGTAGCATCTCAAATGTAACTTCGTAATTAATAACAAAGATAATTTATGCCTTACAAAACTTGGCAACCAGTAAATTACTGGAGGATAACAAGTTTAAGTGAACAGATTTTTGCAAAAAAAAAAAAAAAAAAAAAAAAGTTTAAGAGTTCAGTAACTTCTCTTCTGCCACGGTTTTATCAACAGATTGCAGACCTTAATTAACAATTTGACCTTATTGAATTGATCAGGACTTGCATTATATACATGCATACAATTATGAGAAATGAAGACTTAAAATCCAATGTTCTTTTATTTGATTAAATTTCTTTTCTATTCAAACTGAAGAGGGAAACAATGAAAACTATGTTAAATAGAAAGAGGTAAAATAAAATAAAATGAAAGACAAGAAGGAAATGCAAACATTGAATATTTACATAGATGTGTGTGGCGTTATGAAGTTTAAATATCTACATATGGCATAACTAAACTGACCTCATCTAAAAATGAAAAGAAATAAGAAAACATCAATGCAAAAAAACATCTGAAAATTGTTATCCTGCACTTTTTTTTTGTTTATTTTATATGTGGACAATTGACTTTTCATTAATTTATTTAAGGAAGGTTATAACAAATTTACACAAAAATATAGAGTGGATTTAATAAAAGCATTTTTTGTTTTCTCATCATTTTTGTTAAACTAGATAAGATTGGACCTATTTAAGAAAAAAAGAAAAAACCCAAAAACAACTAACATGACAAAAGACAGAAAAAAAAAAACAAGTTTCTACGTCAGCATGAGACTAAAAGCTGATAAGTCAAATTCATGAATTTGCAATTAAATTTTTGCCACTTTTGATTTAAGGCTTTTATTTTCTAGATTCACTTTCAAGTTGATAGATTATCACTGCAATACATTATTTTTAACATTTATGCATTTAAAATATTTAATCCAGCAATTTCAACAGTAAAATGCTAAGACCTAACAGTTAAGTTCAGTACTAGATTGGCAGCTACATGTGTTTTAATGTTGAAATTGATAGATTTAACAATAAGTTCTATTCTAACAGAATCTCTTCTCACACTTGATTTTTTCATTTTCCTGTCAACCATGACTTTCAAAAATTTAAATGCAACATCAATCATCATCTGCCTCCTTGAATTCTGTTCTTTTTATTGTCCTTTCTCAAAGTTTCCTAAGTTTCTTTTACTCTCAGTAACCCCTTACACCCTAGTGACTATCACTTTGCTTGGGGGGGTGAAATGATAAAAAATAAAAATAAAAATAAATAAATAAATAAATAATAAAAAACTTAAAATTATCTTAATTATTGAAGTTCTTAACTGCTTATTTCTTGAAAAAAAAGAAATAAGTTGTCAGGGTACATGCAGGTACCTAGAAAGAAAGAAAACTATTAGATATATACTTTTATGTTAGACAAATATTGTTTACTTGATGGATGTAGCAATTGCATATATATTCTATCAATATCACTGGACAGTAAAAGTAAAATCTAATATTGCTTTTGAGTAAGCAGGGTGGGGACTGAAAGCCTAAAGAATCCTGTCAATTCACCAAGCTGATTTTCAAGGCTGGTGTAAATCTTCCTATTCCTATTTGGCCTCATGTTATATAAAGATAAATTTATCTTTGTATAACTTGAATTGTAAGGAAATGAATAAATAATATACTTACTAAATTTAGTAAGTATATTATTTATTCATTTCCTTACAACTGGCAAATTCAACACAAGATCAGATTTAATGTGTTGGTAGAGACCAAAAGAAATATGTCTGGTTCCCTTAGCCTTGCTCCTTTTAGTGCATTGCGGAGGTGCAACCTGGGAGAACTTGTCTCACGGAATATGACAGTAGAAACCAATAAGTATTGGTCTCTCTCTCTCTCTATATATATATATATATATATATATGTAAAATTCTTGAAAATTCATAAAATATGCAATTTTCTTTAATTATTAATTTGGCCCGATTTGTTTTTACTAAAAAAAAAAAAAAAAAAAAAAAAAAAAAAACCTTTAATGGAAAGAAAAACTTAGTAATGCAAAGGTTAATTGCCTTGTTAGAAATCCATTGTGTACAAAAGGTAAACTATTTTTTTCTCTTTTCACATTTCTTTCACAGGAAGCTTGCTTTTGGCAATGTTATATACAGGCATTTTTGATAGTTCTGCCAAATTACTGATTTACACCATCAGCAGAATATTCCTTAAAACTCTAGACCAAATTCCTTGTCTACTGGAACACCAGAAACCCTTTTCAAACTAATTCCATATTCATAATTCAAGATAAAAAAAGAAGTTTAATCTACTCCTGGGCAAGTTGGGTAGAAACTGAAAGCATGTAGATGTCAATCTAGTCATCAAACAAAAGTTCAGCACAAAGCCCAGAAATATAGCAACTGTATTAATTGGCACCATTTATGATTAAGTCATAACATATCAGACATCAATTTGGTAATATGTCATAAGGCAATCCATTATTCTGAGAAAATAAAATGAATGAATATTCTATTTGTATTGATGCATTACCCACTTTGTATCAAGTCATCTTTTATGAAAGTATTATAGCAAATTTATTTAAATAAAATAAAATTCTTCAATTGTTGAAATTATTATTCCTCTTTGATGAAATATTCTTTAAGCTTTTCGGTATTTTTAGTGTTAAAATACAATATTTATATGAAATTCTATTTTATTTGTTCTCAGTTGTAAGTCAATTAACATTCAAATTTTCTGTTTGACCATTTATAAAAGGGGCCATATACAGAGCTGAAGAATAACATCCTCAGAATGATAAAACATTAGTTTAGGAGAATTGTTTACACTTTTGGGGCTGATGCCAGGTTGATACAAAATTCTTAATTTAAATTCTATTATATTTATTATAAAAATAAGTAATTTCTTAAAATAAAAATAAAAAAAATCCTACTTCTCACAATAGAATGCACTTACACAAAAAGTTTCTTTATAAACTGATAAATGAAACCCTGAAAAATAGTTGACAGATTCAAATTTAGATGATTTTTTTTATTTATGTATTTTTATGCAAAAAACCCCCATTAGGATCTAATTGGAAGAACTCATTTTGCTTTAATAAGCAAAGCAAGAAAGTTATTTTTTTTCTGTCAATTTAAACTAAATTGAAATACTTAACTGCTTCCTACAAATCACTGTTCATGACCTTCCTGCTCAGCACTATACCACTTAGTGATTGCTTTCCCTGGATCATATGATGTGGTATAGTAATGGCTGCAGGTCACAGAGAACACAGTTTAAAGAGTGAATGGATCAAAAATTTTTAATTTCTAAATATTTTAATGGTGTTTTTATTATGCTACTAATAAGCGAGAATAAAGTTATAAATAAAAAAAAAAAAAAAAAAAAACTATTTCTTGATGGTTTAAAATTTTGCTAGGAGATTGCTGGTTGCAGGACAACAGTGAAGAAAATTAGTATGGTGGACTCAGTGTAAAGAGTTGGTACAATGTTGATACAAAGGAACAAAATATCAAAATTCTACATAATAGGATCATTTTAATATATTTCTGGTAAAATGTTTTTACATTCTACTTGAATACAAAACAGTCATAAAATATCCTGGAGAAAATTTACAAATCAGAATAATTCCTAAAATACAATACTTCTAGAAGTTCAGAAAACACTAAGAAGACTGTAGAGTACATCAACCAAAATGTAATGATAGAAGCAATCAAAATCACGATACTAGTGAAAATAATAGAATAGTGATAATACTTTATGTGAGAAATTGAAAAATTATTTTTGCTAGATTTGAAGAAAATTTTGAATAAACTTGTCATTTCTCAGGTAAGACCGACTGTATTGTTTTTTTAAACAGACCTTTGTGCCAATCAGATATTGGCAGAAAGTGGATAGAAAATAAGAATCAATAGATGAACTGATGAAATGAAAATTAAGACATTGTTCAGAAAGTGGAAGAGAGATGGTTTAGCCAATTTGATTAAATTAGATTTTACTTCTTGAGATAAGAGGAAAAGAAAAATGAAGAATCTTACACTCATCAACTCATTGTTTCATAAGCCATATTTTGTTCAGTAAAACTAACAAGTAGTTATATGAGGGGGTGCTGAAAAGTTATCAACTTGGCTCACCAAAATCTGACAAAATAACCTAACATCAGAATTTGGTGGGAATGGGCTTCTTGGTTACATCAAAACTTTTCAGCATTTCCTAGTAACATTTTAAAATTTTACAAAAACCACCGTGTAACCATTGTATTTATAATGAATGCAAATAAATCAACAAAGTGCAAATATATGGCCACAGCCCTTGGGCAGTTTCTGACTAGGCAGCTTTACTCCACAAAGTGTTTCACTTTCCTTTTGCATCCATACAAATAAAACTGGGAAAGGGCTAGTGTACATTCACATTGAGACAAAAAGTGAAATATTGCTAGTGTAAGAAAAAACATGAATTGTTTTTAATGTACTGAGTTCTATATTCATGGATTCACTTGGCACCTTCTTGGGGTAGAAAAGTCATTGCTGCAACATCTGTATTCTCTCATGGCAGACTAACAAACCAGATCTTCCCTTTGGCAAGTAAGAATTCAGCCTGCCTCTGATTCCACATCTCTCTTACACTAACAGTGTGTCTCATCACTAACTGCCCATGACTATCTTGATGAATGACTTGTCACTGGCTATCTAGAATGCAACCTGACAATATAAGCCCACAACTGAAATTACTTGTCTTCTAGTCAAGTACTTGATCCCAAAAGTTTAATTTCCTTTTTCCTTACTTGCGGACAGTGGGTGGTTGATTTGAAGCTTTCATATCTTGATTTTTCTGTTGGTTTTCATAAAATACCAGTCACTTCATACCCAGATAAATCTATTTACAGTCCATTTGACTATGAGGGTGTTTTGATCATGGCTCATTGTGTCACAAAAGCCAGGAGGTTTTAGGCTTTTTTTTCTATTTTACAAAACACTGCATTACCCATGTCTGTCAAGCCCACTAAAGTTCAAATTTGATTTTGTGACTTCTGGCTATTACACACAACAGACAAGAATGTAACATCGCAGTTGATGGTGATTCTGGAAGAGGACTTTATAGTGTGTTAAAAAAAAAAAGCAGAAGGAACAAATTGGATAAGTAGTGTGTGGGGTTCCAAGAGGAGCACATTGAAAGCAAACTAAGATGCCATTTTATGTAGGCAATTTTTATTTTTGGCATCTGAATAAATTTTGTGAGATTTCAAACAATGTAGATATTTACTGAATATAATCTGGGACACAACAATAAAATTGTATACTCAATGAGGTTCAAACTTATGAAAATAGGAAATCATCTGCAAGATAAGCTTTTTTAACTATAAATACAGAAGGCACATTTTGTAAAGGCTTATGAAACTTACATAGATCAGTTTGACACAAGGCCACAATAGTGGAGCACCCAGCAAGGATCAAATTTTCCACACTAGTAAATAGTCTACCAGACTAGATTGTTAGCCATCACTATGGGAGGTATCCAATTTTGGACTAAATTATTTTAGTTATTTTTTTTAATGTGATTCTCTCAAACTCGGTAATGTAAATAAATATTTAAATTTAGCAGATGCAATGTGGGTGGTTAAAAATGCAATAAATTTATCATGATAAAATTTCTAACAAATCAATATTATCAAATAATAATTTGATTAAACAATAAAAATTATACTTAGTGATTATAAAAGCCATCTACCTGCATATTACCTGTCATAGGCAAATTTCATTAACATAGCACTCATTTGGAGTTTCATTCAAAACAGCAATTACTGTTTGCTTTTGTCTTTTTTTTTTTTTTTTTTTTTTTTTTTTTATACAAGTGTGCAAAGAGGAGATCAAAATGATGAAAGAGGCTCCCCTGTAGGGAAATTAAACCTTGCCCTCCTTTATGACTAATTGGGACATTTAAACCTCTGTTCTAGCAGAGACTTGACTGCAAAGAAGACTGTAATAAGATAATTTTGATGATGTATAAGGAACAAAAATCTATTTAAATCCCTGAAAGCAGTGTAGTGCCTATTTAGCCTGTAACTACATATATTTCTACACTTGTCTCTGTAATACAATTTAGTATCAAAAATTGAATAATACTTAAATTACTAAAGCAACATAAATGAATACTTCAAATTGGTCCATGGAAAAATATTGGAGACACTTAGGATTAAAATATTATTTTCAATTTGTAAACCAGTCATTCTCAGAGTCCCAGGTCGCATTCTTCTTGTGATCCTAGATTTTCTATTTTGAATCTTGTAATTTTGTCACCATTATATTTATGACTTACACGAGTGGAATTCCTTCCCAGCTAAATTCCACACTTTTGAGAATTACTGTTAAAATATTCAGGGATTCAAAACAATGTATTTGTACATTTCATAAACACTGAAAGGGAGTTTACCAAGTGATTACATCATTAGACTTATTTTTGTGAGCATGTTGCCATAACACAAGAAACAGCACATCAGAGAGATCTTTAATACCTTTAAATTTATTTAAGAATAAAGTGCAGTTTGAAACTTAATCCTGTGAGGTTTTAGTTTGAACTCACCCTGCTAATAAAGATCCAATGTTTGTGTTTATATTGCAATAACTAAAAAGAAAACTCATATTAACATCTAAAGAGGTAAAGTTCATTAACTGCTGCATAAAATAATGATTTATTTTTTAAAACCAAAATACTTTTCATTACAGATTTTTATACAGAAATGTTTTCACAAAAAAAATGTATCATTATTCACACAGGTACCTTTATTTTATATAAAAAAAAAAAAAAAAAAAAAAAAAAATTAAACTTTTCATTTTTTCTAATATCCCATCATGAACATTTCCACGCTTTATCACAATAGAAAATATGTATTTTTCTAAATAGTAAACAGGCATGTTCAAAAATCATTTAACAAGACTCCTGATTATGGATTAGTAGAAGTGAAAGTAAAGCTAACTTTAAAATATAGTTGGAGTTTGACTAATTAGACAAATAGAATAGTATCTTGACATCAAGCTTAAGGGCCACCTTTGGTAGCTTTTAAGCAAGTAGATATTAAATATTTAATTACCTCACTATGGAACAGTGGTTAGTGAGGCAATCTCACAGACTATCATCAGTTCAATCCTCATTAAAAGATCCATATTCATGGCATTGTGACTGATTAAACCTGTAATAGTGCCATGGTTAATAAGTCAGTCTCATAGACCATTAGTACTGTAGCGAGTTTCAGCTTCATTTAGTGTCTTAACATATGATAATTATGTATTAGACTAAACTATGCTTAAATGACTAGAACCTCGATATCTGCATTACACAATGGCATATTGGAGAATCTACTTCAAAAAAAATTTTTTTTTTTTAATAATTTATTTTTTAGATTCTTCAGCATCAGAAAATTTTAGAATCTAAAAGGATGTTAATGATCACTAATTAGAATCTCAAGTAAAATTAGGAATTAACAAGACAATTAAGGATATCCTTTTATGAGTTGTTAATGATCTGACTTAGTTGATCATTTATGGAAAAATGTGTCAATGTGTCTTGGCATTTTACTGTATATAAATGGAAAAAATATCAGTGTTGCTTTCAGACTAGAATCATTCTAATAGCAGCATTAAAATCTACAAAGGTTACAGCTTGAATATGAAGTCAATAAGATACAGAACCTGCTGCAAGATTTGTTATAAAAAGCTTGTCAGAGAACAAGTCAATTTCCAAATATTCATAATGGTGTCAAAAGCTTTTGCAGATTGGCTGAAAATTTAAGAAAGCACCGATACACTACAGGCTAAAATATCAATTAATCCATAAGAAGATTATGGAGTCAAATATTGAGGATGGTACTGAAGATTTAAGGAAACTTAATTGATGTCACTGTCTCCAACCTTGATAGCTAAATATCCAGATGCAAGATGCACCTATTTGTTTTTTAAATAACAAAATGACCTGAGATTCTTCTGGCATTCATATTTGTAATAATAACCTGCTTAAAAGCAATCAACTAATAAAATTTGTGATAATGACTGTTGTGGAAACAGTTTCACTTCAAGCAAAGTGATGAAAAATATTAAGTGATTATTTTCACAGCAGACATGAAATATATGAATTGAAGAATTAAATAAATTATTGATCAAACATCTAGGTAACTCCACTAATTTGATACCTAGGGTTTAAAATCAATTTTTAAAAATGAAAAGTATTCTTGAAGCTTTTTTTAGCTTTAATTGAAAGTGAAATGATTAAATTTACTATTTCCAGTTTGCAAAATACTCCGGTGTATTTCAAATAAAAATTATACTGATTGGAATCTCAACTTTTTGCTTGCTTTTAGTAAAATCATTAAAATCGGCATTTTTGACACATCTGTAAACAAAAGTTAGTTCTCAGTTTTAAAAATCTTCCAAAAATATATTTGAGTAATATTCGTTGATTTAAAGTAGAATTGATCCGATTTTAAACAAATATTTACTTTAAGTTTAAAATGGATTTAAAATAGATTTTTAAAACAAACAGTAGCAATGATTTACGTGCTTTTCATCTCTACTTGTCAATCACTTAACAAGCACTGATAAGGTGCTGACAGGTCTACAGAGACTTCATCTGTTAAAAAAACGTAATTTAAGAAAATGAGGAGTTTTAGCACCTTTTTAAGTATTCAGTAATCTTAAAAATGTTTGAAATTTTTTCTCCGTAATCTACTTTTAGGAATGTTGACTTATAGTCATCGCTCTTTCATTCTCCAAAGAGTCCTGCTTTTAAGTTTTAACTAATAAAAAAAATTCAGATCAAAATTTAATTTCTCGAAATTTCATGAAATTAAATGAGTGGGGGGGGGGGGGTAACACATGTAGGGAAAAAAAAAAAAAAAAAAAAAAAAAAATATTCATTTGTGATAAGTCCTGAGAGTTTCCGTCAATTATTTGATTTTTGCGAGAATTTCCAAATCTATGTTTTTCAACGGAAAGAAAAAAAAAAAAAAAAAAAAAAAAAAAAAATCACTAATCGTACGTCGACCACTGAGGAAAAAAAAAAAAAATTTTAACCAAAATTTCGAACGTGCTAGAAAGGATTAAAAAATTAATGAAATAAAAAAAAAAAAAAAAAAAAAAAAAAAAAAAATCTTTGGTTTTTCTTTCCTCTTTAAATAAAACTTTTTGACGATGAAAAGTGTTAAGTTTGGGGCCGCTTCCTCCCCCAACCCCGTTTTTCAGCGAAATGTTCAGGTAAGTCTTTAGAATTTCGATGTAGGCTTTTTTGACAATTCAATGAAATATAAATGAATAAAGTTGTACACACATATCGTCACAGACTTTGCGCTAATTGAAACTCATTATTGACTATTGACAAAGTTTAATCACCAGAAAATTTTATTTTTATCATTACAAAAAAAAATCAGTTATTGCTTTCTTACACGAGAAACAGGTTTATAAGTTTCATTTCATTTTGTGCTTAAACAAAAAATATCAAGTAGAAATTTATCAGTGTCAAACAAAATACAGCTTGAAGAGGTTTAACATTGTAGTGATTGGGGAAGCATCAACTTGGAGTGATTTTTATGAGAAGAATAATCTGCCAGAGAGGACGTTCTCACTAAATGGAATACGAAGGAAATGAGGATGATTCGTTATAATGTGCATGGCGAGTTGTCATATTCTACAAACTTCTCGGAAATATTGAACAGAAACCTTTTTTATTCGATCCATGGGGCTAAAAAAAAAAAAAAAAAAAAAAAAAAAAAAAAAAAAAAAAATGTTCTCATTTCGTTTTCAGGTTACTCATACATTTTCTCGAGTACAGGCAAACCTAAAAATTACCTGACTGGATTGTCCAAGAAGAGACACGCAGCCAAATGGATCAAAATATACTTAGTTCCCTGACAGTTGTGAGTTCAATCCCTGTGATTGATGTTGCTAAAAAAGTCACATATCTTGTTCAGCGGAAGTGACACACAAAAAAAAAAAAAAAAAAAAAAAAAAAAAAAGTGAATAAAACTGATGAGTAACGGACATAATAGAAAACTACGTGGATTGAATAAAGTTACACTACAGGGTTTGATTCATCGTTCCATGAAGATTAGACACACAGTGTACAACGAGTCGCCCAAAGAAAGCCACAAGTCACAGAACCAACGTTTTAAGGTTTTATCTTCGGAGTCGACTTTTTTAGGCTTTCAAATTTGGAAAATATGAATGCTGATTTTGGTGGGATGGAATGAAAGACCTGTACAGACTAGTTTGGAAAATTCAATTAACCCCGAACAAGTCTTTTTTCATTGTGGTCTTTAAAATACAAACAAACAAAACAAACAAACAAAAAAAAAATAGTCGGGTTAGTTTCAGTTTAAATTCTAGAATTCGTAAATATTTTCTTTGATTAGCTTATCTATCATCTTTCTTTAGTTACAACTACAAGCATTACTGTTCGTGTTAAAGAGATTAAGTGAGAATCTGAAAGAAAATGAATACGACCTCTAGTGAGATTTGAACTTGCATTGAACGTCACCTGTACGTACAGATGTGATTGGAAAAGATGAGGATTGTTTTTGAAATTTAATGTTTAAAATCTTGGACACTTGTGATTCAATAATTTGAATTACTTGTTTGACAGTTTGCGCGAGTAAACAAAAGAAGTCACAGTGCAATTAACAAACGCTGCTTTTTAAAATGTAGTCCGAAATGAACAAAAATAAAATCTAAAATCACCTTTATAAAAAGAAAAATGCCAGCGAAACAACATTTTGTATTTTTTAGCAAATTTTTTTTTTTTTTTTTTTAAATAATTTACTGGTAAGTATCTTGTTCTCTAAGTTCCTTTTTAAAGATGCTAGTAGGCCGTCACTTATCCTTTGTTAATTCAAATTGCTACTAATTAAGAAAGGAAAACTCTAGAAACTCCAAACACGTTCTTTTTTTGACCTTTGGTTATCTTCGCAATCGCAAAGCCATATTGGTCGAGCTTAACCAGATATTTTTGTTGTCACTCTTAGAGAGGATTCTATGTGGCAATTTCTTGGCGCTTTCTTGATAAACCTTTTAAAGAAACTTCAGAAAACACTACAAAAAATGATGTTCTTAGGAATATCGATACTTTTTTTTTGGTTTTTAAACATTTCGAGATTAAATAAATATTGGCCCTTCAAACAAAAATGCTAGTTCTACCTACAGTAAATAAATAAAATAACCTAACGATAATAAAATAAGTACTTCCCGTAATTGTTACGTCGTAGAATACTGTTAGAAAAAATCTAATTCTTCGCTATGAGCGAAAGGCTGAAAGCATAAAAAAAATAATGAAGCCGGAACCGGATCATTCCTGATAATGTTCGGAGCTAGCATTTCAAAGTAAACGTTTGTGATAGAAATTCTTTGAGGATTCGTAAGGAGAAAAGAATATTCATTTCTTTTTAGATAAACCCCCTTCTCCAGTCTTTCAATGAATTAAGTTTTCCTTCCATCAAAGATTTAAAGCGGAGCAGCCAAGGAAAGAAAGCGAAAATCGTACATAAGAACAAAAATTAGGAAAAAAAACAAAAACCCTTCTCGATTATTTGAAACAAATTTTAAAACTTAAATGTGAAAATGACAAAACAAGGAAACAAACACTTTAGTTTTTGCTTTATGCTCTTTTTTCCCCCCTAAACCATTTAATAAATTCCCTAAAATTATTGAAATATTTTGCTGTTATTGTGGTAGCAAGGGCGTGTTTGTAAGGAAGCAGACCAGACAACGTTGATAATTTTGCTTGGTTAGGTTAGAAGGGGAAAATGTTCATGTGTTCATTCATTGGAAAAAAATGAAGAAATAAAAAGCCGCAATGAAAAACATGTTTGCTCCTTAAAAAAAAAAAAAAAGCATGGCCCGTCTGTACATTTGGCCAATACTGACAGATGATTATTATTATTTAATCACGCTCTAAGAATAAAAAGGGGAACATTATTCAATATTGTCTTTAAAAAGTTTTGAAATGCAAACTTTAACATTTTATAATTGCATTAAAGTCGCAGAATGCAATGACCGATATACGATTAGGCTGTAGGCATTAAAATTCCCAAAACGGGGTAAATGATATGTTCCAAAAGCTAGAATTTCGAATGTTGATTTTCTTGTTTTGTTCTTGCTGCTGGTTTTGGATACAGATTTGACTTTAAAAAAAACCATATACCTGTTTCTCATTGAAACAGTTACGTTTGATTTTTTTTTTTTTTTTTTAAATAAAAAAAAAAAAAAATTTAGTTACTCGAAACGATTACATTCGATTAAAAATTCTATTTCTCGTTGATAAACAGTGGAAAATATTGAACGCCGTGAAGAAAGTGTTTTATCGGTGACTGATCGACAATAAGACAATGTTTTTTGTTTTTTTTTAATATAATCAAACAAAAATAAGATTTAAAATTAAAAATGTCAAATTTTGCAAATCAATCGCGAAATTGGTTTGGCAATTTAGTGGGGGAAAAAAAATGGTATTGATATCCATCGGCTCCTGTAAAATGGCGGAACAGCTTATATTGATTTATTTGCATAATAATCGAAAAACAAAACTATTTTTTAAACACTCATATTTTTTTTATTATTTGTTTATTATGGTTTGTCGTAGAGCGATGTTAGAAAATAGTTTGCAGTTTTACTAGCACTCTTTGACGTCTTTAAACTTTTATTGCATTTTTCACATGTAGTTTTTTAACTCGCGTTTTTTCTACAGATTTTTATCGCATTGTCAAAAATTTTGTTCCATTATAGAGAAATAATTGTGCTGTTGAAGATGAAACCAGTTCTAAACTTAATAAAAAGGCAATATGTCCATTAGTTTTTAGTACTTTTTCTTCGTCCAACTTCGAAGGTAATGAGTAGCGCCAGTTCATTTGTTCATTATTGTTGTGTTTTAATTCTAACACGCTGGACAAAACTTGAAAGTACATTTGGAATCAGATTATTCCAATGAATGTTTCCAGAAAATGTCCACATATAGCAGGAACTATTTTATTTTTAGTTTGTAAAGTTTAATTTTTGTGGGCTTATCACAACTTTCATACAGTCAGTCAGAAAAAATAAGAATGTTAGCCTCAGTCAGTAAATAAAAACAGTAACTATGGTCTATTTAAGAAGTACGTTCAGCTGATCAAATTAATTAAATACAGGTAAGTTGTGGCCAGGGTTAGTGTTCGACTTTTAGATTCCTTGTTAGGTAGAGTATCTTTAAGTTTTTTGTTGGAAAATTCTCAGAGGCATTCTAAAAACTTAAGCTGTCATCTGTAGTTTTTTTTTTTTTTTTAGCTAAATAGTACTGATTGGGTAATAAATTATTTTAAAAGCAATAAATAAACGTTCGTCAGCGAACCATGAGCAATTGGAAATGGACATAAAATGCAAATTTTAATTAATCTTTGAAATCTAAAAAAAAAAAAAATAAATAAAAATAAAATAGGTTCAAAGGATAGTAGAGGTCACTTTTTGTGAAGACAGCCAAAAATTTATATCCAGAAGGTCGGTTGAGAAAAATAATCCAGTAAAAAAAAAAAAAAGGTCACGCATTTACGAATTCCAACTTGCACTTTAAAAAAAAAAAAAGACTGACGACTTGGTCTACTATTTTTATTAATTATAAGCAAGGTCAATCAAAGTTTATTGCGATTAACGTGCTTCTTTCAAATAAAATGACATCATCATGGTTTAAAAAAAAAAAAAAAAAAAAAAAAAAAAAAAAAACGTCAATCTCTAAATTCTAACTGCGTATAAAAGTTAAAAGGAAATACAAGAAACCTCCCTCAGGAGGTATGGTGTTTGTACTTTGGTCCTCAAAGTCAAGATTTAGGATGCCGATCTTCATTTAGAATATTGGCGCTATGCAATCTTCCTATTTTTTAGTCACCGCTACCAATGGTCTCGTATCAAGAATTTTAACAAGTTATTTATTTTGATTTCCACTTCCCGAGACTTGCTTTGTTTTCTTCTATTGCACATGAACCTCATGAACACTTGAAGGAAATCTTAACTTCTTAGCAATTTGGAAGATGATCAAACTTTGTAAAGCGTAAATTCTACTTCTTGATTAATTTCTCACTTTGTAGTTTGTAGAAATGAGAGAGAGAGAGAGAAAAAGAACCTAGACAGTTGCGCCAACTTTCATATTGAAGCGCTTGAGAAACGCACGAATAATCTCTCTAGTCTAATTGAATAAAAAATAGTAAGGTAGACTTGATTCTCTAGTCTTGGATGGCAACCTGTCTAAGAGTGAGAGAACTTTAAATTCAAAAACACTGTCTTTACCCAAGTTAACTGGCAATTAACAAAGAAAACAGTGAAGGAAGAGTGAAGACTGAAGAAAGAGCAATGATCGCTTACGTCCTGGTGGGACATAGTAAGTAAGTATTTTAAAAAGAAAATATCACGCACGCGTTTCATTTTTCCAAAGATTCTTAAGTTAGGTTGCTAATATTCGGGAAAGTCATGGTTTTTTTGTTTGCCAAAACGAATATGTCATTTACTTTGATAAGCAATAAAAAAATTATAATAATAAAAAATAAGTAATTATGTTTTTTCCATTCAACTCCTTCAATATCCTGAATTCTAACTTTTTCCTACAAATCAGGCCACGATTCTATGAGATAGTTAGCTTGCTAATGTAGTCTTACAAACCGTTATTATTGTGAAGGTAGCTCAATGACTCCATGAATGAGTACTTCGAAGTAACGGCCTTGTACCAGGCTAAATTAAGCTTATACTTTGGGTGCATTGCTGTGGTGCAGCCAAGTCCAAGAGATTATTATTAGTGGGTACTGAGTTCACTCACTTAGTAACTAGGTTAACTATAAATTTTGGCCGTATGTCGAACTTTTACGATTATTTAAATTAACCAGTTGAATAGTAAAGAAAAAAAAATCATTCGTACTTTTCCTGAAGCGCCAAGAAGAGTTTTTCTGGAGTTGTTTTTGTCAAATTATTTAGAAAAAGAAAAATTACATTTATTACTTTCAACAATCAATCATTCCAACCCTTACACACAAATAAAAAAATATAAATAAATAAAATAAGTGAAGAACTGCTGAAGATGATTTGCTGGGCGCCTATCAGAGCAATAATTAGCCGTTTTCTCATAGAACGTGGGTTCGGTCATCATTGTTAGTCTCATTACTGTACATTTGTTTCAGTCTAAGTTTATTGCAGAACAATTCGCTAAGGTTCCCTACCTTGTGCCAGACGAATCATTTTTTTTTTTTAAGTTGGTTTTAAACTTTTTTAATTGAATAATTTTTCGTTGTTTAGCAACCACTACTAAAGTTAGGTTGGCAAGTTCAGAAATGTATTTCATTTAAATTTTTAAATTATTGTTTCCCCCCACCCCCATACACAGAATTTTGCTTACACCCAGAGATATTTCCGATTCAATTAGGTCACTAGGAAAGGCGACCCCGTAGTAGTCGAAAAATGTGATTAAAAAATCAGGAAATTATCTCATGATTTTTAGCCGCTGGAGTAAAAAAAATCTAAAGAAAGAGATAATCTAGTAAAAAAAAACACGTGGAGGAAAGCTATAAGTATATATTTTATACGGAAGAAATGCTTAGCTTTTGGATGAAAACAACTTTGTTAGCAGTTAAATCCACCTGTTGTACAATCATTGTTTAAAAAAAAAAAAAAAAAAATGTACTTAGCTTTTTCGTCTTTATTGAAATGAACCAAACTACACAAAAGGTTAATGCGGGGGGAGGATTGGCAAGTCAGTAAAATAAAATTAAGAGAAAAAAAAAAAAAAAAGGCATGAACGGTTCAGTCAATTGCAAGATAAGCATAAAAAATAAGAATAAGCTGAAGCATGAACTTGAAATATTTGACAACACGATTGTTTGATAAGAACATCACGTTAAGCATGGTTGGTAAGAAGAGTTTGTAAATGTCAAAGCGTTCTCTAAAACACAAGCACACCACTTCTCAACTTCAACTTTCTAATCATTTATTAGTAATTTCAATTAATTTCTAGCATGTTCTTTTCAGAAGAAAGTATTATCGAATAAAGAAATTTATGTAAATACTTAAAAAAAAAAACAACACACATTGTGGTGAAGGGGGACTTCAGTTTGTAGTATTTACTAAGAGATTTGGGTGGTGGGTACAAATACCAGAATGAAACCAACTAAAAACTTTATATGCAGGTTTCAAACGAAAGCTAAAAGAAAAACAAAACCGTTTTTTCTTAGTATTTATTAAATTTATTTAACGTAAATGTGAAATATTGCGAAATTATATTTGTTTACATCTTAAATTCTACATGATTTTTATTCTTGTTAATACTGGCAACGCTTTTTTTTTGTAGAAATACACACACATACACCTACGAAAGAAAACTTAATGCACTTTTATTTAATACCAACATTTCACGAATTCCACCTCATTTTATTTCACAAGGCCGAAAGAGAAAGAAAAGAAAAATATTCGTACTTATTCTCATACGCAACATTTCTTCTTTTTTAATAGCAAAACAAAAAACAAACATAACTCAATGAAATCGTAACAATAACATCTCTACTATAATCAGAGATCTTTAGTTATTTTTAAAAGGAATCTGGTACATATCTAAAATAAAATATAATGACAGGAGACATTTGAACAAGTAATCGATCTAGGTTCGAACCTAGTGATCGACAGACGCTGCAGCGGCGACATACGCTTTTTAAAGTAAAAAGAAGGTACTTGTCAACCTTTATGAAATACCAACATCGGCCTTCATATTGAACGCGTTTCGATAGATTAGAACACATGCTTCCGCAAGCAAAGTGTGGGTGTACCCGACCACAGAGTTGCTTTATTTCGTGGTGGTATTGTGGAATTTACAACACAACCTCGATCACCAAAGAAAAAGAACAGTTTTCACTCGGATGTGAAAGCAATTTACTTTCACCTTGCTGAGCGTGCAATACAAAGTGGCATTAACCCGGCATTGGAGGCATATTTTTTTAACTAAGCAAATTTTATGAATAAATTGTGTACAACGGCTAAATTAAGGATCGATGTTTTTAGTGTAGTAGTGTGTCATCTTAATTGTGGAAAGGAGCGTAACCAGACAAGCACTCGGGATAGAACCTTCTTCTTGCTTGACCATTGGAACCAAGCTAATGGGTTTCTAAGGATTACGTGTGTGAAGAAGTGGCTGTTTTTATTTATTTTTTTTTTATACGAAATAAATGTTGAAGATAAACAAAGTAAAAGCAAAAAAAATCTTACCTGTCATCATAGGCAAAGTCTGCGTTGAAAGTATTTAGATAAAGTAGAAAAGCTATAACGCTCGACACTAGCAGACAAGAGAAATAATGCTCCATTCTCCATTCTCACAATAACAACTGTTACTAGCAAACATTATAGACAGGTTCCCCCTTTACTACGACGATAACTGCTGCTACTGCTGCTGCCCTTCGTTTCTGATGAATGACGACATCAGAAACTTTCTCTCTCTCTCTCTCTCTCTCTCTCTCACACACACACACAGTGTGGCACGCTTCGGCTCTTTCCGTCAAGCTTATCACCGACTTACGGAACATTCCGATTATCCGGAATTAGAGTTGGCGTGTTCGGACAATGTGCGACTTGACCATGTTGTTTCTATTCCACTTCTTAAAGGCTGGCTATTGTCCAGCCTAGAGGGAAGAAAATCACATGTCTATGAACGACTTACGACAACGAAAAAGAAAAACCTGGCGTTTGTTGTTTGTATGTTTAATAATAATTTTTAAATAGATTTCTGATCCGAGAAAGTAAGGAACACATCTTTTCCAAAAACGTACCTCCACAAATTCTGTTTTCTTTCTTTATGGAATTGATTGAGAAATAAAATTCACTTTGAAGATTGAGGGTGGCGGTGAGTAGACTGATATTTTAAAAAGCTAGCATAGAGAGCAAATTGTTTTAGTCCCCATCAATAGTAGCTGGCATAAAATATTTATTACTGTTTTCTTTTCATCTGAAAAAAAAAGAAGAAGGATTTATTAAAATTTTAGGTGTCAGCAGAGTGTACTGTAGACTGCATTTTTAATTACAACAAA
Source organism: Acanthosepion lycidas (assembly GCA_963932145.1). Classification (NCBI taxonomy): domain Eukaryota; kingdom Metazoa; phylum Mollusca; class Cephalopoda; order Sepiida; family Sepiidae; genus Acanthosepion; species Acanthosepion lycidas. Next base: position 29,718,942 of record OZ010594.1, on the reverse strand, counting down.
GAATTTATTCTCGGGGTAGGGGATCAGCATTTTTTATTTACAAAGTAGTAAAACATTCCCTATGCTATGCAGGATTTTTCTTAATCAGTACAAAAGACGAGAGAGAGAGTTGTTATTTCCTGACACAAAGACATCTGGGTGGGACACCTAGTGTGAATCGAACTCACTAACGGATTGGCGAGACAAGTATTTATTTATTTAGTTTTAACTTACTTAGTGTGAGTGTTGAATAAATATTCGCTCCAGGTTCTATTCCAGAATAAATCAAATTTTACTTTGAAAACAGTCCTAAATATGGTTATAAAAACCATATCGAGAGAACAATTTCCAATGGACCGTAAATGTTTCTAAAAAAGAAACAGAAAAAATATCAGTTTTCATCTGTATATCCGTCGATTTTCTTAACCAACTATGTACAGTTGTCTCATATTGTTTACTACTTTCACGCAAATTTAGTCTGAAAAGGTAAACTTTTTATTTTATTATTTCGATTGTCGTACATAAAACGCAAGTTAAGTTACTCGCAGGTCAAATCACCTAGTTTAAGTTTCACCAAGTGAAAAAATTTGCTAATTCTTGAAAATTCAATATTTTATTTAATAATATCTATTTAAAGAGAGAAAAAAGTATTGTTTATCTGATTTCTAATAAACCGACATTTTTATATGCCTGCTTCAACTGTTTAAGAGTAAGACAATGCAATATAAACAACAATGCTGTTCACTGCCGTGGTAGGAAAATAGAAAAGAAAGCGGGAGATAGTTTTCCTTAATTTTCATTTAAAGATTTTCTTTAATTTTTTTTACATTTACGTTTAAACGAAAGATATCTCGTGTCAGAAAAGGTTTGGGAAAGTGTGAAATTCAATAATTGTAATTAAAAGTAGGTTCTTTGCTTGTTTACCGCGGCTAGGATTTTCTTTTTGTTTTTTTTCTGTTTTTTTTTTTTTTTTTTTTTTTACACTACCAAAGAACTGCTTCACGCCAGATGTCTAAATAAGCCTGGCAAACTATCGGGTAGCTAATTCTTAACCATTGTGGCTATATTTATCGAGTATGTTCCAGACCTCCCCTATTTGAGATAATGAGATATTCTGTTGTTGCGGTAATGCGGCCAGATTCTGAGTTACTAACATTATGATTTTTTTTGTTTTGTGTTATTTTACAATATTTTTAAATTTAGCAAGTTAAGTTATAAAGCATTATCCTTTTCGATTGCAAAATAACATGCGACAATAGAGATATGTTATTGTTATCCTAGATTACTGATGCGAAAAATATAACCCAAATTAATTTAATAAAACATCCTCAAATGGATGCTTGACGGGAATTGAAAGAAATTTAGTTTATTATTCAGTAATTATTGAATTTATTTGAAGGATACCCGTCAAAAATTGCGGAATTACTGATGTATGTATATCCCAATTCTTTTGAGCATCAATCTTTCTTTTATACATGTTTCATTGGATGTGGTAGACAAGGAAAATTTTGTAAGTTTTTTTATTCAGTTTTCCTAATCTCCTTACAGTTTTCCTCTTATGGGAACTAAGATAATGTACAAACATATAGCGTACAGATATAACCACAAACACTGATCTTTAAATAAAAGTGATGATCCATAAATCAGTAATTTCGACATTTAGTAATTGAAAAATACGTTATTTTTACTGCGTGAATAAACAAAAATTTGATAATAAAATGTTACTATTCCTCAAATGACTATCTTATGGTTTTATCATTTTCTTTATGCAGTGAAAGGTGGTCAGAATTAAAGTATTAGACTATGAATAAGAAATACTTTACGGACGCATTGTGACGTAACTAAATTCAGGCCGGTGGGGCAGCAGATCTGGGCAGCCTCATCACTCTGATAGTATTTATCAGAGTGATGAGGCTGCCTGTGTTTATTCAGAATTTTAAATAATTATATCAGAAGCAATTAAAAAAAGTTCCGTAGACGCCTTCAATTCTTCATCTGATTGGAGTGAACAAAGCAGTAATTTTAAGACTTGATATGATTTAAATTTAAAATTGATAATTTCCACTTAAGTGTGTGCCTCGTCGTAGTAATGGTTAGCAAATTGACTTCGCAGCGCGTTACTACTGAGTTCTATCCTCACGATGTACTTCATAGTTGTGACCTTGTGTTAAAAATTAAGCTTCATAAGTATTTTAAGAATTGTCAAATTAAATAACTTAACCACCCCTCCGATCAAAGCTCATCTCTGTCACTGAATGACACGATATTCATTACGTGGGCAAATTCAGCACAAGGTCAACTTTAATATGGACCCATATACGCCTATGTGAATAATGCAGAGGCCTGTCGCAGGCACCAGGGAATATGTTTCAGCCATCATCACACAATGGACCCTGATCAAGTGGGCTAGAATTCTTTTATTGCTACAATCTTTCTCTGATACTATTTGATAATTAACAAGTACAATTATTTATTCAAAATTCTTCTGTTTAATTCTTCTCTTAAATTTTATTTAAAATTCATTCCACCAAAATGTAAAATTAGCTTAAATAAAGATAGTGTTGTTGTAAAATTCAAAATTTAACCAATTATGAAGCGTGTAAAGATTTCCGAGGCATTATTACAAAGCCACAAAGAAGCTCAATAAGCTTAAAAGACTGAAATTTGATATAAGATTTTAAATTCGCAGATGTAATAGAAAACATGATATAAAAAGAGAATTTTAAACCAATCACTGTAGCTACATTGAAAAAACTTCGAGTTTGTTTCTACGTAAAAACAGAGAAATACGAGACTTTGCAACAGGTAGTGGTCAGTCAATTAAAAAAAATCAGCTCCATTCCTGATCCACCCACGGACTGAAGCTACATGACAGCTTCCCTAAGTCGATACGCATATACTTTTTTCTCCTGTAAGCAGTGAGTAATGACATTTAAGTTTACTTAATGTATGAACTCCTATATTGCACACATATCCATATCTACGAACATTTCGAATAAAATTGTTTACTATGAAAAGATGTATCCGCAAAAATCAACTTACACACATTTTTGTATACAAAATATTTAGTGTAAATATGTAAATAAATTGGAATTTAACATTTTATCATAATTTAATCCAGTTTAAATTAGAATTTATTCTATTATTCTGCTAATTTGTTTATTTAATACGATATTTACGCTTTAAAAAATCTAGGAAAGGCTAGGAAGAGGAGGAGGCATGAATAAAGAAAGTGATAAGTAGGAAATGTAAGAGGTAAGAAAACTAGAGTGAAATGAAAATCAAATGAAAAGAATTAGTGTAAGAGGGAGAGAGGGAGAGAGGGGGGAAAGGAACGGAGACGAAAGAAAGATAGGAAGAAAAGCTTTTTTTGTGAAGAAATAAAACAAAGGAAGGATAAAAAAATAGGATACAGTAGAACATATGTGTGCATTCTTTGCTGCTTTTTGCATTTGAAAATAGAACTGTATAACATTTAGATAAGAACATGGATGTGCAATGAAGATATGCTGGCAGAATGAAAAGGTGCAGTTGGAGGGCAACAGAGCAGAGGAATTATATAATGGGTAATCAGTCGTATTGGAAAGGATAAGGAAGAGAATGAGAAGATACAGGTAAAGGGTGGAAGCGGAGAAGAGACATGAGACGATGAATTATCTAAGTTGTATTTGAAAGGAATAAGGGAGAGAATGAGAAGATACAGGTAAAGAGTGAAAGAAGATCAGAAGCGTAATACAATGGATAATCTTGTCAACGCACGAGGAATTTGAACGAGTTCAGCTAGTAAAATAAAAAAAGAAATAAGAACGTTTTTTTTTGTGTGTGTGTGTAGAAAAACTCGCCTAAAAACGGAATCGGTATTATTATGCCTTTTTCTCGGTTTACTTTTACTAATTTAACTAAGTTTAGTCTGACATACGGGTAGAGCGTCGAATGTGAATCCAGTTTATTATAGTGTCAATGGACTTAGTAACTTAGCCGTTAAACATTGTTTCACGGTGAAGCGTACATAGCAATCCATTTACCCTATCGTAAATAATTTTAACACCAGTGACACAAAATCAAACGTTATAAGCGAAAATCATCATTAAACAATCAAAAGAAATCTATTGGAATAAGCTGCGTTATCCAAGTATCAAAACTATATTCATGGACAACATAAAAATTTTAAACGATGTTCACCTTAAATTTAAGTAGATGATTTCCAGTTAATTTTGCTCGGAATAAATACTAAATTATTCATTTTATTAATAAGAAGTGTTTAAAATCCATGTAAATATTTTTGTTTTACAATTCTTGTTGGAAAATAATCACATTTTTCAGACATACTTTTGATCCATGTTTCTACTAAAATGTAAATAAATAAAAATAAAATAGATTTTAAAATAGCTGGAGGAAATTTGGAAACTGAAAAAGAACCAAAGCATATTGGAGACTACAAGGACTGATGAATGGTTAAGAAGATGATGTTCATCATTCAATGATTACAACTCTTCCTCAATAGGTACTCCATCATCGCAAAGACAATGATGTTAATATGATGAAAAGCTAAGCAAATAGGTTTTGTAAAATAACTGGAAGAATTTGTAAATTTAAAGAGAACGCAACTGTACTTTTTGGAAATGATAAGGGCTAATTGAACTAGATTGTGAAATATCCAGAAAATATCAACCAGCGTTACAATAGTAAAGGAAAAGTGACAATTTCCTTGGAAAATTAACGATAAATATATCCTGGCGTGTGTATAATGATGCGATGAAAATATTTTAAGGATGAAACTCGCGGCTCTTCAAAACTTTATTTCGCTGAAAGAAAATCGTTAATTAAAGAAAAGTTTAATTAGTTTTTGCATTGAATAAGTTGCGAGCTGGTGTTTCTATTTGGACATTGAATTTTATTACTTTTGATGTCGTAACAACAAGATCCTAGTAAACTGTTGATATCCCTGACGAGTGAAGGGTCCGTCTACGAAACTCTGGAATCGAGATGCTGAAGATAACATCAATCAGCTAAGTGACAACCATTTACTTGTATGAAATCTATTATGCTATATATATATATATATATATATATATATATATATATAACAGTGATCCCATCTCACAATCCTCACACTTGCTCCATATGTGGCCTCCTTTGTAAATCACTAGCGGGTCTTAAATGCCACTTAAGATTATCGCACGAAATTTCATAACTGAATCAACTAAGCTGTCAGATCCTCATACGTCGAAACCGACGGGAGAATCCATTATTATTATTATTATTATATATATATATATATATATATATATATATATATTAGCTTGGCCAGAAATTCCTGACACACTTAAGAAGCGGAAAGAAAATAACAAATCTTGATTTTTGTCTGGTGGAATTTACAAAGAGATCACGATCACGCCATCAAGGATAAACTGTATTGCTAGCGGCTAGACCGCGTGTACGACAAAGCAACAGAAGAAGAAGAAGGAGTATCCTGTTTTGGTCAATAGAGGTCGGGTTTGTTCCAGTAAGACAATACAAGGCCAGGTTGACTAAGGAGAAATTCAAACAGATGGATGGTGTTGAGATTCTTCTACATTCACAATTCAGACCCGATTCTGCTCAATGACACACTTCCTCCAGGACCAGCAATTCAACACTTTTGATGAATTGAAGGAAGCTTGTTTACAGTTTCTTTTTTGATTCAAAGCCAGTGGATTGGTATCTGGGACAGATTGGGATGCTGACTGATCGCTGGCAGAAGATCGTCAAGAATGATGGTAACTATGGAATTATTATGGAAGAATAAACGTTGGTGTTGCTCGATAAAATTTTGTTGTTTTCTTATCGGTTCCTAAGTGAATCAGGACTTTCTGCCCAACCTATATATATATATATATATATATATATATATATATATATATATATATATATAGGTATGTATATATATATATAATTTTTTAAAAATAAATTTCCGGTGAACAATGTCCAACTATCACTAATAGTTTCATTCCTTTGCAAGCAATGATCAGGTAGTCGGCATCTACTTTTTGTGAAATGGACATTTGAAGTGTACATAATATGCATACACCAACTAAACTCACCGATGGGGTAAATGCCCATACGGCCAAGATAAAAATGCCTTAGAATCTCCATTACTTGGGAAAGAAAACAACATAAAAATCAAAGGCGTACCTAGAAAATGCTCGATAGCGCTGAAAAGAATAGGGCCTCTGCAAAAGAGCATAACGCAAAATAGTGTTGGACAATACTGGGCCCTTAAAATCACTCATATCAGTGGATATAATCTAAGTAATGTACAAAGTAAGCAACTCCTAAGGCGGTTTTGCCAAGGCACACCGGAGAAAAAGAAGTCAATGCTATAGTTAATGACAGTATTACTATAGTTTTCTTAATAACTTTCTCGTGAACAATGACCGACCACGATTAATAGTTTCATGCGTTTGCAAATAATCGGTCTTTGTTAATTTAATAATTTGTTAATTTATTCTTAAACTTACTCATGCGCTGAATGAGTAACCCCATAAAAGAGTGTCCACGTATGCGAAATAAAATTTTATCTAATTTGTTACCAAATAACATTAAGGCTGCGCAACTGGTTCTTCCATTATAATCACAATAGCTGTCCACATTCCGAACAAATTTGAACTTTCTTTTCTTCCGTTTTGTCCCCGAGAGAATTATTTTGTTTTCTTTATCTTTTCTTTATCTTTTTCTCTATCCCTGCTTATCTACTTGCCACAAAGCTATAGTGAGAAAGTTCGTCTTTCAGACCATTGAGTAGTGAGTTCGATCTATACTCGATGCATTTATACTGTAACTGTTCATCTATGTATAGTAATATTGTTTCTGTCTTTGTAGAATTTCCAAAATCATTTTCTGCAAAACAAATCGGAATTGAGATTTCAGTATTTCACAAAGACTATGACTGCACTCAAAGGTTTTTAAAAAAAAAATCACAGTGCAATAGAAGTTTTAATCAAAATACTCGACTGTTGAAATAATGCACAGTCGGTGTTGTACTTATTTACAGAAACATGAAGAAAGACATTCATCTTAGAAAAGAAACTTCATCTCCTGCGAAATTGACTTCTCGTTTTTACTGACACAAAGTATAATACCGACCCTTGCCGGCGGTTATTGGGTTTCTATATATATACATGGAGTAGCGTACTGATAATAGCACACACACACATGCACATGTATGCACCCATTTACACACACATATTCACACTTTCATACATTTATGCAATACACAAATTCTTGTGCATGATTAGAGTAGATATTATTCACAAAAAATAAAAATATGGCGTACATCTAATTTAGACGCGCGAACATCACGTTCGTGTTATTTATTACATTAGGAAATAATATAAGGTTTTAAATTGCTGAAAACGAAAATGGAAATGTGAATTTAATCAAAAAATATAGCAGAACATTATAGACAAAGGTCAATGAACGTTTCAGATTCTAGCGTGCAAATACATTCAGATGCTTTACTATTACAGTTGCATGTATTCCGTTGGTTTGATGTTCTTTTATTCGAACCAAATTTTCATCAAAACGATTTATTCACATTTTTTATTTGTTTGAACTTTTTATCAATCTATATTACATGTAAATACTTGTAATACAACCATTTTGTAAAATCTGATTGATATTTTATTAAAAGGTTTTATTCACATTTACTATTATATGTGTGTGTTTGTATCAATCCATTCTCCAGGTACAAATCTAGTTAATCTGATCTAACCAATATTTGACGAAAATATTTCATTCAAAGTTACTATTTGTTTATGTTTCTGTTAATTCATTCCCCAGATACAAGTCATGTTGATTGTTGAGTATTTTCTTTAAGTGTACTTTACAGCGAGTAAATTCGATAAATTTGTAGACATAGTTATGTGGTTGTGGATGTGGCGGCGGTGGTCAGAATACATACCCCGGGTACGATGAATAATCTGAATTATACAAAAATTAAAATAACAATGATATCTCATTTTAACAGATACATTTAACAAAATTGCTCAAAAGTATCTTGAAATACTAAAGAGTAAATTTATTCAATAAAATCGACACTGGCTTCAATTAAGGCCTTAAGACGACTTCAGAATTTTCTGAAAATCTTCTGGACGGTCTCCTTCTTTAACTCAGTGAATGCTGCCATAATCCTTGCCTTCAGTACATCTTTGGTGTTACAAGGAGTTTTTTTTTGTCTCCTGCTCAACTGCGTCCCACACATAATAATCAAAGGGGTGCAGTCTGGGAAATTAGGTGGCCTGGTATAAGGGGTGATGTGGTCACAGAAATAGTCTGACAGCTATGACTTGGTTCTCCTGTTTGTGTAGCATGGCGGAGAGTCCTATTGCCAGACATAGAGTCTTCCAACAGCCACCCTCTTGACCCAGGGCTACACTAACTCCTCAAAGTACTTGATGTAGACCCCTGTGTTGTGCCTGAGGCCATCACCAACAAATTCAGGAGTTCTTTTCTGTCAGAGTGAATTTTCCTAGTTGTCATATCAACGTAATTATCATTAGACTCATCCAACTCTTTCTGAATCCACTACACTCTTCTCAGATTGACACCCAAACACTCTGAAATGTTTGCGTTGGAGCTTCGGGCACGAATGCCAAGCAGTACAGCATATCAAATTTCTGGAAGAGTGAATTGCGTTATGGTGCTTTTTTTCCCACAGACGGTGCGCAACTGATCTTACTATTACTCTGCAGCCGACAAAATCAAAAACAAACAACGCACATGCGTGAAATTAAAAATATAAAATGCGACCCATCGCAGCTTGTACAGTCTTTGCTGGTTTATAACGATACATGATTTAAAAGAGACGCCTGAACTGTGAATCTTCATTGATCAAGCTCCTATCGATTAAACCGACACATTAGATGCAATGTAATATTTGAATAGGAACAATAACTACTTCTTACAACTGATAACTTCAGTAAATAGTAAAAAAAAACATATTTTTATAATTAGAATAGATTCAGTTTATCTTTAATATATTTTGTGTGGATTTCTGGGATGAGGAGTTATTATAATTTACGTTGTTTACATGCAATAACATCATTCCCCATCTTCATTGTTTTTATCACAATGTTTTGGCTGTTATGCCCTCAGGCATCCATCAAGTGTTTATCGATTCTGGTAATCTTCAGGAATTTTTTTTCCCGGCTTTGTGCCACAATTCTGTATGTTACAGAATAAATATCATCTTCAGGAAATTTTTAACTGAACCGTTTATTTAATCTCCGGGCGTAGATTGTTTTCGTTTCACTACACGTGTCTAGGGATGTCTTGTCTTATTCTTATTTAGTAATCACTCAGTGATTGTTCTCCTAGTTCTGACTGAGTGTAAGTCTGCACAATCCGGCCCAAGAATTGAACACACAATTATTATGTCACAAAATTCACAACACTTTATTGAGGCAATCCTGAGTGTTGAACTTGAAGCCTTAAACATAATCTGCCTCCTGCTGAGACCTGCTGCTTGATTGACTGCACTCACCGAGCTTTCTCTTTTCTAATATTGCAGATGCTGTTGAAGCATACTGTCATTTCTCTTTTATTGGCTACTCTATTGTATTTATTTTTATGCTAGGCCTACTAAGGAGGTCCCAATAGCCTAGCATATGCGCCGGTTCTTTCAGACGTCTAAATTTTCAGTTTCTTCTGTGACTAGTATTTTAACTTCATTCTACAGGGGTTGTTGACTACTTTCTTATTGCCTTGCCAATGATCAGAAAACATACTGAGTAAAATATTTCCAAGGAAACAAAAAAGTTTCCAGTAAGAATAGCATTTCCACCTTCTGAAAAAAAGTACAAGACAGAAAAGTTGGTTTGAGAATCTGAGTATAGTATAGGTTTTTACCGCTACCCTTTTCAAGTCTACCAATATATTAGAGTAAGTCATTTTAATGATCAAATCTCCTGAACTTTTCGATTCTATTTCGTATTGTGTATGTTGCTTTGTCTTTTCACGTAATGAGGATCGAGCTCACTATACTAGTTAATGTTATGTAATACTAATTATTACGACATAGCAAAGAACTATGAAACGAGATTCGAATGACTTCAGTTTGACAAGGTCTTTTCACACCACATGTTACCTCTCGGATCATGCCCTACTTCGAGGTAAAGTGACACTGCATCTATCTCACAGAAGGGTGAAGTGCCATGTGCCAAAGCGTATAAACACACTTCCCCTTAAATGTGTCGAACAACAGTCAAGACTTGCAGAAAGCATGGACGCAGCACTTAACTCAGTTGACATTACTTCTGACATTGAATCCTCCTGGAAGGCTTTGCGTGGGGCTACGCATACCACATCTCTTGAGGTACTGGGTCTGCCTATTCGCAAGCACCAGGATTGGTTCGATGACAACAATAATGAAGTACAGGAGCTAATTCAAAAAATGCACAGTTCTCATAAGACATGGATAGAAGACAAGAAATCTTCCGAAAAAAAGAAGGCATACACTAGTTGTAAATCTCAAGTTCAAAAAGCCCTAAGAACGATGAAAGAGGCGTGGTGGTCCAACCAGGCGACTTCCCTCCAGGAAGCGTTTGATAGAAAGGATTCAAAGGCATTTTATGATGGCATGAAGAAAGTGTTTGGTCCCCAAGAAAATGGTTTTTCTCCCGTTTTCTCCACTGAAGGTGACCTTTTGACAGACAAGAACAATATCCTGAAAAGATGGAAAGAACACTTTGATTCTGTCTTGAACAATGCCTCATCCACCAATGAAGATGTGATTGCTTCAATATGTCAGCGACCTGAAATCCCGGAACTCTCGTTTGAACCGACATTGCAGGAATTTTTATAGGCTATTAAGCAAATTTTGGTTGGAAAAGCACCGGGCAAAGATGCTATCCCACCAGAAATTTTCAAATACGGAGGGTCAACACTCGCTAAGAAACTTTTACATTTGTTTATTGAGATTTGGAGACAAGGAATGGTCCCACAGGACTTCAAGGACGCATCCATTCACCATCTGTTCAAAAATAAAGGGAACAGAAAGATATGCGACAACCACCGGGGAATTTCTCTTTTGTCTATAGCTGGAAAGATTTTGGCCAGACTGATTTTGAACCGAATAATAACTCATGTAATTGATGACATCTACCCTGAATCACAGTGTGGCTTTCGTGCAGGTCGCGGCACCATTGATATGATTTTCTCCTTCTGACAGGTTGCTGAGAAAGTTCGTGAGAAGAATCAAGAGTTGTATATGGTGTTCGTTGACCGCACGAAGGCGTTTGACACAGTGAACCGTGCTGTCCTGTGGAAGGTTTTGAGGAAATTGGGAATACCGGAAAATATGTTAAAGGTCATTATCTCTTTACATAATGGGATGAAGGCTGAGGTAGTGTCAAATGGTGAAGCATCAGATTTCTTTTCTGTGACGAATGGCACAAAGCAAGGTTGTGTTATGGCCCCTGTTATTTTTGCCCTCTACTTTTCTGTCATGCTGAAACATGCATTTGCAGGAGTGGAAGACGGCGTTAAACTTCGGTTTAGAACAAGTGTGGGCCTTTTCAATCACCAGAGATTCAAAGCCAAAACTCTGACAAGGATCGGCATAATCCGTGATCTTCTGTTTGCAGATGATGCTGCGCTGGTAGCAACTTCTTTTGAAGAAGCTCAACGCCTGATGGACAAGCTCTCTGCTGCTTGCAAAGCATTCGGTCTTACCATCAGCATCTCAAAAACAGAAGTTGTTCACCAGCCTGCACCTACACCCAAGCAAGTGCGAGGCGTGAAACAAAACCCTCCTGCTCGCTGGTTCCCTGATGTACCGATTCGTGTTGACGGAAATGACCTCAAGTATGTGAAGAATTTCAACTACCTAGGCAGTAAAGTGAATGCAAGTGGGACTCTGGATGACGAAACTGTGAATAGAATTGCATAAGCGGCTAACGCGTTTGGAAAACTACGCCACCGTCTTTGGAATGACAGGGGTATTCGTCTTGCGACAAAAATCCACGTGTACAAAGCAGTTGTCCTCACTACTCTTTTGTATGGATCAGAGGCCTGGACCATGTATCGTAAGCAGAGTCAGCAATTAGATGTCTTTCACAAAGGATGTCTCCGAGCAATCTGTGGACTAACCCTGCAGGACAAAAAAATCCAATGCCGACCTTCTAACGATGTGTAACATTGACGGAATTGAGAGCTTCCTCATGAGGGCACAGTTACGATGGGCCGTCATGTTGTACGGATGCAAGATGATAGAATTCCAAAGATTCTCATGTACAGCCAGCTTGAAGGTGGTCAACGGAATGTTGGCCGACCCTTGCTCAGGTTTAAAGATAAGCTGAAGAGTAACCCTGCAGCTGCAAATATTGCACACACTGATTTGGAGAATACTGCCTTGGATCGCGAAGCTTGGAAAAGTGTAACTTACACTGGAATCGGGAATTTTTCGGCGGCAAACGTTGTCAAGCTCCGTGAAGCAAGAGAAAGGAAAAAAGCCTCAGAGGGTGCCAGAGAAGTGCACCCTCTTTGCTCACACGCTTGCCCAATTTGTGGTTTACTTTGCAAGTCATTAGCAGGTCTGAAATGTCACTCTAGATTCAAACATAAAGGTCATTAAAAAGTTGCCGGAACTTCATACGTCGAAGTCGACGGGAGAGTCCATTATTATTATTATATATATTAAACTTAGTTTGGCACAAGGTCAAAAGTGTAGAGCATCAAGTGTGGATATAACTCGCTACACGGGCGATTAACTCAAGCTCACAATTTAAGCTTTCATATATAAACATTGATAATCAAATTTTGGCTGTAAGCAATTGCCGTGCTCAAGTAATTAGAGTTCTGAACTTGTAAGACAATTACAGTTTGATAATCATTTGGGGCCTTTGAAATTTAACCCTGAATTTGACTTAGTCTATACGAGTAAATTTAAGGGTGAATTGAAAATGTTTGTATTTATAAACTCATAGATACCATTTAAGTAATGATTGAATAATGTTATGAAACATTGCTAATAAAACTGGAATAATATGAATTTATTACCCACCATGAAGCAGACATATACCATCTCCAAGTTAATGTCTGAGTACATATTAATATACAAAGATGCTACTTACAACCCACTGTTTGTTGATCATCAGTCCTTGAAATTCTGGGGAACGGACTTCTTTTCTCCAAATCTGACTAATTTGCTGACCTCCGTTTCATATTCAGTCAATTGACCAACTAAACTTGGTAATTTCTTATTACGGTTAATTTTAACCCAACAGCATATATTTCTTAGGGTGAAGACTACTTCCTATGAGGATTTTATTTTGAGTGCTGGCAGGGCGAAGTCCGTCATCGGCCGTTCAACCCAGCAAAGAAAGCTGTTATTTCATTGATAAAGAATCGTGAATGATTAAATAAGTGCTTATAGTTTGAATCATTGATAGAACCAAAGGTTTCAAGTGATTTCAAATCAAGGCACATGCATTTTCTTTTACTATATTCAGTTTTGTACTTTTAAAATATAAAACAGAAAATAAGTCTCATAAATTCAAGGCATACTTCAACTATAAGCGAATACCGATCATTAAAAAGCTATCAGTAATATCAGCTTATTCTGCTTCAGGCACAGTCTGTAAAATCCAGCTGTAAAGAGAGCAATCATTGAAACACTAGTGTTTTTATTTACATGACGATCTATATCTATCAAATTGACTCTTTCATCTAAATTTGTGAATCATTATTAAAGTTCAAACTTGCATGAATCATGACTAAAAAAAGTGGGAAAAACTCAAAACTTTAGTCAATTCAGATGTCTTTCAATCGAGTTATATTTACGAAAGGTGCTGAAAAATCTATCTATCTATCTCAATGTTTTAAAGCAACGATCCGAATAAAAAATACTTCTGTTCTTTAATCTTACAAGTAAGCATATACTCGATATATTTCACATATCATGATTAAGCAGGCTGGACTCGGCGACCAGTGCCTTTTCTTGCTTTTTAGACAAAACGTTTATTTTCTCGTATTTGTCCTAAATAGTAATGTCGTATCCGTCAAGCTCAGCATAAATTCATGCTTATCCAACTGTCACATTTTCACATTCTAACATTTATTCTAGCCAGCCATTCTCTGTTGAAAACAAATCATTTAAATCGTCTGGATCTGGAGGCTGGGGAGTAAACCATTGCGTTGTAGCCTTTGTTTCTTATTCGGTTGGTTGTCTTAGCTACGCACAAAAACACATACTGCTATACAGACAGACACCTGGCGTCACCTGAGGGTTAACAAGGTTATGTCGGAGAGCATTACTATGTGTGTGTTTTACAATGAGGGCCTTGTGCAAGTTTTAGTTAAGATTCTTAAATAGCAGCACTCCTCGCTAATCATATGTATGTAGAAACATACATATATGCATGTGCACATCATTGTGTGTTATATATGTATGTGTAGGTTGGAAGTTGAATGAAATTGTTTACGTGCACGTTTTTTAAAGATTTTCTATTCGTATGCTTATCTATCTATCTATCTATCTATCTATCTATCTATCTATCTATTTCTCTTTCCAAAAAAGTATGACTATGCTTATCTATCTATCTATCTATCTATCTATCTATCTATCTATCTCTCTCTCTCTCTATATATATATACACATATATATGAGTATATATATATGTCTATATAAACAAAAAATTTTCAAATAACGATCACATAAACAACTTAATACACAAACACGCGCGTTTAACGTGTGTAGTAGTGAGTTAACTGAGAAGTGTTCCGTTTAAAAAAGATAGGATATTCATATCGTGTGCAGGCAGATATGATTTTTACATACGGCTGCGCTTCGTGGTACAAGAGGCTGCACGGCTGTATCAGATTGTGTTTCCAGACTGAAAGCAGCCGATTCATCTAAACTTTACTGCTTTTTATTGTCGCGTTGCGGAGACAGGATCCATGGCATCACAAACTATGGATCGAGGAAGATCCAGATCCGCTGACCACGTAGAACACAGGCTGTCAAAGACGATCCAGGTATCAGCACACGTCAAGCGGCTCTAGCGTGTAGTACATTTCAAAGTATCATATGGAGGAGACTTCATGAGCAGCTACTGTATCTGTATCATTTGTAACTTGTGCAGGCTCTTTCGCTGTCTGATTACTCACCACGGGAGAACGTTTGCACAAACTGTTGATCTCCTTGTTTGTCTCTTCAGTTTTGTTAACGGATCAGGCAACATTTGGAAGAGACGGAATAACAAATTTACATAACCAACATTTGTGGGTGGATCGGAATGCCCATGATTATGCCACGATTAATGTGTAGGCTGGAATTGTAGGTGACTGTCTGGTAAGTCCATATGTTCTCCCAGCACGTATTATATGAGGTTGCCTACAGGGACTTTATTTCGAACACACTTCCATATCTGCTAGAGGATGTACCCCTGCTAATAATGGTACATGCATGATGGGGTTTCAGCACATTTTCATCACATTGTTCGCGATGCATTGGTTGACATCTACCATGAAAGATGTAGGTAAGGAGGACCTGTCAGGTACTTTTCCTCGACCTCAATTCTTTGGATTTTTATCTGTGGGACCACCTAAAACATTTGGTTTATGCAGCAGACATTAATAATGCAGAGACACTTCATGAACGAGTTATGGGAGCCTGCGAAACCATTCGGCACCACGTAGGTGTATTTGAAAGGGTCCCGCCTGTCAATGATCCGACGAGAGCAGGCGTGTGTAGAAGCATGCAGACGACATTTTGAACATTTGTTATGAGTTGGTATGTTAAGGTACAACGATCGCCTTTTGGACATATTTATATGGACATTTTACCCTGTTTTGGTGTCAGAAACCAGCACTCAAAATTTGTGAATGTTTGATAAACCCTGTATTATATATATATATATATATATATATATATATATATATATATATATATATATATATATATATATATACATACACGCGTGAGTTCTGATAAGTCCTTGTTCTGACTAAAAGTCCGTACTCACCAAATTCTGCTGTGTGGTCATTTGTTCATATATATATATATATATATATATATATATATATATATATATATATATATATATATAAGTATACATTGAGGTCAACACCGAGCAATGATAGTCTGTTTCATTATTGAACGCAAACCTTAAAAAAGCTTAAATTATAAAATAGTCTGAGGGCTGAATATATATGACGTTTATAGTAATAAGAAATATATATGTTTGTGTGCTTTGGTGTTTGCTATGAGTCGTTCGAATTTTATAAAAAAAAAGCATTGTCGCTACAAGAAAATGTTTTAAAATATTCTGATAATAGGAATTTTGTCACAAACATTTACGAAATTTTATCTTGTGTTTTTACATAAAGGAAAAAAAGAGCGAAAGCGTAATTTCTGCAATCTTTCTGGACCATTATCAAATCTGGCTTTGTAAAGCGCCTACGGCACTTGCACGAGACATCCTGACGCGTATTATTATATATACGATATATTTCGGTTGGAAGGCAAGGGAGAATTATGACTATGACAAAATTAGTAACCATTTATAGACTTACATATTAAATTCAGTGCATTAAGTTACATATCTATAATGAATTGGAAATCTTTTACTTTTATATTTAATAATGTTAGACTGAATATTTGCTACCTAGATACGACCAATATACATGAGGTAGCAGCCTAATCAATTGTAAGTACATATTAACTATATATATATTTATATATATACAGAGCAACCTCAGTTCTCGAACGTCTCACATGTCGAACAAATCGGTTTTCGAACAGA
Source organism: Acanthosepion lycidas (assembly GCA_963932145.1). Classification (NCBI taxonomy): domain Eukaryota; kingdom Metazoa; phylum Mollusca; class Cephalopoda; order Sepiida; family Sepiidae; genus Acanthosepion; species Acanthosepion lycidas. Next base: position 29,702,179 of record OZ010594.1, on the reverse strand, counting down.
AAATTCGAGATGAAAATGCCTCGGTTATCGAACAAAATTTCGGTTCTTGAACAACATTGCCGAACCGAGTTAACCCGAACGGAATCATTTCTGAGTCGACTGCCATGTTGTATACATTCATGTGCTGTACCGTGCTTTTCTTTTCCAGTTTTATTGCAATGTGAATTTTTTTTTCTCTATATTGATTCCTATTTGAAAAATAGTTTCGGTTTACAAACATTTCGGGTTACGAACGGCCTTCAAGAACGTATTAAATTCGTGAACCGAGTTTTCACTGTATATATGAATTTGATTCTCATTGGGTGGCTTTTACCAGACTAAACTAACCTTAAAAATAACAGTTAACTGCCTCAGTGACATAGCAAAATCAGAATTGAAAACTTCCTAATAGAAATCACCATTACTGGCTTGTGAAGACGCAAGGGAGGAAATCTGTCCTGATTGTAACGTGGACTTCGTAATGAAAGAGAAGTCATAAAGTATCACACCAATATGAAGTAATAACATTCCTCATTATAAATTCCTAATTTAACGTTGTCGTCGTACATTTTATTTGTAATGTACCACACACACCACTTCAGGTGGGTCAGTGACATTACTAATTAGACCCTGAAAGATTGGCAACGTGGGGTTTGGTCATATTTTTAGTTGTTTTGGGCTGATGGCAGAGTCTGGGTGTGGTGATGACCCCATGTGAACATGGATCTCAGTTATCAACAAGGCACCGTGTAGACTTGTGGTGGTTCTATAATGGTATGAAGTGTGTTCACGTGGCATGGTCTGGTCTGTGTAAACGGGTCATTGGCCGATTCACTCTACGTTGCATTGCTTCGAGTCCATTTGCATCTATTCGTTGACACTATGTGCTTCAACAAGATAATTAACCGTGTCATCGGATGCAAGTGGCTCAGAATTGTTTTTTGGGAGGATTCTGGAGATTTCCGAGGTTCACTCGACATTAGTCCATGATGCGCACTGAGTTCACGTGAATACGACAACTTCCATTATAGTCCTGAATAAACACAGATACTACTCTTGAATGAACACAGATACTACTCCTAAAAGAATAGTATTAAGACCACCTAATAAAAATTAACAGTTCTCTATTATTGCATGATATTGCATCACCCACTTTTAGTTAATGTAAACCAACTGCAATTATAAGCAATATTACATTAGTTCGAAACACTGTAACACAGGGTTTGGGCTAGTTTGAAAGCGGTGAAGTTGTTTTAAATACTTTTCAACAAGTTTTAATATATTAAAAATGAACAAAATATCGTCATTTTATGACATTCAAAAATCCCAAATATTAACATTACACGGTGAGGAATATTCAGCGCGTAAAATTTGATTCCGAATGCGTTATAGCAAGAATGCAGTTCACAATGCTCTTACCGAATACGAAGCTGATATCTCTTATTCTGGAAAGCAGACATCCCAGAAAAAAAAAAACCTTTACATGTGACCGTATCATTCAAATCTATCGTTGCACAATCTCTTACAAGTTCATGCAAAAAAGTGCGATCTCCTCTGCTTTTCAAGGGTACATATGTGATTCTTAGGACTGTTTCTTGCAGATTGGTCCATGAATTTAAAATAAGATTCTGCAAACCTGCCTGAAAACCAAGATTGTGGAAATGAAATGAAGTTCCTGACATTTGTTAAAAAGTATGAACATCAGACAGAAGAACAGTGGAGAAACATTATGTTTTCTGATGTATCCACACTCCAGCATTATGTCAGAAGGCCCCCCGGGAAAGAGATATGATGAAAAATATACCATACAGGCTATAAAATACCTTCATAGCCAGATGAGTTTGGAACAGCTAGTTTTTATTCTCCAAACCCTGAGACAACCATGTATAGTGAAAAGTATCTTGAACTGTTGTAGGATAAACTAGAGATTTGCATGCACAAACATGATTGCAACATATTTATACATGATGGTGCACTTTGCCACAAGAAATTGCAAGAATATCTTAAGTCAAGGTCACTATTTTGTAATGGCCTCAATCCCATAGAATGTTTGTTCATGAAGTATATGGTTGCAGACAAACATCCAGCTAATGCCAAAGCTTTATGTGGACACTATCAAGGATATCTAGACCACTGCAATTTCTATAAAATATTGTCAGAATCTCATAGCCAGAATGCCCTGTTATATGGAGGCAATTATCAAGGCAAAAGGTGGCCATACAAAATGCTAGTTTATGAAGTTAATAGGAAATGATGGATACTACTGTTTACTTTATGTGATAGTGAATTTTGTAAAAAATGTTGGGTGATCTTAAATTTTTGCCCACCACTGTACATTGTCGAATACTTACAGCTTCTTAGTAAAAATAAGCAAAATACTTTACTGTATTTCAGAACTAATTGAAATTGACTGGAAGAGATTTTTGTTTTGAAATTGCTGAATTTTTTAAAATTTTAGCGCCATTTCTAGCGATCTGTCATCAGGATCTTTATTAAAAAAATCTTCCAAAAATAAAATATACTTTTCCGAAACTTTATTTGATTTAAAATTTAATTAATCTTATTTGAAACAAATATTATTTGCTTTAAGCTTAAAATGTCGCAGAAATGCATTTTATTTAAGCTGTTGACATTTTGATGACAGAAGGTGGTGGGGGTATTTGTAAAACATAATCTATATCTATAATTCTCAAAATGTGTGTATGTGTGTGTGTGTGATCGGATGTTGTTTATGTGTTTCCACATTTTTCATCCGATTTCGATGAATTTTTTTTGTTTGACAGATAATTCTTCAGTGCCGGTTTTGAGTTCAAATTGTTGACGACAATGGCTCTCCACTACTTCCTGTCCATTATAACTCACAGCAACGTTTTACTATTTACTATCTGTTATTGGATGTATATCTTTCATAAAGACTTTAATAAAAAATAAATAGTTTAAATTATTACAATAATATTATCTATATCTAGAATTCTCAAAATGTGTGTATGTGTGGATCGGATGTTGTTTATGTGTTTCCAGTTTTCATGCGATTTCAATGAAATTTTTTGTTTGATAAATAATTCTTCAGTGCCGGTTTTGAGTCCAAATTACACTTTCCTCTTCTCTTGGCCAGGATTTCAGTCTCTCTCAAGTAAGGTTACCTTTTCCGTTACATAAAGCCTACTACTAGAGTTTTAAGGCATTGCTTTCATTGTCGTTTATAGCCATTACCAATTTAAATTTTTTTGTTGTCCTGCCAGTTTTTGCATTGCATTCACCATAGTAATAAATAAGCTTGCTTTTTTATTACTCAACATTTATTTTTCTAATTCATACTTGCCTAAGTTATGTCATCAAAGAAAAGAACTTGCCTAGGTCGCAAAATCGCTGCCGTCAGGTCCGCCATGCAAATAAGAGATAGCGAAATGTCTTTCGAACGTTCAGTTTGCCTGTCTCAAAATGCCTCTTGGAATGCTTCAATCAGATTCACTGAGTACAAAGATCAACATAGCTATTGGCTATCCAGAAGAGCATACCTGAACGCTTCTGCGCGCGAGGCTGAAAATGATGATCAAAAGACTAAACGGCTGAGGAGAAACGCCTCTTCAACTGCTGCTGTGCGTGAGGCTGAAACAAGATTCAGAAGGCAAAAACGGCCCTTTTCAGGGCCACTCCCCATTCAAAATGTTAACCCCCCATTTGGGGATGTGCTTCAGTTGCACCCAATTGTTGTTACTAATATTGATTTTCAGGTGGGCTGACTTTAAACTTAAACTGTTCCAACTGAACGGTAAAAATTCCCAGTAATGAAAGACCCGGGCGATGGCGGGTAATACTGCTAGTTGACGAATATAACGTGAATTCCTTTTTGTAAAATTTTTAGGTATTCAGTAATCTTAAAAATTTAGGAAGATATTCTCCGTAATCTAATGTTTTATTTAATTTTAGGTACTTTGGCTTTAAATTTATTATAGTTATCGCTATTATTTTCCGATAATGTCGTGTATGAGGAGTCGTATCTACAAAAATCGGCACGTTTATAGACAAAAAATTCAAAATTCTTTTAAAAATATTGTTGTCTGATGAAATGTACTAAAATTTTCAATTTATGATTATTAAATATAACTTTTATTTAATAATAATATCATCTAAAACGCTGAAATTAATACAAAATTTTAAAAGAATTAAAACTCAATAAATTATTTTAATTAAAATTTTAAAAAATACAGACACTTGTAAAACAATAGTGTTCTTAATATATCTTTATTTATAAAAGCAATTAAAAGTTTTTCTAATTAAATAATGTTTATTTTATGATTCAGAGCAGATTTCCCATAAATGGTATTTCTGTTTTACAAAAAATAAAAATTGATGATTTTAATTTTCCAAGGTATTCTGCTTTTATCTAATATAAATATTAAGTGGTGAAATCTAATTTCTGGAAATTTCATAAAATTTAGTAAGTGCGGGGTAACAGATGCAAAACAAATTTACTAAGATTTCGAAATAAAAATTTCAAAAATAATTTCATTTATTTGGGAAAAAGTTTCATTAATATTCGACAGTCATTTCATTTTTGCAAGAATTTCCAAATCAATGTGTTTTTTACCGCAAAAAAGACGAATTCCCTATACTAATCATTAGTATTGATCCAGTCCACTCATGACGCATGAAAAATTAATTAAATAATCAAAACATACTTAGGTCTCTCCTCTTAATAATAGCATAAAATTTTGATGATAAAACTTTAAGTTTGGTGCATTTATTTCATCATGGTATACTCTTTTTTCAACGAATTAGTGGAAGTACCTCTATAAAAGTGAACACTGAAGTCAAGACCCAGCGGCGACAGTTTGTTTCATGCTTAAATTCCTCAGGTCTCACATACGTGTGTGTGTGTGTGACACTAATAGTGAATAAGTGAATAGCAAAATGGAAAAAATAGTGTTACCTTCATGTCAAATGAAAAGAAAAAAAATCATTTTCTATAGAGGAAAAGAGAATAGGTTTGTAAAAAATCATAACATTGTAATATAAAAAATTCTCAGACAAAAACAACAGTGAAAATGAAGACGATACATTGAATATGAACAACAGCTCATCTCAAAGTCTCAGACAAAGACAACAACGAAGACGAAGTCAGTATCAAATATTCACTGGATATTAACAACTTATCACAAAGTATAAAAAACAAGGAAGATTATCTTCATCTTTGTTGTCGCATACAATAACGCCTTGGACACAAATAACAATGTCAGTGAATACAGTCAAAAGATTCATTGAATATTATTATTCAATGAATCTTAATAATAATTAGTGGAAAATGTCATGAAGCCATTTCTGACCTTGTTGGGATCCGGAAGGAAATGTTTATATAACAGAAATCAAAGAAAATAATAATAATAATAATAATAATAATAAACCATCTCAAAGTTTTAAACAAAAAACAGCCGTCCTTAGAAACTATATTCTTTTCCATCATTTATATAAAAAAAATCATCTCCATTTTTGTTTGTTCCTCAAAGTCAATTTTGCATTGATGTTTTATAGCATTAACTTTAAAGGTGCTTAGACATTTTAACAAAAATAACTCAACCCTGTCTTTAGGTGAAATTCAAATATCTACATTTTCCATCGTAGATTCCACTTCATGATAAGTATATTTTAAAATAGGTCCCTGGAATGTAAATAGTTTTCTTCAATTCTCTCTCTGTGTTTTTATCATGTCCTACCTTTAAAAGTATATATATATATATATATATATATATATATATATATATATATATACATATATATATATATATATATATATATATATACATATATATATATATATATATATATATACATATATATATATATATATATATATACATATATATATATATATATATATATATACATATATATATATATATATATATATATATATATATATATATATATATATATATATATATATATATATATATATATATATATATATATATATATATATATATATATATATATATATATATATATAAAAAGCCAAATGACCTGCTTCTGGCGCTGAGGTATTTTGATTATATAGTATTACATATAAAATTTACCGGGGCTTGTCTAGTAGATGTTAGTATTGTTTATTTATTTAAATTCCCGCTTTCGTAGGTGGAACACCGTCTTATTCGGCGTGCTACGAAGGGGGACGCGGGTTCAAATCCAGTTGGAGGACACATATTTTTTTTATAATGAGCAGGCCGATAGACGAAATAAACACTGTTAAAAAACAAACAAAAATCTAGTCATTCTACTGAAATACGGACATCAAGCATAAATAATGTTAAAGTAATGCTACTACTACTACTACTACTAATATATATATATATATATATATATATATATATATATATATATATATATATATATATATATATATATATATATATATATATATATATATATATATATATATATATATATATATATATATATAAAACATTACCATGTTCGATCATGGACTAACTTACCACTAGGCTAACCAAGATAAAATCCGCGTTCATATCGACAAACGGGGACTTTTCGGTGTTGGCGTTTCTCCCATCAGTCCATGCGTAATACCATTTGATAATACATATCTACTGTACTACGTTAACTGCAAAAGGAATTGTTTTATAGTTTTGTAGTTCTTATCAGCAAAATAAAGACCCCCCCCCCCAAAAAAAAATGGATAAAATTTTGATGGTAGTAGAATTTTGATTCATACTATCTGGCGAATGTCACTTACATATTGTTTCGAACGTCATTTTGGCCATAACATATAAATGACGTAACATTGAAATTTAAAAAAAAACATAGTTTTTCTCAATTGCTTATATTAGCCTAGGATATCGGCCACACAGAGTTTACCGACTATTTTGTGTTAGGAAGAATAACGTGTATTAGCCTTCCAGTAGCATACCGAGTACTAATATTAGCATTAGCGCAGCCATTGATACACTAACACTGAATGCGAATATAAAAAGACGAAATACGCGAGAGTAACAAACAAAACATTTAATAAGGCAAACAACATACATATATTAAAGAGATTTACATATGTTCCAAAACAAATGATTGTTCATATTGTCCCATAGGAACGAGGAGGTTTAGAGAACGAGAACAAAGAAATAACATACGAGCTATATGGCCTTTGATCGTCCGCAGATAAGTGAATAGAAATTACTTTTTTCTTTCGCTAGGCCGTGCACATGTTGACCAGTTTCCACGTGTATGGATGCCTTGTGGCCAGAAAGGTAAAGAGGCCGTTCCTCAAAAAACGGAAGCAAACACTAAAAGGGACAGAAGAGTACTCCATTCTAAAGGGACCAAACTCCCATGAACTCAACCCAAGGGAAAACAACTGTGGTCTGCCTACAAGTACCCCCTCCCTAGACAGGTTCATTAACCTGCACCAGAGGTACTACTAAAATGTAACAAAAACAAAACTTCACAACATGTATTACAAATTTAAAGAAAAATGGTTTTGTAATCGAATGAAAAAGGAAGAATTCGATGTGGAGGGAGAAATATCCTCCAGTTATGGTTCTTCTGAACCCAAAACCTGAAAATGAATTATGTTAATAATTGTTTGGGCCATCTAACACGACGGCCAGATTTGGTCACAGTCTCTTTTACTACCTCCGGCGCTACTGGTGATGGAGGAGTGACTGGAGTGTCCATGCTGAGCCAGGTAGTGTCAAAAAGGCAGGCTTTAATCTGTCCATAGTAATGTTTTGTGTTGCATTGTTAACACTCACCATAAAATATTTCGAATGTCTCTCAAGGACTTTGAAAGGTCCTCTGTAGGCTGGCTGCAATGTGTGGGACTTAACCAAGTAACGCACAAAAGCATGTGTGCATGTCTGCAGTAGTTTAGGCACACATATCTACCTTTGAACCTGTGCAGAAGACTTATATGCCAAGTTCGCCATTCTTGTGGTAAGTCGATCAACGAACGAGGTCTAGTTCAAAACTTTTTGTGGAGGTTGAAGGAGAAACTGTCCTGGGAATCTGAGAGTGGTGCCATAAACTATCTGAGCAGATGAACATTTAAGATCGTCTTTAACCGCAGTGCGGAGTCCCAGAAGAACCAATGGTAGATGCTCCAGCCAATTTACCTGATCCGTCACGGCCCTTAAAGCTGATTTAAGTGTACGATGAAATCGTTCCACTAAACCATTAGCCTCAGCGGTGGTTTTGATTCTTTTACTCCCCAAGATCCTAATCAGCTGGTTGAACAGGTCTGACTCGAATTGCCGCCCTCTGTCTGTAGTAATTACAGCAGGGAAACCCACCTAAAACAAAAGTCTTTGCTGTGGTATGTGCCGTAATGTCTGACATGGGAAGAGCCTCACACCAACGGGAGAAACGATCAGCATATGTCAATAGATATGTCTGTCCCTCACATGAGGGGAGTGGTCCTGTGATGTCCACGTGCACATGTGCAAGCCGCTTGTCGGGTGATGGAAGGAGGTGAACGGCTATGTCACCCCAATTTGGCCCTCTGACACGGCACACAAGTCTTTGACCATTGCCGAATGTCAGTTTTCCATCGTTGTTCAAACAAATCTGTCTGTGATTAGCCGTATTGAGGCATTAGCGCCTGGGTGGGACAAATTCTGCATGGAGGAGAATAATGTTTTCCGCATTGACTCAGACATGAAGAGGCACAATCGTCAGGTGCTGGTGTCACATACAACTTCCAATTCTGTATTTGGAACATGTATTCTCGACAATGTCAAGGATGTGTGGTTCTTTCGTAGAAGATATTGTAGTTACTGATCCTTTTCCTGTGCTTCCACAAATGACTGATGTTTCAAGCACGGGTCTAGTACAAAATCATTGATGCGACGAGACATAGTGTCTGCAGGTATGTTGTTGGTTTCCTTGGTGAAATGGATATCTGAAGTGAATTGTAACAGATAATTCAAGTATCTGGTTTCACGTGGTGAATACTTGTCGGAGTTTGACTGAAAACCCCCCAACAAGGGCTTGTCGTCTGTCAGTAAGTAGAAAATCCACCCTTCCAACAAATATAGAAAGTAACGGACAGCTGAATAAACTACCAAATGTGCTGTACCTGGATTCTGTAGAAGTTAGTTTCTTGGAAAAGAAGGAAATTGGTTTCCAGTGGTCATCGATCTTCTACTGTAGTAGTGCACCTACACCAATCGAAGAGGCGTCAACGGCCAAACACAACTCGCTACCTGGGACAACATGTGACAATTCAACTGTTCGGGACAATAAAACCTTAACTTGAGGGAAGGCTGTCAAGGCTTGGTCAGACAAACTATGTCACAATTTTTGACATCAGTTAGAATATCTGTCAAGGTTTTATAACCGGCGCACAATTTGGCAGGAACATTCGTAAAAAAATCACCATCTCTAAAAACTGTCGCAACTTTCTCATGGTATCTGGCACGGGAAAGTCAGAAATGACCACCACTTTAGATGGGTAAGGAGGTGAATTTCCAGCTGAATTAATGCGGTCACCTAGGAAAATTACTTCAGACTTTCCAAATTCACACTTTACTGGGTTGATAACAACCCCAAATTTCTCAAAACGCTCGAAAACGAGCTGTAAATGTTTAATATGTTCTTCCATAGAAGAACTGGCTATCAGGACATCATCCCCGCAGGCACAGACAAAATGCAAACCGTGCAATACATGGTCGATAAATCTTTGAAAAACTGTACTGCATTTCTTAGTTCAAATGGCACACGCGGAAACTCAACAACCCAAATGGTTTTGTCATGGCAGTCTTTGGAATGTGTTCGGGTTCTATCGGAATTTTATGGTAGGTCCTGATAAGGTCTAATTTAGTAAATATACACTTATCCTGAATGATAGCCGTTACATCATGTATATGAAGAAGAATGGGATAACGGTCAGGTTTAGTGACAGAGTTGAGTGCTCTATAATCACCACAAGTGCGCCAGGTGCCACCACTTTTGGGTACCAGGTGCAAAGGAGATGCCCACTTACTCTTTGATGGCCAGATAATACCAAGTTCCATCATTTGAGTAAATTCCGCTTTCGCCACACTCAATTTCGTGCCAGACGACGAGGACGGCTGTGAACAGGACGACCGCTAGTAGCAATATGGTGTGTTATATTGTGGGGTAGACTATCCTTGTGAAAAGACGGTTTGGTAATACTCTCAAACTTTTTTAAAAGTTCACAAAATATAGGATTATCTTCTGTGTTATCCACAGAAGGACATAATGGAATTACATTATGAATGGCTCCCGGCGACAGAGTATTTGTCTTAGGGTATGTCAGACAACCGCTGGGAACATCAATGAGAAGACCAAATTTGTGTAAAAAATCTGCACCCAATATGGCCTTCTCTACATCTGCAAGGACAAAGAAATGGGTGAAAACTCGTCTCAAACTCAAATTCAGTGTAAGACACCTTTGACCATAAGTCTGGATGAGCGACTTATTCACGGCCTGTAGTCTAAGTTTGTAAGGGCCTTTTAACTTGTCTGTTCTAGTGGCAGTAATTAAAGATATTTGCGTACCAATGTCCACAAGAAAACGTATACCAGTAGTGCGGTCTGAAACAAATAGTAAGCGACAAATATCTCCCACGCCGGCGCACCGAGTCGCCTTCGGTCGCCAGCTTAGGCTTTTCCCTGTTGTGAATTGAACGAACAGGAGGGCTTATAATAATTAGGCTTATCTCCAAATTTCCTGTGTAAGTAACACATTGGGTCCTTGCTAACAGCTATTGCTCGACCTCTACTTTGGAAGCGGGCAATGCTAACCTTCTGTAACCGTCTCTCTAAGTCTTCCATCCTAGCTTCTAACATTCGCTGTCCCTCTAAGAGTCTAGCCAGCGAATTTGGTTCTTGCTTCTGTTCGACGAAACGGGAGCAGTGCATCCCGAAGTTAGGTCTGCTACATTATCTGCTATTTTAACCAGGTTTTCGACGGATGCATCTTCACCCACAGCAGCTAAAACAGCGTGATACGCAGAGGGCAAACGCTGGAGAAAAATATGACGCATAATGCCATCCTCATTACCTTCTCCCGCTAAATGTTGCAAACGACGTAAAAATTGCGACGGCTCGCTGTCTCCCAATTGTTCCTCATGCAAAAAGTTGCGACAATTTCTTTTGCCGTGACATAGACGTTCTCCGAACAAGTTCCTCTTTTAACTTGTAATATGGCTCGCCTTTCGGTGGAGAGATAATAATTTCTCTCACCTTCTGGACAGCTTCGAGAGGCAACTTGGAGACCGATAAATTAAATTTTGTTTTCTGAGAGGTAATTCCTCTCAGTTCGCACTCCAACTCTAATTGTGCGAAAAATAAAGCTGGGTCCGCTTTAAAGTAGGCTAGCGGCCATTTTTTCCTCATCCATATCGTATATTCTTTATGGCGGTAGTTACCACACAGAAATACGCCTCACAATGCGAAGTACAACAGAGAAAAAAACAAAAAAACAAACAAACGAACCTAAATATTTAAAACAAAACGTCAAAAGTGGCTATCACTGCTATTACCACTACCAACCTCCTACTGCCACTAATGGGTGTTGTCAACTCTAGCAGTAAGCTACTGACCAACCTGCCTCCAAGAGTGAGGCAGTCTAACGTTGCCAGCCGGTGGCAAATTCAAATACGGGATGGAAGGTGAAGCACACGAGGAAGAGGGAAGCCATGTTGGCATGTTATACGGGTCGTCATTCCTATATTGCAAATTATTTGTGTCGAAAGAAAAAATTCTCTGATACACGAAGTTAAAGATATTTTACAAATTGCAAAAATATACTGACACGTTGGAGTCACCAATTATTAGTATAGGTTATCGGCCACACAGAGTTTACCGACTATCTTGTGTTAGGAAGAATAACGTGTATTAGCCTTCCAGTAGCACAGCGATACTAATATTAGCATTAGCGCAGCCACTGATACACTAACACTGAATGCGAATATAAAAAGACGAAAAAACGCGAGCGTAAAAAACAAAACATTTAATAAGGCAAGCAACTTACATACATATATTAAAGAGATTTACATATGTTCCAAAACAAATGATTGTTCATATTGTCCCAAAGGAACGAGGAGGTTTAGAGAACGAGAACAAAGAAATAACATACGAGCTATATGGCCTTTGATCGTCCGCAGATAAGTGAATAGAAATTACTTTTTTTCTTTCGCTAGGCCGTGCACATGTTGACCAGTTTCCACGTGTATGGATGCCCTGGTGGTCAGGAAGGAAAAGAGGACGTTCCTCAAAAAACGGAAGCAAAAACTAAAAGGGACAGAAAAGTTCTCCTCTCTAAAGGGACCAAACTCCCATGAACTCAACCCAAGGGAAAACAACTGTGATCTTCCCACACTTGGGTCACAGTTAAACGAATAGCTGATAGATCAAAACTTAGTCTGTTCTCACATAAATTCCCCTTGACTTACGTTCAATCGTATGGATTTAAAAAAAGGTTATGTAAAAATTAAGCAAATATTCCTTTTTTTAAAATTAATGATTGGTTGTTCCTTTTGCATTAAAACGTGTTTCTCGTTTAAGATTGGGTTTTCATTTCCTTCTGATCTCTTTTTTTTCTCTCAAATCACTCAAAAGCGACAGAAAGCTGAATGAGGTTTGCTATGTTATGAATCTACATGCATCAGATACCATAAATATAAAATTTAAATTTAAGAGTCCCTGTATGTTCAGCGCATTTGGTTTTCTCCCCTGCACAGATCAATATATAAATTATTCGCCTGATTAAGTCCTTTCGAAAGGTGAAACGCATCACATAGGATTTTTTTTCATTTTGTCATCCAGTTACCCATAGAGCAAGTTGTAAACAGAAAATGAGTGAAAATAAAAATAAGATAGTTCCATGATTTTTTTTTATTTGGCTAATGTAAATATAAAAAAAACAACAAAAAACTAACTTTCAGAAGTTCAATAAACATAAGCAACGAAGCAATCAATTCTAATTTTTAAAACTGAAATCAACCTTCAGAATTGAGCCTATTTGAAATTATATCTTTCCACGAGTATACAATTAAATTTTCATATTAAAATATAATGAAATTTTGAAGTTTCAGTGACAGGTAAGGAATTCTGGATATTTGATATAGTGTAATTTATCTTGTTCACAGAATGTATGCTGTCTGGATAAGTGTTGAAATTGAAACTCTCTCTCGGCTTCTGGATAACGGGAAAAATGTTGGCATATTTTCTTGTAGATAAGTCGTCGGGTTAGAATCCGTTTCTTACAGCCTCTGGCTTAAGTTTGTTTTTATGCTTTGTACAAAAGGAGAACAAATAAAATATTCTTTTTTTTAGATTCTAAAAATAAGAAAAGACGCTTTATTTAAAAGCGAAAATTTAAAAATAATTATAAAAAAAAAAAAAAAAAACAAAAAAAAAAAAACGCTACTCATTCCTAGATTTTGTTCTGAAGAAATTCTTTCCTGAAAATACTTTGGATTAATTCCATTAAAAGAAAAAATTGTTTCTAAATGGTTAAACAAGCATAAACTGATGGAAAGGAATTAAGCTGACCCTTGAAGCGTGTTTTCGGAAAGGCCGATTAAAAATAGTAAATTATTTCAGTTATTCTTCTTCGTTTTCTTGAACCCTTTCCCCACTTTTTAAAATATTGAAAGTCTTGCCAGTTGCGTAAAAACTCAATAAAATAAATTGTTTATTAACGACAAGCAGATGTGACGTTGCACAAAAGCTTTACACTAATTTTTTTTGACACCAATTGTAAGCCGTGCCATCAGTAGGCGGGACTTTTGCTTTCACAAGGAATTAATGTCAACGGCTTTAAAGTGCGAACTGGAATTGTGATGATGTAGGGGCTCTTGGATTTTGTTGATATTGGAAATTACTTTAAAAATGAATAAGGAGAAAATATTTGTTTCTTGAAGGGAAAATGTAAAAAACAAAACAAAAAAAAACGAAAAAAAACGGAAAATGTCCTGGTGTCATCATTGAATAGTGAATGATTCTCTAAGTGAAAAAGAAGAACGTTCATTAGACTGTATTGGTAACATTTCTTGCGGCTAGTTGTTAATTATGAAAGATAGTTCACAGAATAGTATTACGAGTAGAAAACATATTTTAACGTTCTAAGAAGATCACACGTGTACAGACTTTATTCAATGAGACTCTTTTAAGCATGAGAGTAGAAAAATCAATTCCACCAACGTCTGCTTTATTTCTGTAAGACTGGATCAAGCCTTTTCCTGTTAGGGTTGCTTGATCTTATGATCTACGAGGTAGTCGGGGGTGCCAGGTCTATCATTTTTAGGCTAAGTGGGTATTACTTAGCTGTTTTCCTAATTATGTGAGTCAGGTAGCAGGAAATAAATCCCGATCTTACCGCATGGAGAGAGTGTATGAATGCTACACTGAAATCTTCATGTAATCCCCATAGCGAATCCAAGTTACTTGACAGTGCCCATTTCCTCTCCAAGATACATTGGACATGTAACAAGAAAGAATGACTGATCTGACTACGATAAGAGACATGGATATTGGGTACTTTAGAGTATTTCTAAGATCAATGGATGTCTATATTCTCTCCAAATAATATAACTAACCAAGAAACAAATTGACCAAAAGAAATATCCAAATCTCACCAAATAATTCCGTTTTATCTTTTTCCAATTCCTTGTCACTTTAGTTTTTTGCTCTATTTTAAATTAAATTTTCAACATTTTTATAGATAGCTGAATTTCAGAAATCAATAGGTAAAAAATATATATTTTATCATTAAAAGGCAAAGAACCAATATTTATGTTCGCAGAAATTGTTAATCCGTTTTTACTTAAAAAAGTTAGTTTTGACTCAGTATAGGAGCGTGAAGATGATTGAAAAATATTTCTAATCTTCACTTGTTAATCTTATTTACTTAATCAAAATTAATATGATCGACTGATCGAACTGAATTTGCTTCAGTTTCTAAAACATGTAAAATTAAAATCAGTAATGAATACTTTCAGTTTTCTGTAAAAATTGTTTACAATATTGAATGAAACTTTAAAAAATAATCCAAATTCACAATTGATAACTGAATTTATCAGTGATTCAAACAATTTAACGAATCTGCCGTAGGATCGTTGAATTTCTTAACATTAACATTAAAAGTTGCTTATTAACATTAACATTAAAGGTTGCTTATTGATTCGGTAGATTCAGATATTAAGTGTTGTGCCATTATTAATGGACGCTGTGAGCATGCGTGGACTGACACGATCGGTTACTTAATCAGTTGACGGTTTCGGGGCGGAGAATTATATGATAGCATACGATTTGGAAGAGTGTGAGGATATTAGCGTCATGTTAGCGTCAACTTCATTACGTAATCAGCACGGAAGACAAATACAAGAAAAGAAAAGATAAAAACAGACTGCCTAGCAGCAATGATTTAGAAAAATAAATCTACACGCAAGTAGAGATTTACTAAAAAAAGGAAAGAAAGTGAATTTCTGACGTTGCATAACGGCATACATGTGATTTTTTTCTAAGATTTCCAGTTACACTTTTTCAGATTTTATGAGAATCGTTATATCTTGATGTTTCATGTTATTTAGATGCTGAAAAGATTTAAAAAGAAGTATTGACTGACTAGAGGAGGGCACGAATGGTTGTTCGCTCCAATGCCATTTTTACCTGCACTCATTTATTTTGAGTGTTTTGTAATTCAAGATTTTTGCGTGGAGGAAGACTAACAAAAATTAACTTTTTTATTTTATTTTTTATTTTTATTATTTCTTTATCTGCAATCGGAAGAAAGTAAATGGTCGTAATTGTAATCTTTTTTTTTTTTATATTTTGTAGATGTGGTCCAGTTTTGGAATGCTGTTTACAGGGGCACCAATTTCTACGACTGTCCCGGGCGTTACAAACGCTAGGCACGCTGTTAAATAGAAGAGACTAAACATCGGGTTAAAACGGAGCTTCTCATTAATTCATATTTATGTTCCTTAAATAGCCTGTAAAATTATGAATCTCAAGGGAGTTCCATGTTTCGGGAGATTCCGAGGAATTTTCAAGAAGTGGATTCATTGCTAAGTCAAATAATTCTTTAACTTATCAACTAAAAATTCTTTAATTTAGCAAATTTGGCAAATTTAGGGAATGAGCATCTCCAGTTGAGGAAGCTTTATCTCTAACAAGCAGGCCATAAGGTGGGGGAAATAAAAAAAAATTAGGAAAATTATGCCACGCCAACATTCAAAATAGAGAACATATGCCTGTCTGTCTTGAAAATCAGCATCCCAAATGAAAGCATTTGCCTGAGATCGGACACCGACACTAGTGAGAAACAAGTAACTATCTTAATTACCAAGCAGGTGAAATTTTTGTTGCATGGATGGGCACCTACCATGACACGATGGTAACAAAAATTTATACACTAATTTCATAATTTGACACGTTCGAGTCTTACCGACAGCACCATTACTGCTACCATATATATTCATACATACATATATATACATATATATATATATATATATATATATATATATATATATATATATATATATATATATATATATATATATATTAGGTTGGTGCAAAAATAATGTCGTTTTCTCACATATATTACTATGTGAGAAAACGACATTATTTATATATATATATATAAAGTTTGTGATTATATCTGTACTTACATGATAGGAATTGGTATCAAATATGGATTGGAATCCGATAGAATGATAAGATAAAGAACAAATAGGAAACTCATTTATATATTTAAGCATATTTCATCTTTATTAAAGGTTAATCATAAAATGTTTAATTCATGTGTGTATGTGTATCATAAATCTAGTTTGTCTATACGGGATTCGGATGATGTGTATTCGTTTGTGTGTGTCTAGTAGGCATTTTTTTATCCATGTTTGGTGTTGTCCGCATGTTGATTTAGGGACGTTTTGCATGTTTTGAAAGAATTTAAGTTACACTGGTTGTGGGTATAGGTAAACATATCTTAGATTCTTTAAGTATGGGCTTTATAAACGTTGGTGATATAGTAAAGTGTGTTTGATTTGTGTTTATAGATGATAAAATATTTATCAGAACTCCCTTTACTTACTACCTAATGAATTATGTTCTTTTCTAATTAGGTTGACATTTATAATATATATATATATATATATATATATATATATATATATATATATATATATATATATATATATTATTGTCGGACTTTGTCCATTTCATAATGTGTGCCGTCTTAATATATATATATATATGCAATTTATATATATATTATTTATATATTATATATGTGCGGTACTTATTTGAAAGCGCTCTATATAAGTGATAGAGCTAACATATTTCGTTGGATTGATGTGAGTTTGTGACCCTGGGTTTCAGGCTATTTGCGATCGTCAGACAAACTGATTAATTTTTAAATTTTGGATTTATTTATGCTTGCGTATATCGGTGTTTTTACGGTAGTGGGAGCTCACACAAACATAAATATATATGAACAGTGTGGGACTGGGCGTATATGCGTATCCATGTGTCGTTGCGTGCATACGTACGCAATTGGTCGCTATATTCAATGTTGGATTGTGTAGCGAACTTCTTTTGCAAGTCGCAGTGTCAACGTACAGACCGTTCGTCTTTTTTGTTCTTGGAATAATGTTTTCTCGCACACACACACACACATATATACGTATGTACGCGCGTTCGCACATCTTCTATCCGTCTGTTTTATTTTTTTAATCTTAAGATGGGGTCTGTGTAAGACTATGGTAGGTAAAATTATTATTATTTTTAATTTTTTATGCTGTTTTGTTATTATTTTAAAGCCGGTTATTTGCTTGCTTTTGGCGATTGCGCTTATGTAAATGGTAGAAACACCAATTTACAATACTTACTGGTATTTATGCGGTGGTATTAATTTTGCTGGAGGAAGGAAGTATAATTGTGGTGCGGTAGTAATTGTGGACTAATGCGGCAAGTGTAATTGTGATGTAGTAATGGGAGGCGAGCGGGTAATGAGAATAACAATTGTAGCAACAAATAGTTATTGTAAAATGGTAGAAGTGATTGTAGTAATGGTGGTCGAATGGTAATAACAATAATTATAATTATTATAATGGTAGTTTGAATTAGAAAATAATTGATGGTGTAATGGTGTCAGTGGTTTCTCTTTTCGTGTTCATACTGTCAATGATGGTTTTATGTAGCAGTGTTGGTTGTTATTTTTTCTTTTTTATCCGTTTGGTATAAATTGTGTAGTCTTACACAGACCCCACCTTAACATAAAAAAAAAACAGACTGAAAATGTGTGAACGCGTGTGCATACGTATACATGTGTGTGTTCGAGAAAAAATTATTCCGCGAACAAAATATACGAACGGCCCATGGATGCACATATATGCCCAGTCCACAATGTTCATATATGTTTATGTTTGTGTGAGCTGCAATGCGTGAGCGGACGTGTATGTATGCCTACATACGTATGAGTAGCGTCCCGACGACAATTTTTCCTCTCACTACCATAAAAACATCGATGTACGCAACGATAAAAAAAAACGAAAATTTAAAAATTAATCAGTTTGATGATCGCAAATAGCGTGAAACCCAAGGTCACAAACTCATATCAATCCAACTAAATATATATATATATATATATATGTATGTATGTATATATATATATATATATATATATACGAGGACCTCTGAAAACGTCTCGGCTTAACCAAAAAGCCTTTCCCTGAAAAAAAAAATCTGTAGTTTGGTCATTTGGTTAAATTTTGGGAAGTGAGCCAGAACGTGAATGCACCACATCATAAATGAAACAAAAATGAAGCGCTTTCCATTTCCAATAAGATAACATTTATACCGAAATCTCATAGTTAAGAAAATTTTCAAAGTAAAACATAAAAGAACTAACTATATTGATCGGAAAATTTCATTGCCTTCTTTGCTGGTTGACACAGTCGTGAATTTCCCAGCAGTAATATGTAACTATTTCTTACTTAAGGTTGGTATTTAATCCTATTTAACCTCCATTTAGTTTTGTACAGTACAAAGCTAAGCTTAGTAAATTGGCATTTCCCAGTCTAGGGCAACATAATTTTCCTATATACAATTTTTATCATTGTGCTGTAGTAAGATAATTTTAGTAAATTAGAGGATTTGCCAACCATTATTCTTAAACCTGATTTTCCCCTTGTTCTAGTTCTGCAATGAGCGAAATATCATAATAGTGAATGATGATTTTTATAGCAAACAAGATGGGAATTTGGTGCGACACAATCTTCCTACTCATTTTCCTCATGCCATTTGGTTTTATGCTAGACTATGCTACGCTTAGTGCTTTCCTGAAAGCTTCCATATTTCCAAATAAACAAGAAAGGTGAGCTTTTTTACTTAAAATATATATTTTGCTTTCTTTGTAGAAATCAAAAGAAAGATTTTGGAACTGAATTAATCTCTTCTATTTTCTTTACAATTGCTGGTTTTTGATTTTCTTCGTGAAATTTAACGCAAAATGGCGTGTCTCATGTTAACCGATTCTTCAGACGTATTCGATCGTAGCATAGCCTGGAAGAGACAGCCATCAATTGACCAAGAAAATGCCATTTTGCTGTTGATAGATTAATTTTGTTGGTTTCTTTTTTCAGAATCCGATTCCTTATTCGTACGAATCAATCTCTTTCACCGAAATCTTTTAATTCTCTTGTCAGATGAAAAAAAAAAAAAATAAAACAAACAAATGAAAATCTCTGTCCGCGCCCTTGCGTGTCTATGGCTGTCTGTCTGTATACATATACATGTGTAAGAAAAATGTTGAGGTACAATCAGCTAGAAAAGCTAAAAATACAAATATTGCGCTTCGCATTGACTTTTCTAGTGTCGGTTCCATTACTGATAATACTTTGATATCACAGCTACTCAAGGTTCAATCAAAATGTCGCATCCCAGTTTCCAAAGAGCCTTTAATTAAAAGGGTTTTGAAATCAAATTAATTAAAGATGTCTCGAAGACAATCGACTCTACTCTACCTACGCAAATGTATTGGCTATATAACGATTTGTTAATATTTCGTTTTACAACTAAAGACTTTTCTTTATGCCGTTTTCACAAAGATGAAGTGAATAATAATAATAATAATAATAATAATAATAATAATAATAATGAACAACTCTGGCCGGTTTTGAACAGAACGTTGATATCTATCTATCTATCTATCTATCTATCTATCTATCTATCTATCTATTTATCTATCTCTTTTCTCTCTCTCTCTCTCTCTCTATATATATATATATATATATATATATATATATATATATATATATATATTGGGGAAAATGCATGACAAAATGTAAATTTTTTTTTATTGTGACGCATTTCGACCTTTTGGACTTTATTGGACTAAATTTTAGTCCGATGAATTCTTAAAGGACGAAATGCGTCACAATAAAATTTTTTTTTTATACTTTGTGATACATGCTTCCACAATATTGTTCCTGGCATATAAAATATATATATCGTTATCTCATTTATATATATGTGTGTATGCCTGTGTGTATGCCTCAATGTTTGAAATCCTACGTTCTAACCACTGAGAATGTTATGATGTCTGGATTAGTTATGTATTTTCTATCAAAGTAAATAATCAATGTTCCAGCCTAAATTAATGCTAGGATTTTTTGTGCCTATTTTTAAAATTTGCAATGAATGAGGCTCAACACTCGCTAATCTAAGCTCCCGGTTAAAGATATTTTGGGCGCCTTCACCTCTGAAATTTTTTCATTCATTTGTGACCCCGTATCTGATTATTGAAATTAACCTAATCAACTCAAAAGTACTCAGAAAACGCATACACTTGTAAATACCATTGTTACTAAAATGTTCTTGCAGGGGATATAACTATAGAAATTCATATTTCATTCCCAAATTTTTAATCGCTTATTCTAACATCCATAGCACAGCATTCCACCAAATCTCTTGGGAATCCATCTATAGGAAAGGCACAAGGATACCACAAATATTAAATCGGTTCTTACTTATCTCATGAAAAAAGCCTCCGTTCCGCCAAATCTTACTGAAATTCATTGTGTGGGTTTTCAGATTTCTATATCACACAACTGGAATAACGTTACAAGGAAACAAAGTAATATCCTGTTTCATCTCTAGTTTTGAAACTTATGTTTATGCAAAAGACCAGTTATTGTTTTAAACAAAAATATTGCTTAAATTTGAGAAAAAAAATCCCCAAAAAGTTATAAATATTAACAAATCAAATGCAACTTGTGGTTCAGGAAAATTTCTCCGTGTTCTTATTTTCTCTGTCTTCTAGTGTTTAAGTTATCTGTATTAAACTGGTTCATCAATTTGGATCGCTATTTGCTAAGCTAGAATATTGCAATTTTCCGTTTTGAAAATCTCTAGAAACAAAATTTTAGCCATCTAGAGAAACTCCAAAGTATAAATATAAATCTTGTAACTGAGACAAACTTTGTTTCTTTCTGCAATCGAGCGATCAAAATTATTTTTTATGATGCGACAAGTTTCCTGTTCAGCAGTCGATTCAGCGTCAGTGTATTTCGTTTGTATCTTTTTTCTATTTTCAATGGCCAATTCTTATGTTTCACATCGATTCTCGTACAATTGAAGTGTTTCTTGACGTATTCATGTAATTCTATCATTGTTTTCTTTGAAAAAATCAAGATCAACAGCTGCTTCTCTGAAAGTAATTTTTGTGTCCCGAAGACATTTCTACACTCGATTGGTTGATGATAAAAGATTCTACCCTGTTCTAAAAGTCTCCTTATTGTTTGCTCGTTTTTCGATATTAGCAGCATCGTTTTCTTTATCTGTATTAATTTAACAGCTGATTCTTTGACTCGTATTTGTCTTGTCCCAAAGTTAATATCAACAAATCGAATCACTTGGGCCAATTGTTCAGGTGAAGAATGAACTTATACCATCGTATTTATTTCTAGGAATTACTAACAATATTTTCTCAAATGTGAAGCCAGGAGATTAAAAAAGCTCATATTGAATTTTAAGATAAAGATATATGAACGTCCGCTTATATTTTACACGCTCTAAAGGATTTCTCAATACCTTAGATCATACTTTGATGATAACTGAAAAAGAAACAGGAAATTTCCAAGTTTTTCATTGCGATTATCTCCCCTCTGTACGACGACGAAATTTAAGATGGTATATATTATTATATATAACCGAACAAACATCGCAGTACATATCGCTATTTATTTTCTTTTATTGAATTTTTCTTTGCACCTCTTTAACGCTGTCTTTTAGGAGACAAATTTGGTGCTAAGGTTCTATTTTTGCAAGCAACACGTGAATCACGATGACAGTCGCTACTTTCAGAGACATATGACTTTTCCCTTTTACCCCACTAAACAATATTATAAATAAAAATGAAGCTGGGAATATACCAACAAGTTACTTAATTGATCTATTGTCCATTTAGACCAGAGGTTCTCAACTTTTTGTGCTCAATGCACCCTTTTCATAATCAGTCTGAATGTCATCCCCACTTTCCAAGAAAGGTGCATTCCAAATAATATGCATATATTATTGAAAATCTTCATTCTGTTCCATATTAGCACATATACACTTACATGGATTATTTTTATAGAGGAGTTTTAGAAATTTAATAGCAATAGAAAATTATTGATGGATTTTTAAACTTGAATACATGTACAATAATTTGTTTTAATTCATAACTAATTTTTAGATAAATAAACTGAAGCATCAATAAACAATAGAATGCCAGGCTATTGTAATTCAATAAACAACAAGGTCGATAAAAAATTTAGGATATTTAAATCGATTCTATTCTAATGAAGATTACAGTCAATGAGAAAGTTGTGAAAAAGTAAAAGGTTACCCAGTGAAAGGCTGAATTTTCCCCGGGAGTAATTCCCATGATTTAGAATGTGTCGCTTAAACCAAATTGCAGTCATAGAACGCTCAACATTGGCATCAGATGGACCTTCTTTATGTTGAAATTAATGTGCTACCATTTTAACAATTTTTGTGTGATGTGCATGTGTTACAACTACTGAGCTGTACTACCAAACCTTTATATAAAATATCCCAGCGCATTAAAATAATATTACCCTCTTTTATTCTATGGATTTGTTTAACAAAGCGGAATAATCTTGTTTTTTAACAGGACACTGAACAGTTTCTAAATCGTTTACTTTTTCAAATGAAACAGCATGTTTTTTAAATATTGTGTTTTGATCTCTTTGATTCGATCAAAAGGAACAAATGCTAGCTTTCTGGTGTCTTCATTGCCAACAAAGAAAATTTTCAACAATTTATTTGACGCTACCATCGAAGATGCCATATCAAGACCGTCTTTTGTGTCTCTGTGCCTAACTTCGACATAAAACAATAAAGCAACAAATACAACGGCGTAAAGCCAAGTACAGTAGCTTTGTAAAATCATGGAAGCACCACGACACGTACATCAAAACATAATCGAAAAAAAATCGTTAGTATTCATGATTTTTGGACATCGATAGTGACAGTGTCCACGGATGTTTGACAACAAGGCGAGATGAGCCAACAAAACGACTAAATTTGTAGATAAACATTCTAATATATTTAAGGACAAAAAATGTAGATGAGGTCAATAACTCCCAATGGAAGCATTAGTAACAGTTTCAGAAATGGAAATAGATCTGGTAACCATTCTCTTCCAAACTCCAATAATTCACGCCATCTTAATATGAGCTGCCTCACCAGCTTTCGTTCATATTGACTCAGCAGATGTCAAAACACAACTGGGGTTTTCCATGACATTAAGTTATGCTGGCACCACCGCCCATTAATGTGCATACTGCTATTCTACAACACTTGGCACAACAGTGTTGTTATAGTGGAACACACCTATTCTATAGTTAATAGACTCTCTCACCTATAATAAGTAGGAGTAGTAAGAGTAACGAGGGAGTCGCTCAGTGAGTCGGTCAGTCAGTCGATGCCGGACGACCGTTAGTCGGATACTAAAGTATCAGCGAGCACAACTAGATTTCTCTGCGTCATTACCTATTATATCAAGTTCCTAACGTTTTGTACGTTGAACCTATTTTAGAACCGACTTAGTACAAATACAAGCCTCCACTGTGAAACCACTCCATAACAAGTGTACAATAAAAAGAACTTGGAATACGGAGACCGCTTTGCTTTTTATTTGCTTTTCAGTGTGTGGCTTTTGGTGTCTTTCCTGTAAGAAATAGTTTTTTTTCGGTAATTTTTGCCAACGGTTGACACTATACGATCACTTTATTGATTGATAAATAAATTTTTACCGATGACTAAATTTTTTTTATATTTCAAATGTCGATGCCATTTCTATTTTCCATTCGTCACTTCTTCGGTAAGGGTTGATGGCATTTTGAGAATTTTATTGCATCCTATTTCAAAAGATACAAATTCTTTATCGCAAGCAGGATTTGATGATTAAACTCCAACGTGTTTCGTACAACGGAAGACTCTGAAGATTAAGACGAAGAAGGGAAATAATCTGGAGACGATTATCATAAAACAGCAAGCGTAGTACAGAAATTTCCTTACGACCTCGTCTCACTCCAATTATCCTCCCTACCAGACCCCCAGCTGTTGTCAACATCCTGACTTCACACCAAGGAATTTTCTTATTTTGTTTTTATTCTATCCAATTTTCTCGTAATTGAGAATTCCAACTGCTTTAGACACAAAACAGATGCACTCTATGTAGATACACTCCATGTAGATGCACCCTATGTAGATGCACTCTATGTAGATACACTTTATGTAGTTGGTGCTCTCAGCTCTGAGTTTGCATGTCCCGGTTACATCAGAGCAAATTTTACACCTCTTCATAACTCTATCCGGGGATAATTGCTCTCCATTCTTCATCTTGTAACGCCACTGACACTCGTATTATTGGCATATTACAATCTTTCTAGCCCTTATTTCCCCAGTCATTTAAACTCATGGCGTAAAACATATGTTGTAAATACTGTTTACATGATTTAATTTTTCTCTCTCTTTATGTTTATCGTTGCTTTGCCATCAATTAAGATATTTCAATCTATTTTTATAGAATGCTTAGCGATAATTCCACCTGGTGAAGCTTTCTAATCTGCAAATTTTTTTTTGAAGAATTGTCATTAATTTCTAACACTTCCTTTCATTTTAT
This sequence comes from Acanthosepion lycidas, assembly GCA_963932145.1. Classification (NCBI taxonomy): domain Eukaryota; kingdom Metazoa; phylum Mollusca; class Cephalopoda; order Sepiida; family Sepiidae; genus Acanthosepion; species Acanthosepion lycidas. Next base: position 29,677,029 of record OZ010594.1, on the reverse strand, counting down.
TTCTATTAATTTTTATCGCAACACTCAGATCGCTATTCTACAAGAATGAAATAAGAATGACAATTTGGAAGATGAAATTAAGACAAGTCGAAAAAATAACACCAATCCTTCATTTAAGAAAATACCTTTAATATAACGAATGTAAATAATATACAGACAATATGGCGGCGATATAACAATCGATAAAATATAGCTATGCAAGAGTGTTGAAAAGCTCTCGGTTCAACCAAAAATCTTTTCCTAAATAGTAATGAAGTTTAGTCGTTTGGTAAAATGTTTTGGAAGTGGTCGAACGAAAAACTTTTCAGCATACCTTTGTACAAGATCTATTTTAGCAATGTCCATTGGTAAAACTTTTGTGATCATTTCGGTAATATCACTGACGCAAAAAGTTTTCTATGGATAAGAATTCGAAACTCGTCAAGAATCTGAGAGGTCCAAGTGCAGCAAAAATTGAATCGTGCTGTTTTCTCCCGCACCAAATAACAATGTTAAATGAGGGAATATTAATTGGGATCTTTATAGTTTGTCACCAACAAAAGCCAAATTTGAAATACGGAAGCCTAAAAAGATAAAAGGTGAATTTTGAAAATGAAAATCCTAATCTTTACCCTTTGACGGTGGAATGGTTAACGAAATAAACAGAGAATTTCAATTCCCACGTGTTATGAAAAAAATTTATGTCCAAGATTGAATGAAAAAAGGGAGAAGCGTTTTGATTCTCTAAGATCAAATTGCTGTTAAAATTTGATCACAGATTAATATCACTAGTTAAGTGTGTTTTCTACAAGAAGAAAAAAAAGAAAAGGCAAGTTAAGCTTTTGTCCTTTTTAGGCTTTCATACTTTAAAATCATGGAAGTTAGCTTTTGGTGAAAAATACCCGTATATCGTATAAACTGACCGAAAAATAACGACAATGGTTTAATATCTCCACTCATGGCTACTGATTTTTTTTTAATAACTATCATTTTTATTGACTTTCTCTCAGATTTCGTCATTTTTGTTTATTTAATGGCTGTACAATATCGATCTTCGTGATTGTTTACAAGTTCGGCATCTTGATCAGAAATCTGCGTGTACTTGAGAAAAATGAGACAGAGAAGATACACTTGAAAATGTATTATCTTTTGGCGGTGGACGGAAGGAAAGTCTTAGAAAATTCCAACTACAAGGATTACTAAATGCGTACACACATCTTGTGTTTCACTCGAGACACGAAACACTAATAACCATGCGCTTTTACGACTAGCGTGGGTAAATTTGCCTTGAAAAAAATTATCTGTCGTTTCGTACAACGGGGATAAAAATGGTTAACTTGTTGCTGCCTGACGAATGAAATCAATAACTGCTATTTTTAACTGGACCAATCCCCCAAAGTTTCTAATTTATATTTGTGACTAATCCAACGCGTTTCCTCGAGGGTAAAGAAAAAAGAATTTATAGAAATATTTGGTTTTATTTAAAGCATTGCTTTTACAGTTTCACGCATCCTTATTATCCAAACGAAATCTACACTTATTAAGCAAACTATCAATGGCTTTCGTGAATTTTCTATATTTCGCCCATCTTTTGAATTACCGTATTTGTCGGCATATAAGACGCACTTTTTTTTTTACTAAAATATCTTTTAAAATTCCCCAACGTCTTATATACCAAATGTAGGTTTAAAATTCGCGATAGTTGGCCGAAATTAGCTACCTGGCAACTCATATTAGCTTAGACTTTAGAGTAACTTTTAATGTGCATAATAGCCTTTTAAATAATGGCAATAAGTATATAAGTGTTATCATTGATAATATTCATAATACTTCATCACGTTTAATATTAGTACTTTGCTTCACTAAAATTATATGCAAGAAATTCAAATTATATATTTTAAAATATATTTGTTTCATGAATATTTTTCTTGCAATAACTTCCAGTTGTATTGATATAAATACAATCAGAATTGTTCTATCCTAATTATTCCACTAAGGTGTTTACAAGACTCAGGTTGTACGGATCATATAAGGGAAAAATTTTGACTGAATTTCACTCCTTCAGATATGACAACAGCAAGAAAGAGGTTAAGCTACACTGTTACGTACAAGCTTCATGTAATAAACTATGCTAAAGAGCATGGAGATAGAGCAGCTACAAAATATTTTGACCCTCCGCTTATTGGTGGCTGCAGGAAAATAACCTACGGGCAGCGAAGAAAGGAAACTGTAACCTTCACCACCCAGCTTCACACTGGCCTGAAATTGAAGAGGAAATTAAAACGTGGGTTGTAGGTGAGAGGAGTACAGGCAGAATCGTACTACGAAAATTATAAGGAATGAGGCTAGAAGAAAGAAAAGGGGATTCAAAACTTTAGAAACAGAAGGATGGTGTTATCGTTTTATGAAACAAGTAGGTTTGTTAAGACGTACAAAAACATCAATTGCGTAGAGAATGCCTGCTGACTATGATGACAAAATAGTGAAGTTTAATAAATTTGTTATACATGCTCGAAAAAAACTTCTTTTGAACTAGGCTAGATAAGATAACTTTGGATAAAGTCCCACTGACGTTTGATGTTCCATCAAACAAAACTGGGATTCATGACTATTGCAATAAAAACCACAAACCATGGGCAGACTCATTATATGATCATTCTTGTATGTTTTGCTGATGGCACAAAACTGCCTCCTTTTCCAATTTTTAAGAGAAAGACTCCACTGAAAGATAAAATACCAAAAGGTGTGCATGTTCATCTTCATCCAAAAGGCTGGATGGACGAAGCTGGTCTACAATTATGGCTACGAGTTGTATGGAAAAGACGTCCTGATGGACTATTACGAAAGCCCTCTCTTCTGGTTTGGGATCAGCTCCGAGCGCATGGAACTGAATCCATTAAAAAGAAAGTGGCAGAATTGAAGACAGAGATAGCGGTTATGGTCCTGGTGGACTAACGAGTCCGTTGCAACCTCTGGATGTATCTTTGAATAGACCATTCAAGCAACAGATGAAGGAGCAATAGAACACGTGGATGGCAATGCCTTACACTTACAGAAAGACCCAGTTTTACACAAGTCTAGTGAATGGGTGAAGCAAGCTTGGGATAATATTAAACCAGAAATTGTTGTGAAATCTTTTTAAAAGTATGGCATTAACAAAGCTCTCAATGGAGAGAAAATGACGCATTATTTAACGACGATGATAGTAGGATTGAAAATGAATATCAGAGTTTTGATAACGAAGACGACGAATGTTATGGATTTGAAGATGAATAAAATTTTAATGGTAACTCTACTGTTTTGATCAGTTGTAATAATTGCTTGATTTTTATTTTGTTTTGTTACCTTTGGATATAATAAAGTTTTTATCGGCTCGCCTTCTTTTTTCTATTATTTTTCCTTCATTTGTAATCATGGCTTGTTTAACCAAAATAATGCTCCATAAAAATAGCCTAGGCTGTACTATTTACTAATAATTTTATTAATTACTAATTTGTTCTTGATTTGCCCTGATTCGGTGCGTCTTATACATCCGTGGGTCTTATATGCCATCAAATACGGTATTTCGATTATCGAAAGTTGTCTTCATGAATACTTTCTTTTGTTACAGTTTCAGAATTCATTGAAGATATCATAAAGTATTCTCGAGTTTGTTTGCTCTTGATATCTTGAAAGTTATAGAAAAAACTTGAAAAAAATTAAGTTTCTTTCTAAGTTTTTTTGTAAACATTGTAAATTTTTTCAAAATATTTAAGCATTTTTTCTAACCACTTTTGATTTTTTCCTCATATTTGAGAATTTTTTCAAAATATTTTACTCTTTCTGCAAATTAACTAAAAGTTTCTTCAGAATATTTAAGAAATTTCTTTAAAATACTTTCTGAGAAATTGTTTGTTTCTTTCTTTTTTAAATAACTGGAAATGTTCAATTTCTTCGAAATATTTTAATATTTCCTGAACATATTTAATACATTTATTCAAAATATTTAAGAAATTCATTGTAAATCTTCCAAAGAACTTTTTTTATTTGCTTACGTTCACAATTTTTCATCTTTTTATTTTCTTCCTCATCTCATACATTGCCGTCTTGTAGGGGACATACGGCTGAAAAAAATCTTTCTGAGACCTTAAACCAAGAATATTCTTATGATCACCACGCAATAAAATACGATCGTTTGCTCTAAGTTTCAGTTATCTAATAATTATAATATATTCAATTATTATTATATATTCAAATCAAGATTTTTAAAAATTTCCGCTTGCCGTTAAATATGTCGTGTCACAGAAAAAGAATTTCTTTGTCGAAGGCTTTATTTGATAATTAGCAACATTTCTTATTTGATTGCGATATTTAAACAGTTACTACAAAATATAATTAAATGTACAGATTGTTCTCTGAGTTGTGCGCAAGTCCACGAGAAAATAGTTTCTGTTTACCATTAAATGTTATTCAAGTAGAATCTGAAACCCTAAACGAATATGTCAAGTAGGTACTACTTGACATATTCGTGTCTTCTTATATTTGAAATATTTATAGCATCGATTCTACAAGGATTGAAGTTAAATCTTCAAAAATAGAAAAAAAAAAATAGATTTTTCTTTTTTTTTCTAATCATTTAAAATGGTGGTCAGCTTCTGGGAATTGATTTTCTCATTGTCTGGGTTCGATGGCGTTAATGAGGTCATTGGTAAACAGTGGATTAAAAACATTTTTGCAAAAGCGGAAAAACCACAGCAATACATTTCACATTAAAAGCATAATATTAAAAGTGAATGTGTGTGTGTGTGTGTGTGTGTGTGTGTGTGTGTGTGTGTGTGTGTGTGTGTGTGTGTGTGCTAGGGGTAGGGAATCTGGCCTGAGTGTACATGGGAGATGCGATGTTTTGTCAAAAAAAATCTTGCACTCAATGGCGTCTTAGTGCTGACTAACCACTTGGGAGTGTTTATGCTTACTGATGGGCACTAATCCCCTTGGATTATTTGCCAAGTTATATCAAGACAGCAAAAACTGTTCTCAGGATATTCAAAAGATGTATACCTTTTCTGGATAGACCTTGTACAGTTACCTTAGTAATGGTAAGTCCTTTAATTCAGATCAAGTAAATCATTTAATTTCATTTTTATAAACTTTCTGAAACCCACACTAGAAAGATATTAACGTAGATGTGGAACATAAGAGAGAGAGAGAAAAAAAATTCTACACCCGTTTTAGGGTTAACGAAGGCTGTCGTCATCACTGTCGTGTTTATCGTTAGGCTACCAAAAGCCCACATCGCTAACCTAACTTTAGCAGACAGTAAGCTATACTTACCCGGATAAAAGAAACCACATCAAAGGAATAATGTTAAAACCATTATTGACGGATGAAAAAGAATACAACGCGGCGCGCGCACACACACATACACAATCAATCATATCATTTTTCTCTTGGTATGATAGAAAGTTGTGCACAGAAATTATTGACGTTTATGAAAAAATGCTTATTTATCTGTCTTTCTAATTAAAAATTAAATTTAATTTCTGGAAGGATCAGCTGAACACGTTCAAAAGAAATATCAGATGATCATAGACGAAAGTAATTTCTTATCGAATAATTTACCAGTAATTAAATGGAGATTGATCTGAGCGACATATTAATTCTTCTTTTCAACCCTAAATGACAATAAATTGAGTCAAGATGAGAGAAAATCATTATTAGAAAAACAAACAGCTGACGATAAAAAAAGAAACTGTTATCAGTTACATACTCAACTGTTTTGTTTAAATCATAATCAGGATCATCCAGGAAGTCGACTGAGGCAAACATATTTTCATCTCTCTTACAATCTTAGAATATTTTATACTTGTCTATAACTGATTACCTACCAAGCAATGTTAAGTACCGTATTTCACAGATTATAAGACGTTCCGATGCATTAGACGCGCCAAAAAAAAAAAAAAAAAAAAAAATGAAGGAAGAAATCGGAAAAGAGTTTTCTTTGTACTTCATAGCCCTCCCCACTATCCCCAATTTTAGCCACTGAAGAGCATGTTTCAGCATAAAAACCTAACTATACTCATGACAAATTCATCACATACCGAAAAGAAGTACCGAATTTATGGTAACTATTTAGAACGTAATAACACGAAAAAGAGTACCGCCGGTAAGGCGAAAGGTAAAGAAGTCAAGAATATAAAATTCTGCCCATGCAGAGGATGTAAGCGGATGTCTTTTTGTGGGCAAGGGAAGCGACTTGGTGATAGGATACAGTTGGTAGGGCCTGAAGTTGATGCGTGTGTCGGATCGATTGGCCGAGGTCATCGGTGGTGTCGACAGCTTACCCGTTTGCCGCGATCCCGTTTCAGTCGTTAAGAGCTGTTTTCTTTAATTCAAATGTGGTGGCTCATGAACTCATCTTTTCATGTTTTTTCTTTATCAGCAAAATTCGTGATTGATTTCTTTTTTATTGTGTTTTATATTTTCTGAGTGGATTTGTTTTGTGGGTCGGATGTGATACTTGAAGCCCTTGTGTAGAGGATGAATTTCTATTTTTGGTTTCACTTTCTTAGCGTTCACACTCAGTTATATATATGTAGAGTGAATCAGAAAGAGATCTAATGTAAAGCAGTGTGTAACAAGAGTTTCTCAAGGTGGAGGATTACTGTTAAAATAGCTATGATGAATGAGGTGTGATATGAGGGAAAAGGGAGATGGTAAGAAGTGAAGTTTATGAGGAGAGATACTGACAGACCCTTGTCTTCAAGAGGTTAAGATTGTAGCGTTCATGGAATCATCTATGTAGGAATCTGTTCCACAAGGTAGCAGTGGAACTTTGTGCATACATTTGGAATACAGAGGAAATGAGTGATTAGAATCAATAGAAGTAGCAAAACGTAACTAATTGTAAAGTTATGAATTGGTGGAACTAAAGAATAAAGCACATTTGAACATTTGCCATGGAAATAGCAATAGAGTAGCGATAGGCTTGCAATATTGCGTCTGTTGGGGAAAAAGGTTGCAAAATTAAAAAAATGTTTTCTCTCACAGGATCGCGTAAACGTTTTGCAATTTTATCAAAGCTGAAAACTGAGGATTGAGCAGCTCCAGACCAGATATGGCAATAAATATTCCATTTTTGTTTAATCTGGCTCTTGTAAAGATAAAGAATGGTAGAAAGAGTCAAATACTGACCGTAGTGATTGAATGAACAAGCATTGTCCCAGCCTCCTTAGTAATGGATTGTATATGGGAGTTCCACTTGATGTCAGTCGTAAACTTGAGAAACAATAAACATTCAAAGAATAGAACCTCATTGAGATTGCAGCCGTTCATCCTGACTGGAGAAATATCAGGGTCAGGTGGAGAAAACTTATAATGGATTGTCATCTCAGCAGTGACCTGTTATTGTCTGTTGCTAAGTCGTGTTCAGTTCAGGCAGAAAGTAGCTTCAGTTTTAGTGAACACCTTAATCTAATAGTTTTTAATTTGTTTTTATGAATCGTTGCTATTATTGTTAACTTTTGAATAGTTTTCTACTAAGAATTTAAGCAAAATAATTTAAAACAAGACGATGATGCAATAACATTGTTTCTTGATAATCAGACCTTGTAGTGGAAATAAAGTCCTATTGTATAATTACTAATTGACTACTTACCGCAAAACAATGGGTGTTGCTCCAGTTAAGATTTTTAAGTAAAATCTATACTATTCAAACCAGTATATTTCAGCGTAAAAACCTTGTGGAGACATTACTATAATTTCAACAGAGATCGCAAATTTTAAATGTATGCATCCGATCAGTAAGAATCGCAAGGCATTTTAGGCGTATTTATGCTAAAAAAAACTTTATTAATCATATTTATTAGCAATATGATTCTATAACTTTATATTTCTGAGATGAGGTATTGCAATTATTTACGAAGGACACATGGCCCAGTGGATAAAAGCGTTGGTGAGAATTGAGTGTTGTGAATTCAATACCTGGCTACAGCTAAGGTGAACAAAAACTTGGATAGATGAGTTAAAGGGAATAGAACAATTTATCTCGGTGGACAAAATAAAGAGTTCAGTTCGAAATTCCAATTATGGAAGAAAGCTGGAGAGTACAACGGCTGAAAAGTCGTGAATATGGCAATGAAGATGAGGACAACAGACAGAACACTGTAAATAGAGTGATTCTAGAAATAATCTATTTAGAGCCTTTTAATCAAACCTGAAAGAAAATGCCATGAATTTATGGAAGTTTCAATTACTTGTTTATTCAAGATCAACCAAATATCTTTAAACATAATCAAGTTTTCTTTCGCTAATATAGATACGAAACGAAAATCATCGCTGAAGTACATCAAAGAAGAAATTTTCAAATTCTCAGATTCTAATACAACTCTCTCTCTCTCACACACACACACACACGTGTGTGTGTGTGTGTGTGATAATCAATGGTCAAAATGCTCAAAGTAATTAAAAATTACACACACACACATACATATATATATATATATATATATATATATATATATATATATATATATATATATATATATATATATATATATATATATATATATATATATATGTCTGTGGGGGGCACGGTGGAGTAATGGATAGCGGTTCGGATTGAGCCGAGTTCGAATCCATTACAGTCACTTACAGGTTAATACCCTTGGAAAAGGTATGAATCCTTTTATTCTCCCCCTAGCTATAGCTAAATAGCAGAATAGACTGTGTTCTATAGCCTTGGATGGCAACTGGTCTAGGAGAAGGACAACTCTTAATTAAAAATGTGCTGAGTGTTGTTTGGGAATGCATCAGGTCTCTGTATTCAACTATTCAAAAAGTATGGTTGGTTCTGCACAAAACCAGAGAAACCATTTTTTTGAACGAAAGTGTGCACGTTTTTTCATTAGGTCTTATACGAATCTCTCCTAGCTTCAGTTTCATAATCGAGACGTAAACAAATGTAATTTTTTAGAATGATTTTTCTTAATACTATAAACATTATTTTTAGTGGTGCACGTCTTTGAGTTGGTATCCCTGAATTTTTATTTTATTCTTATTAATTTCACTGTTCAAATAAAAACAACTTGTATAATAACATGTCTACCAACGAAAAATAACGTTTACGCTAATATATATATGTATATATATATATATATATATATATATATATGTATATATATATATATATATATATATATATATATATATACGTGTGTGAGTTGAGATTTAAGAAACACCAGATATATTTATATAGCGCTCAATATTAAAAATATTGAAATATTAAAACTAGAGCCTTAATGAAATCAATTCTATACCGATATCGATATTTCTTGGTAAAATTTATAGTTTTCAGGGGCTGTGTTTTTAAACGGTATTTTCATTTTTGCTTAAATACCGTTTAAAGCCATGCCGGGATAAAATTGATATTTAAAAGTTAATCTCTTTTCACACACACACACACACACACACACATATATATATATATATATATGAACATGCATTTAGTTTAGTACGCCACAAAGATCAAATGGAGAGAATCTGTTTACAAAGATTGTGTTGCGTCAATGGGCAAGACTTGCTTGGCTACTTGGCAGATCAACATTCAAAATACAAGCTTTGTACTTGAGCATGAATTCCACTCAGTATCGACGCTGGGAAATTCACAAGAACAGTGTTAGTGATTTCTTTTCTGCTACTGTTAGCAACGTGAAATGATTACTAAATCTAATTACAATTCAATTCATTCTCTTGTATTTATAGATACGGCACCATATTCACAGGGATAATTTATGCATGAGAAAATCGTCGCATTGAACGATGAAATTTAATTTGGGTTAATAATCAAGAAAGCTTTCTTTCCGCTAGAAAAGGCTCCCAACTGATGATATAAACTGTGGATAGCACCAAACTTTTTTTCCCGATAATCCATTTTCTATTATAATTTTTTATTTTTTAGTCATTTAACCCAACGCTGGGAAATAAAGCCACTAAGACGCATGGGGTTACTGAGTCTTAGAGAATAAGAAAAAAAGCGCTATTAAGGCGAGAGAACATTAAAAGAACAAGAATTAAGAAGCACACTTTTCTTGCTTCTAATGTTATTTTCTGATCTCCTAATAGTTTAATCTCGCTTCTTATGCACGTTCGAATTTTTGCGTAACATTTTCCGTCATCTTCCCAGATATTTTTACAAAACCAGAAATACTTGAATGCTTCTTTTTAGTATATCCGAATTTCCAGCACATCTACTATTGTCATTATTAAGTATTGTAAAATTAATGAATTGTTGATTTTCTGGAGCTGACCGCGGGTAACTGAAACCGTGGAAAATGAAAGAGAGAATAAGACGAGACCAATGTAATTTACTGAAATGATGTCAACTTAAATGTGCAAAGTTATTTTCTTCAACTGTTTTCATCATATATATATATATATATATATATATATATATATATATATATATATATATATATATATATATATATATATATATATATAATGTCATCCACAGACAGACTGTTTCGCTGTATCACAGCTCATCAGTGCGGCTAGACATCCGGTTGCCTCTAGCTAGGATCGAAACCCGACTGAATTGGTATCAGACGGATATTCTACCACTAAGCTGTCGGCGCACGGTCGGGACGTAGGTGGATTTTTAGCGTATTTTTTTGGAAACACGCCCAGTGACCGACAGTGACTCAATTCGGCTTGCGAAGAGTCTCGCTATATAGCTATAATAGTCACTGTTTACAAACCCATACCTCAGCCCGAGAGTGCTCAACTAGAATTAAATTTAATTCAGGAGCTAATATAATGTCATCCACAGACAGACTGTTTCGCTGTATCACAGCTCATCAGTGCGGCTAGACATCCGGTTGCCTCTAGCTAGGATCGAAAAATCGAGACTGTTTATGTTCCTTCTACTGAAAAATAGGCGCAACACCTGGAAATTTCATGCCACTGCTCTTCTTTTAACTGTTTGTGTATATTCGGATTTTCTCGTTGTATCCCACTGTTGAATAGTTGAGTTTTCTTGTTGGCAATACGTGTATCACTTTGTTGTAAGTCTCGTGGATTCTCGGTAACTGTCGTAAATGAATCTCGTGAGAACTATCTAAGCACATCCACTGTCTCTTTAGCTTTCTTTATATATTGTCGTACTCGCCATCTCCTTTGACTCTTACTGGAAATGTTCATCCAACGAGAGAGCGATAGCAAACACTCCTTTATCCTTTCCAGTCTTTATTGCATCCCATGTTTTTTATGTAAATGATATGCAAACAGTTTCGTATGTGAAAAAAGAACAAAGAATGAACTTTCTCTTGCATCCTTTCTCCTATCTTTCTTTTCTCTCTATAGACAATTTTCATTATTCACATTTAGGGTTTTCCATATTTTACTTGTCTCATTGACGCTTCTTTATATCAAGCTAACCAACCCAGTCTTTCTCTCTGTTTTTCTCCATCTATCCTTTTCTTTCTCTCTTTCTCTCTCTCTCCATATATATATATATATATATATATATATATATATATATATATATATATATATATATATATATTAATTCTTCTCTTTCAGACGGTTTTCTTTGTTAATTTTCTTTAGATTTCTTATCTTCTACTTTTCCAATTTCCACCATCTTTTCTCGATTTTCCGCATTCGTTTCCGCTTAATATTATGAGGTTAGTTTATCGCTTAAAAAGCCTGATTCCAACACAGAAGGGTCGAGGATCGAGCCATATTAATTACACACTGATCTTAGAAAAGCGTAATAGTTTTACATAGAAAGAACCCGAATAAGTTTAGAAGCTATTTTAGTGTCATTAAAATATGGGACAGTCATGCTATTTTGCGTTGTTTTTTTGGAACTAGCTCAAGATGACAAGACTTATACTTTGCTCATCCTTGATAAGAGGCTACGCATTATAAAATATTAAAATTTAATTCAAAATGTCTATTTATGATGTTTTTTAGTTTTTTCAAAGGGATTTTTTTTAATCAATTCGTAAAAATATTATTTTGCCTTAAAATATCGCTTAATAAATATCAGCAGGAATATCTAATCTAAGACTTCATTTTTTTTCTGGGAGATTCCTTTCCATCGTTCGCCGGAAATAGAACGCTACTGTAAAATATTTCGTAAAACGAAATAGCCTAAAACTGAAGAAGCGATCACAATAATTTATATGGGAAAATATTTTAAGCGTTCTCAGATATAATAATAACCTCGTGGGAAATTTTATTCACAATTAAGAGTACTGCATTGATTACAGAAATTAAGATTCTAATTTAAACCTGATGGCTTCAAATAAGTTTGTTGGAATTTTTAGATGTCCATAAAGAATTTGCATACGTGAGGCTAATCAGTCAAATAAACTGTCGTATTCCAAGCCTTTCAAATCAACTACAGCAGACAACGAACTTCGACTTTCCATATAAAGGCAGGCAGACATGCATGAAGGTAATTTAGGAATGCTCAAAAATCCTTCCTTATAACTTAATAGTAATTGTACTTCTGCTTTAAACAATTTCGGATAACGGGAGTAAAAGCTATACTTAGATCTTTCATATAAGCCAAGTAATGTAAAGCTAACTACCGAAAAGCGGGAGACATCTTTATCAGATATTTTTTTAATATACAAATGTCGTTAGAAGAAAATGATATTTAAGAGAGTAATTAAAATTATAAGCTTTGTGCAAACGAACAATTTACGAAGTATCATATGGATATCTTATCCATTTTGAAAATAAGTTCCCAATATTGAAAAAATAGTATTTTTTACCCATTCGATGTCCTCCGTGTATCTTCAAATCCTTATGATAGACTCTTTATTTTTAAAAATCAAGCAATAGAATTATATTCCCTTCCCAAATATGAGCTAAAGAGTCCCACTTAAACTTGAAAAGATATCGGATGTGACATACATCTGAAGAAGTCCAGGGAATAAACTGTTCAAAACGTTTTGATCGAGACATAAAAGATGAAGATAATAATCTCCAAATTCAAAAAATAAGAGCAGTTGCGTGAAGAATACAGAATCTAATGGTCTAAATATAGTGATAATTTTATTCCGAATAATTCAAGGAATTATTGATCTAATTAATAATTCAAGGAATTATTGATCTAATTAATAATTCAAAGAATTATTGATCTAATTAATAATTCAAGGAATTATTGATCTAATTAATATATCTGTTCGATCTCAGAACTTCCGATAAAACCAAGATGACCACAGAGTATCAACAGAAATATTAACAGAATCAACAAAAATAATGATACTCGCCCGAAAAAATATTATAAAAATACAATACTTCATCTTAGAATTTCAAATAACTAAGAAGGCCAGAGAATGCATCTGCAGAAAAGTAAAGTGCGAAACAAGATGAGATTACTAGTCTTGAAATTTAATTGCATAATAACAGTATTTTAACCACAGTTGCATAATGACAGAACTCAACAATAAGAATTTCGATATGTACAAAGGACATTGTGATATAAACAATGAGGACGTTAGTCTATAAGTGTTATTCAATATTAGCAAAACCTCGTTGTAGAAATTTGCACGAAAGCTTTTGCTTGCAAGACCTCCAATGGAAATGTCAGTTTACAATGGAATCCGTAATCTTTGTGGATTCAATGCAAAGTTCAAGTGAGACAGTAAAAACAAATGGTACGTGAAGTATTTTATTATAGGACCAATCAGATAAAAATAAATTCATAGAAAACAACATGTTGTCCAGTTCTCGATGAGAACAATTCATTTACACACATACATAAGCAATGGTGGCTAAAAGAACTAAAAGGATACAGGCATAATACTTTTGTATAAAAAAAAAACAGCAATGTATTTAATCTCTGGGAAATCTCCGTTGATCTATTTTTTGCTTACATATACTAGAAAAAATAGTTAATTTCAAGGTTTTATATATATATATATATATATATATATATATATATATATATATATATATATATATATATATTTCCAACCTGTTCAGATTATTATATATGTATAATGTCCAGCCTGTTCAGAGTTCCCTACATTTTTGAATGAGTATTGATTATTTTTGAAGCAAGGCTCCATCAAATAAGGACACGCTTTATTTTACTACTCATTTCAGGACCAACGTAAGCTTAATTAATGAGAATGGACGAGACGTTTCTTATGTGACAGGGAGAGAGAGAGAGTCTAGGAAACGCACACACACAAACACACACGCACACACACACACACACGTATATAATTAGAGTAGATGTGAAATCAGAGCATTTTGTTTACTGATGGGGAAATTTGATCTAGGGCAGAAGTTGTACACATTGAATCTAGGTCATCAAGCGACAATGGAAATGGTCGAAATAATTTTTATCGATTAAACATTGAAATAGAGCTGAGTAAGCTAGAAGGAACTTTGGAATTCACATGATTTTGGTTGAAGCAGCCAAAACCCCGTGAAATCGCCTGCGAAGTAGTAGGGTCGAGTGTCAGTTATAACCAGCCGGGTTTATCTATATAAATGTGTAGTTATGCTGAAAAAAAAAACAGACGGGAGATAATTCTTGAAGAGAGAAGAGAAAATTGGCCTGGGCGAGTGTTGGGAGGAGGAACGCCGCAATAACTTTAAGCCCCACACAGAAATCTTTATCCCTCCATCGCAAGAGTCATATATCGTTCTGAGACGATTTAACAAGATAATCACATACACTTTCTCTCTGTCCACACTTTCCAGTGTATGAGTTTGTTTTTTTTTTTTGCTTTTTTTTTTACTTTTCTTTTCCGTAACCCGTTTCTCTTCTCTACTATTCTTTTCTGCTATATAAAAGACATTACCAATTCAACCACTGAATCAATGTTTGTCCGGCTTTCTGAAGATATTAATTTTTTTTTTTGTTGCATTATAAATTTCTTAGCGCGGACTCCCCGGCCGTGTCTACATCTTCAGTTGACCGTGAATGGACGGACATCACTTCTGCTTTCTGGATCAAACAAATCACAACGCGGGCAGGAAGCACGGTTAAACCAGCTATGGCCACTCCCTTATATTCGGTTAGGACCGAGTAGACACCTCAACCTCGAGAGTAAGACGCCGGAGGTTGAGGGACAGGGGCGAAAGTGTTAGACTGGTGCCTGTGACCAGGATAGACCGGTGGAAATTAACACGGCCGTCTGAAAGGGGAGAGAAAGTTGCATTTGTTTTGTCCAGTCGGGACCGAGTAAGACCAGAAAGGACTATATTGGTCTGAAAGAGACATAAAGAGGAAAAGAGAAGGAAGCAAAAGAAGGAGGAAAAAGAAACAAAACACAGAGCGGCGAAGTAAGTCACTATTTGGTTTCTTTTGTTCGCTTATTGCACTTAGATCTGCCAATAATATTGTTGATTTTGTTTTGACTTTGTACGCAGTTGAAGCGCCACCGCCGTGTTAAGTATTTTTCCTTTCGTTCTGTCATCGGTCTTTCTTTTCGTAGGAAAGTGGTAGTTGACAAGACGCTAGGATGAGTGTTGCAGGATCAGACGTCACAGATGACCTTGGGGACGTGGGAGTCCTCGAAATATCGATCGGTTTCAGGAGGCTGATAGGTAGCATGAAGCTACCTACTTATAAAGGAAACCCTGCGGACCTGCACGAATGTATTCTGTCCATTCAGAAGAAGCAAGACCAATAAATGGTGCTCCTAGCGTACGACGCCGCAGCGGGGCAGGTGTCCAAGTTCATAGTGAAAGGAGGAAAAAGAAACAAAACACACTATTTGATTTCTTTTGTTCGCTTATTGCACTTAGATCCAAAGGATACAAAGAAAACCCGGGCCTGACGTGGACCGAACTTAAATCCGCTCTGGTGCGGCAATACGCAAGTTAGCGTACGACCATTGAGGCTGTCAGGAAATTATTCCAGCAACAGCAACAAGAAGGAGAAACTAATGAGGAATTGGGAGAAAGAATTGCGTGGCTAGCGGCGTTGGCGACTCGGGACAGTGTTCCTATTCATGTCTTGTTGGCCGATGTGTATGTGGACGCGCTGAGTGACAGGGGCCTGAGGGGCGATATTCTGAAGGGGGCACCGGTCAGCCTGGTTGAAGCCATAGAGGCGGCTCAGACCAGCGAACGACTCTGGGATAGAATAAGAGGGGGTGTAGGTAGGAACCCCTGAGGGACCAAGGTTGTGATGAAAAAGGAGGACCGGGAGTGGATCCAGATACGGGACACGAAAGAAGAGGTGGAAGAGGACTGGAAGGCTGAGGGAGTTCCTAATAGGAGAGTCTGGGATCTGCGTTATGGGTTTCACAAGCCCACACCGGGCCGATATGGTGTACGGCAGAGGGAGACCGTAAACTGGGGATAAAGCGAGTTAATATGCTGGTGCCCCCTACCGAGAAGGAAAAGAGTCCGAGAAACGCCGATGGGTCACCCGTGAAAAAGTAAGAGGCAGAGTGGCCCCAGTGTAAGTAAGACCTCTGAGATGCTGGACATCTAGTGTGATCGGGCACTTTTCGGACAGATGTAAGGAGCGAAGGTGTTGGTGCTGTGGAGGAGCGGGTCACCTGAGACGAACCTGTCCTTACAGGAGAAAGATGGACCCCACCGAATAGAACAACCCTAACACGAATGGTGGGGAGAAATGGGTTGCTAGTCCGAGAAAAGAGGGTCATCCGAGTTCTACCCCACCCAGGAGGGCCCTTAAGCAGAAATTGGAGCCCCTAGAAAAAGGTGAACTCCTGTCACCGACCCCCACGCCTCGGTTGTCGAGAAAGCGGGAGGAAGGGAGAAAACATACGGGAAGGAGAAAGTCACAGGTATACCGTTTGCTGAAGGAAGGGCCAGACTTCACCTGTAATGTGTTTCTGGGAGACAAGAAGGTGAAGGCTCTTGTCGATACTGGAGCTTCAGTGTCACTGGTTAGCTCCAAGGTTTTTAGACAGTTGGTACTGAAAACGAAGATTAGTCCCATCAGTCTACTAATAAGTCAGGCTGATAGTAGTAGGATGAGCATAGAGGGTATGACGTGGCTACCTTCCCAGTTGGTAAGAACTAGAGGTGAACTTAAGGTTTATGTGGCACCTGACTTGTGTGGTGAGCTAATTTTGGGGAGTGATTGGCTTAGGCAGAATAAAGCACAGATCCATTTTGACTCTACCACCGGGGTAGGGATACTGTTGGGAGAGGATAATTATGAACAATTGCCAGTGGTGGCCCAGACAGATATAAAGCTTCCGCCTAGGACTACTGTATCTGGGAAGGGCAAGATTATAACAGAAGGAGTGCTGAACAGTGACCTGTACCAAGTGGTCCCTACTGATAGGTATGATAATAGTGAAGGGGAAATAACCGTGTGTGATTCGTTGGTGAAGAGGTCGGGGACCGTTCCCTTACAGTTAACCAATACTGTCAATAAAACTATTAAAATAAAGCATGGAGAGGAGCTGGCACAGACATGCCCAGTGAGAGAAGCCGAACAGGTGAGATTATGGAATGAGAATAGACCTGGGAATAAGACAGGTAGCAATGAAATAAGGGATGAAGATATAACAGCTCCTGAGCATTATAGGAGGAAATTGAGGGGGTTGCTAAATGGTAATTGGGAGGTAATAGCCATTACTGATAAGGAACTGGGACAGATGGAGACAGTTGAAATGAAGATAGACACAGGTAAACACCCACCTATTAAGTTAAGGCCGTATAGGACCCCAATCCACAAAAGAAAATTAGTAGAGGAATGAAATGATGGAATCTGGGATAATCTCCAACAGTGATTGTTGAAAAGGATGGAGGGTATAGGTTTTCTGTAGATTTTCGTCAATTAAATGCCATTACGAAACCGCTGGCAGTGCCCTTCTCCTTGATTGATGATATTCTAGCTCTTTTAGGAGAGTCTAAATGCTTTTCCACCTTGGATTTAAGGTCGGGATATTGGCAGGTAGCACTTAGCAAAAAGGATCAGGAAAAGACTGCTTTTACCTGTCACATGGGTCTCTTCAATTTTAGAGTTATGCCGTTTGGGTTAGCAAACGCCCCGGGGGTATTTAGTCAGTTAATGTCCATCATATTGAATGGCATGGAGGCATTTGCCATGGCGTATCTAGATGACATCATGGAGGAGCATTTTGAACATCTGCAGAAGGTTTTCGATAGGTTAGGAGAACATGGATTAAAGTTAAAATTATCAAAGTGTCACTTTATGAAAGAAGAGAAAATACCATAAACAAAGAAGGAATAAAAACGGATTTAGATAAAGTAGAGGTTATAAGAACCATGCTCGCACCGAAGACCGTAAGAGAGATTAGGGGATTTATTGGGGCCATTGGATATTATCGGAGGTTCATACCAGCATTTAGTCGGCTAGCAGGCCCTCTAATAGCTCTAAGAAGCATGTTAGGTTTAATTGGACCGGGGATTGTCAGTGTGCATTCGAGGCTCTAAAGGACCAGCTGACAGCTGTACCCCTGTTGGCCTACCCGGACCTGAGTAAACCCATGTTGCTTTACACCGATGCTAGCGATAAGGGCATCGGGGCGGTTCTTACACAACCATGTCCCGATAAGGATGGACCAGTACCCGAGGAAGTGCCGATCTATTTTCTGCCTCATCGGCTCTCCGAGACTCAACAAAGTAATAGAAAAAGAGGCATTAAAGGTGGTAGAACAGAGACAACAAGCAATGGCTCAGTCGGTTAGAGAGAGCATATCTATACTCAATGTTACTAGGCTGGAATTGGCTAAGAATAGACGGAGTATTAATTGGCTGATTTCTCACCTACAGGTTTTTAGAAAAGAAGTGATAAATTTAACAACATCTGTAACAACCGAATTACAGAAATTAGAGGGGTTTTTGCAAAGGTATTTTCAATTATTAGCTATAATGAGTAAGGTACGTCAAACAAGTCACTCATTAACGGTGTTGTGAGAGCACAATTAGACATGCTGTCGCTGGGACACCTGTCTGCGAGTATAATAACCCCAGAACGATTAAGGGAAGTACTACTGGAGGTACAAGCCAAACTACCACATTATCTTAGATTACCTGTAGACCCCACCCAGCAGTTATGGAGGTAATATAGTGCCTTGGGATGTACTACCTTGTTGGAAGATGATAAATTGTTAGTGTTAGTGTCGGTTCCATTACTGGACAGAGATAGTAAATTTGAAATTTATCAGGTGATGAATCTTCCCCTTTCCTATCCAAAACTAAGGCCGAAGATGGGAGCAGTGGCTAGGTACAAGATAGAGATAGAATTTGTTGCCTTAAACCGAGCCAGGACAGAGTTTATGCTATTAACAAAGGTAGAAGCAGAAAAATGCAAGAATGATGCCTTAGGTACCTGTGGGTCTGTAAGTCCAATTTACATGACAGGTAGCCACAATCTGTGTGTACTAGATTTAAGAAAAATAAGAAGGGAATTAGAGATCATTGTCAGGTAGAGGTGTTGGCTAGTGTAATGTTACCTAAAGCAACCAGTGTCTCTGACGGAATTTGGGCAGTGGCCACACAAGAAGAGATTGAATTATCTAAGGTGTGTGAAGGGAAGCCCACCACTACAATAAGAGTTATTCCCCCTTTGTTTTTTGTGGAGCTCATGGTCCATCTATCTCTTTATCTCCATACTACCAAGCAGAAGAGAAGTTTGAAGAGAATGAGGCTTTGTTAGAGCTGGTAGGAATGAATACCAGTGGATGGACGGGATTGTGGGAAGCCATTCTAAGAGAGATTCCTAAGATGTCACTAGAAAAGATGCCGGCATTGTTAAAGCCAATTGATAAGATTGATCTTGGACGGTTGAAGTCAGAGTTAGATAGGATACGTACGCCGAATTCGGGCTGGAGAGAGAATTGGTTGCTATAATAACCTGGCCGACCGTTGTGGGAATTATACTAATGATAGCCGTGGCCTTGCTGGTTTGGTGGTGGTTGAAGAGGTGTGCGGTGTTGTCAACTGGGCAGAATAAACTGGCATGGGAGTGCATGAATGAAGGAGGGATTCCAGTTAGTGCACTTTACCAAGGTAGGTCCAACCTGACTGCATTGGGACCCGTAACTGATATTGAAGAAGAGTCCATGATTGTCGTGGAAGGACCTGAACCAACAAAAGGTTCAACAAAGCCTGTTGTAAAGGCGAGACAAAATTGGCGGGACAGATTTATGAAATAAATCAATTTTTTTTTTATTTTTAGTAATGAGACTAAAATAATTGGTAAGGAGTGTTGCAAACTTAAAAAAAAAAAAAAGGAAAGAACCCTTGAACTAGGGAACTATGTGAAAAAGTTCTATTGCATGAGATCAACAAAACAGTGAACTTTAACCAGAAGTTGAATGTACATATGTGTCGTAAGGACAATGAAAATATAAATGGGCATAATGAGCCCTAAGAAGAACTAAAGACTCTACCTATGCATGCTGGAAGAGACGTAAGTTTAAGTAGTCCCCTAATGAGAAGCATGTTGGACTGGGTTTTCTCATATTTTGTTGATATGAAAGCTCTTGTCTCATGTAAATGACAGATGGGTAAGAGGGGAAATGTGACAGAGTGAGAGTCTGGGAAACACACACACCCATGTATATTTTGTTTTTTTTAGTGTAATTGGAGTAGATTTGAACAGCGAAATTGAATCAGAGCATTTTGTTTACTGATGGGGAAATTTGATCTAGGGCAGAAGTTGCACCCATTGAATCTAGGTCATCAAGAGACAATGGAAATGGTCGAAATAATTTTTATCGATTAAACATTGAAATAGAGCTGAGTAAGCTAGAAGGAACTTTGGAATTCACATGATTTTGGTTGAAGCAGCCAAAAACCCGTGAAATCGCGTGCGAAGTAGTAGGGTCGAGGGCCAGTTATATAAAAGACATATGCTATATAAAAGACATTAACAATTCAACCATTGAATCGATGTTTGCACGGCTTTCTAAAGATATTAATTTTTTTTTTTTTTGGCTGCATTCTAAATTTCTTAGCGCAGACTCCCCAGCCGTGTCTACATCTTCAGTCGACTGTGAATGGATGGACATCACTTCTGCTTTCTGGATGAAACCAAACGCATGGGCAAGAAGCAGGATTAAACCAGTGGATCGGTCGAATAATCTACTGATGCTCAGGGGACCTACGGCCACTCCCTTAAGTTCGGTTAGGACCGAGTAGACACCTCAACCCCGAGAGTAAGACGCCAGAGGTTGAGAGGCCGGGGCGAAAGTGTTAGACTTATTCTTGACTTTGTTCTGTGGTTTTATTAAAATATTTTATTTTTGTTGAAGAAATTAGAAAGAGAAATAAAATGAAATAAAAGGTAATTTCAAAACTTTAGAAAACAGTTAATGATATTTTGTAGCGGCCAAGTGAATAATTGGGAGACGCGACAAAAATCTTTGTTCTTAATTTGAAAAAAAAAAATTACTATATACATCTTTCATTTACCAACAGCGTCCGTACACATACACACATACCTAGAGGTATCTATCTATCTATCTATCTATCTATCTATCTATATATATATATATATATATATATATATATATATATATTTATACATATATACATATATATTTTTTTTTCTTTACAATTGGAATTAAGATACCTTTACAATTTTAATTTGTTCTTACCTTTGTCTGGTAATTCCGTATAATTATATTAACTTCTCTAAACTCTTCTTATTACCTTTCGAAAATGTTTCATCACAACATAGGTTTTTTGTAGATACATGCCAGCTAGCGTATGTATGTATGTGCTCAAATGTAGATATCTAAGTATATGTTAGTGTAGACAGCTATACGTGTAGGTATTATTAACGTGTACAAACGCATGAGAACGCATATATATATATCTAAATTCACTTGAAATCATTAAAAACACTCTCCCAAACTTTGAGCTCTGATATATGGACGAGTTTAATACCAATAATTTCGAATTAACTCTTTTTTTTTTACCAAAGTTACCACTTGATTATTTCTTCACGTTTTCGTTAATTTACGTGAAATCCCGTCGAATTAAATTTTGACCGTGTGACCATTAGGGTGTAGGTCAGCTCATCGGTCTCCCCCTACCTAGGTTCTCCTACCGCCATAATATGATACCAGTAACGGTGCCTTCTTCTTCTCCCCATACCTCCCAATGAGTCCCCTATAACATACTCTCTCTCTTTCTTTCTCCAAATAAACAGTACACTACAAACTGATACCATAAACAGACAATTTAAAATTAAAATTCGTAGGTAAAAATGGTCATTTACTAAAGGTATCATAATTCCAATTGTAAAGAAAATTTGCTCTGTTTAATGAAAATAAACATTGAGCGCCCTTTTGTGAGTCAGTTTTAACATATTTCAAATTCTATGTTGTATTAATAGAACTCGTCTGGATTATACCAACGGATTACTATATATATATATATATATATATATGGGTAAATTGGCGCCATTATATATTTTTTTCAATTTCGCGGATGCACTTTGTTTGTTTTGATTTTGTCGACTGCACGGTAAAGTAGGTTCCGTTGGGCATCGTCTGTGAAAAAAAAAGAGCACCATGACGCAATTCACTCAACCAGAAATTTGGAAACGCCATTCTGTACTACTTGGGATTCGCGTCGGAATTTCCAGTAAGAACATTTCAGCATGTTTGGGTTTCAATAAAAGGACAGTGCAGATGATTTGTAGAGTTGGATGATATTATCCAGTCAACATCATGGTGTTTTTAGTGATCACTCGTGATGGCGATGTTATGCCTCCATTCATCTTCTCACAGAGCCTCAGGCACAACACGGAGGACTACATCAGATGCCTTGAGTGAGTAGTACTTCCCTGGGTCAAGAGAGTAGCACAAGCAGGGAAACCCACTCATGACTGTCAGACATTTTCTCCGACCACATCCCCCCTTACGTCTGGTTACCTAACTCCCCAGACTACAATCCTCTAAGTTATTATGTGTGGAGCGCAGTCGAGCAAGATACAAGCAAAATCCCTTGTAGCACCAAAGATGAATTGAAGGCTAGAATTATGACAGCATTCACCAACTGAAAACCCCGTCTAGAAGAGTTGCAGGAGATTCTGAATTCGCCTGGAGGCTGTAATTTGAAACCAATGGTGATTTTTTTAATAAATTTACCCTTTCATGTATCAAGATATTTTTGTGCAATTTTGTTAAATATATCTGTTTTGTCGGCGATTTATCCATCGTACCTTATATATATATATATATATATATATATATATATATATTTATTTATATTTATGATGTCTGTCATCTTTGAAGCCTTGACTAAATTTGATATTGGCTGTCATGAAGCCGATAGTGACTTTTGAACGCAGTAAGTTCCACATTTTTCGCAGACATAGCAAAGAAGATTATCAGTTTGAGACTTTTCTTCGAGTCTTTCGCCAGGGCCAGAAGCTCGGTGTATATTCATGGATGTTGTTAGGCCAGATGAATTATTGCAGATTTTTCCGCACTCCTCGCATGTTAGATGACTGATGTCAAGGAATGTCTCATAGATGATCTATGGTCTTTTAGCATGGCCACGCCAATGTAAAATAGTATTTTTAATACACTCTGTATATATATATATATATATATATATATATATATATATATATATATATATATATATATATATATATATATGTGTGTGTGTGTGTGTGTGTGTGTGTACGTATGTGTACGTGTACGCGTGCGTGCGTTTTGTGTGTGTAAACAGTTTTCCACAATGCATTCAGTTTCTATTTTTCCGAATACGAGAAATTTCACAATTACATACACATACACACGCACCCCTATATGTATATATAACCTAAATGTTACTGAGAGCTAATGTGGGTGACCATTATTCTGAGTAGTGAGTTCGATCCTCACTGGATGGCCCATACTTTGCTAAAATCTTTATTTAATCTTTGTTTGTTCGTACAAGTTTTTTTTTTTCTGTACACAAAGTGTGTCAAAACTGTCCAAACGTTCTGCATATTTTTGTGCGCTTTCGGCTATTCCTTTAGCCATTATCAAAGACAATTTTTATTTTCAATTTTTAACTGAATGTGTGTGTGTTTTTTTATGTATGTGCCAATGGTGTTAGTATGGGAAATTCACTCGGTCCGTGCTTCTCTTCAACTACTACATGTCCCACGGCATTTTGCTAAACCCAAAATATGTTCGCTATGTAGATATTTTTATTTTAACGAAAAAAAAAAAAAAGAAATTGGTAATCTCAAAACCACATTAAAAAAAAACTTTACAAAACATAGAAGCTTTGCTCTAAATTTTATGCTTACATAGGAGTCAGAATTGATAGTTGGTGCTATTGGGTGTTCTTCTGTGTGAATCCTAGGGGCACCACTCTATTGATCTTTGGCTTATCGTGGTGAATTCAGGTTTTATCTGTTGTGATTACCCTACTTATGAATATGTCATCTGTGTTTTTCAATTCCAGAAGCTCTCGGAATTCTGGTAATCTACTTTGCAAAGAACTTACGTAGCCAAAAGAATGCAGTATATCATAGCTCACCTGAAAGTTTTCACATACAATAATGAATTTTCTGTCAGCTCTGAGTGCATCAACCTGTTTTGTCTTATCATCATTTATAACATTGCTGGAGTCTTGTAGACATTTCATAAGCAATCACTAACCTTTTGTAAAGGTTTGCAGTAATTTATTAATCCAAAAACCGACATTATATGACATCCAAATTGATTTCTACGTGTGTCCAGAATAATCAGGCACTTTGAAAGACGATTATGGGTAGAAAAAAAAAAGATGATTATCGATAGGGAAATTAATTTTTCTTCTTTTTGCCTTTAGATACGTTATGTTCAACTAGGAATACCGAATAATGGTTTTAAAATTAAATTAGAACAGACATTATTTCTTCACTGACCCTCGATATATGTAGACATGTACAAAGAAGTAAATGATAACTTCACTTTCCAACGTTTTTCAGAAGTAATTTTTTCCAAAGCAGAAAATTCTCTTATTTTTTTAAAAAGGACAAACACTTGATTGAAATGACGAAAACACTAACCATTGTTGTCTCAAGATGGCTATGCACACAATTCATGGGAGCTGGATTCTTTTATGATTAAATATCTTAATTGAACTAGGAAAATATAAAGTAACTGTGTATTTTCAGTAAAAGTGAACTTTTATTGAACATCAAAAAGAATCAAACCAAGTGTGTGTGTGATAAACAGTAAAACAGGGAGTGCGAATATTAACCATGTATAACACTGGATTATGGAAATTGATTGCGAGCCACATAAAATAAATTAAATTTCTCATTTCCAGAGTTTGATTTATCTCTTTCCCTGTCTTCCGTTACCAGTAGATTGTTAATAAATGTCCGAGAGTCAGGGGAGAAATATTTCGCCAGATTTTACACGTCCTTTAACTTGACTACCTTTACTTGAAGTAGACCGTGCTATCGAAAAGTGACTGGATGGGGAATCTGGGCCAGTTGATTTTTATCTAGACAAAACTTGCTTGTCACAGTAGGAATTATGGTTTATGACACAACTACGCTATGCTTATTCTTTGGGACAGCAAAATTCTCTTTGATAGTGGAGTTTTTAAAAATGCTTCTCACATACCTATTCCAATCATTTTCAGCACCTTTTATTCTTTGATCATTTTCTAACCAAACCCTCTGCCACATATTATATAACTATGGATCCTCGGTGGGAGTCTGTATACTGTAGGGATATTATTATAAATAAATTAAAATAAAATATAAAATAATAATTATAATGATAATAATAATAATGAAAATGAAAATTATAAATAAAATAAGCAATAACATAAAAATGTTGTATAAAATAAATTAAATAAAAATTAAAAATAGTAAATATACTTCCCGCGTGCAACAAAAACTGTTCCTGTTAGAAATACGTACATTCCGTCAAAAGACGTTAAATTCAATCTTTTCACCTCGAACCTTGGTACGGGTAACACGTGTCCAACTTCTCTTTGTGATACGGCTTGTAATATTACGGAGTAAATTTCTCCCTTTTATCACATGTACCATAAAAATCATTCTAACCTAAAAAATACATACACCAATGCACACAGAAATATAAATAAATTGTATGAAATTAACATACAATTTACCATGCTTTCCTGTTATTTCTGTACATTTTATTTCCTGTCAATATTTATTTTTTATCTCCGTGAACACAAGGTTAATTTCTGCTGCTATAATGTGAGTAAATCCCGACAAAATCAACTGATCGAAACTATCCCTGTGGGCTGATAACTGAATGAATTGTACCTTTTTAAGGTTATGGTTTTGTCATCCATCTGGGAAAACAAAATTTTTTCACGGTTTCTCCAACAGATATATTGATATAAGACACTCAGCTCAATACTTCATTAACACTTCACTCATGTTCCTTTTTCCAAACTTGGGGGAATGAATATCAATGATGAACAACCAGAATTGTATTGAATACAATCTATCTCCAATTGGTAAAATGGCGGAATGGGATATTTTGTTTGAAATCAAAACATAAGCAATCTGTAGCCTGTTTTGTCAGTTGTTTCATTCTTTCGTCTTTTCCTAAAATGAATTGATTTTCTCTTGTTCTTTTCTTGATTTCGAGGGACAATCGAACAGCAGTATTTTTCTCAATCCTAATCTAATAGGTGTAGTATTTTTAAGAGTAGAAGTGTCGAATCAATGCATAAATAGTACTTGTAGTTCCCGCTTTTCTCATATAAATTTAGGTTATTCTTTTTCAAAATTATCAAGCTGCTATTTTATTTTATATGGGCTAATATTAACCTGGATATCACAAAAATGTGAAGTTGGGTTCATTTGAAACACCGATTTGTCTGCCAATTTCTTTCATTCTTAAACCGTATCATACCGTAAGAACAACACGTGTCTCATTTCCCCCATGGGGAACGTTTTATCCCCCAACGAACCACTTCGCAAACAACACGATTTTATCACAACACTATCTCCTGTTAGTTAAAAACAAAACAGACCATGTGGAGGCAATAATACCTCCACTACAGCCTATCGCATAAATATAAGATCTCTCCAACATAAGAAAATATCTCATCAACAAATTTTGCTACAAACTGATGTCTCCCGTAACAGTCTGATAACCTAATGCCATACATACAATCGTGAAATCTGATATTTTCTGGAGCTGATTAAAATCTTCTTTAGAAAGAAATGAAATTTGATCCTTTGGTCAAAATTTGGAACGTGAGTTGGTTCGAGAATGCCTCACTGTTCAATTTAAAATGACACACAAATGCGATTTGATTACAGTGCAGAAAGATTGTGTAGAACCTGGCGGGCACTTTTAAGAAGAACTGATAACATAGAAATGGTGCATAGTGGTTCCATGAATTTTCCAGACAGGTTTCCCTTCCATTTCCAACCAAAGCTAGAGAGCCTAGTCTACCCTGCTATTTAACTAATACCTAGGTAGGGAACTGAAAAACAAACCGATTCATGCCTTTTCAAATGTATCTTAGACGAAAGTGAACGCAACCATGACGGTTGTAATTTGAATTCTATCTCGTTCATTTTTAGCGTTGATCACTACACTATTCTAACATTCATAAATCGTGTATATACATACATACATATATATATATATATATATATATATATATATATATATATATATATATATATATATATATATATATAAAGAAGTAAAGCTAACGAGAAAAGCAGAATAGATAGCAAGATGAATTAAAAGATCACACAGAATTGACATCAAAAATCTTTTCATACTTTAAATCAAATTTTTCAGATTATAGTCTTGGAATGAGTCTGCATAAATCTTGTCCTGACAATCAGTTTATGCGGCTATAAAACTAAATTACATCTTCTAATTTATATTTTAAATCGAACAAAAATGTCGACAGTTAATCTTTCCTGAAAGTTAATCGATAAAGAAAAAAGTCTTTGAATGGTGATGACGTCTGTAAAACTGATAAACGAAATTGAATCAGTTTTTCTTTAAATTAAAACAAATGATTGCGACTAAATTCGATATAAAAATACGTCCTTTGAAATGATTTGTCTGAAACAAACATGATTCAGTTAGCTTTGAAACATACTCAAAAAGTCTCTTTTGCGCGCACACACACACACACACATATATATTAAGAGAGAGAGAGAGAGAGAGAGAGAAAGGCGCTGAAAAGTTTTCGGCATGATTCACTTCCAAAATTTATTTAAATAAACAAACGTTAAATTTTTTAACCTAAAATATTTATTAAACCAAAAAATAAAGTAAAACAAATTTTCTAGTTTTATATTCTCAACGGTGATAATACATTTCTTCACTTTACTGCCCCAAATATATCGCGATTATCAGTAGCGTAATCCATAAGGGTCGTAGGGATAATACATCTAGTGCAGCCAATTTCTCATAGAGAGCCGATAGGCATTGCACCACCGAGCATCCCACAAATATATAACAAAGTATAATATGCATTTAAATTTCACGCTTTTTAAAAATCGTCTATGATCAACATTTTCTAATATTATTTAGTACGCTAAACAGAATTTTATTTTTACAATAATATTATGCTAAGCAGAGTCGTAGTATGAACTAAAGGCTGGCTCTTTAAATGTTTAAATGGCCCTGAGCGAGCATCTACATAAAGTTTAGCTAACCAGTCATGCTCTGAAATGAGCAGCCAGCTATATATATATATATATATATATATATATATATATATATATATATATATATATATATGGAGATAGATAGAGAAAGAGAGAGAGAGAAAGAGACAGAGGCAGAAAGAGAGTGAGAGAGAATTAATGCATGTAACACTTTTGGCACTTAGCTGACAGATGTTACCTTCAGCATCCCGACTCCAGAGTTTCGTAGATAGACTCTCTAGGAATCACTCCGTTCATTCATCAGGGGGTATCAAATATTGATTATTTATACTTCTCGATATTCATTAGGTGTGCTGCGTACTTGTAGTGTTGACTAAAAATTTTCGGGATTTTTCCATCAGGATACGATTGAAAAGTTTGTTTGCCCGATGGTGGTTGCCGTAGATAGTTCAATCTTAGTTGAAATTCAAGTTTAGGGCAGCGCATTTAGCTATATGTCGTAAATATTGATATTAGCTTTCCAAACTATGTTCAAATAACTGAACATGTTCTTCGTTGTCTTTTTGTTGTTAAAAGATCTTGATCGATCATCCTAATTTAAATTCCAAAAAAACTATTTTATAGAAAAACTGCACCAGAATTAAGTTGTCATTACGAAAGCAAACGTATATCGCCATTTTGTACAGACGAAATCAAACCTTTCAGCCATTGATATTATCATTCTCACAAGGTTGTGTGAAGTAAAGCGTGTTTTATCTTATCAAGAAAAGTTAGTATCAACACATCTTGTTAATGCTAATTTGTGTTTAAATCGAAATCAGTTTTTTTTATCACGTTTTCATATTTTTTCGCTTGTGATACTTTGATCGTAATACGTATAGAGATATGCGTTTGTCATTCGTTTTCTGTAAACCTTGAATTATCGGTGCTTGTTAGATCTTTCGATACTGCTTTCAGGAGAGAATACAAAAATCTGATTGAAGTTGATTTGGCGCTTGACATACACGTCGTTGGAAAGGCGATCGACAAGATATATGAAACGACACTCAACACACCATCGCAAGTTATAAGACAATAAATATCTTTGCCCCATTGCTCTCACATGGATCGAATACCCTTTTTGGAATGCACGCAAAGAAGTTACTTTCGTCTGTGAAGAAGTTAGCATTACTGTTAATGGTATCTACTACTACTACTACTACTACTACTACTACTAATAATAATAATATAATTATCTGTTGGTCTTATGTTGGAATATTTTTTTCTGTTAGCACATATCAAATTCTTTAGTTGACACTTGTCGTGTTTAATATTATTTACAATTGTCACTCGAAATTATCAATCGTCGTAGATAAGAATGATTAAGAGACCTGGTTTTTATTACTGTTTATCACTTATCTACGCGATCTACAAACACTCGCGACTTTTAGCTATAAAAGATATCCTGATAGCAACAATTACTAGCTTTTCTACATCGAATGAGCTGTGGTTTTCTTTTAATTCTGTTAATTAACGCCTCATTAGAAGATTTTGTCCAATAAATAGTTTCACATTTTTCTTTGCAGTTCGTGAATTTTTAGGTCATTAAAATGGCGTCTATCCGTAGAGTGATAGTTAACAATTTCTCAGGGTATTATTAGTGTAGTGAGTTGCATCCTCACTAAGCATTCCATTTATTATAGCCTCGTACCAAACTCAGCTAAGCTGAATAAATTTCTACCTACCGTAGCGAAATAAGTTGAAATCCATTACTAGTGTGATAAGTTGCAATACTAACTTATTGTAACACTAAACTTGAGCCAGACTCCCAACCTTCTTCTATGTGCCGTGTCCTTTTAGGGTGTAGGTGATCATGGCTCTCCACAATTCTCTGTTCTTAGGAGCTCTTAATAAATATTATATTTTATTTCTCCTAAACCTTGTTCCCCCATCCATTTACTCAACCTCTCTGTGTAGGTCGTGCTTTGTTTTCCTCTGTCTCTCTTCATTTCAATCTGTCCTAGGAGTATCAAAGTTTCCAAGCCCTCTTTCCTCATTATGTGTCCTTGAAATTTCAGCTGTGTCTTCTTGATGTTAAGTATAAGTGCCTTTTTTGCCATTTTCTCTAAAAGTTCCATATTGTTCACTTGTTCAGTCCATCATATTTTCAGTATCCTTCCGTAGAACCATATTTCTCTTTCCAGATATCTAAATTTTTGCACTTGTTTGATTTTCGTATCTCCAATTAGTAATTCGCATGCTGAGCTGTTCCTTTTGCTCTGACCATCGAGAGCTTTAGAGCTGCGCCAATATAGAGTCGTATCATCGGCATAGATATTTACAAATGATTTGAGTATATTCTTCGGCAGATAATTTATGAAGAACAAAAAAAGGATTGGCGCGAGGAGAGACACCTGGAGGACACCTGCGTTGACCTCTAGGGCTTCTGAGGACTGGCCATTGATAACTACCTTCAGGGATCTCCTTGCTAGGAAGGATTTTATGATCGAGAAGACCCTTCCATTGATCTCATGGAGAACTTGTGTAGTAAGCCTTTGTGCCATACCTTGTCAAAGGCCTTTGAGATATCTAGTGCTATTGTCCTCAAAATGTGTTTGCTGTCAAGAGCTTTACTGATTCTGTGAGTGATAGTAGTTAGGACGCCAGCTTTGGATCGGGCCGAAACCCACGCTGCTCGTCGTTGAAGAGGTTGTTCTTTTCTTTGTGCTCGACGACCATCTTATTGATTATGGCCTCTAAAAGTTTAATGATGATACTGATATTTCATGCTCTTGAAAATCGGACCTACGCTTGAGATTTTCTATAGGCTTGGGAAGGATTTTTCCTTCAAGCAGCGGTTGAATAACTTTGCTAGGATTGGGGATAATTCCGGGTTGATATTCTTAAGGACAACGACTGGAATTTTGTCTGGACCAGTAGCTTTCTTAGAGTCAAGGTCTTTGATAAGCCTAGAGACTTTTTTCAATCGATATCACTCCAAGCAAAGCAATACAGCCACTAGCACACAAGGGGTTACAGGGTGTGGGGGAATTAGAAACAGAAACGTTCGTAATAAGGAAAAAGAAAAGAGTAATCAGGAGGACAGTAGATAGGGATTGACATTGCATTTAAATTTTTGCAGATTAAAGTAGGCTGGAAAGCATGGAACCGGGAGGGAGTTCCACAAGTGAGAAGTGCGGGATAAGAAACTGTTAACATAGAAGTTACGGCTACATATAGCTAGCTTAAGTGTAAATCGATGAGATCTTGAGGTCAATCTAGTATTGCGCTTAAATTCATGAAGTCTAGCGAAGAGCTCATTTGAACAATTACCATGAAAGTATTTATAAAAAAGACACAGAGAGGCAACCTTACGGCGGTGGACAAGTGACTGAAACCGAACCGCCAGATCAGGATCAATAATATTGCTGATTCTTCTTTAGAGCTCCAGGAAAATAGCAGGGGCACGGGATCCTATATACCAGCAATATTCTAAGTATTGACGAATGGTAGATTTATAGATATGCAAGATAGATTCTGGAGAGAAAAATTGTCTCGTTCGATACAGTAAACCGACTTTCTTATGGCAATATTGCTGAGTCTATGTTCACTGAGACGTGGGAACTCGTGGAACTTTGTCATCTAACGTTGAGTTAGAGGCAAAGATAGAGAAAGATAAATAATTGTGGGCACATCCGCTTTATCTCTCTTCATGATTTGGTTGGTGATCTTCCAGAATTCACGGGATCCAATTTGTTTCTTTTCAACCTTGGTCTGGACTGCTCGTGCGTAGCTGCACTGGGCGTTTTCTAGAACTTTTTGGCACATATTGCAGGCAGTTCTGAATGCAGTGAGGGCCAAACTACATCGCTCCTTGCGATAGATATTGAAGTAGTTGTCTCGCTGAGCGCATTCAGTGGTGAACCAGAGTTGACTTTTTTCTTGGAATTTTTTGTTTGGGTCTATAAACCTGTCCATTCCAGAAAAGATCCAATCAGAGACAAGCAGCAGTTTTTTGGCAGCGTGTTTGAAGTATTAGGTTGGTGCAAAAATAATATCGTTTTTTGACGTATTTTTTAACGTCAAAAAACGATATTATTTTTGCACCAACCTAATAGTTTAGGAGGGGAGGTTACATTTTGTAAGATCGAAATCTGCCCCAGTCTGAAATTTTCTATGGAACGGTACATCATGGGATGCCTTGGGTTGGCATCAATCTGGACATTGATTAGAGAATGGTTTGACATGCTTAGTGGATATAAAACTTTTGATAAGCATTTATAAAGGCAGGCGGTAAGGAAGATTTTGAGGAGATTCTCCTGATGTTCCGTCGTATCCGGGACCTGGGTAAGTTCTCCGATGATCCGGGTTAGTTCATAGGCAATGGAGAAATCTCTGCAAAATCTGCCTTAAACATTGGTTTATTGGAGTGGACTATGGTAGATATTGAAGTCATCGCAGATATGAAAGCTGACCGAGGGGAATTGAGTGAGGATATCTTCTCAGATATTTCGATCGAAGATTACTGTCCCTTCGTCCTGATGACGGTAGAGAACAGAAACGAATGTTGTACTATGGATAAGTGCCACACTGAAGCACATATACGGGAGATCAGGTTCTTCGTTTTTGCGACACTGCCACTCGTCTCATAATGGGTACTGATAAAAAAAGCTCATGAAGGATTGAAATAAAGTTCATATATATATATATATGTATATATATATATATATATATATATATATATATATATATATATATATATTATTCCAGGATCATTTTCCAATTTATTTAAGATGATCGTCTCCCTCTCTAAGCTTCTAACTTTCTGTCCTGGTGTAACAAGGTGCCTCGTAAGTTTCACGTACGATTTCATTTTCCAGCCTTTTTTCACTGTTCATTGAACTGTCATAACTGAAACTCCTCTCTCACGTGTCAAACGTTTTATGAATTGAGTTGGATTTTTTCTCATTGATCTCTTTAGCTCTAAGTTGAAATGATGATCCTTCTTCCTGTTGTGATCCCTGATTCAGTTTTCCTTTCTACTGATCTCTGTTTTTAAACTTATTCACCCTTCTCTTGATGGTTCTTGAATGGACTTTGAAGATGGAAGCTAGAGTATAAATGTTGGTACCATTACTGAAGGCCTAAATGATCTTTATCCTCTCACGATTGCTCAGTTGGAAAGACTGTCTGACACAAAACCATTTTAACCTGATCTCTTTTTAGCTTAAATGGTTTTTCAGTGATTCTTACGAAAAAATGGCGTCTTATCTGAAAACTTGAAAAAAGAAACTCAGTTTAGTGTTTTTTTTTTTATTAAACATTTTGTGGGATGGATAATTATTGCACGCTGTTACACGATTTGGACAATTTTGCTGGTACACCCGGTATATATCATAAAAATAGGGGAAACAGTTTTGTTGATGGAATCATTCTTGTATATAAAATGATCATAAAATCGCCTGGATCGTACAATCTTCTTTCCTAAAAAAAACTACATTTGATACTATATGGGATAATTAAAAACAATTGTGACAAAAAATAAAATAAAAAAACGATAAACACCTGAACAATATAGGCTAACTTGAACATCAAGATACGTCAGACGTGAAATTTAAAGTTAAGCGTCCCTGTCTCTTTAACGTTTACCATCTTTTTATATATAATAGTAATTCCCTCGATAAAATATATTAATTGCTTCTCGAAACGAAATACGTTACGAAGAAGGTTTTTTCATTTACTTGCTCATTAGATGCGTGTGTACTACTATTACGCGTTTCGTTCAGAAACTTTTTTAAAATTGTAATGTATATAATATAACACATTTACGAAACCTTTGCTCGTGTTTAGAGGAATAGTGAATTACGTGTATGGCAATTTTAAAGAGAAAGAGAATAAAAAAAAAAAAGATTTAAGCGTAAGAACACTTGGTCTAAGAAATTTAATCAAGAAAGAAAGAAGTCCAATTTGATTGATGTTAACACGTCCAGACATGAAAACAACATCGCGCTGGTTTGTAACTAAACGAATTCACATTCTTCATCAGAAAAAAAAAAAGTTACTTTAGCATCTCGCGTTTTGAAGCAACAAGGGAAGCACCTGCGTTCAACATTTGTCTAATATTTGCATTTCTTCCTGAACCAATTATACCATTCTCTTGTAGTTCAAGAAAACAGATTTGTAGAAACAACAATGAAAATGGTAACAAACTTACTTATTTCCCATGAACGTCTATTTGGAAACGAAAAAAGTAGGAAGGTTCGAAATTCAGAAGCAAATGCTAGGTCGGTGAATATCAAAATCACAAGAAAGAAAAAATAAACGAAAATATTATTTCACCAACTGTTTTAAAGATATTTTAGAAAGTCATTTCTCTTATTTTGTTAATTGTATGCATATATATGCGGATGGTGAAACAGATACTGACGCGGAATGTCGAATTAATGGACCGAGTTCAAATTACAGGCTGGTCTGTTGCGTTTACTTTCGCACAAATACTTTTGGGAAAAGTTTCCTCTCCTCCCAGTTGGATTTTAAAATGTAGGCTGTACTTGACTCTTTAACTTTGAGCGGTAACCAATCTAAGCGAAGGAAATTTGAAAATTCAAAACGGCAACCGGAACCAATCCCCCACTATCTTTCCCAAGAATGCATGGCAATTCACAAATAATAAAAAAATCTTTGGAAAACATGATCGCCTACGTCTAGATAATCATTTTACTTATATAAATTATTAAATCGACTAAGGGAAGTAGTAATTCATAAATATACTAACTTAAGTTGATTTACCTCCCCTTCCTACTACAGGTGGGACAGGAAATATATAAATAAATACACACTATTAATTATTATATAGTTTGATAGTTTTGTTATTTCATTTTTTTTTTTAAATTTAAAAAAATTAGTTTTATAATCTAAAAGTTTTTCTTGATATGATAACGTGAAAATTTCTCGCTTTGTGTATTGCTGAGCCCATCAACATGACTGCAGATTTTTTTCTCTCCTTATTTCACTCATGAATGAGGCCAGGTTGCTGCTAATTTTTCGACGCGTGAATTTATTGATATAGACAGAATGAAACAGAAAATTGCGCGCTCTTTATTATTTTATACTATTTGTCCCGTACTGTAAAATGACTTATTTTGTTTAAATAACATTAAAAGTTACAGGCATTACTGATATACAATAAAAACTATATGGAGAGTACACCTGGGAAGGACTGTAGAATAAATCGGCAGAAACCTTGTCTTGGCAAGATGAAAAATACGAGGAACAAATTAAAGTATGGACAAAAATGTTGCAGTGTATATCCACACCTATACATCTTGTGCGTGTCTATGTGCGCGCGTGTGTGTGGCGTGTGCGTGTGCGTCCGTGCGTGCGGGTGTGTGCGCGTGTAGCATTTTCTACATCAGCAGAAGAATCCTATGGAGACATAGAGATTTATCTTCTGTTAGCGTAGAAATAACAATTGTTAAATACCAAATAGAATTTATTTACTTTAATTTAGGAAATATAAACAAGGGAATACAGAACAATTTAAAGGTTTATAAGAACAATGTCTTTAACATGAATGACTTAATTATGCCCGACATTTCTCGACGGTGTGGATAGATTAGTAAATAAGCAATGACCCTTAGTGATATTTTGCAATTATTTCTTGCATATTTTGCTTAAAAAATCTATTAGCCTGAAATGTAACAAATATAAAGAATAACTTTTAAAGACTTCGATCAATGTTTGCTGTGAAGTAGCAGCTTTCTTTTTCTAAAAAAATAGTCAATGCGTTTGATTAAGAAAAACAATTTGTTTTAATTATTCTCATCACGTGACTTCTGCAAGTAATTCTAGTGGACATTTAATGAAGGCAGCCAATATCACTACATGGACATATTGACAGACAAACCAACTCGCTTGTCATCAATGGATTAGGAGACCAACGTTGTAAATGTTCCTTTTTATCGACAAAAACACTTGCATGAAATGCCAGAGTTGAATGTTCATGCCGTTTTAATAAAATTATTTATTCAAATTTCATCTTTGCTTTTTGTTGTTGTAAAATAAATAGCTTTTAATTTGTAGTTATAGGTTCAAACATTTGAAAGACAATGTGCGCGAAATATCCTTTCGAAAATAACCAGTAAAGCTTTTCAGCAAATTTCCAGTCTTGATTTGTTTATAACAATTATGAACGAGATTGGATTCAAGGTATTTATTTATATTTGCATATCTTCTATCGTATCGCATTCCAAGTTGTGTACTTCCCACTTGTTATTTTATATCGAATGGAGCAGAGGTTTGAAAAGTTGCCATACATATCGACATTAGTTTCGTCTTATCGTCAATATACGTGCTTCCGTTTATAAATGTTAGGATTTGCAATCTCTCTGCGTAGTGGTAGTCGTAGTACAGTCCTCCGTGTCCTGAATAGAAACCGGGTTTGCTAGGCATAGCCCTATCATGTTCGCCAGTTGTTCTCTATTTACACTTGCCTATCTAATTTGCATACGATACTACACCTCCCCGAATCGAATTGTTTTTTCTATTACTATTCCTGATTATTTTCGTACTGTGTTTATCTTCCTCTTGTCTTTCTTGTTTTCTCTTTAATGGAGATCTCGGTCTCTCTTCATTTTCTTCTTCATACTCACCCGTCTTTTCATTCTCACTTTCTTCCATTTTCTGCTCTCTTCCACTTTTGTAACTTTCTGTCTCTTCTTGTTCTTGATCTTCCATTTCTACGTCATCCAGTTCGTTTCTGTTTCTGAACTGATCTGCATATGCCAGTATAATTTGTCCCTTTTTCTCAGGTATAGCTGTGTTGTGTCCATTTCGTATCAGGAAATTTACTTC
The DNA here is from genome assembly GCA_963932145.1 of Acanthosepion lycidas. Classification (NCBI taxonomy): domain Eukaryota; kingdom Metazoa; phylum Mollusca; class Cephalopoda; order Sepiida; family Sepiidae; genus Acanthosepion; species Acanthosepion lycidas. The sequence goes on along the minus strand of OZ010594.1, from coordinate 29,639,681 downwards.
ATCTGGATCAGCCTCTTTATTCTTTCTATACCATGCCTTTTCTTTCTTTGCAATGGACATAGTTATGGGGGCTCTGATTTGTTTTCCCATTAATGCCGAAGGGCTCAGTTTTCTTCCCGCATGTTGAATGGATCTGTAACTGAGGAGTATTTTTGGTAGATACGCTTCTGTGCTTTCATTAAGTGGTGAGAATGCTTTTAATCCCATTTTTACCGTTTGTACCATTCTTTCCGCAATCCCAGTAGATTGTGGATGATATGGTAGTGTCTTGTATAGGATGCATCCAGTCTGTTTTAACCACGTACATAAGTTCTCATCGCAAAATTCGGGTGCATTATCGGGATTGTCTCGGGTACTTCATTCCTTGAGAATATAGTTCTTAGAACTTGCTTATTGTGGTTGCTTTTCTGTCTTTTCAGATAACCTCTGTCCATCCTGAATACGAGTCCACTAATACTAAGAACAATCCCCTATCTTTGATATGCGCGTGATCCATATGGACCCTAACACATGGCTCTGCTTTCTTGGAGCATGAGTGAATTTTTCTTCCTTGAAGTTTTTTTTAAAATTTTTTTTTTATTTCGGCACATTTGGGGCATCTCTTAATGTATTCCTCTACGTCTTTTGAATATCTTGCTATTATACTACAATACACATCATCATGTACTCCTTTTAATATGTCCCTTCTCAGTATTTGTGGAGCTACTATCCTCATTGCATATTATGCCATTTTCTATGGTTAGTTTATGCTTCGATTCTTTAAAGGGTCCCTCTGCCTTCGAAAAATTGCTCCATATATTATTTTTTTATTCTCTCTAGTATTCTGCTTAATATTGGGCCTTGCTTTGTTTCTATTTTCAGTCTATTTAGAGGAAGAACGTTTGTTTCTAGCCAGTGTATTATTAGTATTTTCCTGTTTTTCTTGTTTTATTCTTGAACTGTAATCTTGATAAAGCATCTATGTGAGGGATAGTTTTCTTTTTTACGTATATTATGTCAAAATGGAATGCCATGATTTTCATTGCCCATCTTAAAATTCTTAACCATGTGACTTTTCGCAATTCTTTTCTCGGGTTAAATATAAATTCTAATGGTTTGTGGTCCGATTTTAATAAGAATTTTTTCCGCACCCTTTTCATGCTACATACAATCGCCAGTGGTTCTTTTTCAATAGTTAGTTTCTGCTGACGTTAACCCTCTTGATATGTACATGATTGGGTTTTTTTTTCCTGTGATAGAATAGCAGCAATCGTCCTTTCCCTCATGTCTGTAGTTAACGTTACTTCTTTTTGTGGATCAAAAACTTTTATTATTGGTTTGTTCCTCAGTATTTTCTTTAGTGTTTCAAAAGCCATAGTTTGCTTTTGTACCCAGTTAAATTCATTGTTTTTTGCGTAATTTTGCAAATGGCTCTATTATGTCGCCCTATCTTGGTATGTATTTACTATAAAAAATTATTAGCCTCCAAAAAGATTCTAATTCTTTTTTTTATTTGTTGAAGCAGCTATTTCTGTTATTTTCTTTGTTAGTCTATCATCAGGTGATATGCCTTCTTTTGATATTTGATATCCTAAATATATCTTCTTACAGTCAAAATTACACTTGTCTTTGTTTACAGTCATGCCTCTCTTTTTTAATCTCACTAAAATTTGCTTTGTCTTATATTTTAATTCTTCTTTAGATCTTGCCCCTATATCGAGCGGGTATATTATTATATATTTTTTTTATTTTTCCTAATAAGACTCTTTAAATAGCTTTATGAAAAATATGGCTGGAGGTCTTTACTCCAAACGGTAGACGCATCCATCTTAGTAAGCCTATAGGGGTGTTTATTGTGGTGACTTCCTTGAATTTCTCGTCAAGTTCTATTTGGTTGTACGCTGCCTTGAGATCAGTTTTTGCAAAGTGTTCCATTTTTGTTAACTCGTGACTAGCAATTTCGATATTTGGCAAAGGAAAAGAGTTTGAACATATCTGATGATTTACCCCTATCTTGTAATCACCACAAATCCTTAAATCTCCGTCAGGTTTCTTTATCGCTACTATCGGTGATGCCCAATTGCTACCACCTTGAGTTACTCTTTCTAGCATTCTTTGTTGTATCATTTTGTTTAACTTGGCTAGTACCAAAAGTAGGATATCACTTGGAACTTTTCTTGACTCTATATATTTTGGGTGATAATTTTATTTTAGTCGAATGCTTGCCTTTCAATAATCAAATTGCTTTAATTGGATGCTGCTCTTTTTAATTTAGGTAGTCCTAATTTTATCCAGAATTTTTTTGGTATCAACGTGCCTGTATTAACTTGCATGTTAAATATTTGGCATTTTATCTTTATTTCTTCTCTACTTCTTTTTTGTGTATTCATTGTAAATATTTCAGCTTCTTCTTTGGATGGCGTTTGTATCATTTGTACTTTTTCTATTTTCTTTTTGTATTTGCATACGGTCTGAAAATGATCTCTTTTTTTGCATTTGAGCATTATTTTCCTTGAGCTGGATATTTGTACTTGTCTTTCTCTCTCTCTCGTGATTTTTCCACAATATCTTCATTTAATTATGGATTTGGCCGTGCTCTCCCTGTACATCTCGAATTCTTCTTTTGGCTGATTAAATTCTTTAATCAACTCCAATTGTTGTAAAAACTCTAGCTTCCAACCTCATACTACTCTGCAGACATTCTAATATTTTTCGTTCGTGGTTTTGGTCTTGCAAGCCTTCAATTATTCTGAGAAGGATTAATTCATCTTCTGTAGCCATTTCTCGTGCTCCCAATTTTTCAAATTCACAATATTTGGCTCGTTCTTTCAATTAATGTAAGTATTGTATAATGTGTGCTTGTCTTGTCTCTAAAAACTTGGTTCTTTCAGCAATCAGCAATCTTTTCTTTGATCTTAGGTTCTTTTTTATAATTATAGTAATTTCTTCAAATGCCATTTCTTCTAATTCGCTCAGGTACCACATTGTCGAAATTTTCTTCACAAGCTTCGCACCCAGCGGTACCAAGAAATAAATCCGTTATCTTGTTCACTACACCGTTGGTCTTTGTGTCTTTTAATTTTTTCACTCTTGCAAATGCAGCAAAAGTTCTTATCCATGTTTCTGTGTTCTGGGCCGTCCAGGGAATTTAACGATTTTATTGGCGACACCATAGTTATGTTTGTATACCTCTCTGCGTAGTAGTAGTCGTTGTACAGTTTTCCGTATCCTGAATAGCAATCGCGTTTGCTAGGCATAGCCACCCTATGTTTGCCAGTTGTTCTCTATTTATACTTGCCTATGTAATTTGCATACGATACTACAATAAATGTATTACTTGTGTCAACAAGGATTTTGTTAGGCATACTTTTCCGTTCATTTCACATTGACTTTTTCCAGCACATTTTTCTCCCTTTTGGTAGAAAAATGCTAAAGATCATCCGACCTTATCTCTCGGAAATTGATTTTGAATGGTTATTTAATGTTGATTGGTTAATAATCAATAAAACTGGTAATCCCAGAGGCAGTAGAATTCAGCTAATTATAAGAACTAACAGGATGAATGCTTGCATATTAGCACGGCTCCAAAGCTTTTCTTCTGTGATCTTATCACTGCATTTTTATTCTGAATTGATAAAGTTAATATAAAATAACCAATCAGACGCCTCTTGTAGAGTGATTGTAAACAAGGTATTTTTAAGACCATCTGATCCTCATTGGATGCCGTAATAATGTAGATTTGGGGACAGACTTTAGTTAATGCCATGGCAGAAAGGTGTTTTAATCAGGACACAGAAGAAAGCGTTAGCTGAAATTATGAGTTCAAGCCTCGTGTGGGACTGTGAAGATTGCAGAGCAACAAGAAAAGAAGAATGGTGATCATCGTAAAATGTGCACTCCCTTGAAAAGTTTTGGGAAGAGAAAAAACCGGGGATGGGAACAAAAAACTGACGGAATAATTAAAAGATTCCGTTCGACATTCCCTGGAAGTTATCGGAAGAAGGTTTGAAAGAAGGACAACCAAAAATGTTATAATAAAACAAGCAAACAGAGGATCTACGTCCAGAAGAAGCTCTGATCAATACAGGTAGACAATCAAGAGATTGAGGCTCGTAAAATATCGATTGAAAATTTCTGTGAGATGCAACAGAAATAGAATGAAAAGATAAGAAGATTAAAAAAGGAACAAGAACAAACTCAAACATTCTGACACAAAATTGTTTATCTTTCAGCAATTCATTCATTTGTTTCATTAGGTTAAACAAATTGTCATTACAATGGTGCCCTTTTCCGCGGTTCCAGACATCCACCGTCACACACAAAATAAAAAAATTCGTAACTTTTACTTAATAAAAGTGTCAATGCCAAATAATGGTAGCTACTGACAATTTAGATAATGCCAAAGAGAAACCATAAAATGCTCCCTTTGAAAAATTGATTTATTCTTAATACAGAAAGAAAAAATGATCTGCTGAGATTGGTAAGAGCTATGGTAAGATAAGAACGAATCTATCTGTCAAACAACTTGCAAAGTGCTTTTCATTATGCCTCTATTTTCTGAGATGCTGGCTACTAAATCGTTACAGTCCGTTCTACTTCATTTTTGTAATGATCTTCAATTTTAGCAATTAAAGCGCTTTATTGCGGAACCTTTGCCTGATTTTCATCATCTATAATACGGGGACCCATGAAACTATGATACGCTTCCCACTCTACTACATCTCAATTTCCATGAGTTAGTATTCATATAAAATACAAATTTTATTATTAATATAAGCTAATTATGTACAAATGGATCATATGCAATATAGGTGAACAATTCAACTAGAATATTGGAAATTAAATACAATTTATCTAAATAAAAATTACAAACATGTCATAATAGATCATTCCATCTTAAATAAATCAACAATGTTTTGCGGTAATTTTTAAAATAAACTTAGATTTGTCTTGTTAAATGTTGAATAATTTTAACACATTATGGATAAAAAATAGTGAATTTTATTTAGCGTTTTTTGAGACTTAGCATGAGCAAAGAAGAAAAGACGTCAGAATGACGTGAAAATCCCCGAAAATTTTGCATCCTTTAAGAAACAGTTGGGCTTAGTTTAATTTGCAACGTATATAAATGTAGGTAGAAAAAAATGTTGATAAGATAGCAAGGAACACAAAACATTGCCCAGAGCCCCCAATTAGGTTTGCACATCCCACTACCCGACTACCCCACCCACACCGACTACAGGCCGGCCTTACAATTGAACATTAATTTTGTTTTATTTCTGTTAATTTTTATAATTGTTTTTAGTTTATTGTCTTTTGATAATCTACCAAAAAGTCATCAATGACCAAACAAATCCACTCGATCCTTTCCAATGAAACCCAAATTAAAACAGCAATCAATTTACAGGAGCAAGAGAAATCATATTTGCGCAAGTGCTTTGAAGACGATTCATATTTTTAATTATCTGATAACGAAGCTCGAAGTTCAACAACGAGACTCCAGTGAGTGACTGAATAGATAAACTTTAAAACCATTTGCTGACACGCCTTAACGACAGAATACAATTCTTTATGACAATAAAATAAAAAAAAGGCAAAGTTGAAAGCTAAAGAAACTTTATATTATTTAGAAATGACTTACCTATTATATTATTATTATGCAGTTTGATGAGAATAGATAGGCATGGGGGAAACATGAAACTTTCAGGATAAAAAAGAATGTTTGACAGCATTGAATATTTGTCGGTTTCATACATTCTTTTTCCCTGTCTCCTTTCGTTACACAAACTGACAGGTTCTAATTGAAAAGAGAGCATTCATTTTTATACCTGGACGATTAAAATTTATAAAGACAATACATACAAAAAGAAAAAAAAATTGAAACGATTAACTGAATCAGAATGTATTTATAAAGAATACTTAGGATTAATCAAATATAAAATTTGTCACTTAGTTGATTGATGTTCCCTTCAGCATCCTGACTCCAGAATTTCGTAGACGGACCCTTCAGTAATCGCTCCGTCCACTTGTCAGGTGGTATTAGCAATAAAAAGATATATATCTATAAACACAATACAAAAACCGACTATGGAGTTTTATCTTGTTCTCGTTCTGCTAATCTTAGCCATTTTTTTGCGGTCCTGGCACATAGCAACATTTCTTGCTTAACAAAAATAGCTACGTTTTCTGAATGCTACCCAAGTACTGATGATTGGAACTAGGGTTGTGATCTGGCCTTTCCTTTATTCTCCTACACTGTACCTATATATTTCACGGTTCGGGCAGGCGAAATTACTCCCCCTTTAGCCTTTCAACTACTCTCTATAATACGTAAACTGTAAAAGTACAAAATGTAAAGCAAGTATGTGTGTAGGACGTAACAAATCTTTCCTCAACGGCAAAAATGAAAATGGGAGTTAATACATTGGCAATTATGCTGATTTTTATTAAAAAAAAAAGAAAAAAGTAACCGCTACCTACAAGGGTACCACTCTGAAACGCTAATTTTCATTGCGGGTAAACCCTCCACCTGGAAAATTGGCGAGTCACTGTTTCCTACCTCAGTATATTTGGTCCTGTGCCATACCAAGATAATCAGTTGGAAAAAGCTATTTGAGCAGGTACCCAAATACAGATAAATATATACCTGTTTGCCTTGTTTAGCAATTTTAGTGTACACCCCTGTGAAGAATATAGCACAAAATGTATGGATATCATGGAACATACAATATGTGTTGGTAATTGAATTGAATATTACACTTGTAATGGGATGGATGAGCTCTTGCCAACAAATAGTTTATTTTTAGGCCCATTTTCAGAGATACATCCGAATGTCATTCGTAAGTCCAATCTTGCTGGAAATTATGTTTTTTTTTTTTTATTATTATTTACTTTTATCATTTCACCTTTTAGACATTTAGACGCAACGGGTTCCTGAGAGTGAGAAAAAGAAAATATTATAAAGAAGAGAGCGGGATAAAAGTACAGGAATTAAGAAGACAGAAGATAATGACTGACATTGCATTTAAAATTTTGAAGATCAAAGTCTAGGTACCATAGAGTTCATCAGAACAATTACTATTAAAATATTTAGAGAAAAGGCAAGCTACGTTACGGCGGTGGGAAAGTGACTGAAGCTGAGATGCTAGGTCAGGATCAATAACATAGCAATAACAATAACTTAGTACAAGGCTACAAATATAGAGCATCCAACGAGGATCGAATTCATTACTCAGTAGTAATGATCAAGCACCCTGGACTCGTTAACCATTACCCCACACATAAATATAACCAAATAGATAGTCATAAGTATCAAACTCAGTAATAATGATAGATAAGTGAAATCTGTTATTCATTACGCCATGTCGGGTCGCCCTTAAATTCTATAATTGATGTTATCTTGTGCTTTCCAAAATCAAACGTGACATTTTTTCGGTGTAAATTTGTACATTTGACAATTGTTCTTTTTCGTTACCGGAATTGATAAATCAAATTATGTTTTATCAGATTATTGATTTGTATTCGTTTATTGATCCTGTGAACGTGAATGAAATGGAAAGAACAATTTTGTCTCTAACAACTGACTTAGAATCAACGAACAAATGCTTATGGAGGATTATCCTTGCAATGAAGAATTTCGGCAATTGAAATCAACGTTTTAAAATTATATGATTACATATATAACATATATCAGTATGAAGGATTTGAACAATGCGTACAAAAAATATAGTACGGACTTTAAATGCAACGTCAGTGACGAGGAAGGAAATTACTTCGAAGGAGACTGTGGAAATTAGGTGCGAGAATAAATAATTATTATTTCCTGATCAATTCGCATCTCTCTCTTTCTCTCTCTCTCTCTCTCTCTATATATATATATATATATATATATATATATAAAACTAAAAATGTGATGTTATTTTTTTCACGTGTGTATTAAGCACTTTTAATAGTCAAAAAAGACTATATAAATATATAATAGAAAACATCTACTTCCGGATCCCTTTTCGAACACATGGAGTGGAGGTGGAATTTAACAGATCGACCATTAAGAACGAGACAACGCGGTGATTAGATTAAAAATTTTAATAACAACCGAAAAAAAGAAATTAACCAAGACTTGGATAGATGATCAGAATAAGTCCAGTTACAGCATTTACCAATGTTGAATGAATAAATATGGTGAATCAATTCGAGGAGCCTTAATATCTTCATATAATGGTGAATGCATTGAATACTTTATCAATAAAACTGGAAAACTACGGGTCGGGAATGTACGAATTTATCTGTTTTTTTACGAGTTCTTTTCTTTTCTTTTTCTCCAGTTCTTTCAGAACTATATTTTCTTTCTCTCTCTTTTCTTCCGATATCTCTTCCTTCCCTTTTAATTTATCTCTTATGATATTTTTGTATGGAAGATTTTCTCTTCTCGGATTTGTCGTTTGTGAGTTGCATTTGGCAAACGGAATCAAGGTGAACTTTTTTCAACTGTCATGTTTATGTTTTCTTCGATCTTGTCATGATTCGACCTTTTTATGTCCGGGATACATGATATTTCTGATTTCTCGTTCTGTCAGGTATTTTCTTGTGTAGACCATGATGACGTCTGCACGGATTCAATCCATCTCTGCAACTGACTATATTTTTTCCCTTGCGATCGCTCTTCTTTGCCGCCATAATTCCTTCTTTTGATTGGTTGCTGTCGTCCAATCAGAGCTACTCAAAATTTTCAGAGGTTCGTGTCGTTGTCTGTCAGTTCGCCCCAGCTGCTGCTGATTGCTGCAGTTACACGCTATAATTAACGTGCTTGTCCACTGCTGCTGCTATGATGGAGGAAAGAGTGTGATGGAGAGGAAGGTGTATGATAGAAAGAAACATATGGTGGCAATGGATTTCTGGCACCCGTCACAATATATATATATATATATATATATATATATATATATATATATATATATATATATATATATAATGATGTAACTATAAATTGTATACTAGTAGTTTCTTTTCTTGCACTTCTCACTTGAGGAACTCCTGCCGGCTCCGCTCCATGCTTTCCAGCCAACTTTAGTATACAAACATTTAAATGTACTGTCAATCGCTATCTAACGTCTTCCTGATTACTCTTTCCTCTTCCCAATCATTATTAATATTTCTGTTCCTAATTCTTACACACCCTGTAACCCCTTGTGTCGTAGTGGATTTACTGACTTGTATGGGGTGATACCAATTATATATATATATATATATATATATATATATATATATATATATAATAAACCTCACTCCCACTGATCGACACAGATATATATATATATATATATATATATATATATATATATATATATATATATATATATATATATAATAATAATAATAATAATAATAAACCTAACTCCCACTGATCGACACAGATATATATATATATATATATATATATATATATATATATATATATATCTGTGTCGATCAGTGGGAGTGAGGTTTATTATGATGTGAGATTTTATTATGCAAGTTAATGTTTTTCACAGTAAAGATATCATTAACCACCCGTTGTTCGTAAACTTTTCAGGGCATATTCATATTTATATAATCAATATATTGTGTAATTTTCATTTTAGTTTTTATTTAATTTTTATTTTTATTCAGTTTTATTATACAAATAAACAAATATAGAAAGTGAAACATGCATTTTTTTTTATAATTGAATCCAAAGATATAGGACATTGAAATATACACCCCTGGTCAAAATCTTAAGACCAGATATAAAAGGGTTAAATAATATAGAATACTGTCAGTTTAATCAAAATATATTTGCGAAGCATTTATATTTAATTAGAAAATGTAGTTTATCAACAAACAAGTCTACATTTTAAGCTTTTAATTGATTAATTTAAACAAACATTGAAAAAAGGATTTTTTGGTTTTAAGACCATGTAAATAAAAATAGCAAATTTAGAACAAATAATCACAACGACAATTTTATTCTTTGGCATACTCATTATTAACTTCTACATGAGGGTGCTTGGGATGCTTGCCCAGGATGCATAAACTGAAACGCGAAGAGTATCCACAGTTTCAAATTGCGATCCATGTTTATAAACATCCTTTGCCATCCATCCCCAAACATTCTCGATTGGGTTTCGATCTGGAGAGCGTTGTGGATTGCAACATTGTCCTGCTGGAAAATCCAGTTTTCTCCACATAGACGAGGACTTTCAGTAATTAGCGATGCCTTTTTTAACATGTCAATGTAACTAGCAGTTGTTTGACGACTTTTTACCTTCTATAATTCAAGAGTTCCACTGTACGAAAATGAACCTCAGAACATAATTGATCCACCTCCACTGTGTCATGTTGAGAAAATATTTTGGGGGACATCTTTTGCATGCCAATAACGCTGAAAAACATCTGGACCATCAAGATTGAATTTTTTCTCGTCTGAAAACAACATTTTCTTCCATTTATTCAAATCCCAAGTTTGATAATCGGAAGCAAATTGCAAACGGGAGGTTTTATGGGGAAGAAGAAGGCAAGGCCACTGCAGCCGTTTCAAGTTCTTAAAACCCTTTCTCATTTAAATGCCGTCAAATTGTTCGAGAGCTGCATTTAGGATCTGTATTCACTTTTATCTGATTTGATGTTAGGCTTGAATCTCTCTTAACTTCCCGCCTAATGCGTCTGTCTAGAGATGGTGAGATTTTATTAGGGCGACACTTTGATTTTTTAGAAGCATAAGTATTTCATATTTTCATATTTCAGTTGCAATGGCTCGTTGCGAAAGACCACGTCTTTGAAGTTCAACAATCCTGCCCTGTTCGAACTTTGTTAAAATTTTACCCTGAGTCATTTTAAAATCTGGAATTTAATACTGGAAATGAGCTACGTAGATGCCTACACGCCTGAAGCTATGAGCACACTGACTAGTTCTAAAATCTTTGTCCAGTAATTTGTTTTTTTCACACATGGTCTTATCTTTACGACCAACCAAAAACATCCTTTTTTCAATGCTTGTTTAAATTAATCAATTAAAAGCTTAAAATTTTCATTTGTTTGTTAATAAACTGCATTTTCTAATTAAATGTAAATGTTTCGAAAATATATTCTGATTAAAGTAACAGTATTTTTTTTTTTTTTTTTTACCCTTTTATATCTGGTCTTAAGATTTTAACCGTTCTGATTAACACAATATACCTAACTGAAATAAATTATTTTACATATAATATGGACCCGTTGTCATTCTATAACATTCATCACTTTTTAAATTATTGATAGTAATGTATTATTTTTTCTAACCGTGCATCAGTTTTAGTGCTTCTCAGATATCTTTATTGCTTCAATATCGTTTTCCATTCTATCATAATTTGATTTTAGTGATGGAATACAATATTACCAAAAAAAAAAAAAGGTTAAGGGATCATTCCATTAATTTGCTATCCATGAAATATTTTTTGCCAATAGTCAACTTTGCAGAAAGTGACGGAGCATTGTCTTTATATACTCTTTAGCGCAAATCTTCTTGATTTTCCCTTGAATCACTTAAAAAGACCTTGCCCAAGAATAATTCTATTAACTTGTTATCATCATCAACTTTGAAGAGACCTATAATTTTACCACCTACATTGTTAACCCCAAATCTGTTATCTTCTGAACTATCTTCGTTGATAATTTCTAGAAATGTCGTAATCTCGTGCTCGGCCATCTGGTTTCTCCAATGCAATTCTGTATTCATCACTAAAATTTACTGTTGAAAAATTAGTTTTCAGGTACTGTTCAACTTTTTCTCGTCAAAATGTTTAAAAGGTGGTAGTTTGATTTCATTCTTGTTTTTAGCAAAGGTTCTTAATATTTTGCGCTCTTCAAATACTTCTTTGCTTGTCAATCTTCTTTTCTTACACATTAATTTTTTTCTAAAATCTTTGTGAAATTCTTAAATATATTATGAAATACACACACACACACATATAAATATATTTGCAGTAGGATGAACATTTAATTTTGTTGCTATAAACCTTGCACCACCAAAATAAACTATTGTGGATATTTCTAAGGAAAACATTGTATAAGCTGCAATTTGTATGGTATATTTTGCATACAAAGATAATTATATCTTGAAAATGTTATGACATTGATTGACTAACACCAATTCTGTTATGAAAATATGAACTTGTACAATGAAATCTGATGACACGATATATATATATATATATATATATATATATATATATATATATATATATATATATATATATATATATATATATATATATATATATATATATATATATATAGTTGATCTATGCGGGATTTAGTTGATAATGTATGTGCCCGCGCGTTTGGTGCGTCAGTTTCTATCCGTTTTTTGATTGGGGGATATTTTGTGTGAGAATGAATATAAATGTTACACCGATTGTGATCTAAGATTCTTTAAGTCTGGATTTTATAAAAGTTGGTGATATAATATCAAACAAATCTGGACTAAGTAGAATTATGATAAGACACAAACACACAAGAATTATACACCCGAACGCTACCAGCAAAAAGACCAATACACGTGACTTCTACTTAACCAATGAAAAAGAAACAACACAAAAATAAAAATACCATAATTTTCTCTTTTCTCTTCTTTATTTCATTTCTGATGAAGCTTAACCAAAATCGAAAAATGTTAATTTTATAAATAGTCCCTATTTCTTCCTTATCCTATCATTCTGTTGTAATCCATAATCCATGTTTGATCCCAAATATATATATATATATATATATATATATATATATATATATATATATATATATATATATATATATATATATATATATATTAAGGTGTATCAGTAATTCCGCAACCTAACGCCAAAGAAGAGATTATGGTAAAAATCTATTGTATAAAATAAATGCATTTTCAATTTCTAATTAATCGTATACATACACCCCCATATATATTTGTGAATGTTTGCACGCGCACGCGTTACTTTGGTATACATTTTGCTTTTATTTTATTTTTTCCACTTATCTGTTTCTTTTAATCTGTTACAATCATTATAATAGAAGTGACCTAACATTAAATGTTAAACTCATCATTATAATTCTGCTGCAACCAATCTGGCGAGAATTCCCCTCTCTGTATCGTCCTTATGATCCTCTAACTGCTTCTTGGCTAGGCACTTAAACCCGATTATATTAGCATTAACTATCTTGAAGCAGAGATGAAAAAGTAAAATCATCATTCAATTTTTGTAGTTAGAGTCAGAAATTCACTCAGGAATTGTGTCATTGTTTCCAAGGTTCGATAGATGAACAAATCACTTCACATTCTCGCACTCAACTTTCCTTTTCAAATATCTATAAGTATCGTGATTTATCTCTCCTTCCTCTCCAAGTTGACTCGTTTACTCTTGCCAACAAAGTAGATATCAGTTTCGAACGAACAGAGAAACAAACATTCAAACAAGACGTCTACGCTCAATAGTTTTCCATTCACGACGCATCTGTCAACCCAGATTACAGAACAGCGTCAAATGAAGCCAAACAAACGAGAATTCGTTGATCAGCAAATAATCATTTGCTGCTGGCTAAACAACGTTAATAGCTTTTATGTAGAATTGAACAAAGTAACTAATCAGTCGTCGTCATAAAGAAGACAAGCTACAAAATGGAGGAATTATTGGGAACTGGTGGAGTTCTTGTTTTTCAGTGGTTGATACGACTTATTAACTTGCTTACAATTACAATTCAGTATGTTTTAGCATATTTTTTACTGATAAGCTGACTAAATGTATAGTCAGTTCACTAATTTCGCGTCACATTGTGATACACTTAAGGTATCACAATGGCAGCGCGATGGTTAACAAACCTTGCTTCATGAATTTGTCAATGTTGTCACGATACTTATTGTGTGCCTCATTACTGCAACCCTGTGCCAGACTTGAATAATAAAAACAGGTGCCTGCGTAGCGTGATAGTAGAATCGTCTCGTAATTTAGTTCATCACTATTGTTATTAGGTTGATGCAAAAATAATGATGTAATAATATCGTTTTTTGACGTTAAAAAATACGTCAAAAAACGACATTATTACGTCATTATTTTTGCACCAACCTAATAGTTCTATTTTCACTGGGTGATCAATATATAGAACTGTCTGCTCTAGCGAAATGGTTATGAAACTCATTTCCCCTTTCAAGTCAGCTATTATCATGTATTTTTTCTTGATTCAAATAATCAAACCTCAAGACTATATGTTCCCAGCTTACTGTGTGACTAAGGAGCTATCACTTTTGAATAAAACATTTTGTACAGACATTATTAATCTCATTTACAAAACGTCTTAAAATATGATTTTGTACTAAAATACCATATACGTTGGTTCAACTGAATAATTTGACTGGCCATAGGTATCAGATTTAAGGCTGTTTTTTTTTCTCAATACGTTGCCTTTTTTATTAAAATATGATTGAGTCGCATTAAACCTGTTGGTTTCGTCTTCATTCGTTTGCATCACGCTATCAACGTCGTTGATCGTCATTTTAAAAAAAATAAATAATTCAGATTTCATAACAAAAATGTTGTCTTCATATTTGATCCTTTGGCTTCATGCACTTATGTGTGAGTGTGTAACGGTTATTGAGTTGGAAAATGAAGTTAACGCTCCGAGTTCAAACCCTGGTCAAATCTGTTACATTCATTTCTCACTAATGCTTTTGCAAATGGCATAAATACATTTATTCCTCACCCCAGCTATAGCAAAAAGAGCAGAGGAAATTGGTTCCTCTAACCTTGATTGGTTGCCAGTAACTAAGATAAAGAATTCAGACCGTTTGGACGTGCTCCATTCTACTTGACCTTGAAACCGTGGCAGCATTCCTTAGCTTGGTCTTGGTGTTGCCGAAAAGTAGATGTTCAAGAAGAATACGCAAACTGATGCATATATACTCATGATGCATCTATATTATCCGATGCATGTGAAGCTTACGTGGACACACCCAAACACAATACGCACCATGCAAGCAAAACAATAAATTAATTTTTATATACAAACATGATAAATTGGTTATTTTTTTTGTTTTGCCATTTCCCCGATAGACTGATAAATCTGATCGGCCAAACACAAAAGAAATGAAATTTTATTGCATTCGGTTTCCATGGAAACAACTAAAAAAAATTATTAATGACTAGAAATACCTCTACCATATAGCCTGAGTATAATTCTACCAAAATACTTGTGTAGATCACTCACAGTTTGAATTCAAATTTGATTTACTTTAAAACTAGTAACATTTATAAACAAACTCAGGTTCAGGGTTAAACTATCAATTCCTGTTCGTATCTATCTATCTATCTATCTATCTATCTATCTATCTATCTATCTATCTATCTATCTATCTTTTTTCTTTTTGTTTATCTCTCTTTTCTTTTCCTTTTCATCTCTCAGTAGTTTCCTGTTACTTTAATTTTTTTACTGTTTTTCCTCCCATGAATATCTATTCTCTTTCTTTATTTTAAAATACATTATAATTGGTACCTCAAAGAAAAGCGATACCTAAGATTTAAAATACATTTTTGAAAATAAAAATCTTTCTTGACGCTTTTATTTTAGTTTTAATTTCAAGCTAATATGTTAAATTTAATATTTCTAATTAGCAAAATATTTTACTTTATTTCAAACTAAATTTAAATTGATTAGAATGAGTATTTTTACTATCAGTAAAAACGCTAAAATCGTCTCCATTGACAAATCTATCAACATAACATATCAATATCTTTATTAAAAAATCTTTCAAAAATAAAATATACTTTTCTGAATCTTTATTTGAAGAAGATTAGCTGATTTAAACTTTAATTAATTTGATTTTAAACAAATATTACTTTAATTTAATATATGGCAGAAAATATTTTCTAACACGGTGGTGAGTGTTTTATGAGGTGTTGACAATTCTCTCGATAGACCTATGTTTAAGAATTTTTCTAAGCGGATCATAAGTTGTAACAATTGCTTGACAAATATAACGTAAACGCCTTTTTATACAATTTTTTTAACTAACAAGTAATGTTAAAAATCTTCTAATTAATCTAATATTTTATTGAAGTTTAGGTACTTTGACTTTATAGTCTAACTTACGAAGACGCTGGTCAAGGAAATGTTAAAAAATACCAATAAATTTAAAAATGAGTATAGTTACTGCTTGTATTTTCTGATAATTTCGCTTTTGGACATCCGTATTTACAAAAATCGACACGTTTATGCACACATAAAATTAATTCAAAATTCTTTTTAAAATATTGCGGCTCGTTGAATTGTAGTGATTTTTAGTATACATTAAGACCTACAAAAAAAGAATTTCTCAAACTTTCATAAAATGGGGGGGGGGGTTAAGAGATGTAAAAAAAATTACGAAGATTTTCTAAAAAAAAAGAGACATTTCTAAAATAATTTAATTTATTTGTGAATTCTTGAAAGTTTCATTAAAATCCGACAATTATCTGATTATTGCAAGAATTTCCAAATCAATTTGTGTTTTGCACCGCAAAACGACGCTAAAATGTCCTATTAATTTATAGGTACCATGAAAGAAAAACATTTTTTAACTAAAATTTCGAAGGATAAAAAATATAATTCAATAATAAAAATCCTTTAGTTTTTCCTCTTAATAATAACATAAAGATTTTGACGATAAAACATTGTTTTTAATAACTTTGGGACATTTTTCATCATTCACGCTCATTTTTAGCGAATCTTTGGAGGCATCTACATTACAATAGCCAAATTGGTGTCAGAGAAATGACTACTTTAAAACTGAATATAAAATGTTTATAAATGAAATAAGTTTTAGCTAGATAATTCTCTGAAAATTAAATAAAATTAACATTTAATCTATAATTTGATGCAAACGAGTGTAAGAAAAAATATCATAATTCAAAATGAATGCTAAGTGAGCCACTGAAATTCATTGAAAAAGTAGAATTGGCGTCAAAATGATTAAAACCAGCTTTTGAACAACATTAAAATTAAGATAATTTCTTTAATGATGTATATTTTAGCAGCAGATTTCTTTGAAAATTAATAATCTAATGCAAAATGTATATAGTCTGGTCGATTTAGAGTGAATATAACGTGTAACCGGAAAAAATGTTACCAAGACATATTTTATATCAGTGGAAGCGGAATTTTATATCCTACAAGAAAATAAAAACTCCTCTCATATCCACTTTGGAGAATTTTTTTAAGGCCGTTTTTATGAGCACCACTTTCTTTGAAAAAAAAAAACAGATGTCATAAAGTGAAACATGGATTTTAGCCACTTGAGTAGCTTACACTTGTAAGTGTTTTTCATGCACAGGTAATTTCGAATGTGTCTTACGAGTTATTCGAAAATTATGATTTCAATTTCTAAAGTTTAGTAGTTGAGGTATTGTTTCCCGATTGTGCAATATAATCTGTAACTGCTTCATATTCTTATAGATCGGATAGTATCAGCTAATAAATATAGGAATGTTCACTTTTTCACTAAAAAAAGTGGCATACTCTGATGAAAAAGTCTCCAAACTTAATAACTTTTCAGCACGTTTGAAATTTTGGTTGAAAATCTTGTTTTTTTCTTTAGGTCAGAGGTCGACGTAATATTTAGCATGAGTTTTTTTTTTTTTTTTTTTTTTGCGCCTTTTTGAGTTGAAAACACATTAATGTGGAAATTCTTTCAAAAATAAAAAAAAATGTCGAATTTTAATGTAACTTTCAGAACTTATTAAAAAATGAATGAATTTATTTTTTAGAAATGTTTGTTTTTCAGGAAGTCATAGTAAAAATATTTTTTTTTAACATTTGTTACCGCACCTACTTAATTTTATGAAAACTTGAAAACTCGAAATTGAGAGTCTCCGTAATTTTTTAATTAAATGCAAAAGACTTTAAAGAATATAAATCATCGATTTTTTTGTAAAGAATTATATGAAAATAACCAAACTTTAGCTCTGAATTGTAAAATGCAAAACTCAGTAAAACTAAGACATTATTTCGTTGAAAAAAATCTTTTAATGGGTTTTATGAATAATATATATTAAGGACTTTTTGTCTGAAACCAAGATTTTTTCGATGAAAATGAATTTTAAGAAGAATTGTTTCCTTTTTTCCAATTTTAAATGAAAAATGTGAAAAATTTGATTAATGTTTCAAATTAAGTTTGAAACTGAGTGACTCTGGAAAAGAGGGTCTATTTTTACAGATCATAAATTAGAAAACTTACTATAATCTGTTACATGAATCTATTTTTAAAATAATTTTTATTATGGCAAAAATGTATTAAAATCATCTCCGACAAAACTATGGAAGCACATTTCTGAAAAAAAATGTCACGTGTGCTAGAGTTATTTACCCCTGATTATTTTACTTTTGTACTGTTAGCACGTGTCAAATTCTCTGAGTGAACTTTAATGTCGCATTTTCAAAATTTTTCTTAAATAAAATCTTATTTCATAAATGACTTGCCTGTTTCATTTATGAAATGTAATGGCATTTTACTTAATTTTTATATTGTATCGCTTAGGAAAAATTTCAGAACCGAGACAATATAAAACTTAATTTAAAAAAAAAAAAAAACATAAAATTTTATAATAGGTGTACGTAACAATTATTTTACCCATTTTTGTCTGTTATAAAATTTGAATTCTAAAATTCTCCCTTAAACGTAAGGTAAAAAAAAAAACTTGACAGTGTATTTTTTTTTTAACTCTACTAACCAGGTTCACTTAAAATTAGCACAAATTTTATTACTTCTGTCCTACCATCCTATAAATTCCTATGACGTAAGTTTTCGATACATTGACGTGCGTCAATCCACACCTCCCAAAACCAATCACCACGGTTGGACATGTGTCTTAAAAAAAATTCTGCTAAAAAAGCAAGTAATATATCTCTCAAATCACATTAAGTATACTTTAAATTTTCTAATTTTCCTAAAATAACTTTTGAACAAAGTATAATTGAATTTTACAAGATTTTTAAACTGGGAATTTCACTTTTGTTTACAAAACTGTTAATAATAGCTGACTGATTGATTTTACGTTAATTTTGATGACAAAAAAAAAAACAAGAATTTTACCTAAAATTTCGGACGTGCTAGAAAGAATTAAAAAATTAAAAAATACTCAAAAAATACTTTGATCTTTCCTCTTAATAATGGCAATAAAAAAAAAATTAATCAAGTTTGAGGCTTTTTTTTTCATCAGGGTATGCTCTTTTTTTTGCGAATTTTTGGACATGCCTAATTAAATAGCATTCAAGAGACAGACTTATTTGAACGTGGAAAACCAACCAAGAGTGAAAAACCCATAGTGAATGGTAAGGAATACAGGAATTTTGTTTAATACCTGCATTTTAACTTTTCTTCTTGAATGCTGCTGATGAAAATGTTTCATGTTATATTATTTATACTACCGACATATGTGTTTTGTGTTTTTCGAATTCTAAGACGAATGCTGTACTTCAATACAAGTTTAAGAAATCTGAATATCCATATTGCACTTATATTCGTAATCGCTGGTTTCTTGCAAGGATGTAGGAGGACGCTACATCCTTGGACGCTATGAGACGTTTACTAGCATATATGTATGGAAAGAAGGTTCTTTATGTTGGTATCTATAAGTAATTCACACCCATGCATTTACAAATTATGTATAAATATGTTTGCACAATCTTTCCTACGACAGGAAATTAGGTTCAGGCTTGTTTCAACGAGTTCTTCATAACAAAACTTTTTCCGGTAAAGAAAAACGTCTCATGGGTGATGCTGGGTTTATCCTATAAATATTTTCGTGTGTCGTTTTAATTTCCGGTTTTCCTTTTAAAATAATCGCATATGTTCACCTTTGTTGATTTGAATTCATGTTGATAACGAAATAGACGTAGAAATTTCGAAAAATTGAAATAGTTCTGTGAAGTAACTGGAAAAATCTAGAATCTTAAAGAGTCCAACCAATTTAGAGGCTACAGAGATTGGTGATCGTTAATAAAGAATTCTGTCATTAGACGTCAAAGTGGATTTAATTTAAACTAAAAACGTAGAACCTACTGGATTGTTAATTTAGTAGTTATACTTAATAAGTCTTTATAGCCAAATTTTCTTCTGCTTACCAAAAACGTTCTTTATAATGATATATAACAAATGGAAATACAAACTACTTCTTTAAAAATAAAATGATTGCAAACGATTAAAATTGTAAAGAATGATAATCCACTTCTTGAAGGCTGAAGACGAGTCGATCGTTGATTAAGATTCTTAATTTATAAATTAATAATTAATTAATAATTAGTTAATAAATAATTTTATCGTAAGCCATTGAAAACTGCGTTTTTTGTATCATAAATTGTCCGTAAAACAATAAGATTACCTCTTAAAAATATCTCATACTTGCATGCATTATTAAATGTTTTAAAGGTATAGATTCGTTTAAATTAATTCACCGCAAGCAAGGTGATAATGTCACTAAGACGCACAAAAGGCAACTGGGAGTGAAAGAGAATGAAAATATTTTCGAAGAAACCAGAAATCAGTTTCTAACCAGAAAATAAGGGATGAACCTTTACTCCTGTTCAAAAGACCGGAGAGGAGTCTACGGTGGAAGGACCTATTCAAAGAAAAAAAAAAAATAATAAAAAAAAATTCAGAGTTTAGGTGGAGACATTTAGAATTAAAGATTTGAAGTAGACTTTACAAGGAGCCATAAACCAAATTCTAAGCAGGAAATAAGGGATGAAACTTTACTCCTGTTCAAAAGACCAGAGAGGATGTGAACCTCTCTACTGTTATTGGGTTATTTGCAAAACAGTTTAGAACCCACAAGCCGAAATGTGACATAGACTGAAAGGTAGAAATATTGTATTACGTCTGTTTCCTACTTGCTGTAAAAATTAACATCCGAAATTCGGGCTTGCTTATAGTATAATTACATCGTTTATGTCACATTTAAGAAGAAATTTTTGATTCATATTGATAAAATGTAAATAAATAATAATGACCTCTCTTGTTGCGTTCTCTTTGCGAAGGGAGCGACTGCAGCATCTGCTCCACCCCGGGGCATATTCATTAGTTCTTTTTTAAGATTTCCAACACTTACATTTTTTGTCCCCCAATTATTTCATAAAAAAAAAAATCCCAACTCGTAGTTATTTTTAACCTCTTGATCCCTGTTCAGTGAACGTATCATTTGTTCCCTGTTAAAAGAATGGGGGGGGGTATTCCCCTCAACACACATACACACAAATTGAAAACAGCGGTTGATCAGCGAATGGAAAGGGATGGGCTCACATTAACCAGTGTTTTATTCAGTTTGACACAATTGTTTTCACCCGCCACCCCCCGGACATCATCATACTCATTGTAAATACATCATGAATTGTACATAGTTTTGTGGTCAATAGTGTTGGTCCAGTGTGTAAATCTGGCAGTATGGTGGATTGAAAGTGTGAAAAAGGCGGACAAATGTTTGTAATGAATGGAACAATACTGTATTAATAGGCCATGAAAAGAACTAGTTAAGATTAGAATATAATAACAAAGAGTAACATATCCTCCTTCCATTCGGCTGTCTACCCCATCTTTGAATATAGCTGATAAATAAAAACTTATACTGGCTGTGAGAAATTATTGTATTTTTCCGTGAAGACGCACGTTTTATCCCAAAATTTGATGTCAAAATTTCCGTGCGCCCTAAATACCGAATAAATGAATAATGTATGTATATGTATATATACAATATACATAAACCATGTGTAAATATATTAAAAAAAAAAACAAAAAAAAACAAAAAAAAAAACAAAAAAACACACACACACACAACTGGCGGTTTAATAAGTAAACTTCAACGCCTCATTGTTTCTGTTTACAAACCCTTCAACTAAGGAAGGAATAGAACAACTTAATGAACCAGAAAGATTTTGCTATGATCCCCAACTGGATCAAGGGAAAGGCCGACGCTTCTCAAGTGAAGAATTCGTAGGGAAAAATAAGAAGTGATTCATTTAAGAAGCGTGGGATCAGTAACACAATAGAAGCGAGCGAGGATGGCATTTGTTTTTGATTCTAATATTGGGCTCAATGATGAAATGCCTGATTCCTTTGCAAGTGACAGTGAATGCAATGAGGATTCTGTCGGTTTTTAATCAAACTAAATAACACTAAACCTTTTTTTATTTACGATATTTTATTTTGATGTTTTCAGTTCTTGTGTTTAGAACAATATATTCTCATTTTAAAACATCAGATTGAATTTGTGTGCAATATATTTTTTTTCAAATCCAACTGTAATTTTCTAAAAACTTCAAAATAAGCGTGCGTCTTATATACTGGCGTGTCATATATTTAGAAAAATAGGTAGTTAAAATATTTTCAAATTTAAAGAACTCCAGTTGATTATTTGTAAAACTCAGTGGACTGCACGAAGGACATGGATATCATTGTTTTGTCAATAAGGAAATAATGACTACTGGTTTTATCGGGATTCGAATGAATTGAAAACGAGGCTCTGTGTTTCCTTCTATAATTGCCCCATTTTCCATTCAATCTCTCATATTTGCAATCTCATTTTTTAACAAAAGAATCATTTGTTTACAACCATCCTTTCCATGAATTCTTTTACATGGCTTCCCAATTGCTTAGCGACACGCACGAATTTATCTAAATGTGTCAGTGCTCGAGGTCAAATGATTTTATTATTTTTCCTGTACAGCAATTTGTAGGGAAGGATAAGAAATACGAGGTACTCGTAATAATAAAGAGTCAACAGATCGTTAGGAAAAAATGATTTGCTTGTAAACGAGAGTGGCGATTTGTGTCACGTTCCATTCTTGGCGTGTTAAGTTTTTTTTTCCTTCTTTCAAATATAACAGAGTCACGTGATTTTTGATTTCATACCTCCTTTCATTTCTTTTGCAAATGCCGCTGAGTGTAGATAAAATTGCAGCTAATATTCTTTTATTCGAAAGTCCGCCATTTCAACGCAAAGACTCAAAGATCATGCGATTAGATTGTCACTAACTGTTGAAACTTGACTAATGCATGGAATAATAATGCAACACAAAATGTACTTAGAAAAAAATGTATTCAAACAAGAAAGTGTACACAATATTTACATATAGTCTTTTGTATATTCCTGGGAAGACCGTTCCTGGAATGCGTGTTGACTGAGTCGCAGTCGGGCAGAGTCTCTGGTTGAATCTCTCCTCCTACCACTCTCTTCTCGGTACCAACCATATTTATATGGTCGGTACTCCACTATGCAAATTAGGTGGATCCTACCACAACACCCACCTCCCAAGCCTTGGAGTCCCTTTTGGATTTCAAACTGGCTTCCTATATGGGTTGATGATTATGGCTATTTCTTTGTAGATCCATTTGCATAATTTTAATATTATTTTCGTTTCGGATTCACGTCCAATGGTTCCGTGAACTTTCGCTTCCTACCGGATCTTCTCGGTTCAGGAGTATTCTGCGGAGGTTTTACTTGAAACATATCATACATTACATCAATGGGATCTTCCTCCTCATCCGGTATACTCTCTTCATGCTCTAGAACGTAACATTTTTTAAGTTGGTTCTGGTGCCTTTTATGAGTATTCTTCGGCCCTTTAATTATGTAAATCAGGTCACCGATTCTCTTGTCCACTATGCCCCGCTCCCAGAACTCAACGTTGTTTTTGTAGCACTTGAAAAACACCTTCTCTCCGGAGGCGTATCTTTTTCTCGATGTATACATAGTATTCTTTACTCTATTATTTCCTGGCAAAAGCTTGTCAAACACTGACTTAACTTTCCTAGCGAACATTAGTTCAGCTGGTGACATGTTTGAGTGTGTTCTCTGGTTTGGCGTAATTCTGTATACCTGTAGGAATTGCTGAAGCGCCTTTTCCGTTGGAACTCCTGAGGCTTTCTTCAGCGCGCGCTTTAAAGTATCGACAAATCTTTCTGCGAGTCCATTGGACCTCGGATGATACGGCGGCGTCGTTATGTGGTTAATTTGATATAGCTCACTAAATTCCTTAAATTCTTCAGAAGTGAATTGTGTACCATTGTCACTCACAATACACTCTGGCACACCGAACCGTGCAAATAGTTCATGCAAAAAAGTTGTTGTGGTATTGGACGTAGGCTTTTTGCAGCGTAGCACTTCCGCCCATTTTGTAAAACTATCTACCACTAATCTTCTACTGGACCAGCGAAATCAATGTGTAACCTTGTCCACGAATGATCCGTCTTGGGCCATGGTTTGTGCACTATAGGTGGTGCCTTAGCTGCTAACGCACACCCTTTACATCGATGAACCATGTTTGCGACATCCACATCCATTCCTTTCCAATATACAAAGCTTCGCATTAAGCTTTTTGCTCTATTAACCCCCGGGTGACCCATATGAAAGTCCCGTAGTATTCTTTTCTGCAACTTTTTTGGTACTACTACTCTCTCACCATATAATAAAACTCCGTCACAAATTGAATAAATCTCATGCACTTTTTGGTCATTTGCCACCATTTTACTTTTTATTTCTAAAATGAAATCATCGCTTTCAGCTTCTTTTTTGATTTCCTTTGATGTAACCGGTAGCTCTCTTAAAATGTTGTTTACCATGCTTTTCACCTCATAATCTGCTCTGATATTTGCAATAATTGATTCTTCGAATCTTTCTTCTTGACTCGGTACGAGTCTTGATAAACTATCCGCATGAATTATATTTTTGGATGATAGGTGCTTTATGTGAAAATCATAATTGAGAAGAATGGTTCCCCATCTCAACAGACGATTTGCCGTATAAACGGGTAACCCTTTCTTCGAACCAAAAATAGTGATCAGAGGTTTATGATCCGTTTCAAGAATAAAATGTCTGCCGTGGATGTATCTGTGAAATTTTGTTATGGCAAAAATGATACTCAGCGCCTCTTTTTCTATCTGTGAGTAACTTCTTTCTCCTGGGAGTAAAGTTCTCGAAGCATGTGCAATTGGTTTTCTAGAACCATCTGGCATTATGCGTTGAATACACGCTCCTATCCCGTATGAACTGGCGTCACTTGCCACTACAATATCAAGTTTTGGATTGTAATGGGTTAAAAAGAGGTCTGATGTAAGCATTTTCTTTATTTCATCAAAGGCTTTCTGACATTCTACCGTCCATTCCCATGCCTTGTCTTTTTTTAGTAGTTCATTCAACGGAGCTCTTAGATTGTACATTCCTTTAATGAACGCTTGATAATAATTTGCGAGCCCCAGAAAACTCTGTAGCATCGCCACATTAGTGGGCGTCGGTATGTCTCTAATCGCAATGGACCTTTCCGGATCTGGACATCTGCCATTTTTGTTGATTATGTGACCTAAATACTTAATTTCCTCCAAACCAAATTCGCACTTTGTCTCTTTGACTTTAAATCCAAAGTCCTGAATCTTTTTAAATACTTGCTTGAGATGCTCTCGATGTTCGTCGACGGTTTCGCTCCTTACTATGATGTCGTCTAAGTAAGCGCACGCAAAGTCTAAGTCATTCAACATGACGTCCATAGCTTGTTGAAAAATGGCTGGTGCCACTTTAATACCAAAAGGAAGCCTGTTGTACTTGAATAACCCTCTATGCGTGTTTATCCCTAGTAATTTCGAACATTCTTCTTCGACGGGAATTTGGAGATAGGCATCTGATAAGTCGGTTTTTGAAAATATAACTCCACCATTTAGCTTGTTAAAAATCTCCTCCGGACTCGGTAACGGGTAATGGTAGTCCTTGATTACCGAGTTCAACCCTGTTGAAAAATCAACACAGACTCTGATTTGGTTTGATTTCTTTTTAATGCACACAATCGGCGCAGCCCATGAATTAGATTCTACTTTCGAAATAATTCCCATTTTTTCCAACCTATCAAGTTCTTCGTTAATTTTCTCTACACTTGCGAAAGGCACGTTACGTTTCTTTTTAAAAATTGGCATAGTATTTTCCTTTAATTCAAATTTAGCTTCAAACTAGATACATCTTCCAAGACCAGGTGTGAAGTTTTCCGGAAACTTTTTCTTTAATTCATCTTTGATGTCCTGTCTTGTTTGCGTATTACTTTCTACTTTTCTGCAGAATGAGTTTAACGGTTTATCCCACAATTCGAATGTTTCAATAAAATCTGTACCCATCAAGTTTTCTCCATTTTTCAAAATGAAGAACTTTTATTTTTTTTAACGATCCCGTTCAGTTTCATAAGTACAACCTCGCCTTCGAAGTTAATTTCCTTTCCAGTTCGAGCGCGTTTCGTTGTCTTCATTATTGTAGGCCTTTTTAAAATTTTCCATGTTTTATAGTTCATTATTGTTAAATCTGAACCCGAATCGAGTTGAAATTTGATATTTTTAAATATTTCAGTCGTCACATCTTTCCTCAAATCTCTATCTGATTTGATATTCGAATTTGTTTGTCTAATTCGGCTATTGAATTTTTTCGTTTTACAACACGATCCTTTGTGTCCCTTCTTGTGGCACACGAAACATTTCTTATTTCTATATGGGCAATTTACCTCCCAGTGTCTTTCGTTGCAGCGTCTGCAATTATATGGTGGAACCTTTTTCCCCCTCGTTCTTATTTAATTTTTCTTGTCTATTTTTAAAATACGCCGAATTTTTACTCCAATTTTTTTCTGATGGGTAATTTGACTGTTTTTTTTATTTTTTTAATATAAGCAATGCCAGCTTCTTCGATTTTTTGAGACTCTTTAAACTATGCAAATTAGGTGGATCCTACCACAACACTAACCACTCAATAAAGCACTTCACACCTATTTATTGTTCGCTTATTGTCTCTTTTAAACAGCGAGTATTTACAAATGGAAAGTATAGGTTAAATAGCACTCTCTTGAAATAAACGTTTTTTCAGGTTGTTGGCGACCCTCGCTGGCGAATAAATGACCTAATATTCTCGTCGACTTCACCAAGGCCATAATCAGCACTTTACATTTCCCTTCTATTTCTACTTCAGTTTTAAAAGAAAAGTCTTTCAAGCTGTTTTCAATAATCTGAAGATGACATGTAAAACTGACATCAGTATATGCCACAGTATTCTTATTCTCTTTCAGTTTCATTATGTCGATTATACAATGAAAGTGAAAGGCAGCTATGACTAGCTATAAATGAGAAACATTGACGAAACGCGTCCAAGAAGAACGTTGCAAAATGAAAACCTTGGAAAGGATTCCGTTTAAAGCCCATAAAAATTATCAAATGAAAAATATAACCGCGGGAGCCTAAAGGATGGTACAAGGCGAAATTTTCATCGAAGCGGCAAAATTAATGACAATAATTTAAATAATTCATACAATAATGAAACTTAACTGAGCACATGAAAATTTCCTAGAAAAAGATTAAGCATACCTCTGCTTTTCTCTCATACTTTCCTGTATCTTCTCATTCTTTTCCTTATCTCATCCAATCTTTGTTACTCGTCTGTGTGTTTTATCTAAATTTTATCCATATATGAATTAGTTTCATATGCGAAAAGGAACGTTTTCGGCTGCATCTTCCTTTATCTTGCTTTCATTCCATAAAGTTTTTTTAATACATCAATATATATATTTTAGTCATTTGTTCATTATTTTATATTTATTTTTTCTTTCACCGATTTCTTTATTCTCATTCATTTGTCTTCTTTCTTTTGTCTTCACCGTTTCTCTTCTTTGCTTCTCCTAAAAATTCTCATTTAAACGCATCGTGTAGGTTTCTCAATCAGAAAGCTTAGTAGGCCCGCTGATCGAGCATGTACTACACTTTGATTCGAGGTTAAAAAAAAAAGAAGCGTAACAGTCGTGCATACAAACAGAATAACAGTTTAGATGCTTCATTTTGGAATTTAAAACAAAACTGAGGAAAGGCGCAAGTTCGACTGTCCAAAAAGAAGTCACACTATCTTTAACTGAATAATGATGTAAAAACCTCCTTGGTGTCCGAAGACCATCGTAGTTAAAAATGAGTTTCAAACCAATTGAGAAAGCAGCTATATTTGGTAACGATCTACTTATGATATCGAAGCTTTGATGTTATGAATATTTTCCTCTGATAGCCACCAGATTAAGGATTTAGTCTCACAGCATGACGGTTTTCTGTGCCATAGGGTTATGGATTGAATTTATTTGATGCCATGACCGCCTTCTTCTCCACACCACTGGATTATAGATCGAATGCCTTTTATTGATTTAGCCTTTTCCCATCGGCACGACAGGCTTATGGATCAAATCTCTTTGATAATATGACCGCCCCCCCCACCGTCAACGCTACAAGATTATGGATCAATTCTTTTTGATGACATGGCCGTTTCCTTCTCAATGCCGCCTGTCACTTGAGGTTATGCTCCAAGCGACTGTTTAACATAAATCATGTCTTTCATAAACACTTCGTCGAGGTGAAGGTCTATTCGCCATCAAAAAATATTGTCGAAATCTCAGAGAAGCAATCCAACATTGTTGATAAAACACAATCTATATTATTCCCTCGTAAGTGACCGAATAATATAAGTGAAAAATCCGACCCCAAAATTATCAGCTGATCGGTAAGAACAATACTCTACACACAATTTATTCTCGTAACATAACACAACCCAGATGTCATTAGTTTCAATATGACATGTCTTGTCTTTTTGTTCTGGAAGAGTTAATTTTATATTCCTGCTGCATGGGAATAATGTGTCTTTAAAATTAAAGGCAAGTATCCGGCGTCATCAAAAAAAAAAAAAAAAAAAGAAAAAGAAAACGTGGCTAGTGACTGCTGCTAATGTTTCGTTCTCTTTGGAGAATTAAATGTAAAGCATTTGAGTGCAGGAAGAGAGGCACGTCATCCGTAGATAGAATTTCAAGGACGATTACAATTATAGGCGCTAGAATCTGTTTGATAAAATACAAAAGTGTTAAAAATAAATATCCGAGAATAAAAGATTTGAAAACTGACAAAAGAGTTCTACCAATTTGTTGAGATGCGTAACGTGATATCGTAGTGATTGATAAAAAAATGGCAAGCAATGGCGATATATAAGAGAACAAGAAGACGGAAAGAAGGAAGAGGATGAGGATGAGAAATGAAAGCATGAAGAGGGAATAAAAAGATTTTTTTTAAATTAGTAGTGACAAAAGAAAAGATCTAAATGTAATGGTAAGCTTAGATTGAACATAATGACAAGTGTTATGCAACATTTGACCTTCCAATGCGAAACGCTAGTCTCTAAAAATAAATTCCTCAAAATTCTTTTTGAGTGCATTAAACTAGAAAAATAATTCTTTTCGTAAAGCACCGGGTCACGTATTAATTCACTGACTATACAGGTGTAAGATTAAAAATGTAAAAGGTTTAAAGATTATACTGAATCAATAGTTAGGTCGGCTGCTAGAAAAATTTGTTCATTGTGTCGTTTTAGACAATTTTTCTCGCCAGAATCTATCTTACGAGTCTAAATGAGCCTAAAATTCGTCCATTCTTTGAATATTGATGCCACATCTGGTCTGGTGCTTCTGCTATATAAAATCATAAAATCCAAAGAAGAATCTACAATGTTTTTGGCCATGACCTGGAATCTCAGCTTTAAGCACTTTCCCATCGCCGTAACGTGTCTTTCCTCTGCTTTTTCTATAAATATGTAAATGTTCTGATGAACTTTCTTCCATCCTAGACTTTATGAAGTACTCAGTACTAGATTGGTAGCAAGGTTTCATCATGCTATAGTTGAAATGGCTTGCAGTTAAGGTTGACCTTCAAAAATTTAAATACAATGTCAATCGTTACCTTCTATCTTCTTAATTCCTTTTCTTTTATTGTGATATCTCCTTAATAGCTTTTTTCGCATATTCTCTCATACAGTAACCCCTTGCATCTTAATAGCCTTATTGCCTTGCATGGGGTGAAATTATAATAAAGTCTATAATGCGACTTTCATTTAATTCAACCAACATTTGATCAAAACGTTTTATTCCTTTTATTCCTATTTACTATTTACTTTTATTTTTATTAATCTATGATTTTAAAAATTGTTTCTTCGTTCTTTCTTGCAAAATACACGTGGAGAATAAAGCTTAAAACCCAGTGAATGTAAAAGACATGACAGATGTATGTGAGGGTTTGCTGAAAATTTATCGGCCTGGCCAAAAACCCGATATTTAATTATTTGGTCAGATTTTGAAAAAAATGTTGGGCCGAGGACTTTTCAATGTCCCATCATATTAAGTGGGTCAGAATTGTTCTGAGGTGTCACTGCTCAATATAATCCCGTGACCTATTACATCTGATAATTTGACCTCACATCTTGAATCGTGGAAGTCAAATTAGAGAAATGTGATCTCCCAGTATGTCTGAAATGTCCTTCAATTCCTATTTCTCTCTTTCTCCATTCCCACCTTTCTCTCCCTCTCTTTTTCTATATAACCCTCTCTCTCTCTGCCTCCCCCACCCCCGACCTCACCGCCTTTTTACTTTTCAGGCTGGAACACAGAATTAGCAGTTGGTGACAAAACTCTAAAGATGGAAACAGCGGAAGTGTGTGATTTGAGGGATTGTTTCGTCGTGGGGCGCGGAGGTTTATTTCTCAAATGTTATGACAATTGAGTTGTCCTTTTTTTTGTAACAGTCCGTTTCTTAATTCACCCTGAATTACACAGGGATGTTTTATGAACGCTCATTACAAGTGAAATATCAACAGCGAGAGAAAGAGAGGAAACTGCTTCCGCCAGTCGTTAACCTACTTGCTTGTAATGGAAGAAAACAAAGACCAATTGGGGAAGAGTTTAAGTCACATTGCAAAGCATTTTCCCGCTTTAATCACATTTTAATATGTACAGTCAATGATAGCCTTTGTTAGAGACGAAATTATTTACTCGTCTATAACAGGACATATATTTTGTGTATTAATTAATCCTTCGATCTATCTATCTATCTATCTATCTATCTATCTATCTATCTATCTATATATATATATATATATATATATATATATATATAATTATTTCATACATTTTCAGTTTATACATTATTTTCATGCATACAATTTAAGTAAATGCACTATTTTAAATTAAATTGTGTTAATTACATTTACCGGCTTGAATGTACGAGAAAATTTGTAGAAAATATGCGTCCTCCAACAAGAATAGAACCTGTATTCCTTTATGGAAACCTCATTTGATCTGACATGCTATACCATTTAGCTACAGAGAAGCATATAGTTAGCAAAGTCCAAATTACTGTTGTTAAACACAAAATTTCCGACGAAATATCTGCTCACGAAACTTAATTTGGATTCGCTAACCAGACGCTTCTTTGTAGCTAAAGGGTATAGCGCGTCAGATCAAATGACGGTTTCCGAATAGGAATACAGGTTCGATTCCTGTCGGAGAACGCATATGTTCTACGAAATTTTTCGAACATTCATGCCGGTTAATGCTGTTCGATTAAAAACATAACATTTACTTAAATAAATAAGGTATAAATAGAAAAAATATATATATATAAATTTATGTAAAGAATGAAATACGATTTTCCAAACACAAGAATGTTCAAGAATTAAGAGATACACTTAATGTCGAAAAAACCGGATGTCAAAATTGTTACAACTGAAAGAAAGAGAAAAAATGTAAAACGAATAAGGGGAGATAAAGCGACAAGGAAACCGACGAAAAGGAGAAATAACCACAACATTCTACAGGTACGCGCATACGAGTAGGCGGGAGCATGAGAGTACACGCACATACACATACATACATACTATGAAAAAAATGAACCTTGCACCAATGAAAAATGCATATATGAAAGAAAAAACGAGAAATATAAACAATCAATTGCTGATAACCCTGGCGAGTGAACAGAATGATGCTGGAGGGACAGGCTATGAAAATCTGGGGTCAGGTTGCTGAAGGTAACACAAATCAGCTAAGTGACAAACTTTATATATATATATATATATATATATATATATATATATATATATATATATGTGTGTGTGTGTGTGTGGTTCTCAGTCTGCTTATTACTTTCTTTCTATTTCAGCTTCTTTCTTTTTCTATCTATCTCAGTCTTTCTTTCCTATCTATCTATCTATCTTTATTCATATTTAAATTCTTAAATATCAAAGAAATTTCAGAAGGAATGTTCAAAAATAAAATCAATTCAATCGTCTGTTAAACATTTTTGTTTGTGACTTAAAAGAGAGAAAATAACAAAAAAGAACGACTTAGCCTCTTTATGTCCTAAAATGTTGAAATTGGAATAACGCTAAGAATCTCAACTCACCACTCTTTCTGAGTTTTAGACAGTATTTTACTTAATTATGCTGATAAAAAAATTAACTGATATTAAGGCTGAGCCATGATTTTTGACTTGGTCCCATTCACAGAACAAGAGTCATTTGCCAATTGTGCATGGTTACAAGTTAT